>CM053037.1:24561022-25161022 GCA_028564925.1 Lithobates sylvaticus
AGGATACAAGGTAACACCATCCCTTAACATGGAGGGGCACCCAGGGATAACACACTCCTACAACATACATAGATACTTTGTCCCAGTGCAAAAGGTCTCTTAGCGACAAACTCATGAGTGCACTTGTCCTGTGTTGCGATTTATAAATTAGTGTAATATTTCACCTACATTTTTAGAGAAAAAGAAAAAGTTATGCAAAGTACAGTTTAACCCTGGGTCAATTACTTGAAACAGTGAGCAGGCAGGGGCAGAGACTCCGGATTCGCACATGGAGATATTAAATATTGACCTGCTGCAGAAAGAGGGGTTAGTCTGTGTCTCATTCCCTAAATTAAAACACCAAACAGGGGAATGACTTCTACCTGCTATTGCAAAGGTAACAATGTTGTTTATGTACAGAGTGGATATGTTAGTCAAGAATACAGGAGGAGTCTCATTGAGAAAACATTTAAAGGTACAGCCAAAAGGGCAATTCGGGCAGGGCTAGGATGTAATATTTTCATTATTATTATTATTATTATACAGGATTTATATAACCGTTTGCGCAGCGCTTAATATGCTACATATTCAACATTCTTTATACCCTGATTTTTTAGCATAAGCATACTTAAATTTTAGCAAAAGCATCTTATCAGTAAAACTATCTCCAATCTCTCTCTTGGTTCTAGCTTGTGTCAATATAATGTTCTTGTGTGTGTGTGTGTGTGTGTGTGTTTGTGTTCCCACAGATACTTTTAATTGCACCCAAATCTTCAGGGTGGTAGATACAGTTAGTGGTGATCCAGGTGGGTAGGAACACTGTCAGAGAGATCAGGATTAGTGGGCAGAATGCCTTGTCAGAAGTCTGTGGTGAAGTAAGCGAGGTCATCTTCTCTGGCCGGACCTGCTTTCCCAGGAACTCCTTCGTCTGCTTGGACTTCTGCTTGAGGGCCTCCTGTATCCAAGATCTCCTTCTTGCTCTTGGGGCTTTGGGCAACCTTTTTTACTCTGTTGGCATGGATCCAGGACTGGCAATTTTTCACTAGGATGACTGTTCTGGTCTCTGCAACCACTGTGGTAGGAGGTCCAAAGGATACTCTTGCTTCTTATTTCTGTTCAGCTGATGGACCACGGTGTCTCCCAATTTGAAGGGGTGAGTAGTTTCCTGTGAAGAAAAAGAAAAAGGTGCGAGCAACATTTCTCTCAACTGTTTACAATGTTTCAACCAATTACCTTACATATTCTTCCTGTAATAAGTCTAAATCTCCCTTTTCTATCATTAAATGTGCTCTGGCCCATGGGGTGGGGAAAAATCGACCCATCAAGACATCAAAAGGTGAATACACTGTTGTCTTGGAAGGGTCATTTTTATTTCTGCCAGGACTGCTGGGAGGACCTTCTTCCAGTTGGCAAAGGTTCCTCCTGTGGCCTTTCTTATTTCTGTCTTTTTATTGTTCTGTTCATTCTTTCTACTATCCCTGAGCTTTGAGGGTGTTAGGGAATGTGAAACTTCCGTTCTATCTTGAGAGTTTTTACCCAGTCCTGGCAGACCATTGATACAAATGTAGGTCCATTGTCTGTCTGAGTTTATAAGAAGTGGGCATCCCCATCGAGGAATGATTTCCTGAACGAGGATCCTCACTACTGTTTGTGCATCTTCTTTTGTGGTGACAAAAAGTTCAACTCAACTTGAGAACTTGTCCACAATTTCCAAAAATATTCCTGTTTTTTGCCTAATTTGGGCATGTGTGTGAAGTCAATCTGCAAATGTGTAAAAGGAATTGTTGGATATATCAGGTGTTCATGTTCGGCCTTGTGTGGGTTGTTCCTGATACATGTGATGCATCTTGCTACATAAAATTGGCAAGGAAAGTTCTGTAATGTAAAAGTCTTTCTCCAATAGTTCACAAGTGGCTTTCCAGCCTCTGTGACCTATTCCATGGAACTGGGAAATAAAAATGATGCATAAAAAGTGATGCACTAGCTACAAAAGTGATGCACTAGCTACTGGTATACATGGCTTCCCCTCTTTGCAGAGAAGTCCAGTCTTTGGATCTTTCTGCACACCTATTTTGTCCCAACCTCTGAGATCAGCTTCTTTTGCCATACCTGCAAATCTGAAAGAACCTGATCAAAAAACAAAAAAAAACAAAAAGCAAACAACAATTCTGGTACTAGCATGGGCATTTGGATCTGTGCATTTGAAGTAGCAGCTTGTTTAGCAGCTAATCAGCCAGAGCATTTCCCTTGGCTATCTGTTTGTTGGCCTGTGTATGCTCTGCAGTGTTGTGGAAGATACATCAGACCTGGGTGATGTGTCTTGGTGAATGAGGTCTATGCAATCATGTTGTGGCACAACCTCATTCTGCTCTCCTTTTATTCCTAAAAGGGCATTTGTATTGGTGCTGGTCCTGAAGTGGGAGAAGCATATTTGATGTGCAATTTTTGATTGGACATCAAGATCAACTCATAGCCGCTCAACCTTTTGAGCAGACATGTGCTGCGTATGTACATTTTTCATACATTGTGGGTGGTGTTAAGTGTAGTGTCGTGCCCCAGAGTGAAAGAAGTGGCCATCTCAAAACCATCATCGAATAGGATGCCTCTGAGACACACAGGCATGCCTTGAACCTGCACCGGAACCATCTTTGAAAAAAATAATAGGGCGCAACTTGCCTCCATGCTCCTGAGCGAGGACACCTGACACGTCCTTACAATTTTCCCTTGCAAACAAATGAAACATTTTTTCTGCAAACTAATTAAACATTTTTCCTAGTTAGGGAGGCCGAGCCCTGGAGCCATTACCATAGCATTTTTCAAATACACAAAAGCATTGCACATTTCATTTGACCATTTTATACAATCTGGCATGTGTAAACCTGTGGCTTGTCTCAGGAGATTGTAGTAGGAACAGTCAGGTACTCATTGGCGGCAGTAACCAATCATAATTACCAAGAAAGGTGAACATGTCTTTCTTAGCAAGTGGGCGGGGCAGACCCACAAGAGCCATAGCTATTCTGTGATTGACTTTCCTTTCTCCTTTTGAGAGTACAAACCAAAATATTCAACCTTTTCTGACACCATTGCAATTTTTCTTTGACACTTTGTGACCACTTTCAAAAATACATTTCAAAAGATCTCTCCCATCCTCCAGGGCGGCCACCCGAGTAGAACTGCAGACGAGGAATTCATCCACATACTGCAGCAGGGATGAACAATGTCCTGGTATCCAAGCTCTGAGAGTAGTTTGGAATAGGCTACAAGGGAGTCTATATATAGCCCTGGGGCATTCTGCACCATGTTAGTTGGCGGTTTTAAAAAAAACATAAAGCAAAGATTGGTTGTGCCTCCTCATCCACAGGGACGGAAATAAAAATGCGTTCAATAAATCAATCACAATAAAATACTCTGCATCGTAATTTATGGCGGTAAATATTGATGGCACATCAGGCACTTTTGGGGCAATCGGTACCACTAGGCTATTGATGGCTCTTGTACAAACCTACAGTCACAATTGCCTTCTTTACTTTTCTTACCTTATCTTTTGTTAATATAGAACAAGGTAATTTCCCTTTAAGATCCCTTTTATAAAAGAAATCTTTCTTTCTTTTTTTTTTTTTTCAAACTCAAACTCAAACTCATTCTGCTTTTCTCTGTGCTCCTATCTGGTTTATGGAATGTGAGGGGGGGGAAGCGGGCGCCTGATACAGGCATGGAGAAAGTTAATTTAACCTCTAAATTCACCATCCCATGGCTCTGCTAACCTATCTTGTGCAGCTTTTGGGCTAGGATGCCATAGGGAGCCCCGGGCCAGCCAGAGATCTCCCACAGCATCTTCTTTATAGACAAGCTTCATACATTATTATTTACAACCAAACAAATTTTTTTTTTTTTTTTTTTTTCTCTCAAATTATTTTTTTCATTTTTGGCAGAGTGCCAACAGGTTCAAACAGTACTTGCAAGTTCTGTACTGCCAATGCCGCAAACAATTCTTCACAATATCTATTAGCTTAGTGAGATATAAGTACTTGAACCATGTTGGCAAAAAGCCAAACATCCCAATCTTCACTTTCCCTGCATAGCAGCAAAATGAATCATTACCTTTAAGAAAATATTACTAACACTGCTATTTTTCTGCTAACTTTCTAGTCAAAACATTCATACATAAATCATTAAGAATAAACATCAATACATCACCGGATACTGTAGCATTACTCTGTTTCGATCTGGAACTTCCATCAATCACAAAAGAACCCGGAATTCATAGGAAGGCACGTCTGTCGCTCTTAAATCTATGATAACACGGAGCAGTGGAAGGCGTTGTCTTACCTTACAAACGCTGACAAATTCCACACAGACATTTTACAAGTTAGCTTATCATCTACGCAAAGATAAGAAAGCAAAGAGATCGGTTTTTTCCAGCAAACCATAGCAGACTTTTTGTTTTGTTTTGTAATTACAGTACTGTATTATCATTGACCTATGGTCAATCCTGGCACCCACCCGGGGTCCACATTAACGACTGTCCACCCACGAACAGACGGCTGCCGCAGACTTATAATGAGGACTACACAGAATCCTCCCTGTTCACACTGAACAGATGCTTTCTTCTAAAGCATTTTGCTATTACTCAGAATAGCTCTTATCTAATGGGCTTCCTAAAGCCCATCCAGCCCCCCAGGGCTGGCGCTGTTGTCTCAACAGCGCTTGACTTTCTTCAAAGTCTAAAAACTATTTCTACATAAATCACAGGTCCCGTTAAAGGAACGATTTCTAAATAGAGGTCAAGGTGAGAGAAGATATATATCAAGTCTACTCACGCGACATATAGTAATCGATCCGGGACAAGCCCCCAAACTGAAAGGGTAATAAATCAAGATTAGGGGTATTTGTCTGCTTTGGTTTACCGTTACATCCGATACCAGATCTGGGAGATTTGCCCTTTGAGATAAAGAAACATATACACAGCAGGTTTCTCTCCGAGCAAATCTAATCTTTATTCTTGGGTGTCGATATAAGAGGGCTTTTCAGACAGTACCGCCCTTTAACAGATTATCCAATCATATACAGAGACGCACAAGTACAGTCTGACGCCCACAGTGAAACTAATTATTTCTAAAATATCACGTGCTTTACGAGAAATGAAACTCAACAAGAAGATTACAGTATTATGGAAAACGAAACTAGAATAGCATGACTTAAGCATATTTCACAAAATGGATGTTAGAGACACACAAAATGGAAGCTGACTATAATACAAGGAAGTAGTTAAACTAAACTAAACTAAATATCCCTTCAGTGACCTCCTTTTTCAGGAATGCATGCCCCCATGATTCCTCACACTCAGCCCATAGTGCATGTGTCCCCACTCCAATGGCAGCAGGTGACCTCCTGCATCAGGAATGCATGCCCCATGATTCCTCACACCCAGCCCATAATGCACGTGTTCGCCTGCTCTAATAGCATCAGATGACCCCTGCTTTGGGACTATATGTTCCATGATTCCTCACACTCAGCCCATAAGGTATGTGTCCCCACTGATATGGCAACAGTAATGCATGCCCCATGATTTCTCATATGCAGCACATAATGTGTATGTGTGCCTCTTCTAATGGCACCACCAGATGACACCTGCTTTGGGACTATATGTCCCATGATTCCTCACAGGCAGCCCATGATGCTCATGAGTGCCAGTTTTAACAGCATCATGGGGCCTTCTGCATCAGCACTACATATCCCATGATTCCTCGTACCCAACCTATAACACGCAAGTGTCCTCACTCTTATGGCATCAGGTGACCCCCTGCATCAGGAATGCATGGCCCCATGATTCTACAGTCTAAAAAGAACATGTGTGCCCCTCTTTAATAGAGCTTCTGCTGGTCCCTCTTCTCGAACTTCGAAGTCCTATGCGGGGATGCACACGGCGTAGCCTTCCTACAGGCAGAAATAGTTGTAGGATTGTGCTGCAGACAAACAGGACAGCACCAGTAGAAGTAGATGAGGTATGGTACTACCTACACACTTTGTTTTAATAACACATTAAGATTTGCCGGCAACTAGGAAATAAGCTTGAGCTCAGATTATGTGTTTATGCTGCTGATCTATCACTCTACTGCTTCTATGTTTTAACAAATTTTGGTTTTACATTACAGCCAAAGAGATCCAGACACGATGGAGGTCCCTGAAAGATTGCTTCCGGAGGGAGCTGCACCTACAGAAGAAAGAATCCCGGGGTGGCTCTTCTCCTGCTAAAAGAAAACGCTATATGTTCTATGATCAGCTAACCTTCCTGGAGCCCATGTTGATGCGAAGATCGTAAGTCACTAATTTAAAGGGCAGCTTTCAGATAGGCTACTGTAAGGCAGTGCAGGGGAATCATATCAGGAAATTGTATTTATTGGCTGCTGTCTTCCTTAATGCCAGGAGAGGTTTGTATGCCTGAATGGAAGGTGCATGGTAGACATCCTTGGCACTCCATCAGAGGGAGTCATGGAAACATATTGGTATTACTTTGTCAGATGCAAAGTATTATATATTTCAGCAGAGAAAACCACCCCTTGTGCACAGGTGCCTGTACAGTATAAAGCACTTGGAAGTAGGATTCTGACCCATGCCAATCACCTCTAAATGACAGATCTGGTAGCTAGTACTGAGTGTGCTGTATCTCGCCATTTACATTTGTTGCCTGTTCTGGTTGGTTCCCACCGACTGTATGACTGGTTAGCCCTCCAGCAGAATGCAACCCCAGCAACATGTACTTTGGGTTCTCTTCTGCACCCATGTGATACTGGTGATGTGCATTGAGTCATTCAGTGCATTATAAGTTGTCTGCCTAGATTAGTGGTGGTCAACTTTCTTGATATGGGCCTCAACATCACCAAGGGCTGCATGGGAAAAGTTCAGTGAATATTAAGAGTCAGAGACTGCAGACACGGTCAGAGACTGCAGACATAGTTAGTAAGGTTGAATAAAGACACCAGTTCATCCTGAGTGCGTGTCTACAATTGTCCCTATCCCTGTACATCGCACAATCGCATCGGTCCCTACCCCCAAGGAGCCCACAATCCAAGGTCCCCATTCATATACTAGGGCCAATTTTGGACAGAAGCCAATTAACCTACCAGCATGTCTTTGGAGTGTGGAAGGAAACCAGTGGAAACCCACGCAGGCACAGGGAGAACATGCAAACTCCAGGCAGGTAGTGTCGTGGTTGGGATTCGAACCAGCGACCCTTTTTACTGCTAGGCAAGAGTGCTACCCACTACACCACTGTGCTGGGATAATGATACAAGAGATGGTCAGAGACTGCAGACCCGATACAGGAGATGGTCAGAGACTGCAGACATACTACAGGAGATTCCGAGAGACTGCAGGCAGGATACAAGAGATGAGCAGAGACTGATGACATTATACAAGAGATAGTCAAGTGGCCACAAACATGCTGCAGGTGACTGTCAGAGACTGTGAACCTACTATGGGAGTTGTTGGGGACTGGGGGCATATTACATGAAACCGCTAGGAAGCACTACTATAATAGGCACCAGGGAAACAAATTGGTGTCTGTAGGGGCCTAGGTCATCATATAAGTGGCATACATGAGTAACACCCACTGTGCACCCCTTTTTCTACACCCTTGTGTTCAGGGCGTAGAAGTGCCTGCTGGTTTTTGGTTTTGTATGCGAACTACTGTTTATTTCATTGCTTATGCTTACTAAGTGATTGAAACAAATCTTGTTGATATGAGTAGGGGCCCCAGGCAAATAAAGCTCACCATACATGTTACATGCTGACCTTTTAGACCCCTCAACTTTAGAATTTTAGATAAATAAATGTAAATCTAAACTATTCAATCAATCTATCCAATCAAGCAGGCACTTGCATTACATCATTGTTGGTGGATCTAAAGATGATTATACCATCAGATTGTAAGCTATAGAAACAAAATGCAGCATGTTCATTAAGTGTTCTCTTTCTATTGATCCTTAGCACTTCTGGAAAAGCATCAGACACAGCAGAGAGCCCCAAGTCGGAAGGCAGCGACTCGGAGCCACCCCAGAGCCCTCTACCAGAACGTATTCCACAAGTATCAGACACGCCGCGACCCAAGAAGACCAAAGGAGGGGCCAAAGGTTTGGGGGATTTCGAAAGCCAAATCATAGACATGGTTGATTGTCTTAAGAAAAGAAGAGACAACGAGGCTGACGAAGATTACAATTTTGTCCAATCTCTGATTCCGTACTTGAAGAAAGTGCCAGAACAGAAGAAGATTGACCTGCAAATAGACATGCTACGGCTGGTGAAGAGATATGTGCAGCCAGCATCCCATGGGGCACGTGACGGAATAGAGCGCGGTCAGCACGAATAATGTGAATGGACCTGACAGTCTGAGCCTTATGGTGCTGACATATACATATGTGATATTTGTATATACATTTAGTACTGACAGATAAGGGGACAGCACTAACTCTCTGAACTGTGCTCCAGCATCAACACAATATCAGCCCGCATTACTGCTAAACTGTGAAGATCTGGGACATTTTTCCTATAAAGATATGAAATAACCTCTATAATTAATATTATTGTGTTAGGGCAGAACTCTGGGTACATTTTTTTCTTTTTTAGGTTCAAGAAATGTTTTAATTCCATCTGTTTGCCAATTGTTCTGCTTTAAGTGATATTGTTGCTAAAAAGATGGACAGAAGCTTTTAAACTTTTAAAAGGACACTCTCTTTTTTATTTAATTTATTTTTTTATTAACATTTGTGTTGTAGTATTATTTTAATTCCTTTGACCTGATCAGTGGCTCTCCTGGGATTCCAAGATTGGTACTTACTAGACATGTGCATTCGTTTTCGTCCGAATTTCGGGTATTTTCATTATCGTTTTAACAGACGATAACGAACGTGCCGAATCTGAAAACCGAAAGATCCGACATAAATAAATGCTTTATTTTTGTTGCGACAACAGTTCGAAATAGATAGGAGATTCGACATGACGCTGACAATAGTGATCCCTGTCCATCGAACCTGTGGTCGAATGTGCCTAACCTTAGCTCTGTTAGTCCAAGATTATTCGACATAGAGAGAAAAGATTCGACCTGAAGATTCGACGAGGCAGTCGGCGTGATTGGACATTTATGTTCAAATGCTCCACCCATAGGCTATAGAAGAATTCTAATGTTGGTTGACTAGTAATAATAATTAATAAATATAATTATTACTAGTGTCCATATAACATTAGAATTCTACTATAGTTTGTCGGCAGAAAAGTCGACCAGAAATGTGCGATTGCGGCGTCGTACAGTTTAGCTGCTCCGTCAAATCTTCTTAGAACATTCGACAGACACCATAAGCCTTCAATGACAGATTCAACCTTAATTATTTCGGATTTTCGGACTAATGCATTTTTTAACGAAACAAAATAAGTAAAAACGAATTTCGGGAGTAACTAAATTAAAATTTTGGGACAAAAAAACGAAATTCCGAAACGAAATATTTCAGTGTGCACATGTCTAGTACTTACTAGATTATTTTCACCACTGCAAGTAGTAAGGTCCTGCACAGAGCATTGCTGGAGCTTTTTTATAACTAGCAGAATAGTGCCTGGATGGCCTTAAAGCGGGACGGTACTGGGGAAGAAAAAATTATTAGAAGCCAGCAGCTACAAATACTGCAGCTGCTGACTTTTAATAAATGGACACTTACCTGTCCCTGGTTCCAGCGATGTGGGCAGCAGAGGCCGATCAATCGATCGGCTCTCTGCTGCTGCCAGCGCCATTCTCAGTGAGGGAATCAGGAAGTGGCTTCACTTCCCGGTTCCCTACTGCGCATGCGCGAGTCGCGCAGCGCAATGAGAATCGTCAGCGCTGTCTGCCCGGACACGTGTGTGTCCCGGCAGACAGCGCGCCAGGACAGGAAGTGGCGTAAACTCCCGTGGGAGTTTATGCCCGGAAGTGGGTGCAGATACCTGTCTTAGACAGTTATCTGCACCCCCTCCCCCTGAAAGGTGCCAAATGTGACACCTGAGGGGGGGAGGGTTCCGAAAAGCGGAAGTTCCACTTTAGGGTGGAATCCCGCTTTAAAGAAGCCACCTCACTACAAATGGTATTTGTTGTCCTGCCCTACAGGGGAAGAAGTGCATGTAGCACCATGTCCGGTCTTTCAAGCTTGTCCCATTATTGAGATATCATGGTGGACAGCGGGCCCCCTCCCTCCCACTGCTTTCTGACCATGCATATAGCAAGGAGATGAATATTAAACTAGCTATGATTGACAGCACTAGTTTTGGGAAACGGAAGCTTTCTTGGGTCACTAGGTATGCTGGGGGAGGGGGTGTCAGTTCCCCTGTTCCTCCCTAATCTTTTTATTAGTATCTAGGACGCAAACAGCTGCTCCGCACAGTGTCATTGGTTGCTAGGATGCAGGGGGCCTGGCTGCACAGCGTCATGTGTTTTTATTGTACAGGTGGCCTAGCTCACTGCACCATAACAACCAATGAACCTGTGCGGTCCCACCACCTACATTTTTGCAACCAGTGAAGTTGCGTTGCTTAGTTGCCTGTGTCCCAGCAAACAATAAAGCCGGAACCCTAAGTGTAGACCCAGCAAAGCTTGGATGAAAAGTTAAGGGGGGGGGGGGGGAATGACTATGGGAGCTTATAATAGAGGGGGGGGGGGGAAGCTACTGGCCTTTGCTAAAATTTACCTATGGGAAGGCCTACAAATTGGGCTTCATACTGGGGTGGATACAAGGCGTAAAGAAGTGCGTTTCTGTCAAATGGTTTTGCATATGATAAGGTTTTTGTTTTTTATATGCATCACTAGATGAGCAGTTGAAGCGTAACTCCAGCGAAAAATAACATTCCCCTCTGGGAGATCTATGTACATTACGAGGATTTTCACAAACCTTGTTGCAGATTCCTACCTTTTGTTATTCTGACGAAATCCCTGTGTGTTTGTCTGTGTCCATTTGGGAAAGTGAATCTAATGGGCGTGGTTTGATAATTCTCAATAAGCTGCTGCACCTGCAGGGCTCTAATGAGGAAAGCTGCTGGGCCTGCATCCCTTTAGACGTAATTTCCTATTGGGAGTATCTCACCAAAAATGACATTTTAGTTGCAGGGGATGCCTGAAATCTGACTTGTATCTTAGACCCCTTTCACACTGAGGAAGTTTTCAGGTGTTTTAGTGCTAGAAATGGTGCCTGAAAACTGCCTCCCATTCATTGCAATGGATGCTTTCACACTGGGGTGGTGCTCTTGCGGGACGTTAAAAAAGTCCTGCAAGCAGCATCTTTGGGGTGGTTTGGGAGTGCTGTATACAGTGCTCCCAAACTGCCCCTTACCCATTGCAATGAATGGGCAGCGCTTCCGAAGCGCTGCAGCACAAGCGGTTTTAACCCTTTTTTTGGGGTTAAAAACACCAATATTATCTAGATAGAGTCTAGAAGTAAGTGAGGACCACACCGGATCCAGCTAGGGGTCCGGCGAGGTCCTCGGGGTACCAGGGACCTGAAAAAAAGGGCAAATATGCCAGTTGTTTCCTTGTCTGCAGTAAGCAACTGATAAAAAGACAAATAAAATATAAAAAAAAAAAAAAAAAAGAAATAAAAATAAAAATAAGAACAACACAAAAAGGAAGGATCATGGCTAGCAAGACCCGTAGTCAACCGTGGGCACGAGTGAAACCACACTGATGAACCTTAGGGGGTGAGGGTATGCCCGACAGCCGCAGGGGCTGCGGGCTATACCTCCCCGTGCTGTGGGTAAAAAAAAAGGGGGTTAACTGTGGTCGGATCGCGTGCCCACCACTAATTTACTGTTCACAGGCCGTCTCTCCCCTCGGCTGCCATCAATCTGTCTGGGCAGCCCAGGGTGATAGACCCGCAAATGAACCATTCAGTCTTGCTATGTCATAAAAAAAAAAAAGAAAAAAAAAATGATATAAAATATAAGATATTAGACCAGTTATGGCTTGGGCTGTGGAGTAAATCAGGAAACAGCTTATAGCAGTTTGGTACCAATGGTGCGGCTCCGGAGAGCCTCCTCAGGTGTCAGGTCCAAGGTGAAGTAGTGACCCCAAACATCCGGAAGTTCGTTTCTTCACCCATTGGAGGCGTCCTGGAAGCGTTGCTCTTGGAGTGAACGAAGGGCCTGGGATCTTTGCTGGGAGGCCTGCGAGGGCTTGCGGAGAGGCTGGGACATCTGCGGGCGAGAAGACGATGAAGAGGGACCCTCCGAGGGTGGAGGCAAATCCAGGTGGAGATCCTGGAAGTGACGCTTCAAATCAGGGAGGGAGGAGGCCTGGACATGACGGCCCTGGTAAGAAAAGGAAAGTTTAAAGGGGAACCCCCACCTGTATTTGATACCGTTGGTTTGCAGGATTTGGAGGTAGGGTTTCAGGGTTCTCCTTTTTGCAATTGTGACTGGGGAGAGATCCGCAAACAGTTGCAGGGAGTGGTTTTGGAAAGAGATTTTAGGAATTTCTCTGGCTGCTTGCAGGAGCCGTTCCTTGGTGCGATAGAAATGGAATTTTATGATGACATCTCTGGGGGGTCCTTCAGAGGGTTTAGGTGCCAGGGATCTATGGATACGGTCAAATTCAAGCCGTTCCAGCGGGATCTCAGGGGCCAGTTCCTGAAAAAAAGCAGTGGCTGTGCCTTGCAAATCTGTGATTGTTTCAGGTAACCCACGGATCCTGAGGTTGTCCCTGCGGGCCCTATTCTCAGAATCCTCTAACTTGTCTCTCAGGCTTTCCAGTTCAGCGTTTAGTTTGTCTACCTCCTCTTCATGCCCCTCTAGGACTGTAGTAGTTAAGTCCATACGCTGCTCTAGCTGGTTTGTGCGGTGGCCTAGCTCTTTAAGGCCTCGCATGAGATCAGAAGAAAGCTTGCGGGAGGCTGTAGAGATCTCATCTCTAACTATTGTGCGGAATTTTGCCAGCATTGTGTCATCACATTGTTCAGGGCTTACCAGGTCCGAGGGGTATTGCTGCAGGCTGTCAGTTGAGGAAGCTGGAGGAGATGCTGAGAGCCTCGTGGTATCGTCTGGCTCCGGAGGTTCGGGCGCCATCTTGCTTCTCCTGGGTGCAGGGGCTGCGGCTGCTGTAGAGGCCCTTTTAGTGTATTTGGGCTTCTTTTGGTGGGATTTGTGCATGCCCGCGGGTGCCCGGCGGTGTCCGCAGTCCGCGGGTATAAATAGTTTGTGGCTGCAGTGAGGATGTGCCTTGTTAGCCGAGGTGTTAGCGGCCGGTGGCGCGGAGCGCAGGGATTAGGCAGCCATCTCCCGCGATCGCGCGCATGCGCCCCCCCTGTGTGTTTGTGTCCATTTGGGCAAGTGAATATAATGGCCATGGTTTCATAATTCTCAATCAGCTGCTGCACCTGTAGGGCTCTAATGAGGAAAGATGCTGGGCCTGCACCCCTTTAGACATGATTTCCTATTGGGAGTATCTCACCAAAAATGAAATTTTGTTGCAGGGGATGCCTGAAATCTGACTTGTATCTTAGACCCCTTCCACACTGAGGAAGTTTTCAGGTGTTTTAGTGCTAGAAATAGTGCCTAAAAACTGCCACTATCCAACACTCCCATTCATTGCAATGGATGCTTTCACATTGGGGTGGTACTCTTGCGGGATGTTAGAAAAAGTCCTGCAAGCAGCAACTTTGGAGTGGTTTGGGAGCGATGTATATAGCGCTCCCAAACAGCCCCCTTGCAGTGAATGGGCAGCGCTTCCAAAGTGCTGCAGCACGGAAGTTTTTAACCCCTTTTTTGGGGTTAAAAACGCCCCACTAGCGGCCAAAAAGCGTTGCTTAAACAGCAGTAAAGCGCCTCTAACAAGCTGCGATTTAACGTGAACACACGGGGGTGGCCCCAGTGGGAAAGAGCTCTTAGTGCAGACTTCCGAGAAATCCAGTGACCCAATCACACAAGCAGAAAATTATGTTTCTGGGGGGTGGTCAGTAAACACTCTGTGTACAGAACACCTCCAGGTAGCCATATTGCATTTTCTGAAAATTACAGTGGCTGCAGATTGAAAGGGAAAGGTCATTTTTAGTAACATTCAATTACAATATGACTTGTGTCGCAATTGTATACGCTATATTATTTTTTTTTCTTTATTTGCTAATTTTTTTTATTTTTTTTTTCTCCACAAAAGTGGAGTTACCCTTTAAACTTTTATTCCGGCTAAAACTTCTTCCACACGGGCTGGTGTAAAAAGCGATGTACAGGTACGTCGATTTGCGCAGCCGTGTCACCTTACTGCAGTAAATCTGCAGCAGGAGGTCAGCAAGTAGTTAAATATTGCAACGTTTGTGGAAATACCCTATTAAGGCCATTCATATCTTTACGTTTTGGTGTTTTTTTTTTGCCTGATCTGTTGCCATTATACTCCATGGAAGCATATCAGAACACAAGTTGAAATGGATTACTGTACAATTTAATGCAGATTGCAATGCACTCTTCTTTGCACATCAATGCATTGACATGCGTTTTTACCCTGTAGCAGACAAGTGTTGCCATATGTGGTGAGTGAACTTAAATACAACATTGTACCTGTTTGTCCCTCATTTATTTTGATGCTCCAGTTTTTTTTTTCGGAATGTTTTGTACGAGGATTTGGCCTTCAGTCCAGGTTCACACTTGTGCGAACACAGACATCACACGTGATTCGCAATGCGAGTTCAGCCATACATGGCTGAACTCGCATTGGATTTGCAGAATAATAGTCTAGGGACTTTTCCTGCACTGGAATTGGATCACATGGGTGTTCTCACCCATGCAATCTGATTCGTGTGCGAGTTCACAGTTCGCACTGCGATCTGTGAACCAATCTGGGGGTGTCATTAACAATGTATTGACACCCGCAGCGGTTCGCAGAGGGCAGTATGAACTGCCTGTGGGAGAGATGCGATGCGGGAACCGGCGCTGTAATCACGATGGTTCCCGCATCGCTACAGTGAGAACCTAGGCTCAGTCACATACATCGCCTGTGTACTTGCAATTAAGAAAATGTCTATATTACTATGTAATGTTTCCTAGTATTTTGCTAAGGCATGTCACAATAAAAATGTGTGAAAAATCTATGTAGGGAGAAGTCATCTCTGGGAAGCTGCCTTCTATAGGCAGTGGGTTCTTTTATACAAACCAGTACTTTTCATACATGATCTGCCTTACTACTGGGGAGGAGGAAGGAAATGCTTTTCCACTATTAACCTGATGTCTTTTAGACATTCTATTGCCAAGGGTAGCAGTCACATCCTTAAAGCCATAGTCTTCCTTTTTGAAAAAAAAATAAAAAAAAATAATATATAAAAAAATATATATATATATATATATATATATATATATATAATTTATATATTCAAATGTACCAATAATGATAAAAATAATAGTGCATTTATTATATTTTTGTATTTAGGTCTGCAGATAATTAAAACTGCAATCAGTACATCTTGGCTGCAATGCATGGCCATTGTTTATACCCAACCCTGGGTCCGTTATGGAGGCACGGGCCTTCTGTTATGGGGCTAGAAGAAAGCAACCAGTGATTAAGGTAAGGTGGGGTTCTTTATTTGTGTATAATCGCAGAGAAAAATCAACGCTTTGGGATTACACAGGGACCCTTCTTTAGGCATGAAATGTCCTTGTGTGGTCCTGAACTGTTGTTTTCTATGTGATCATACAAAGAGCTTGTGGGTGTGCTGGCAACATATTTAAAGGATAAGTTCAATTTAAAAGAAAAAAAAGCACATTTGTAGGTAAAAAAAAACATTCATTTTTTGCACCTGCAATCAGCAGTTTGCAGGTGGCATGCAGAGCTTCTGCAAACTTGTTAGTGTATCTGTCTGCTCGTACCTCATACGGGAAGGCTGATACACACTGACAGGAAAAGACCATGAACTACCAGAGCGCTCAACAGCGCCATGTTAGTTTTATTAAGAGCTACAATCCGACAGACGCAAAGTCCGCATACTAGCTCATTATGAAATACTTACCTTAGAACGAGGCGTCGGTAACTCACCTGGTCCACGCCGAGGTAGCCGACATGTTCCCTCGTCGTGTCTTCCGGGTATCACGACCCCAGCGCTGTGAGTGGCTGGAGCCGCGATGTCGTCACTCCCGGCAAGGTTCAGATTCTGCCGGACTTTCAGCGGAGAATCCCCCGTGCGCTTGCACCGCTGCAGTCAGCGGCTTATTGCACGGGGAATATTTTTTTTTACCTACAGGTAAGCCTTATTATAGGCTTTCCTGTAGGTAAAAGTTAATTTTTTGAGTATACAAGCGCTTTAAGTGTTAATTTTACAAAGAGCTTTCAATGGTCACAATATACAGTTTGACAATTAGTACCTTTTATTTCCCTACAGGTGTCACTGCAACTAATACTTTCTGTATAATTTGATGGGAAGCCTTGGACAGAAGCACCCTCTCCCTGACTTTTGGGCAGCATGCTACTACTACGGGTGTGAAGTCATAGTGAGATTACTGTCTTAAAATGTGAAAAAAGTCAGAATGACCTTCTCACTCTTGGGCTTCTCACCTCTAGCTGAGCAGCTATTATTCTTACATTTACAGGTTGAGTTCACCTATGTGGCAATAGCGTGGTGGATTTGTCCCGGCTTAACCTGTGCCAAGAGAACAGAACAAAAAGTTGTCTTTGAATCCAAAACACACAAAAAAAATATAAAAAATTAGTAAGCATTTGTAGTTATAGCCTGAATACCCCCACACTGCCTCCTTGAATGAAACAATTGCCTAGAGATGAAGCCTTGATCTATTCCCTTTGTTTTCTTTGTGAATGCATCAATTATTCCAAATGTTTTATGCAACTTCTGAATTGTCAACTAACCTTCAGAGGTTTCTTTGCAAAATACTGAGGCCAAAATAAATTAGCAAAATAATTATTTGACGTGTTTCTACAAAAACAAAGGTTGAGAAATCCTTTAGATGGAACATCCCAGATAGCAAGCAATTGTGCTGCAAGTTTGAAAATGACTTGCTATGCTTTTGCTAGATTTGCCAGGCTTCACATGTTTGTTGCACAATTGCAGCAAGTCCTCATTGCATGACTCCAGATCAACTTTCTTTTGCTGCAAGTTCTGGTTCAGTTATGTTGTGTAATAGTCATCCCACCACAGGGGTCACTGTGGCTGAATTTTCATGCTGTAGCTTTGCAGAGCTCTTGCTGTAGACTCACCACTGCAACTTTGCTCTTGCTAGAGACTTGCCATGTAAATTTGCTATAAATTGGAAAAGTGTCAACTAGCTTCAAGTGCTCTGCAAGTGCACAACTTGCCAGTGAAAATGTGCAGCAAATTAACCATTTTCAGACCGGACTATTTTGCTGGCCAAAGACCAGAACACTTTTTGCGATTCGGCACTGCGTCGATTTAACTGACAATTGCGCGACGTGCGATGTGGCTCCCAAACAAATTTGATGTCCTTTTTTCCCCACAAATAGAGCTTTCGTTTGGTGGTATTTGATCACCTTTGCTATTTTTATTTTTGCGCTATAAACAAAAAAAGAGCAACAATTTTGAAAAAAACACATTATTTTTTACTATAATAAATATCCCCAAAAATGTCTAAAAAATAATCTTTTTCCTCAGTTTAGGCCGATACGTATTCTTATACATATTTTTGGTAAAAAAAATAAATCGCAATAAGTGATTATTGATTGGTTTGCGCAAATGTTATAGCGTTTACAAAATAGGGGATAATTTTATGGCATTTTTATTTTTTTAATACTAATGGCGGCGACCATCGATTTTTATTGTGACTGCGACCATTATGGTGGACACATCAGACATTTTTAGGACTATTGTTATTTATACAGCAATCAGTGCTATACAAATGCACTGATACCTGTGTAAATGACACTGGCAGTGAAGGGGTTAACCACTAGGTGGCAATGTAGGGATTAAGTGTGTCCTAGGGGCGTGTTGCTAACTGTGGGGGGGGGCGTGGCTGTGTTTTACACGTCACTGATCTCTGCTCCAATCACAGGCAGCAGAGATCAGTGACACTGTTGCTAGGCAGAATGGGGGAGATGCTTGTTTACTTTAGCATCTCCCTGTTCTTCCTCCCCGTGAGACGGTGGCTGGTATCCCAGCGGCTATTGAGTCCGCGGGCCCCGCGATCCGACTCGTGGAGGCCCTGACTGGCGCGCGCACGTGATGGCACGGCAGCAAATTTAAAGGGACGTACCTGTGCGCCCATTTGCCTGTCCGTGCCATTCTGCCGACGTACATCTGTGTGCGCCGGTCAGGAAATGGTTAACAGACTTGCAATTTAACACTGCCACAAAGTTGTGGCAAGTAATCCTTGCCATCTGGGATGTGACTGCTGCCGTAAATAGTAATTATTTTTACTTATTTCAGGTACTTGTATAGCACCGTCAATTTACATATACATTGTACTTTTATCAGTCTCTGCCCTCAAGGAGCTTACAATCTAAGGTCCCTAACTCACATTCATACATACACATGCTAGAGCCAATTAACCTACCAGCATGTCTTTGGCGTGTGGGAGGAAACTGGAGTGCCCGGAGGAAACCCACGCAGGCACAGAGAGAACATTCAAACTCCAGGCAGGTAGTGTCGCGATTGGGATTCAAACCAGCGACCCTTTTGGTGCTAGGCAAAAGTGCTAACCACTACACCACTGTTCATAAATTGAACTTGCAATATAATTATTTAATCCCCTGCAGATTTTGTAAGTTTGCCCACTTACAAAGAAATGAAGGGTCTATCATTTTTATCATAGGTGTGTTTTAAATGATAGAGACAGAATAGCAACCACAAATTCAATGGTGGCCACGGAGAAGGGCCTCTGGGTAAAATGCCTTAAAAAGTGGTTCTACTGGCATGAATTTGTCTATTCTGAGGAATACAAAACTCTGTTAAATTAAACCCCCTCACTGGGCGTGGGCTCTGGTGGGTCTCTTGGTTCTGTCGGTTTGGTGGTACGGCTGGTTCCCTTTTTTTTTTTATGGATATGACCCTAGGGTTCTTTTTCTTGTTTTTAAATTAGCAGTGTTAACCGTGTAAAATGTTGCGTTGGGTACAGAGACTGTCTAGTACCTGGGATTCTGGGTCCTTACTGTATCTCACATATTCAACTGCATGTAATGGTTTGATTTGTTATGCTGAACTTTCTATGTACATATACAATTGTCGTTTTATATCTGTTGAGATATCTGTGCTATAAGTATGTTCCTTAAAAAATAAATAAAGTATTGGGAAAAAAAAAAACGTTGCAGTTTAATGAAAAAAGTAGAGAGGTAAAACAAGTATTTGATCCCCCTACCAACCAACAATAATTCTGGCTCCCAGAGACTGACTACAGTATGTAATCATGTGGTACACAGTTTAGTCCTGTCAATTTAGGGTTGAAAATATATTTATTGGTAGTTTAACAAAGTACATGGAACAACGTATAAAGGTACAGTCTGGAGACGTGTGTGATGGGTCAGCCAATTGGCTATCGCCTACAGCCTAACTCTTAATTGTTATGCGGTATAACGTTAACATCAACGACCGATACTTGGTGCAAGAAGTGATTTTTGGCTAGAAGAGCCTCGTTGTTCATAATAAAATTGTATGCATAAGTTTTAACGATTATTATATATTAAAAAGGTGGGGGGGAGGGGAAAGGAGGAGAAAGGAAGGAAGAAGAAACAGAAGGAAAGTAAGAGGAAGTCGTAGAAGAGCATAAGCGCTGCTGAGGAAACATTCAGAGAGAGGAGTAATTGGGGAACTGTGGGGGGGGGACCCTTAGGTACATGCCCTGCCCATCCCATTGTCAGGTTATATGTTAGGATGATCGTGTCGGGACCAACAGCATGTTAGCGAGAGTGTCGGAGGTGGAGAAGCGGAGCCAGATGGACCACAACTTATCCAAAACACGGCGGCAAGGCTGATAACAGGGAAAAAACCCTGGGAATCCATCTCCCCTTCCCTGAGGAACCTACATTGGCTAAACGTAAGGAATCGGATCGCATTCAAGACCCTCTGCCTCACCCACAAATGCGCACATGGAAACGCTCCGCAATACCTTCGCGAGAAAATAAAACACTATACACCGAATCGTAGTCTTCGATCGGCTAATAAAAATCTTCTCCTCATTCCTAAATCCCGCTACAAATCAAAGGGGGAACGGAGATTCGCTGTCCAGGGACCTCGGCTATGGAACGCTCTACCAACCGACATTCGCATGGAAGAAAACCATCAGGCCTTCAGGAAGAAACTCAAGACCTACCTCTTCTAGAAGCTGATAACCAAACGTCAACAGCGCCTTGAGGCGATTCAGTTCGCATTGTAGCGCTATACAAGTTATTCATTCATTCATTCATTCACCACAGTATTTGGTACTTCTCAAAGGTGTCATTGTCAAGGGCCAGCATCTCCTCCAGTCTCATGGTGTCGTTCATAATTTAGACCCACTGTGACAAGGGAGGCGTGGTGGATGTTTTCCAAAATGATGGGATCAGTTGTCTGGCTGAGGACATAAAGAAGCGGAGGAGGTTCCGTTTCTGTGATGATATTGATCCTGGGAGTATTGAGAATAGGGCAATCTTAGGGGAAGGTGTCAACATTTCATCATATATTTTATTATAGCATTCAAATACCAGAATCCAGAAGGGACAGATCCTCTCACATTCCCACCAGACATGTAGGTAGGTCCCTGTAGAGGTAGAACAACGCCAGCAGGATGCTGAGGTAGTTGGGAAAATGTAGTGTAATGTGGAGGGGTCCCTGTACCATCTTGACAGAACCTTGTAGTTCTTCTCCTACAAGTAGCAGGATATCGTAGATTTATGTGTAAAATGGAACGAGATCTGCCAATCTGGTCGGGGGATGTCTTCTCCCAAGTCTGCAGACCACATCCTGGTGTAGACCTGTCAATTTAAGAAGGTGCTCCTAACGACAACTCATTATGTGTATAAAGGGCACCTGCCCTCTTTCTTCCATTCGAACCTAACCATCATGGGCAAGACCAAAGAGCTGTCAAAGGATGTCAGGGACAAGATTGTAGACCTGCACAAGGCTGGAATGGGCTACAAGACCATCAGCAAGAAGCTTGGTGAGAAGGAGACAACTGTTGGAACGATTATTCACAAATGGAAGAAATACCAAATAACCATCAATTGCCCTCGGTCTGGAGCTCCATGCAGGATTTTACCTCATGGGGTGAGGATGATCATGAGAAAAGTGGAGGATCAGCCCAGAACTACACGGGAGGAGCTTGTGAATGATCTCAAGGCAGTTGGGACCACAGTCACCAAACAAACCATTGGTAACACAATACGCCACCATGGATTAAAATCCTGCAGTGCCCGCAAGGTTCCCCTCCACAAGAAAGCACATGTACAGGCCTGTCTGAAGTTTACCAATGAACATCTAAATGATTCAGAGAAGGATTAGGAGAAAGTTCTGTGGTCGGGCGAGACCAGAATTGAGCTCTTTGACATTAACTCGACAGGATTTATTTTTTTACAATCAACAAAGAAAACAGCTAATCCTTCTTCTAGAGGAAAGAGAATACAAGATGGCGGTGGACACAGCTGGACACAGCTGTTGCTGAGAGTACAAAAATTTGATGCAAATGAGAATCTTTCCGTAGAGGTTTGATTATTGTGATCTGAGCTCCATACACAATGTGGTGCCCGGAGGAAAACACAAGGACGAGACTATTGTAAATAAAGAAGAATGTCTCACAGTAGCCCATGAATCACAAGTACCTCTGCTTAAACCAGAGGACGATAATATTGCATGTGGTTATATGGTACAAAAAGTACAAAATGGGGGATGGGAAACATGATCCAATTCATTGTACCACAGTAGCAGGGGATCTGGGCTTCTGTGAAGGTACCAAAGTGGTGCAGCTGACACACAAGACAAGATTATTCAAAAACACAGTGCAGGGACCAAAGTGCCAAATTCGCAGCAAAAATCCCTCTTGTACTGGAGTAGATTCAGTAAAATAAATAGTGATTGGTTGGCTTTGAGGTAATGTACGCTGCTCTAAAGCACCATTATTTGAATAAACACTCAAGTCCACCCAAAACATAACCCACCTTTTCAGTTTTACTTGGATGACAGCAGGTTGATGCTCACCCTGCTTCTTAAATCACTTAGTAGCCCTTCAAGTTTCCATGACTGATCATCTCCTGCAATCATAATGAGATGCTTCATTCTGATTTCTAGATTTTCATAGGTGTCAACATTCTTGCTGTAGCACCGTCCCAGGTAGGTGCTAGTTTCACTGTAATCAGTTGAGCTGCATGGGATTGTTTTGGTCTGTTCTGCATTTCATTTGACTGTTTCCCCCTGTCTGTCTGGAAAGGTTCTGGAAGATAGTGGGCTGGGAGAGTCAGATCAGCAGCTGTATATCTATGAAGCCTTGGCCAATCCCTAGGGAGAGGTGCCCAGGTGGCGGCTAGGAAGGAGCATAAATACTCGGGCCTCTTGTCTTATAACAGGAGATCCCCTCTCATACAGTGCACCAAAGCTGCAGTGGTGTGCACTTATAATCACCGCCCCCAATGGCTCAGCTCTGTCTGTGTTGGAGGGGGAATCGAGCAAATTTCTTTCAGGCAACCTGTGGTTGCAGAAAAGAAATTTGCTCCGTGTATAGCCAGCCTTAGGCATCATAAATACAAGCCTTTACATGCTCCTGAGTCAAGGAGAGTACAATATGTGATGCTTTCCTGTGCCTGGTAGGCCGCAGTGCTGCATACAGCGTCCAATATAATAGTGAATGACTGGCTGCTTGTAAACGCCGATCATTTCTGCATATGGTTTTACCCTAACATGCACATACAACGTTTTGCCACAAATGTGTCATTTTCGAGTTTGGATAAATACGCCATATGCACATGTGTGGGTAAATGCTAATGCAGAAGCTTCTGGCATTTACAAACAGCCAGACGCATACAGCTACTCACTTATAACGGATGAAGTAGGCTGCACCATGGTTCCCGGGGTGCAAGAAAGTGCTGGACATTTTACGCTTCTAGGTTGAGGAATGTGTAGATGTCGGTGTGCATGAGGCATTGGCATTAGGGTCGCCACCAGAGTTGAGGGGTGCACTGTGTACAGAGTGCAGGGTTCAGGAGTGCGCTACAGAGTTCAGAGGTGCACTATGCACAGAGTGCATGGTTCAGGGGTGCGCTGTGTACAGAGTGCAGAGCTCAGGGGTGCACCCCACCTCCTGGGTTCTGACCTCTACACACATCTGCCTCCACACCTTCACAGCCTTCCTCCCCACAAAGCTTAAGCTTCTTCGTATCTCTACTAGGCGGCTCCCTCCCTGTGGATTGGGCCCCAGCACCTGTGAAGGCAGATATGTGCATTTGTCTCCAGTACCAGTCAATTCAGTTCTACCACCATGCAGGGAGATCCTTCTGCCAGATCTGTCCCCGCAGGGATCAAGGAGCCACTGAGAGCATAGATGTCACTGTAAACACAGGAGGCTTGTGTTTATAGGTGACAGTGGGAAGAAGAGGGTGAGAGCAACATGTGGCGGTCAGTGGCTGTAGGCCTTGTGTTTGCCACATGTGTGTTAGAAAGATAGAACATAACTTTTTAACCGATTCCCGACTGGCTCACGTACTTATACTGCAGCACAATGGCTCTCCTACCCAAAACCCTGTATGGGTACGTCCTTCCCTTTAAGAGCCGCCCAAGGGTGCACGCCTACTGCACGGTGGGAGACCCAATGCGCGTGGCTGGCAGGCGTGTGCACGAGAGCAAGCGCAGGGATTTGTGTGTGTAAACACACAAATCCTTGTTCTGTCAGGGGAGAGGAGACATATCATTTGTTCCTACTAAGTAGGAACAACGATATGTTTCCTCCCCCAGTCAGTCCCATCCCCATACAGTTAGAACACACCTAGGGAACACACATTTAACTCCTTGATCGCCCCCTGGTGTTAACCCCTTCTCTACCAGTGACATTTACAAAGTAATCAGTGCATATTTATAGCACACATTGGGGCGGGAGCGGCGACGGCGGTACAGCCGCTTTACCGTTGTTTTATTCGCCCGCTAGCGGTGCGGTTTTAACCCCCGCTGGCGGACGAAAAAGGGTTAAAACCCTCTGGCTTTCACACTGGAGTGAATGGACCGTTTTTTTCAGGCACTATTTTTAGCGCTTTAGCGCCTGAAAAACGCCTCAGTGTGAAAGGGGCCTTAATGTCAATGGTCCGAAAAATGTGTCAAAAGTGTCCGATCTGTCCGTCGCAATACCGCTAAAAATTGCAGATCACTGCCATTACTAGTAAAAAAATAAATAAATAATAAAAATGCCACAAATCTTTCCCATAGTTTGTAGACACTTTAACTTTTGCACAAACCAATCATTATACGCTTAGGCCCCTTTCACACCTAAGCGTTTTTCATGCGGTGCAGCGCTAAAAATAGCGCCTGTTCACCGCATGAAAAAATCCTGCCCCTTTAACTCAAGTGTGAAAGCCGGCAGGCTTTCACACTGGAGCGGTGCGCTAGCAGGATGACAAAAAAAAGTCCTGCTAGCAGCATCTTTGGAGCGGGATAGGAGCGGTGTGTTCACCGCTCCTATACCGCTCCTTCCCATTGAATAGAATGGGACACCGCGGTGAAACCGCCGCAAAGCGCCGCTACGGCGGCGCTCTGCGGGGGGTGTTTAATAAATTGTGTTTTTTTTTTTTTTTTTTTTTTAAAAAAATGTAGAAGAATATATAGTGGCCTAAACTGATGAATAAATCTGTTTTAAAAAAAAAATATATTTTTAATATATATATAATATATATATATATAAAAATATATATTCATTATAGCAAAAAGTAAAAAAAATATTTTTTTTTTTTTTTTTCACAATTTTCGCTACTTTTTTGTTTATAGCGCAAAAAATAAAAACCGCAGAGGTGATCAAATACCACCAAAAGAAAGCTCTATTTGTGAGAAAAAAAGGACGCAAATTTTTGTTTGGGTACAGCATTGCTTGACCGCGCAATTACCAGTTAAAGCGACGCAGTGCCAAATTGTAAAAAGTGCTCTGGTCAGGAAGGGGGGAAAATCTTCCGGGTCTGAAGTGGTTAAAGGAAGTTTGTATTTTTTGTTTAGTAAAATGATTGTGGTTGTGTTACTTTGCTCATTTGGATACAACTGGTACTTTCAGGAGCTCCTCTTCCAATCTTATTATCTCTCTTCTCTGACCAGCTGCGGTCCCCTATGTACTGGCCTGCTCTGGGGTAAGAGGTTCGTTAGTTGACTGTGCTGGATGTGCGCCACAGGCTTTTAATAACACTTCCCAAGTTACTGCTGACAGCTTTTGTTGGTACATCTGAAATCCCTGACAAACAGGCAGCTTCTTGGCAGAACTCTGCGAAATGTCATATCGGTCGGCTCTGGGAAAAGCTAGGAAAAAAAAAAAAAAACACAGTTCAGTGAGATATTTTAGTATTTTGAGTAGCTGAGGACTGACAGAAAGACCTTATTTTCCTGTTCAATACAATGCACCAAGTTTAAATATGGCCTATGTATATCTAAATCAGATTTTCGTCTAATTAAAACCTGATTTCTCTTTTCTTTTGAAATAGCTGAATACATTAAATACAGTGAACCTGTCATAGTAGGAAACATCCCTCAGACACCTTTGACAGCCGTTACCAGTCTCTAAAGCCACAAAGTAGTAAAGTTAAAATGATTATTAATAAAGTATTCTGTATTCAGACAGAATTAGCATAATTATATAGTTACACAGTGGGTGAGGTTGAAAAAAGATCATCCTTTCCAACCTGTGTGTGATTATATGTCAGTATTACATTGTATATCCCTGTATGTTGTGGTTGTTCAGGTGCTTATCTAATTTTTTTGAAATTATCGATGCTCCCCGCTACAACCACTGCCTGTGGAAGGGAATTCCACATCCTAATCGCTTTTACAGTAAAGAACCCTCTGTCCGCACTTACACAGTTTCTATGATTCTTTGTATTTCTGTTTTTGTTATTATTCAAAATACAAACCTTTTTGGAAAAAAAAAAGTAAAGAACCCTCTACGTAGTTTAAGGTTAAACCACTTTTCTTCAAATTTTAGTGAATGGCCACGTACCTGGAAAAGTTTTATCCCTATTGTGGGGTCACCACAGTACGCAGCACTTTGCGCCCCGAGCCCACCCTATTTTGAAGCCTATTAGAGCCTTTGGATCTAATCACGTGCATGGATGGGGGACATTGGGAAAAGCTTTGCTGGGACACAGTTTGCTGCATTTGCTGGGCACAGTGGCTGCATTTGATGTTTTTGTTTCAGTATTTTTCAGTTCGATTGCGCCCCTCCAAAAATTTTGAGCACCAGCCGCCACTGGCTTTTACCATTGTCCAATAGACATGTGCACACCAAGAAAGTTTTTTTAAATTTTCATATCCATTCGTTAAGTGAAAAATTCCTTTCAGGTGCATTCGTTAATGGACCAATTCGTTTTCAGAATTCTGTTTGAATCTTCAGCATTCATTATGTTTAATTTGAAATAGCGCTGGTTGTTAAGGAACAAGCAGCCGGTTAACATTGGGGAGCTGCATACAATAAAATGCATGAAGGTAGATGCATAAACAGGTAAAGGGAGCTTCCAGATTCCAATAAGCCCTCTGCTCACAGACTTACACAACCACTGGGCCAGTGTTGTGGGGAATAAGCCCTTCTTCTCATCAACATGGGGACAAGGTGCTTTGGGGGGGGGGGGGGAGAGCAAAGCACCCTTCCCATGCTCGAATGAGGGACTGGTATGAATTTGGGGGGGACCCCATGACATTTTATTTAAAAAAATTTGGCGTGGGTTTTTTTTTGTTTTTTTTAATGCCGGCATTGTTTGTTTACATTCTGCTGTCAGCGGGGAATCCCGTGGCTGCCTGCTGCTGTGATATAATAAGGATGTTTACCAAACCCTTTTCAAGTCATGGTCTAAAGCTATATTATCTAATGACTTTTTCATGGGGATATTTTAGAGGCTGGTGAAGAGAGATGTAACCAGTTTCAACTTTATATTTCATATGAGCCATTGTGAAGCATCCAATACCTCAAGTCGGTAATGCTATGTTTGTTGCTTGATTTATGGGTCAGTTCTAGTAGTTAGAACGACCCAAGTGGGGGTATATGTAGTATATTATATCTAATATATATATATGTATACATATATATATATTATATATATACATATTTATTATATGTAGTGTTTTTATTTAGGCATTCTAAAGACAAGTTTATTCTAGGCATGCCACTTTGGTAGCTGTTAATCTAACTGCGCATATTAAAAGAGGGTTTGTTGGTCAATTATTGTTTGCAACTTTTTTTTTGAAAGACGGATTCCTTTACATTCAATACAATATTTTTTTTGTTCCTTTAAATTACAAATTTTTTTTGGGACAAAAAAATTAACGCGAGCGAACTGAAACAAATGTCCAGTGTCCAATAACCTAAAGGTAGTGGCATATAACCCAAAGTCTAAGAATTCATTCCTGTGTCCTGTACGATAAAGATATATGGTTTGCCTTATTAGGGTATCCTATTAAAGTGGACTTATAACTAAATGACCAGGGCAAGGCTGAGGGGTTGACAAAAGAGGTGGCCACTGTTGGTGCTTCAGCTGGAGGAGTCACACTTTGGCCTTTTTGCCTTTTTTGCCTTGGGTGCTGAAGGAAGCCATACCAATCCTGTAGAAAATGCTGCAGCATTTGGTCACATGATCTCAATCAAAACAGCCTAGGGGATGAACATTCAGACAGGGTTTCCCTGTGGATGACTCTGGCTTTACACTGATCTCACCCCTTCACTTGTTATAAAAGAAGCAGGAGGAGTTGGGTGTCGCAAGTTTTCCTGCTTGTGTAGCTCTTATCTCCTTGCTGCAGTGCTTCCTCCTAGTCCTCCGATTCCTTTCACATGTTTTGTTTGACTTCTGTTGTCGTCTGTGTTTAGATTTCCTTTCCCTTCCTTCACTTTCTGGCCTGCCTCTCAGTTTGCTTCCCTATACACATGCTCAGTGGAGTAGCCTGAGCAACAGCCCCATTCTCTGTTCTCCTGTTTGCCTACTGTTACGTGTATTCTGTTTCTGACATCCCGTGTACCAACCTCGGCTTCGTATACCGTCTATGCTTGCCTGCCGCCCGCCCTGACATTGGCTTCTTTCCCAATTTTCTTTTGGTCCTGCGCATGCGAGTGGTCTCTGCATCCTCAGTTGGACGTACCTAGGGGGCTATGACTTGGTTCCAGTTTGCTGCAAGTCCATCCCCGCCATCGTGGGCTCTGGTGAAGAAGCAGTCTGGGGCTTTGACTCTGCGCCCTGGGGAACCCCGAGTTGGCGATCTACAAGGGCTCACTGTCACAGACAACTGACATTGGGAGGTTGGTGTCTTGGTAATGAATGCAAGTCATCTTCTATTTAACAGGTTGTCCATATAATGAAATAATTGTGTTTTCTTCCCTTTGCATTTCCATTTTATTGCAGTCATTATTCCTGCTGGCTGACTGCTTTTAATTAGACAATGGTCAGCACCAAGAAGATGGAAACCACAGGCTCTGTTTTCATTTTATTATCAACCCATCTTTTCCAACACTGTTCATTATTAAAAATAAATAAATAAAATGCATTACATTTAAACTCATTAGGAGTGAGAACTGTAGGAGTGGAATAAACACTTTACGTAATTTAGATTTTGCTTTAGTTGCAGGAAAGTGTGGTCAGTGTGCAGGAGAGTGTAAAGATCAATAAGCCCTGCATTTTATGAAGAAATTGGGAGAGCCTAACATATACACTAAAATCCTCTCCTACTAGCAAAATCAGGTGGATAGCATTATGAGCTCAGGGCATGAGACTCCACTGTCTAATAACCTGAGGCATATCAGAATCTACTGGCGGACCAACATATTGATATCTATAGCTTACTTAATTCTCCAGTATACGGAGATTCCAAGAGATTGATTGCATCTTTACATTCTTTATCTGGGGAGGCAGGGCAGCTAGAATACCTAGGGACAATTTGCAATTGCCTATTTTAGAAGGAAGTGTGCCAAATCTTCACACTTATTATATTGCTTCCCAATTGGCTCACGCCCATTGGTGGTTTTTCCTTGAAACTAAAAATGCTGCTGCGGCCCTGGAGGTGGCCAACCTTACTTCCTATGAATCCCTACAAAATTGTAATTTACATACAGTCCACCATGGCTAGAACCAGCAGACTGGCTACCAGAATTTGATCAAAGGACCGATGGACTATTTTGGGTTAGACATGGGGTGAAACCAACTACACATTTATACTTATTAGGTGTTTTTCGCCCCTTTTCAGAGTTGCAAAGGGAGGTTAAGCTTCCCTTTATGGCCTATTTTCGATATTTGCAATTGCAGCACACAGCAGCAGCTCAGTTTGGCCTCAGTAATATATCTTTACAACCCTCTGCTCTAGAAAAATTATTATGTGACCCAAACCACTCTAAAATTATTTCCACTTCTTCTCTACTTCATTCGAACACTACACGTCTTCAAAGTACTGAAATCGATTGGAGAGCAGATAGTCCAGAACTCACAGAGGAAGTGCGGCAGGAACTCCCTTACAAGTTCCCATGGTCATCTCATCGAGAGATTTTTAGGCGCTGTTTTTATCGTGAAAGCGCCTGAAAAGCGCCTCAGTGTGAAAGTTTCTTTATCGAGCATATTATACATCATGCCTTCTTTTTCACCTTCAAAGCTTGCTCGAAGTGCTCGGCGGCTGATGGCACATTTTTCCATATGGTTTGGGAATGTCCACCTGTTAGGGCCTTTTCACCAGAGGTTACGGCCTTTAATAGCTTAATTACGCAACAACCTAATATTTGTAATTACAATGCATCTTGCACTTTTTCATGCAAAGAAATCGATAACAATGCAGTAGAAATCACAAATCCCTCCCACTATCACCTCTTGAATAGCCTTAGTTAATCAAGCAATCCCACTCTATAAGCTGACCTACGAAGCCAGGGGTTGCCTATCCATAACGATTAGTCCTCTTGGGTAGACTCTGCACAAACTGTATCACCTGATGGCTGAATTACAGTTGCAGACTAAATTTTTGTTTTACCTCGACTATTTCCATTGCAGATCCTGTTCTTATACTTTATGAATCATGGATACTATTGTGATTATACTCTTTATTCTATGATCATTATACCCTTTATGTCCGATATACATTATTAGGTCTTTATGCTATATATGATCTTCCTGTATCAGCTTCCAGTATGTTGATTGGACACTTTGACTTTCTATTGCTCGCCATTTACTTATGTTTTTTTTTTTGTGTAAACAATAAAGTTACCTTTATTGATAACTACCCTAACCTGCATTATTTAATTTAGGTGGACTGAACCTTTAAACTGGACCTATACTCAAACAATTTACTCTGCCCATGTATTGTCTAAATACCGTACAAGAGGCATGTATATTCTTAAGCTGTCTATACCTAAACAGCAAGGATGGATGGATGAGTCCCCCTGTTGAGCTTTTGTGCTCAGACAGCCTCTGCGGTCAGTTGTCAGAATACCCACCAATTTCCTCCCAGCTCCTTAGATTTTTTTTTTTTTTTTTATCAATCAAAGAATGTTGGGCAGAAGAAGGCAGGCAGTGCCACTCACAAAGTGAATTTCAGCTAATTCATGAAGAACCAGCTGAAATTTTCATGGTGTATGACCTACTTTACTTGTGTATTGTGGTATGCTTTGATTATTTCTTCCAAATCAGTGCTGCAACCCAATCTAAAACTTGTTTTTTGTGTTGGTCGGAGTGTCCTGTAATAAAGACAGGTCACTGCTCCTCTCATCTTGGGCAGGGCAACCGGTCTTGTATCTGCCCCTCATACAGTGGTTTTGCACAGAGCAGCCCTGATCCTTCTCTTCTCGGGTCCCCCGTCTGGGGTGAGCTCTGGGGTGAGCTAGAGACTGCTAGTGTCCCATCTGTGGCACTTTTTGATGGGGTTCTTGGGCCCCTGCATACATGTTTTTCTATTGCCCTGTAATAACAGTGATCTCTAGCAGTCTGATTTAATGTGCCTGCAGTCTGTGTCTACTGAAATTCCCTAGTCTCCAACTCCCACTGCAGGGAAACTGTAGTCTCTGATCATATGCGGTTCATTGTCTCTGACAGCTTTCTGTAGCATTAAAAGAGAAGTTCAGAAATAAAAATAAAAAAATAACAAAAATAGTCATACTCACCTACTGTAGATGGCTGCAGCACCGATACCAGCTCCAGTTGTTTCCCAACGCCTCTACACCAAGAACTGAGCAATCAAAGACCACTGATCATTCAGTTCTCGGTGTTCGCTGAGCAGAGAGCCAGAGACTGTCAGGCATCAACTCTGTGCTCTGGTCCTCCAGCGCTCACTGGGAGTACTGGGCTGTAGAGGGGGGGCCAGGGTGGCTACAGCTGGCTTAGTCTCCCAGTGGCTTGATGAGCCGTTAAGGCAGTTGCTGGTCCAGGCATTTGGGTGGATCTGACATTCTATGCATTAAGATAAAAAGCCTTCTGTGTGCAGCAGCCACCCTAACATTTACCTAAGGTCCCTCTTTGTCCACGAGTGTTTCAGCCATCTGATTTTCTCCTTCCCGATTGGCTGAGACACAGCAGTAGCGCCACTGGCTCCCGCTGCTGTCAAAGTCAGCTAGCCAATCAAGGGAGAGAGGGGGCGGGGCCAGGGCTCCGTGTCTGAATAGACACAGAGAACTGTGACTCAGCTCGGGTGCCCCCATAGCAAGCTGCTTGCTGTGGGGGGCAATAAACAGGAGGGAGGCCAGGAGCACCGAAAAGGGACCCAAGAAAAGGAGCATCTGGGCTGCTCTGTGCAAAACCACTACACAGAGCAGGTAAGTATAACATGTTTGTTATTTTTATAGGGGGGGAAAAAAAAAAAGAGCCTTTTACAATCATTTTAAAGTGTTACTAAACCCAGGACCTTGCAATCACTATATCTGGTCTCCCACAGAACACGGAAATGCAATTATTTTAGTAAATATAGATGGCTAAATACCTTTTCTCATCAGCAGTATATAGCAGTCTTGTGACTTCTATCAGTGTCTGGTTAAAGCTTGTAGGAGGAGTTATTCATTCTCCTCTGATTGTCCTATGAGGCTGCAGGTCCCCTGACTCTCTGTCTGGACAGTGCTGATTGGCCCTGTGCTGATCACATGCACCTTCCCAAGAAAAAAAAAATACATCTCTAGTAAATACACACCAAACTGAGGATGGGCAGCTTGTCCCCTAGCTGTGGAAGAAGGGACGGATCAGAGAAGACAGGATCAAACAGCCTTTTTACACAATGCACAGGATTAACCCCTTTAGTTCCACAGTGAGTAGAACAAGCATGCTTTACTGCATATACAGACTGATTTTACTGTTGTGGGTTTAGTAACACTTTTAAATCGCCCTCCTAATCCTCTTGTATTTTATTATAACTGTATTGTCTCCCTTTTATATTGTAAAGCGCTGCGTAAACTGTTGGCGCTATATAAATCCTGTAATAAGTCGGGATCGATCCAGAGCTTGGACCAGCTGGGAGAGGTCAACCGACAGCAGACTTTAGGCAACGCTCGGCTAAAAATGGGTCCACTTTTCCCCGACTTCTTTAAATTCATTGAGAATTATGTGGCCCTTCCAGGGATGTCAGGTTGCCCTATACAAAGAAAGTTGACCAACACTGCTGTAGACAAAATTACTACCTGCTGGGATTACCCTGGAAATTGTACATCCTCTTGCTATGACTGCGGGCCTGATATCATGCAGCTTTCTGACACATTCACATGGGCAGCTAAGCAGAACAAGAGAAAGGCATTAGAGAAAATGGATGGACACCACACAAGCGAGATACGTTTTTTTTTTGTCACAACTATCTTTAATAAACCCTGTTCCAACCCTAAAGTTAGTGAATTTATCAGTTTCATAACCCCCCTTACTATAAAAACCTTCTGTATTTATATTCATTGGCTTAATATAATTTAAATATTGCTTTGTTGCACAGTTGTCGTTTATACAAGTGTATACACCAATATGTCTATTTTTTTGACACAAAATGATACAAGCTACATTAAGATGGACATTAAATACAGACATTGCCAGCTTCATCGTCTATGTACACAAACCACCATATAATAATAATATGTGACTATTCAGAGACTTCGCAAAGAAAAAAAAAAAAACTGATAAAAAAGTGAGAATAAATTCATTGGTTTCAATTTATTTCCAGGAATTAACGTTTAAGTTTTATAAAAAAAAAAAAGGGATTCCAAGACAGAAAGATGTAAGTTTATTAAATTCATCAATATTTATTGCCAAACCTGCATTACTGCTAGGCAAAGACTTCTCCACGTTTGCCAAGGTTGTGTCTTAGTTGGTCGGAAGTAAATTAAATTGGACACTTAGGGGTTGATTTACTAAAACTGGAAAGTGCAAAATAGAGTACAGCTGCCCATAGAAACCAATCAGCTTCCAGGTTTTAGCCCTGGTTCACATTGCAGCAATTTGGCATGCGCTTTGAAATGTCAAAGCGCATGCCAAATCGGCGGCTTTTGCCGGCTATGGCACAGTTTGAATCGGTGCAACGCCGACTTTGCGGTTTCCGATTACCAAAAGTAGTCTATGTAATACTTTTGGTGACTTTGGGGGTGTGATTTCAATAGACATCTGTGCAGAAACCTGCACAGATGCCTCTGAAATCTCTCCCGAAGTCTGACTGAGACTGAGAAGCTGCACAAAGAGCCAGTCAGCTGTGCTGCAGTGCTGAGGAGAAGTAGTCTGACAAGGCATGAGAGCAGGGTGATCGGGAGATGAGCTAAATGGTTTGTTGCTTCACCATTCAATCACAGGCAGGGGGCGGTACAAGACCTTGTTGTATTACATAACTGCAGTAGTGAACGATTAGGTCTGCAGGCTGGCTGTGCTGCGTGGAGGAGCTGTGTAAATTGTAAGAGATACAATATTAAAATCCAAAAAGGAGTTTACAAACCCACTAAATATGGTGGGATTTTAACGGCACAAGTCCATATATAGTTAAAATGTAAAAAGTTTATTACAATTTGTTACAATAAACTTTATATTTTAACTATATATGGACTTGTGCCGAGAAAATCCTGCCATATTTAGGGAATTTTGCAAACCCCTGTTTGCATTTTAATATTTTGAAGTAGGGATGTGGCACTCAAAAGGCCAAATAATTTATCTGTAAAAGATACACATTCTTTGGCAGGTAAAACAGCTTCTACATATGTATTTCTTGCATTGCTAAGGGGTGTTCTGTACACATTCTGTGTACAGAACTCCTCCAGGTAGCCATTTTGCATTTTACAGTAAATGACAGCACTGCAATTGAAAAGGAAAGGTCATTTTTAATAACATTCAAATACAATATGACTTGAGTCACAATTGTATATGCTATATTATTATTATTTTATTTGCCATTTTTTTTTCCCCCATGAAAGTGGAGTTACCCTGAACTGTTGCTTCGCTCTGCAGTGGCAAAGCACAGGTTTGTTTTAGGAGCTACCTCTTCTGTCACTGCAGTCTAGGTGGCTAAAGCTGACCATACATGGGTCGAATTCCTAAAATCTTAAAAGAGATGTTTATTTTTATTTTTTTATTTACCCATTAGACTTACCTAGGTGGATGCAGCATCGGACCGATCCTGCATCTGTCTCCCTGTGTCTCTGCACTGAGAACCGAGCCATTAAACATCACCGATGGCTCGATTCTCGCAGCTCCCCGAGCAGAGAGCTGCTGTCAGTCAGCAGCTCTCTGCTTTGCCCCTCCGTGCTCATTGGAGCACTGAGCTGTAGAGGGGAGCGGCCATCTCAGGGGCTCGCTGAGAAGCTGAGACGGGTGTCAGTCCAGGAATCCAGATCCAGACTTTGTCATGATGGCACGGTGCCTGGACTGATTCCAATGACGTCAGCGGAGAGTGGACTTCAGAACGGGTCACAGGAGTGCAAAACCAATTGCACTCCTGTGACCCATAGGAGAAGCCCAGCCCAACAAGCTTAGGATGGACTTCTCCTTTAAAGAGGAGTTCCCATTCTAAAAATTTTTTTTTTAAAGTCAGCAGGTACAAATACTGCAGCTGCTGACTTTTAATAATCGGACACTTACCTGTTCCAGGGTCCAGCGATGCGGGGGATCGAAGCCCCGCTCGTCTCCCCTCTCCGTTCTGCGGCGCCGGCATTATAAATGTGGGCACCCGGCTGTTGCTTCACAGCCGGGCACCCAGTGCGCATGCGCGAGCGGCGCCGCGATTGGCCGCGCAGTCATCTGGGACATGTCAGGTGTCCCAGATGATTGACAAGAGGGAGGGGGCAGAGCTGAGCCCTTCCTGTGCCGAGGGGAAGGGATGTCACCAGCCCAGGCACTGAAGGAGGCAGACTACGAGGGACCCCCCCTAGCAACAGGCATTTAGAGGAGTAAAAAAAAAAAAAAAATGTTCCCAAACATTTTTTTTTTTTTTGTGTGCAACACCACTTTAACTAAAAATTTGCGTTAGATTTTTCTGCGGTTGTTGAATTTAAGCGAGAGGGTAGAATCATGTGAGAAATAAAATTTGAAAAAAAAATGCGCATTAGCTGTGACCTGGAAAGAAATGAAGATTCCCAGCCACGAAAATTCTCTCCGTGAAATTGAAAGCTTGGTTGGTGGAATTTCAAAATCAATGGTGGCACCATCAGATCACAAAAACACACAAAATTTCTGATTTTCAAAAGAACATTTGTTCGGAATTCGACCCATGTATGGCCTGCATACGCATCTAGTCATGTCAATATTACCATTACATTGATATCATGTACAAACAGCACATTTTAAAGTAATGCATGACCAAATACCTTGTGCCCTTAAAGTCTGATCATCACAAAAATATAGCAGATGTGTTCACTGACTTGTTTTTTGGGGTACATGCTACAGGGCCATCATTCTTATATTTGTGCCAATATTTAGCGAGACGTTAACCTGGAACACCAATATGCATGCTTGCCCTGGGAGAGCGCCAAACCGAGAAGGATGGATAACAAGCACCTTGGAAAAATCCATCAGCGAGGGCAACTTTTCATATTTCTTTGCTGACTGGTTCTTTTAAAATCTGCAACAGCAGGCTTCAAAGCCGACCGGACTTGTTTATTTTACAGTCCCATGTCTCATCTTTGAAAGCAGAGGGCTTTACTGAACAGAGCGCAGCAGCCTAAAGCAATCTGAATTATTCTCTTATAATCTATAGACTTTTTTCACGTCATCGCTGTTTACATCTTATCAAATAAGCTTCCACAAAAGAAGTTATAACGTATCAGTGGGCTAGCAGCCGCTTATCTGCTTCTTGAACATAGCTACAAAAATATGACCGATTTAGTAGTGTATATAGGTTTATATACATACACACATTATATACACATATGCAAACATATAATGCAGTACAGGATACCGTTCACAGGAAGAATGTATTTGGTATTTTTGAAAAAAAAAAAAGTTTATAGAGATTTTGTATAGAGAATCTGTATGTGTGTCATCAAAAAAAAATATATCAGTTCTACTTCTAGACTACAGAGGAAAGGAAAATGTGTGCAGTCATGCAGCGAGATTGGGAGATTGTATAGGAGAGCTATGGGGTTAACCTTAACATTTCAGTTTTGGTCAAATGGCTTCATTTTCCATACTTTGTACCAACCTAAGACAGGAGGGTATGCTCACAGTTTTTTGGGCGGTGCTCTAGCAGGCCAGTCTATAGCAACTATTGCAAAGGGTTTGTATGAGCTAATGAAACGTCCCTTGCCTATACAACACAAAGCGTAGGTCATGCTGAATCCCCTTTGAGGGATTTAGCTGTACGAAGGAACCACTTTCAACCCAACTGCCCTTATACGTATACTTTGAGTGTATTTGGAACATTAGCCTATTCACAGTAATTCACCAGGGCCGATTCTAGCTTAATTTGATTTGGGGGTGCGTAAAAAAAAAAAAAAAAAAAAAAAGTCAGGAGCCTAAGATTTTATATTACTTTACAACCCTCCCAATTCTTGTCCCCACATCCCATCTCAAACACCTACAGGCAGACCTTCTAAATTTCACGTGGAACTATAAACGCCATGGAATAAGTAACTCAGTGCTCTTTGCCTCTAAGAATGATGGAGGTTTGGCCTTTCCCAACCTGCTGCGGTACCATCATGCCACTCAACTGAAAGCCATTGCATCCTGGGTACCCCCTGCCAGTTTATAATCGCTGGCCTGAGATAGACCAATTATGGTTGGCCCGAGCCATCCAATCTGCTCTGGAATGCAAATGTAGACGTGTCCCCTGCTTCCCTGCTATACACCATGGTGTTACTACGTAATATTTGGCGACAGCTGAGACACAAATCCTTCCTTCCATCTGAAGTATCTTTGTTGTCTGCCTTTTTATACAACCCCAGGTTGCCAGATAGTCTCACTTCCCAGATGATTTCCCCCTGGCTGTCGAAAAATGTATTTAACTTTGGACGCTTAGTGAATCCCGCTTCATGAATATTGCTGTCCTTTGAGGATCTCCCCGAAAACCACGATCTTCCACAAGAGGCGTTTTATGGCAATATCCAGATTCGCCACTATGCCTTGTCTGTTGCACCTAACCTTCAATTTTCCAATCTATCCCAGTTTGAAAGACTTGTGCTTGGGGGCCCATCCCAAAAAGATTTAATTTTTGATATTTATAAACTACTGAATGTATACCCTATGGAAACCCTAGGTAAGCACCGTTATATGCTTAGATGAGAACAGGCCATCGGGGAGGAGTTCTCCATGCCTCAGTGGCAGATTATTTGGTCCCAAGCTGCCAAGATTTCAATATTCACTTGTTAAAAAGAAAATACAAAGTACTTTATTTTTGGTACATGACTCCCTCTCGCCTTAAAGGTATATATCCTATAGCCTCAGATCACTGCTAGAGATGCTGCAAGGACCTTGGTACATCTACTGACAGTGCCAAACACTACATCCCTATTAGCAGTCAGTACAGGACCTCTTTCAAAGATTATTAGATTGGACTCTCCACCTCGGTCCCAAGGTCTTTTTACTAGGGTTACTCTCACCTAAATGATCTATACTTGCTAAAAAAAATAGCACTCCACATATTGACGGTGGCTAGGTGTTTGGTGGCTCTCCATTGGAAAAAGCAGATCCCCCCCGTCCCCTATTGAGCTATATGCTAGGATTAAGAATGTGGCGACTATGGAGTCACTGAAAACCCGCCTCACCGACACAGCCGAACAATACAATGCCGTCTGGGGGCACTGGTATCTGCGTGAAGAGTACTCATGAGTAACGATCCTGCTTTACTGTCTGCGGTGGTGGTGTGCTCCAACTCCTGGGAACGACAGACTCAGGTTCCTTTCTATTTTCCTTTCTCTGTCACTCTCCACTTTCTCTCTTTACTTCTTCCAGTTTGTTAGTTGGCAATTTCCTCCAAGCAACAAATTTTGGACATCATATGGTGCCTTGCGTGCTGTCCCTGTGCCCAGCTGAGTTTTAATTTACCTGGTTAGGAACAGTGCCCAATTGCTTAAGCTTGCGCAGCTAGACCGGTTGCTATGCTTCTTTTCTTTAAACCATTGCTGTTTTTTGTAGTTGGTTTGCTTACTGTGACTTATGCATATCCTCCAGTTATACGTCTTTGTTAGACTACTGATTAAGGATTTTATATGATGTCCCTTGTCTGATACCCTATCTTTTTTATTGTTATGTGGAAAAATCAATAACAATTGTTAAAAAAAAAGTCGGGGGGCATAAAGACAACACTGAGTGACAGTTTGTAGCAAGAGTTATGACCCAGAAGTAACATCTGACAGGTAGTCGAGAGGTAATGCTAGTATGCATCGGGCTGTCATTGGATTAGGATGATTAAACAGAATCTGCACCTCCTTACATCAGGAGTCCTTAAAATAGTCCCACTTTACATCAGGGTCCCTCATCAGAGTGTCCCCCTTATATCAATTGTCCTCATCAGAGTGCCCCCTTAAATCAACTTTCCACATCAGGGTGCCCCCTTAAATCAACTTTCCACATCAGAGATTCCTCTTACACCGAATATTCCCTTCAGAGTGCCACCTCATTAATTATCCCCCCACTGGAGACCCTGGGGGGCACTACAAGCTGGAGGGGCACAGCCCACCCCAGCACTCTTCTAGATCTGGTCCTGTAGACCATTGTGGGTTGCCTGTGTTAAACCCAGGGAAAAAAAAAAAAGAAAATAAACAAACAATAATAAAAAATACAAGGCCATTAAACAACCCTCTATCAAATTAATTGGTGGTACAAAACCATATCCAATCCATCACAACACACTTTCAAGATTGCAATTAAATTTATAGGAACAGACATCTATTTTAATGACAACGTTATACAAAATAAGCATACATTGGCTCTGGAAATCAAATATAGCTGCAGTACCTGTTCTCAGCCAGCAGGTGATGCCATCTATACTACTGACAAAGTCATAGAGTAGACTGCTCATTTAAGCAGCACATCCTGCTGGCTGTAAGACCATACTGCACCCAATTATTAAATCGCAAATATATTCATGAGTAATCGTGAAGTACGCATGAGGTTGTTACTAGTGTGTGCTGTGTAAACAAGAATAAATACCAGCCAGCGGTTAGACAGGAGTGCTCTGAGCATATTAGATATTAGGAACCTGGTAGGAGGACTTATACAGAAGATCTATTTAGGAACACATATAAAAAGGTACTGCTTTTGTAGGCCTGTTTTACTTTTTCCCCTCAGGGTAAAGGTTTGGATGAAGCAGCTGTTAAGTTTCATCGACCCTTGCACCAGATCATTCATTATTGTCTAAGAAAAAGTACATGGACACACCTCATTAAATGTCCATGGATTAAGACATCAATAAACGATTGGGGCTTGGAGCTGAAAGTAGCGTACAGTAGCTCTAATATGCAGGTCTAAGGCCTCATAACACACTGGACTTTTTACAGCTGCTTCTAGGGGCGTCTGGCGTTTTTTTTTTTTCTTCTTCCCCGGCCTCTAAACTCACCTTAATGTCAGCCTATGTGTCCATGCACACATAGGCTTTTAGCAGCGTTTAATAGCAGGGGCTTTTAGAGGCAGGAAAACAAAAAAACAAAAATGCTGCCAATGAGTACAGGAACAGCAGCGTTTTGGCAGAAAAAAAAACTGTCGACGCTGCTAAATGTGCCTAAACGCTAGGCACGATTAGCGATTGAGCATTCATTTCAACGGCCAGAATAAATGATTCAATTAATTAACGCCCAAACTCTTGTTACCCGGAAACGCGCCTAAATGCTTGTCTTGTGCGTATGAGGCCTAAAACTGATCAGTCAAGGAAATGTAGTACACTAAAAAAACAGTACAATAAACTATAGGGGAGAAGGATGGTCAAATGACTGTACAATTCAGCAACCAGGGACAGCAGGCTCACTAAAGGAGTGAGAGAACTTGTGCTTTCATTAAAAAAAAAAAGCTAAAAAAAATCCCCCAAAAAACAGCAGTAATTTATTTAGGCACGCTGACTACCTGGGTCCAAAGACCTGCCCAAACCCGAAGACAGAGAAATAAGTACATACATTAGAAATCTATGGGTCATCTGCAGGTTAGGGCTAGTACCCATTAGTTCTTGTCCTGACGACACAATAGAAAGCTCCTGAAAGCGAGGGGAAAATCCCACCTTTACTGGATGTCACCAGAACACGTGTCCCAATTAGGTGCCCCCACGCCTTATTCTGGTGACGACTGTGAAAGCTTAGATCTGCCCTCACTCTCCGTCGCTGCAACAGTGACAATTAAAGCAATACAAAATAAAACAGACAGATACTGCAACCCTTCCTCAGTCCATCCAAAGCTCCTTCCTAAATTTTGTGCAAGTTAATCCAAACATTCAAGTGAAACATTCAGGCAAATATAAATACATACACACACACATACCCTTTGATTCTAGCTAAGCAATCATTAAAAAAATGAAATGTATCTTACGATACTGCAATGGCCTAAAATCTAACTCATTCTTATCCTCACAATTCCCTGCACAGCAGGATTCGGGCTGGGAGGATCTGCACTGCAAACCAAATTAGGCCCTACTGCATTGCCAAGCCAACATATTTTAGGCACTGGGGGGCACATTTTGGCAAGCTTAACGGAATGAGCAGTCAGCGGACACACAAATCTGCAAGAGTGGTGCCACTATCCTGGCCATGCAGGGTGGCAGTGGCCAAATAAGGTTACAAAAATTTGAAATAGTTAAAATATTTGCATTCCAACTGTGTGTTTAGCTTGAGTTATCCAGAACAAGTATGCAGACAGTGATGTCTGAATACCTGATCTGCTTGTTCCCAATTAGAGCAATAAGCAAGGTGAGGTCAGTAATAGCAACCCCATTCTCTCTGTACGGATCTCTTTACATCCTTTGTCATAGTACCACCAAGCATCACTTGTATAGAAAGGAGGTTGCCAAAGCCCATTCAAAACTAAATGTTAAATACGGGTTGACATTGGTGGGTCAAAGTACTGTACTCCTCAAGTATCTTTAAATTCTAGAAATGTAATTTCTCTTTTGGAATTTCCAGTTGAGCCTCCCAGCATGGCCATGGTGTCTCCCTCTTCCAGTAGCTATGAGAGCGAGACCCTCAAGGAAAGGATTGTGGCAGTGGGTGAAGCCGCAAACCTGGGTGCCGAGACCCCACCTCTAGAGTGAGAGAGGCGAAAGAAGCCAATGGTCAATTCAACCCAATGACATCCATTCAAATATTAAAATATCCATTTTGGAAAAATGAGTTATGATGCACAAGACTCTACCCCAACAGCTGGAGCTACCATCTAAGAAGGACAGGGTGACAGACAGGCACTTAAAACATGTCTTAAAATTAGCATTAACAAAAAACTACACAGAAATGGTTAAAGGTTTCCGTACTGCTGGCTACAATTTGACACCTGTGTGCCCTTATACACAGATATGTACGCTGGCATATACAAACCCATGCTTTCAGTTTATTTTTTTGGCAACCAAAAATAGTTTTATAATTAATTCCCTGATTGCTGAACAATAATGTTTTCTAAAATGTTTCCAAAAGAAAAAAAAAAAAAAATAAGGAGGTGCATATACATCTATAAATATAATTAAATGTACACCCGCTCCCCACAGACACAGTTAGCGAGCCGCAGCTCCGGTGCAAATGGCGACATGGTGTTTTAGGTCAGATATGAGGAGTCCAGGGAGGGAAGGAGGAGGGGTGAAGGAAGGAGGAGGTGTCAATAAATGTCGGGACAGTCTGTAAATGTTCTATCAAAGTATCCTCCTGTGTAGATCCAGTCTGCGGTCTTAGTGTGCGCGTTAGTTCCCTGTGTGAACCACCTGGAAGAGAGAGGGAGCGGGTTACAAAACAGAAGGCAGACATCAACATACAAGAGAAGAGAGGCTACAACAGGTGAAAAGTGTGACGGCACAGAAATAAATCCTTCAAAGCAATCTGATCTTAGAGAGAAATAATACAGGGGCTGGTGACCTCCTTATGAAAATGCCAGCTGTGTAAACTACTGACCAGGAGCAAGTATGCAGATTAGGTTGCAAGCTTGTTCCAAGTCGGTGACTACTGAAGCCATAAACAGCCAAGCAACTAGCATTTTCTTTTTTTAACTTTGAACAGTATCTTTATTTTAACAAAACTAACAATTTACAAATAGAATATATGCATAAGAAATGTCAAAAAAGCATTGACGATCTTACCAACGGTTATCTCTTAACAGACATCTCGTATATGTTATACTACATGCTGAGACACGCATTTACACATATAACAGAATGACATATCGGTATGGATGTCACACCACTTCCTCAAACTCAATCTTTCTCTAAAACTGAGCTTGTTATATTTCCTCCTTCACGCCCCCCCCCCCCCCCCGCCCCTGTGACTTCACCATTAACATCAACACAACCATTGGTCCCTCCACACGTACCAGGGTCCTGGGTGTAATCCTTGACTCTGAGCTCTCCTTCAGCCCCCATATCCAATCACTGGCTAAATCCTGCCGCCTTCACCTCCGCAACATCTCCAGAATTCGACCCTTCCTGACTAATGACACCACAAAGCAACTTATTCACTCCTTGATTATTTCCCGCCTTGACTACTGCAACTCCCTCCTTAATGGCCTACCCTTACACAGGCTATCTCCCCTTCAATCTATTATGAATACTGCTGCTAGACTAATACACCTCACTAATCGATCTGTGACTGCCGCCCTTCTTTGCCAATCCCTTCACTGGCTTCCCCTACCCCACCGTGTAAAATTCAAAATGCTAACCATAACATACAAAAGGCATCCACAACATCGCCCCCATCTACATCACCAACCTCGTCTGCAGATATCGCCCAAATCGTCCCCTCCGCTCCTCCCAGGACCTCATGCTTTCTAGCTCCCTTGTTACCTCCTCCTCATGCTCGCCTTCAAGACTTCTCCAGAGCCTCTCCCATCCTCTGGAACTCCCTGCCCCAGTCTGTCCGATCAGCCCCTGCCCTGTCCACCTTTAAGAGATCCCTGAAAACTCATTTATTCAGGGAAGCCTATCCCACAAACACCTAACAATTGTCCCCGAGCCACCCCCCATCAAATCATTCTCTGCAGCTATTACCTTTTGTACCACCACCCCGTCCCTTTAGAATGTAAGCTCTACGAGCCGGGCCCTCCTGTACTTTTTGTATTGAACTGTACTGTACTGCAATTGTGTTGTCCCCTCTATACATTGTAAAGCGATGCGTAAACTGTTGGCGCTAGTTGTGCTGATAATCAACGTACCGATTATCAGCACAGACCCCCCCCCCCCTCTGACAGGGAGAGTCACCAATCTTCTCTCCCTGTCAGCACGAACTGAGGAAAGCCGTTTATCGGAACTTCCTGGTTCAAGCCGTGATCAGCTATAATTGGTCACAGCTGATCAGGTGGTAAGGAGCATCCGTCAGAAGCTCCTTACTACGATCGGAGATGCAGTGTGAGAGTGACACACAGCACCACTGGGCGATACACTGTGCACCCCCGCGCCAGCATGTTATCCTGCTGGACGTCATATGATGCCCAGTCAGGATGACTGAACCACCGCCCAGCCATCACTCTGCTATAGGCCGGGCGGGAAGTGGTTAAATAAAAAACGTTTGGACAAAATTGAAGATCCTTGGTGTGCTGGCGAATATCTACATTATTGTGCATGTTCCAGTATCCAGCTGGCGGTTGCTACAGCGCCCAGCACTTTGAACTTATTCCAGGAACGTGTGCGATGGGAATGTGGACTGTGTCTTTCTGAATGTGGACTGTGTCTTTCTGAATGTGGCCATCTTGGTAGGCTTTGCTTTCTCATGTCAGAGCCTCCAGCAAGGAGAACAGTGACCAGCACAGTACAATAGTAACCTTAACAAATCGCAAACCAAATCTCCTCAAACTAGCAGTAATTTAGATCTCACGCTGCAGATACACAGCTATGAGGCTGTAGGTACAAGAGTGCCAAAGCACACTTGCATATCAGGAAGCTCACTACAATTATTTAGAGAGAAATCAAAACAAAAAAAGGTTAATCCTTCAGGGCGCTGCTTAGGCACAATTAAAGATAAATTCCAGGTATGGATTTTTTATACAGAGTTACATTGGCCTAGCTTGGACCAATGTGTCTATGCACATACCTTACCTGGCTGACGCTAGAAATCACATAGAAACATAGAAAAGTGACAACAGAAAAAAGACAGAATAGTCCATCTAGTCTGCCAATTTTTTTTTTTTTTTGTCTGACAATAGATCTATGTTTATCCCCATTACCACCCTTCAGCTCCACCTCGTCAAAATCGGAGAATGCTTTGCATTCATTGAGAAAATGCTGAGTGGACAACCTCCTGTGTTCAGAACGTAGCAGGGGAGCCGCTCAGCGCAGGACCCCGGAAGCACATTGAGATTACTGGAGTCTACTTCAGTGATTTTCAGCTTCCAAAGGGAATGGGCAAGTATGTTTTTGTGTTCAGGTCCATCTTAAAGCAGACAAGTTAAACTATCATGAATTCTCTAGTTGGCTAACCAGAAAAAAAATACTTTACACAGAAACATACCATTTATTGAAATGGGATTTGTTTTAATATTTAGCCTTCTAGTGATGTTAATCAGCCTGTAGAAATTTGCAAATTCTAATCCTGTTTAGTGCAGAAGCAAGAAATGTTCTGCCCCACTAACTGTGAAATTATGAAAGGAAACCTGGCCCAAAAAAAAAAAAAAAAATAGAAAATTTGGTGCCTTCAGGTGGGACCTCGTTAAGTTAAAACGCTTTAGTGACCCTGGGCTGCAAGAACAAAGGAGAGTAAACCGTAATTGGGCAAACAAAATTGAACATGGCTGAACAGCCATTATGTCTTCATTGAGAGCTATTATGTCTTCATTGAGAGCGAATTTTACGCCAGGACTACAAAGGCTTTAACCACTTGACCTGCAGAAGAATAAACCCCCCCCCCCATTCATGACCAGGCCATTTGCGATATACGGTACTGCGTTACTTTAACTGACAATTGCACGGTCACTGTACCCAAATAAAATGTATGTACTTTTTTCCCACAAATAGAATTAAAAAATTGGTTCACACAAATGTTAGTGTCTACAAACTATGGGATATATTTATGGAGTTTTTTTTTTTTAAATGTTATACTAGTAATTGCGACAATCTGCGACTTATAGCAAGACTGCGATATTGCTATGGACAATCTGACGCTTTGCCTGGAACCAGTGACACTAATACAGTGATCAGTGCTAAAAATTTGTATTGTCAATGTACTAATGACACTGGCTGGGAAGGGGTTAACATCTAGGGCGATCAAGGGGTTAGTTGTGTGCCTAGCCAGTGTTTGTGTGTTAACTGTATGCTACTTTTACAAGAGGAAGAGATGAATTTTAGTTTCTGTTTTGCAAAAACACAGAATCCATTTCTTCTCCCCCTGTCAGAACTGAGATATGCCTTGTTTACATATATCTCAGTTCCCTGTGTATTGCCAACGATCTGCGGTTGCGGGAGGACATTAAGTGCATGTAGCAGTAAAAGTGCTATAGGGCGGTCGGCAAGCGGTAAAAGCAAAACCTTATTCTGACCGAGGTTAGCGGAAATAGCCAAGTGTAAGCATACAGAAGCGAGGCCTAAAAGCTGCAGGTTGCAGGGCTGAGCAAACAGTAGCCAGCAATCTTAAAAGCTTGGGCAGGCTAAGCCCTCCAGTCAGAAATCACAGCATGTATTTGTAAATGCAATACCTTGTGTTCCATTCTTCATTTGTTTTAGCTCGTTCCCTTCTGGATGCCCTCTGCTTCTCTTCTAATCTTTCCTTCTCTTTACTAGCCTGATCTGAATAAAATAAAATAAAAAATAAAGAAAAGGAAGAAAATTCACATGCAAAAACAAAACAACTAACCCCATGCTTACTGCAGCATAACCGAGGAGCTACAATATTAACAGCGTCACAGTAGAAATGAGAGAGGTGACCAACTCAGACACTTACCTAGATCCCCGCTTTCCATGTATCTGATGTCGGGTCTTAACCGGCAGTCCGTAGGGGCCAATACTGCCAACATGTCTTTGTCTAATTCATTAAGAGCCACGGCAAAATGGGTAAAATTGTACATCTTGGGAGGAAAAAAGTTAGAATGTTAGAAAATGTAGACTGGCACAAGAATCATTCAAAAACACAGCAGAAAATCACATATTTTTTTACCAAGTCTGGATTTGTTATTTAGTACTGTAGTATAGCTAAAAAAAGAGAGTTCTAATTATGAGTGACTATAAAAGATAAAATTAATATTATAAGAAAAATAAAAAATAAAATAAAAAGGTTCTGTGCCCACCTGAGAGGAGTTTGAAGGTCGGTTACTGATCCGCCATAGAAGGGTACTGCCAGGTACGACCTGCACAGTCTCATGGACTTCTGGCATATCATCAGCTTCGTCACTGTCTGGATTCACAGTTTCTTCATTCTATAGTCAATGAGGTGTGAGAGAAAGTGAATAATCTATTCCTTACTTCGCTGCCTTGAAGATCTCTCAAGGCAATTCAGCCTTGAAGATATCGCTAGGTAGTTCAGCCCTCGCGTCTCAATCCTTGAAGTGAGCTTAAACTTTCATTTTTTTATTTTTTTTATAAAAGTCCAAAAGCAGCTGCAATATTCATCTGTAATTCAGAGCTGTCCCCCACAGTAATGCCTCTTGGCCACAAGATGTCAGCAGTCTTCCAGGTTGAATGTCGCCCAGTGTGAGGGCACTACAACGCCTTTCATTCATGGTGTACTGGTGCAGAGAGTGACGTTGAAGTCATCTCATTAGTGCCACTCTCTGCATCAGTAGGGACCACCCTGCCTAGAGAAGAGGCGAAGATGAAGAGGACCTTTGTGGCATCATAAGACTGGACATAAGACTACAGAAAAGGTAGGTTTAAAAACAATAAATAACTTTTAAAAAATACAGTCGGCGGGGGCTACAATGGGAATGGGCATGGCGCTTGGAGGAGGGTTTTAAGTAGCAGAACCTTATTTATCAGCCCTGAGATTCTAAGTCCTCACCTCTTGAATGAGTCTAACTGGTCTAGTGTTGACCTTTCAGCCTTTAGCAGTGACTTTACTAACTCCATTACTCATCTCTCAGCTGTACCTCAGTGGCAGGTTCCAAAATGCCATTTCTTTTCACAGAAGCCCATTCCGGCTCTATACCGGCATGTGGAAGGCAATGTTTTGGCCTCGTTGGACAGGGCAGTCAGCAATAAGGCGCATATTACCGCTGACTCATGGTCCAGCAGGCATGGGCAGGGACGTTACCCTTCCTTCACGGTGCACTAGGTAACTCTGCTGGCAGCTGAGAAGGATGCAGGACAGGGTTCAGTGTTGTTGTAGCTTGTTCCGCCACCACGCCTCCAAAATGCTAGTGGCGATTCTGCTACAGCTCTCTCCTCCACCCCCTCCCTTCTTCCTCTATGGTCTCTTCTGCAGATTTGTCCACTGACCCAGCAGTGCTCCATAAGCATTCAAGGGGCTACGCAAGCAGTCAGGCTAAAGGATGTCATGCAGTGCTTGAGTTGGTCTGCCTAGGGGACAGGAGCCCCACTGGGGCAGAGATTCTGTCAACTCTGCAGGGGCAGGTTCAGAGGTGGTTGACGCCACGCCAGTTTCAGCCAGGAATGGTTGTATGCGACAATGGCACCAACCTTCTCCGCCCTCCGACAGGGACACTTGACCTTGTCATTTTGCTGTGGTATTGTTCTAAACACGGGAAAAATGCGCAACTTTACAGGCATACTAAGGACACCCCCAGGCACAATATTTAAAGTAATATTTAATTTTTATTGACTTTATGCATTATTAAAATAACTGCTCCCGAAGAAACGTCCATTTTAAAAACTTTACATGTCCTCTGGGGCAGTACCTGGGTCCCCAAACACTTTTTATGGCAATAACTTGCATATAAGCCTTTAAAATAAGCACTTTTGATTTTTTTACGTTCGTGTCCCATAGACTAACGGTGTTTGAACAAAATTTTTGCATGTTCTGCTGCGAACCGAACCGGGGGGTGTTCGGCTCATCCCTACTTGTCAATAGTCAAGTCTTAAGTTCATAGTCTCCAAATAAGTCTTGGTGGTCAAGTCTTTAGGTTTTTAGACACCAGAGTGAGTCTCAATGGTCTAGTCCCCTCTCACCTCTGAAGTGAATCTAGTTAATCTATTCTTCCCTTTTCAAGCCCTGGAATGAGTCTTGGTGACCTTGTCCCCCATTTCTCAGTCCCAGGGGATGTAACTAGTTGCCCATTTGCTCTCATGTATGCTTTCTGAAAGTCTGTGTGAAGAATTTAGTTCTGAGGAGGTGTCTGTGGCTAGTTGCTCTGTCTTTGGAATGAGTCTAGGTGGTCTTCAATTCTCAGCCTTGCAAATGACAATATGTCTCACCTGTTTACTTTTCTTCGGTTCACCTCCTTTCTTTTCTGACTTCTTGTAAGCCTCATACGTTAAAGGATCTATACTCCACAAGCACTCTGTCCACTTGCCGTATATCATACATAGTTTCTTTTTGCTATGAAAAGAGCAACACCATCATGTATTAACAGTGTGTACCAAGAGTAAACAACTGCCATGATTTATGCTGTATAACAATCAATGATGAGATACAAAAAATAATCTGAGCGGGACGTTACAAAGCACAGAAATCAGGAAGCACACCTACCCACTGTACTTGCGATGAGTTGTGTGAAGCCCATTATAATAAACTAATTGGACCTTCTGACTAAGCACAGATGCAGTATTTGCTGTATTGCATTAACACTCAAGGTTCGGTTTCACTTGTCCCTTGCAACTTCCCTTTACAGTGGAAATATACAGCAATCAGCCTTAACTTTATGACCACTGACAGGTTAGTTAAGTGAATAACACTCATTATCTTGTTACAATGGCATCTGAAAGCTAGTGGGATATATTCAGCATCAAGTAAAGATGTTTCCCCTAAAGTTGATGTTAAATCTGATCAGTCAGATCCTGACTGGTCTGCATAGCAGCAAACCAGTCAGGATACCTATGCTGACCACTGCCAAAAGCAACTACAATGGGCATGTATCAGAAGTGGACCACAAAGCAATGAAAGAAGGAGGCCTGGCCTAGTTGGGTGCAGTGTGATGCTTTAGGCAGTGTTCTGCTGAGAAACCTTGGGTCCTGCCATTCATGTGGATGTTAATTGACACATATCTACAATGAGGGAAAAAAAGTATTTGATCCCCTGCTGATTTTGTAAGTTTGCCCAGTGACAAATAAATTATCAGTCTAGAATTTTAATGGCAGGTTTATTTTAACAGCGTGAAACAGAACAAAAATATCCAGAAAAACGCATTTCAAAAAAGTTATATTGATGTGCATAAGTATTTGACCCCTTCGCAAAACATGACTTAGTACATGATGGCAAAACCCTTGTTGGCAATCACAGTGGTCAGACGTTTCTTGTTGTTGGCCACCAGGTTTGCACACTCTGGAGGGATTTTTTTCCACTACAAGTCATTAAGGTTTCGAGGGTGACATTTGGTAACTCGAACCTTCAGCTCCCTCCACATATCTTCTATGGGATTAAGGTCTAGAGACTGGCTAGGCCACTCCAGGACCTTAATGAGCTTCTTCTTGAGCCACTCCTTTGTTGCCTTGGCCGTGTGTTTTGGGCCATTGTCATGCTGGAATACCCATCCACGACCCATTTTCAATGTCCTGGGAAAGAGGTTCTCACCCAAGATTTAACGGTACATGGCCCTGTCCATCGTTCACTTGATGCAGTGAAGTTGTCCTGTCACCTTAGCAGAAAAACTCCCCCAAAGCATAATGTTTCCACTTCCATGTTTGACGGTGGGGATGGTGTTCTTGGCAGCATTTCTCCTCTAAAACACAGCGAGTTGAGTTGATGCCTAAGCTTGATTTTGGTCTAATCTGACGACAACACTTTCACCCAGTTCTCCTCTAATCATTCAGATGTTCATCAGTAAACTTCAGAAGGGCCTCTACATGTGCTTTCTTGAGCAGGGGGACCTTCACGGCGTAGTGTATTACCAATTGTTTTCTTGGTGAATATGGTCCCAGCTTCCTTAAGATCATCGATAAGATTCTCCTGTGTAGTTCTGGGCCGAATTCCTCACAGTTCTCATGATCATTGAAACTCCATGAGGTGAGATCTTGCATGGAGCCCAAGACTGAGGGAGAGTGACAGTTATTTTGGGTTTCTTCCATTTGTGAATAATCGCAACAACTGTTATCACCCTCTCATCAGGCTGCTTGGCGATGGTCTTGTAGCCCATTCCAGCCTTGTGTAGGTCGCAAAACCGCAATGAAATGCAGGTTTGAAATTGTGCGAGTTCAGCTTTCAAACTGCCTCCAATGTGAACATACCCTAAGAGAGTGCTTCTAATCTCAGCTTGTTACCTGTATAGAAGACACCTGGAAACCAGAAATCTTGCTGATTGATAGGGGATGAAATACTGTATTTATCGGCGTATAACACGCACCTTAATTTTAAGGAGGGAAGTTTCAAGAAAAAAAAACGTAAATTTTTAAATAAAACTTTGAAGCAAAATAAGGGCCAGTGCCCATCTGGAGCCTCACCAGTGTCCATCAAGGCAGCCTGACCAGTGCCCATCAAGGCAGCCGATCAGTGCCAAGCTGCACCCTCACTATTGCCCATCAATGCAGCCTGATCAGTGCCCATCTGCAGCCTCACCATTGCCCATCAATGCAGAGACGCTGGATTACACAGAGCAGGGATCTCCTGTTTACTTGGCGGCCACTGTAATACGCAGTCCTGCCTCCTGGACCGACTCATATGATAGACAGAACACTGGTCCAATGCCAGGACATGTGACATAGGAGCCAGTCCAGGAGGCAGGACTTCGTATTACAGTGACCACCGAGTAAAAAATGAGATCCCCGCTCTGTGTAATCCTGCGGCGCTCTCCCCCCCCCCCCTCCCCACCAAGGCAGCACAAGTAAAATATCAGCGTATAACACGCACACAATTTGCTCTCTATTTTTAGGGGGGAAAAGTGCGTGTTATACGCCGATAAATACAGTACTTATCTCACTAAAATGCAAATCAATTTATAACTTTTTTGAAATGTGTTTTTCTGGACTTTTTGTTATTCGGTCTCTCACTGTTAAAATAAACCTACCATTGAAATTATAGACTGATCATTTCTTTGTCAGTGGGCAAACATACTAAATCAGCAGTGGATCAACACTTTTTTCCCCTCACTGTACCTAAACATTGTTGCTGACCAAGTACACTCCCTAATGACAGTGACCTCTTTCAGGAGGATAATGTACCCACACTGCAATGTGCCACACTGCAAAAATGGTTTAAGAATAGTTTGAAAAACACAATGGAGTTTGAGGTGTTGGCTTGGTCTTCAAATTCTCCAGATCTCAATCCAATCGAGCATCTTTGGGATGTGCTGAAAAAACTGTTCCAGGAGAACCCATCTCGCAACTTACCAGACTTTAAGGATTTGCTACTGATGGCTTAGTACCAGATATGTACCAAAGAGGAAAAAAATTGGAATCCCACTAATAAAAGAAGGTAGTACTCACCCTATAAATGAGGGGGTGTGGTCTAAAGATAACTGCTATGGAATATGAAAAATAAAAAACAAAAAAAGACACTACACACCAAAATGAGAACTACAAATTTATTGAGCAAGGGCTCGAGGTCAACAGCATAAATGCCCCAACTATCCTCATATAATCCTAACAATCACCTGAGTCCCCCTATTAACCCCTCCCAGACTAGAACCATGGACCACCCATACAAAAAGGGAAGGATAGAATCCCAAAGCGGAGCTGAGCCCACCCTCCCCTAAAGAAAAACCTCCCTCACACCAAAAGGACCCTGAGCCACCACACCAAAAAACAGAGGTAACACTTGTTGCACCGAGTGCGGTGCTCCACCTTGAATCCACAGTGAGAAAATGAGGCACCAGCACTAAGTGGGACAGAGATGCACGCCTGCCCAAATGGGGGTTCATACATAAAAACACAAACCCACAAAACCAGTCAGTCAAAAAAGTGTCAGTCAATGGCAAAAAGGAAAACCAAACGGCTGCAATGGGAGTTTAAATATCAAAGGATCAGTGTCCAGCTGCTGTGCTGGTAACAAGAGATGTATGAAATGTATAAAAAAAGAGCCTTGCAGATGACAGTCAACTGACTAGTAGCTAATTAAATTATCCATGAAGGGATATGTAGGAGACCAGATATATGCCAGTTATACCAGCATAACCATTCCTAGGGAGCGTACTGATAAAAGTGGCTGGGAGGGCTGGCAGAGATGAGTGGTAAGCCAGTGAGATGGAGCAGGGAGATTCCCAACAAAAACCAGGTAACCTCAACCTGTCAGTAATGCCACCAGGGGACAATGACTCCCAATGTGGGCATCAGAAGTACTCACAGTTCATGCTCCCTTCCAAGTGAAGGAATGGAAATGTCTGCTCAGCAATTCCCAGCATGTACAGCTCTCCTATATGAGGATGAAATCCAACCAAAATTCATATGCTGTGCGCTGATCAGCTATTCCAGTCGTGTGTACCTGCTCTCGCCAATCTCCTGTGTATGATTGAGTCCTGCTGAGTTTCAAATGCTCCACTGCTGTGCACCATGTGCGGTTCAGCTGATCCAATCATAGGCGGCTGGACTCTTCAATGAACTCATACACAGTCGGCTGTATGAGCCACAATGAAAAACTTGAGCTCTCTGTAAATACGGGGTGGTCGGGCCAGATGATAAAAGGGGGGGGGGGGGGGGGGGGGGGGGAAGTCTGCGTCTACATGTTTCGTTCCAGGTGGCAGAACTTAGTCAGGACACTAAGCTGAGCGGACATTATTTCCATGAACGGAGAACTGCGAGTACTTCCGACACCTACATTGGAGTCATTGTCCCCTGGTGCCATTACAGACAGGTTTTGGTTACCTGTTTTTTTTTGGGAATCTCCCTGCTCCATCTCACTGGCTTACCACTCATCTCTGCCAGCCCTCCCAGCCACTCAGTACGCTTCCTAGAAATGGTCATCATACTGGTATAACTGGCATATATCTGGTCTCCTACACATCCCTCCATGGATCATCTAATCAGCTACTAGTTATTTGACTGTCATGTGCAAGGCTCTTTCATACATCTCTTGTTACCATCACAGCAGCTGGACACTGATTCTTTGCTATTTGAGCTCCCATTGCAGCCGTTTGGTTTTCCTTTTTACCATTGACTGACTCTTGACTGACTGGTTTTGTGGGTTTGTGTTTTTATGTATGTAGTCCCATTTGGGTGGGTATGAATCTCTGTACCACTTACTGCTGGTGCCTCATTCGTCCACTGTGGCTTTAAGGTGGATCACCGCACTTGGTGCAATGAGTGTTACCTCTATTTTTTGGTGAGGTGGCTCAGAGTCTCTTGGTGTGGGGGAAGTTTTTGTTTAGGGGAGGGTGGGCTCAGCTCCGATTTGGGACTGTATCCTTCCCTTTTTGTAAGGGTGGTCCATGGTTCTAGTCTGGAAGGGGTTAATAGTGGGACTCAGGTGGTCGTTAGGGCATTTATGCGGTAGATCTTGAGCCCATTGCTTAAGAAATTTGTAGTTTACTCATTTTGGTGTGTAGTGTCTTTTTGTTTTTTATTTTTCATATTTCTTAGTACCAGATATCACAGCATACCTTCAGAGGTCTAGTGGGGTCCATGCCTCAATTGGTCAGGAATGCTTTTGGTGGCAAAGGGTGACCTACCCATATTAGGTGGGTGGTCATAAAGTTATGGCTGATCGTTGTATTCTGCTCTCACTCTAACTGAGGGTCAGCTTATTAAAGTGCTCAAAAAGATGAAAACACTGAAATGCCCGGTCTGAGCTTGAGCGCTGCAATCTTCTGAGTCTGTCAGTGGAGCCTTGATTCCTCGGCAACATAAACAAGGAAGCTCTGGGCTATGGCAGAAAGGGATCTCATCTGTCCCTTCCAGAAGGCCTTCCATAGTAAGAAGTCAGGGCCAGATGCACTGTCCATCAACTGGATGTTGACAGAACCCGTCTGTTGTGTGGGTGAATGATGAGTGTTCAGGGCCAGCTTGTCATGCTGCAGACTATTAATAAGACAGATTGGGCAAGATCTAATAACGGAGTTCACATTTCACACCCCCCCCCCCCCGCATTATCACAAAAACAAAAAACATCTAGAGCAATTGGCGAGAGGCTTAGGCACAAGATGGATTATGAGACACTTGGATCAGTACACCATTAAAATAAAAATCAACTGTTATGACGCTCCATAGCCCTGGGCGAGTCCATGCCATCATCTCGAAAAATCCTAATTTTCAGAAAGCCTTCGATAATAACTAAATACGTTGAAAAACTAGGTGCAATGATTAGTGGCGTTTTGAATGAGGAAACAATAAAACCCTGTAAGGTGTCTCCACTGAGGAGATTTATTCTCGATTTATCTAGTGCCCAATGTCCTTAGTCAAGAAATGATGGTTAAACCAAAATTTTCAAAATGTCACAGAACACGAGAGAAGTGGAAATCTTCACATTGGGACATTGGTGTGGTGACAACTGGATAAGAGGAGCAGTCACAAATATCAGGAGTGCTCATCATTTTGTTGTGACCCATCAGCGAAAGTTCCCCTTCCACCGCAGATAACAGGACGATCGTATTACAAACTCTATATTGGCCTATTTAGAGACAAAAATGAGAGACTACAAGGGGATAGGCAAACCTCTCAACACCCATAATTTCTAGCTAGGGCAGTGAAAGGCGTTGAGGTGGAGACACGATATGTCGGACGTCACGTCCGTTTAAGGAGGCTCGGAGTGGTGGAACGCACACCAGGCTGCCATCTTGTTGGTGGGGAAGCACGGTGACAAGGAGGGAGAGACTACACTGCTGAATCCTGCTAGTGCTGGTTTGGGCACAATGAAATGTGAGTGGATATTTTTATACTTTGTTTTATTAAACAGGTAAACACTGTATTAAAGGGGTTGCACTATGATCTTGCTGTCTGTGGTTTACTTTTACATACGAGGATCTGTGGAGGAAGATAGCAGATTTCACCCGCTTTCCAAGTCTAATGCCGCGTACACACGGTCGGAATTTCCGATGGAAACAGTCCGATGGGAGCTTTTTAACGGATTTTCCGACCGTGTGTATGCCCATCGGCCTTTTTCTGTCGGAATTTCCGACGGACTTTGGATTTAGAACCTGTTCTCAATTTTTCCGACGGAAAACCTTTCTATCGGATTTTCCGATCGTGTGTATGCAATTCCGACAAGCAAAATTCTGACGCATGCTTGGAAACAATTCGACGCATGCTCGGAAGCATTAAACTTCCCTTCTATAGTGCTGTCGAACGTGTTTTATGCCGCTGTGTTACTGACTGTCGTAATTTGGTGTGACCGTGTGTAGGCAAGACAGTTTGAGCGAAATTCCATCGGAATTCCGACGGTAAAACCATCAGAGTTTTTTCGACGCGAATTATGACCGTGTGTACGTGGCATTAGGCTCCCAATAGGCATTACTAGTTACACCACTTTTGGGTCTAAGGATCTGGCGAGTCCTTATTGCACAGGGGGACAAGGTGCACGGTGGAGAACTGGGTGGAGACATGCAGTGGATTGGCTTATATGTTCCCACAACCTTTCTACTGGGTTCGTAGGCTCCGGCGCTGTGAGTAGCCGAAGCCACGATTACGCCCTCAGTTCCAGTAAGAAGCGCTGAAGATGCTTCAGAGCACATGCGCCGCTGACGTCAGCAGCTGCATGCAGAGTGAATATCTCCTAAAAGGTGAACGTTTAGAAGATATTAATTTTACCAATAGGTAAGCCACCTTATATAATAACTAAGAGGGGTTTAAACACGCTTTAAGAACTTTCATTTGATTTTCTAATCTTTACTGGGGGAAAATTAGCTTTGGACTGTGGTAACAAAAAAAATTTAAATGGAGCAAAATGGAAATTATTTATTGAATACATTTCTAACAGTGTACAAGGTTTTTGTGCGAGAAAGACCATTCATTCCAAAACTGAAAGCTAAAATTAAACAAAACTTTAAAGTACTTATGAACGAAATTTGTCAAGTCATCGAATGTTGTGAGAATTTTCGTACGGAAATTTTCTAGTGTATGGCCAGCTTATTTCTCATGTTGCTCAGGAGAGAAAAGGGAACACTAATCACTACAGTACTTACTTCTTATCTTGAATATATCCTTCTACTCGGTGCAGCTCCTTTCCAAACAGGCCGCAGGGCTTGAAGTTTAGGATACATTTATCTCCATTGCTGGAACAAAATCACACAAAAACACCTGATTAAAGAAGAATCTGGTTAAGCCGTATTTGCCTCTAAACTGAACATATAACACAGTGCCAAAGTAATTTCACCAATAGTATAACCCCTATGCTGCAAATAAGCATGGATTATGGGATCCCCATACTGAGCTATAAAATTGGGAAGAATTAAAGTGGTTCTAAAGACAGAAGATTTATATTAATGCATTCTATATACAAGATAAAAAAAAACTTTTGTGTGCAGCTTCCCCCTTAGCCCCCCTAATGCTTACCTGAGTCCCATCTTGATCCAGTGATGTTGCACAAGGCTGCCTGGGATTCTCCCTCCTGATTGGCTGGGACACACATCGGGCGCCATTGGCACCTGCTTGCGGTCAAAGTCAATGAGCCAATAAGGAGAGAGAAGGGGCAGGGCCAAGCAACGGCTCTGTGTCTGAATGGACACACACAGCAGCAAGTTCAGCTCAGGTGCCCCCATAGGAAGCTGCTTACTGTGGGGACACTCTGCGAGAGGGAGGGGCCAGGATGGCCAATGAGGCACCTGAGAAGAGGAGGATCTGGTCTGCACTGTGCAAAACCACTGCACAAACCAGGCAAGTATGACATGTTTGTTATTTTTAACCAGTTCCAGACTTCCCACCACATATATACTGTGGCAGGGTGGCCCAGCTACGCGAAATCACGTGCAGGTACGCGATTTCATGCGCACGGCGCTTTTGCTGTGATTGGACACAGCGGGAGCCGCTGATCGTTCACAGTACAGATGGATAAGCCGTCTGCCTGTGTAAACAAGGCAAACGACGGATCAGTCAAGAAGGGAAAGAGATCTTGTTGTTATTCAGCCAAGCTGAATCACGGATCTCTTTTCCTTCAGTGGAACGCTGCCCCACACAGTTAGTAAGCACCTCCCTGGGGAACATTTAACCCTTTGATTGACCCTTGTGTTAACCCCTTCCCTGCCAGTGTAATTTTTACAGTAATCAGTGCATTTTTATGGAACTGATCACTGTCACTGGTCTCCCAAAAAGTGTCACTCAGTGTCAGATTTGTCCGCCGCAATGTTGCAGTCCCGCTAAAAAAAATGCATCTTGCTGCCATCATTAGTAAAAACAATTAAAAAAAAGTCCCTAAATCTTTCCCTATTTTGTAGACTTTATAACTTTTGCGCAAACCAATCAATATATGCTTATTGGGATTTTTTTTTTTTAAAAAAATATGTAGCAGAATACATATTGGCCTGATTTTATGAAGAATTTTTTATTTTTTTATTGGGAATGTTTTATAGCAGTAAAACACATTGCTTTTTTTATTTAAAATTGTTGGTAATTTTTTGTTTAATAGCGCAAAAACTAAAAAGCGCAGAAGCGATCAAATACCACGAAAAGAAAGCTCTATTTGTGGGGGAAAAATCTATTTTATTTGGCTAAAGCGCAATTGTCAGTTAAAGCGGGACTGTACTGAAATTTTTTTTTTTTAAAAGCCAGCAGCTACAAATACTGCAGCTGCTGACTTTTAAAAAATGGACACTTACCTGTCCCTGGTTCCAGCGGTGTCGGCAGCAGAGGCCGATCGCTCGCTTGGCTCTCTGCTGTAGCCGGCGGCATCCTCGGTGAGGGAATCAGGAAGTGGCTTCACTTCCCGATTCCCTACTGCGCATGCGCGAGTTGCGTGGCGCAATGAGAATCTTCAGCGCTGTCTGCCGGGACACGTGTGTGTCCCGGCAGACAGCGCGCCGGGACAGGAACTTGCGTAAACTCCCGTGGGAGTTTATGCCGGAAGTGGGTGCAGATACCTGTCTTAGACAGGTATCTGCACCCCCCTCCCCCCTGAAAGGTGCCAAATGTGACACCGGAGGGGGGGAGGGTTCCGAAAAGCAGGAGTTCCACTTTAGGGTGGAATCCCGCTTTAAAGAAATGCAGTGCCGTATCGCAAAAAATTACGTGGTCAGGAAGGGGGTAAAACCTTTCCGGAGCCGGAGTGGTTAAGCATGCATTTTTATATCTATTTTTTCTTTACTATTTGTTGGAAATTTGTATTTTAAAAATAAATGTTTAATACAGGTTACGGCAAAAGATTCCCAGAGCACTATGGATTCTCCAAAGAGAGGGCACAGCATAAGCAGTTTCCTTTCACATGTCACAGAGAGACCAATAATACATGGGGGATTTTTCTATTATTTACTTCAAGTGATTTATTAGAAACATCCATGACAAGGGGTTTGGGTGTGTGTGTGGGGGGGGGGGGGGGGGGGGGTATGTTCGTTTACCTGTGGTTTACAATTTCCACTGTCCCATACTGCTCTATCCACAGCTTTCCGATAATGACATTGTGCACACAGCAGGTGGGGTTTGTCCATGTGTAGATATCTTTGTGCCTGCAGAGAAATAAGATATTAGACGGGACAATGAGGAGACAAAAGCACAAGTATATGTTTGATCATCCAAAGCTGGTGGAGTTTTAGAAAGGATCCATGTGTGATCTAAAAGGCAAAGTCTGCTTTAGAAGACTGGAGATAAGTCCTGGAAATGGAAGACCTCTAAGTGGATGTGCTCCAATGCTCTCTCCATAACATGTCATACATAAAATTGCTCAAAATTCAGTGGAGTTGTGAATGCAGTATTATCACTGGCTTTGTTGTACATGTATACTGTATATGCACTCCTATATAGTCTACATCTATGCACACTATATACTGTATTGTATCTTCACTGAACAGATCTGGATAAAAATGTTTCTTCAGAAATAGAATCAACTTTGCCTTCCCTGTACACTGGGATCAATCAATCACAATCAGTGCCACTGGTGCGCTTACTGTCCTCAAATATGGACTTCAAATGGCACTGGCATAAAAATTAAATGACCAACATTAGATAATTGGCACAACTCAAAGTAATTTTTTTTTACTTTCTGTAAAACTAAAAAAAATATTGGAAGCTTTTACTACTTTAATGGATCTACTAAATCGAAATAGAAAAAAAAAAAAAAAAAGGATACACTATGATAGCTACAAGAAAAAATTCAAACGCGTTAACAAACTTGCTATGGGGATGTTATAAATTAAGCTGGCATGTCTTGCAAAAGGAGCCATGAACAAGACAATAGTCTGTTTTTTTTCTATTAGATTACTTGACAAGAGGTCAGCTGTAGCTTTTAAAAATGGTCTTTTACGTTATACGACTTTCATTTTAAAATATCCTCAATTTCCTGAAAACTTCAGATACACAATGTTGTCAAAAGTATTGGGACACCTGCCTTTACTTGCACATGAACTTTAATGGCATCCCAGTTTTAGTCCGTAGGGTTTAATATTGAGTTGATATTTTTTTTACATACCAAAGCTTGTAAGTTTAGTGCCCCTTGTGTGTCTCTGGTACAAAACGCACATCACATTTAGACTTACTTAGGCAGCTCCAGGGTAATGGCTCCCCGGGGTTCGGCCTCTACGCTCTTCCCCCAGAACTTCAGCTTTGGATAGATAGAACCACGAAAGATGAAATCTTTATTCAGGCCTTCGGAATAGAAGGCACTAACGGGAGGGTGATGGCTGACTTGCTCAGATATAAACCGGAAGCCCAGGTCTTCCCTGCAAGAGACAGTACATCAGTAACATGGAAGCTCTTGAGTCAGTCCTCCCCACAATTTCCACAACTCACCTCACTAGTTCGTAGGTCTCCCCCAGAAGAGGGTTAAATGGTTTGCCAGTCCTCTCCCATTGAGATGCTACAGCTGATACAGCAAAGGCAGCCACAGACTGTAAAGGATAAAAGAATGGCACACAAGGTGTTAGAAATGATCACCTGTCTAACAAAAAAAGCAAAGAGAGCTTAATCAATTACTAAATACAACCAAGTTTGGCAAACATTCGTACCAACAGGAGGGCAACCAAGCTACAGATTACCAACTCATGCACCCAACACCTTTGAAATCATGCACTTGTGCCCTCTCTTCTCCACAACACCGCGCTGATGAAACTATGCAGGAAAACCTTTCACTTTTTCCTGATTCAGACTTGGAAGTGTGTTGAAGTATTTAAAATTTCAAGGGAAGCACATATACTTTGCAGTTGGAATAAACTAGACACAATCTAAAGTTTTATTCACCTTCAGAGGAATATTTTTGATTAAACTGTATAAATATATGTAATATGGGCATTTACACTGATCAGCCACAGCTTTATGACTACTAACAGGTTTTATGAATAGCATTGATTACAACGGTACAGACAGATTGTGACAAAAGTGTCTTGTGTGTGTCCTAAAAGTGGCGTCAAGTTCATGTACAGGTTCTAGACGGGTACATGAATTTGGCACACACTGTGCCACCTTTGGGGTGCACGAGACACTTTCACAAAATCTGTCTGCACTAGTCCTTATGAATTCCAGTGATTGTTCCTGAAGTTTATGTGTTTAACTTCACTCAGGGTGCCCATGCCGTGTCCACAGCCAAAAGTGCCTACAATGGGCACAGAAGCATCACACCTGGACACAGAGCAACAGAAGAAAGTGGCCTGGTCTGATGAATCACCTTTTCTTTTACATCACATGTCTCACTTACATGGGGAAGAGATGGCACCAGAATGCAGTATGGGAAGAAGGCAAGCCGGTGGTGGCAGTGTAACAAAAGGAAAAGAAACACAGCGCAGTATTGGTAAACCATTTAATAAGTCAAAAGTGAAACTACTCACAAAGGGAGCATAAACACAAGCATTATAGCAATCCTGCAGCAAAATCCAAGGGTGGTTTTCTCCTAAACGTCCATGTCTCTGAAGTGCAGCTGACAGCTTGTGCAGGTGGATTCCAGCATTCGCAGCCTATGGGAACAGCAAGGAACACAGGGGAGATCGGAGATGATGTCGTCACTTCTGGGGGCAGGGTGAAAGGAGGTGGCTTTGCATTCAGAGCATGCTTACTCCTTCCTCAGGCCTGAGACATGGACGTTTAGGAGAAAACCACCCCCGGATTTTGCTTCAGGATTACCATCATGCTTGTGTTTACGCTCCCTTTGTGAGTAGTTTCACTTTTGACTTATCATTAAATGGTTTACCATACCTCCCAAGTTTTTGAGATGGGAATGAGGGACACCTATCAGCAAAAGTATGCAGGCATAGGACACACCCCTTGGCACGCCCCCCTTAACCACTTCAGCCCCGGACCAATTTGCAGCCAAAGGACCAGGCCCCTTTTTGCGATTTGGCACTGCGTCGCTTTAGCTGACAATTGCGTGGTCATGCGGCGTGGCTCCCAAACAAAATTGGCGTCCTTTTTTTCCCCACAAATAGAGATTTTCTTTTGGTGGTATTTGATCGCCTCTGCGGTTTTTATTTTTTGCGCTATAAACAAAAATAGAGCGACAATTTTGAAAAAAATGCAATATTTTTTACTTTTTGCTATAATAAATATCCCCAAAAATATATAAAAAAAATGTTTTTCCCTCAGTTTAGGCCGATACGTATTCTTCTACATATTTTTGGTAAAAAAAAAAAAAATCCCAATTAGCGATTATTGATTGGTTTGCGCAAAAGTTATAGCGTTTACAAAATAGGGGATAGTTTTATAGCATTTTTATTAATATATTTTTTTTTTTTTTACTAGTAATGGCGGCGATCAGCGATTTTTATTGTGACTGCGACATTATGGCGGACACATCGGACATTTTTGACACATTTTGGGAACTATTTAAATGCACTGATTCCTATGTAAATGACAGTGGCAGTGTTAACCACTAGGGGGCGGGGAGGAGTTAGTGTGACGTGTGTGTATGTTTTTCTTTTACAGTAGGGGGCGTGGCTGACGTCTGACGTCACTGATCGGCTTTCCCGATGACAGGGAACAGCCGATAGTGACAGGCAGTGTAGGAAGCGCGGGGAGAGGTTTGTTTACACAGATCTCTCCCCGTTTTTCAGCTCTGTGACCCGATTGCGGGATACCAGCGGCGATCGGGTCCGCTGGTCCCGCGGCGATCGGGACCCCACGGCTAGGCAATTAAAGGGGACGTATATATACACGTGCCTAGCTGTGCCATTCTGCCGACTTATATGTGCAGGAGGCGGTCGGGAAGCGGTTAAAGGAGAATTGTACAAAAAAAAAAAAAACAAACAGTGCTTTTTTTTTTACCACTACTATTCCTTTATATTGGCTTTTAGAATTTACAAATGCAGCAATTTAGAAATCAGATGAAAGGTTTTGCACTGGGAAACACTTTTTTAGAGATAAAAAGTGCATTTTATATACATCTATATAGATCAGACCAAAATGAGGGACAAATGAGGGACATTGCTCCAAAATCGGGGACAGTCCCTTGAAATCAGGGACAGTTGGGAGCTATGGGTTTACCAATACTGCACTTAGAGGCGTTGTCCTGCCATTTATGTGGATGTTACTTGACACATACCACCTACCTAAAACATCGTTGCTGACTAAATACACCTCTTCATGGAAACCGTATTCTCTGATGGCAGTGGCCTCTTTTAGTAGGATAATGCACCCTGCCACACTGCAAAAATGGTTCAAGAATGGTCTGCAGAACATAATAAGGTGTAGACTTGGCTTCCAAATTCTCCAGATCTCAATCCAATTGAGCATCTGTGGGATGTGCTGGGAAAACATGTCCAATCCATAGGGGCCCCACCTCGCAACTTACAGAACTTAAAGGATCTGTTACTGACGAATTGGTGGCAGATACCACAGCATACCTTCAGAGGCAGGGGTGGTGCAAGGGTTTTTGACACCCTAGGCAAAAAACAATTTTTTACCACCATTGGCTCCACCCCCTTTACACTGTCCATGTGACAGAAGGCGGCACTATACAGAAAGCATTGGCTCTGCTTCCTCTAGCGCTGGCTCCAGTGCTGCGCTTCTAATTACACTACCGGTCAGACTTAGTTGTATTCTGCAGCCTGCAGAGCATGCAGACGCGGAGGGAAACCAGTGGCCGAGCGCCCCTAGGCAGCAGTGCGCCCTAGGCGGCTGCCTAGTTTGCCTAGTGGTAGCACCGGCCCTGTTCAGAGGTCTAGTGGAGTCCATGCCTCAATGGGTCAGGGCTTTTTTGATGGCAAAAGAGGAACCTACTTAATATTAGTTAGGTGGCCATAAAGTTATGGATGATCAGTGTATACACAAAATATAGGTTTAAAACCATGTACAGTAATCCACAGCAATCATTGAACTCTTCTTCCACTTTTCTGACCCCAATAAACTCCCAGAAAATAGTAACCTGCAGCTATCTGGTGAGGACTTTTTTTTTTAAACAATACACTTTATCTTATTGTCATTATATCAATTGGTGTTTTTCTCTGCTGTGAAAGCTGCAGAAACGTGATGGCAATTCCTGTCACTGAGTAATTGTGGTGACATTTCACTTTGTATGGAGAAGGCACAAGAAAGGTTAAGCCCTCCCCGATCCTTGCTGGATCGCTATTCACCAACCACAAAGAGCTCCTAGAGTGTTTGGGAAAACCACCGACTATGTAATACAACTGCTGCGAGGAGAGCCAATGCAGACTCAGATGATTATTATGTACTGTGCTAAAATAAACCTATGCTGTTCCCGATGCAAACATTTCGTAAAAAAAAAACCCATGTAAAAAAAATCTCTCATCATTGACTGCCTTCAGTTTTCTGGCACAGTCTTGCTGATCCTCCTTGTTCAGCACTTTCTAAATCCCCGACATGAAACAAGAATTCAGCCTGTGAAGTCAGAACCTGCGATCTTTGTACTAGTCTGGGTCAATGACTCGTACTACTGAAGCCCCCCACTACAAGAGACGTTTATCTAAAATTCAAAGAACACTTTAATAGATCTATAGATTTTTTTTTATTTCCGACCAACAAAAAAAGAAGGGCCTTTCTACTGAACCAATGAGTCAGTCCACCAAAAACTAATATGTTTAAAAACCAAGTCCGGGGAAACTTAAAAATGATCCCTTGCAGCAGGGCTGTGCTCGCACTGCAAGGGTTAATTGCTCGTTTAGGTCTAAGCATAGGTGTGCAGTAGGGTGTGAACCCTAAGGCTCAAACACACATGCCTTTCTCTGCAGCCTCAGCTGCAAGGGACAGGGAATGAATAGGAAGTGCTCTGTGCTGAGCGGAGCTCCCGAGTCCTGCTGCTGCGCCCATTGAGACAGACAGCAGGACTCAGCACCTCCCCTGACTCCCGTGTCACTAGATTTGATTGACAGCAGCAGGAGCCAATGTCTCCTTCTGCTAGCAATCTATCCAACGAGGATCCAAGACAGCGACTGGAGCTGCTGGAGCTACTGGGCTTGTGATCGCCGCTGGAACGATCGGGTTCAGGCAAGAAAAAGTGCCCTGGAAGGATTTGCCTCCATAATGACCAGGCCATTTTTTGCGATACAGTACTGCGTCGCTTTAACTGACAATTGCCCGAAACGTGGATGGCAGAGATGGCCGGGACATAACTCTCTGCCCACCGAAGAATGCCTACTACTTCCAGGCCCGCTAACACACTCCTTGTTCCTCCCTGGTGGATGACATAGGCCACCGCCGTGGCATTGTCCAACTGGATCTGTATCGGGAGCCCCTGAAGTCGATCCGTCCAATGATCCAAAGTCTGATCGCCCGGAGTTCCAAGAGGTTGATAGGTAGCCTGGATTCCTCCAGCATCCAGCAACCCTAAGCCAAGCTCAGGCCCATGAATCCCCACCCGGACAGACTGGCATCGGTGGTGACCACCGTCCAGTACAGAGGGAGAAAGGATTTCCCCTGCCGAAGAACAAAGCCACCAGAACCTTTGGTTCCTTGGCTCAGCCGAATCTGACTTTCCAGAGACCCTGGACATTTGTCCCATTTTAACAAGATCTCCTTTTGCAGGAGGGTCTTGTATGGAACTGAGCAAACGGGACCGCCTCAAACGTAGACACCATCTGGCCTAGCCCCGCATGCAAGTCCGCAGGTAGACCCACCTTCTAGACTGCAGTAAGCGGGTTGCTGCCTGTAACTTCTGGAGTTTGTCCTGCGGAAAGGGAACATTCTGCCCACAGCGGAATCCAGAGTCAGACCCAGATAAACAAATTTCTGAACTGGAATCAGCGCAGACCTTTGGTAATTTATCAGCCACCCAAAATCTGCCAGAGTGTTGTGCACATATCGGAATGTGCAGGTAGGCATCCTTGATGTTGATGGAAGCAAGAAAGTCCCCCTAATGAAGAGATGCCACCACAGAGCGAATGGACTCCATTCTGAAATTCTGCACCTGAACAAAGCCGTTCAGGGCCTTGAGGTCCAGAATCGCACGTACCGCACCCTCTTTTTTTGGGGATCGTAAACAGGTTTGAATAAAAACGTTCCGACACCGGGACAATCACCCCTTGCACCACGCCATGGAGGGCTAAGAAGCGGTCCGGAGACAGAAACAGATTGGACGGAAAAAAACCTGGTTGGGGGACCAGACTGGAACTCGATCTTGTAACCATACAGAATCACTTTGTGGACCTACATGTCGTTCATCAGAGAGGTCCACGGGCCGGGAAACCAGCGAAGACGTCCCTCCACCCAGACTGCGGGTGAGGGTATGGATAACCCCGCTCTCGGTTTGCCCCACCAGGATCGCTTGGAACCTCCAGAGGGGGGCTTAAAAGACTTTGAGCCTTTATCAGTGGACCCCGAGGGACGAAAAATAAAAATAAAAAACTTTGTGTGCAGAGAAGGAATGACTTGAAAAGGCAGATCAGCTGGGCATAGCCAAGTCTTTTTTCTGCCTAGTGTCCTACTCCTGTAGGGGGCGATATAACCCCTATGGTTCTGAATAAGGAAGTGCTGTGTCTGTCAATGAACGAGTGAGAAAGGTCATTTTAAATGACATTTAATTACAATATGACTTGTGTCGCAATTGTATACACTATATTAGTTTTATTTTATTTGCTATTTTTTTTCCCCCCACAAAAGTGGAGTTACCCTTTAAACAGCCCCTATGGTCGGCGTTGTTCCTGCTTTCCAGGAAATTGGCAGGATCATAACATGAGCAGCTATAAAAACATTGCAAGTTCACACAATGCTTGTCCTCTTCTAGCCTCCAGTTTTGAGCACCACGCCTGAAATACTTCTTTGCATGCTCCGAATTCCATCGTACAATCCCAGGCACGGTGCCACGGTACTTGTGGGAGGATGATCATGTCAGAGCTGCTTTCACTGCCATGGGAACAGCACCGATCTAGGTGTATCCAGGACAAGCTTACATAACGGCAGTGTCAAGTTTCATGCAGGTTATATAAGTGGTTGCAGTGTTCTCATCTGGACAACCTCATTATCCCCAAAACACTTGGCTTATAATAAGAACAATGACAAAAGAACAAGGGAAAACACATACAAAAATAGCTAGTATGGGTTTTTTTTTTGTTCTTCCCTTCAAAAGAGACCCATCATGAAAGATGTGTGCTATCATGGCAATTGATTTGAAAACGCTGGTTGCCTGGCTATTGCGCTGACCTGCTTTTATGTCCAGTTAATGCATGGCATGGGAATGTTCAGAGTGAGGTTTGCAGTAACAGAAGTTGTTTTGAAAGGTTACTGGAAGGAAGGTTCCAAGTACAGAATGGGGTTCACCCATTAGATGATGTTCACTAGTAATCCAAGGAGCAGACAGGGGGCAGGAAAGTGGAAGAGTCTGCACAACAAACAAACTGGGCAATTATAGGTCCAGCCATAATGGGGCGGGTGGGTCAGAAGAGTATGTACAAATCTTTTAGGAAGAAAATCAGTTTTCAAATGTGGATTTAAATAGTGGGGAAGACAGGATCAGTAATGCATCATGCACTACACTACATATACTACATAATTAATTATGACTACAAATGGTGGATATGTTACCCCCATGGGGTTCACTCTGAATGGCTGCACAGAAGGCATTGGAAGGCTGGGTTCACACTAGCTGGGGCCACGGCTCACAGCAGGGGTCCGGTGCGTCCCTTTACACCATTTCAGGTGCGAACCAGGTCCAAATTATTGGCTGAATGCGCACCTGAAACGGAGCCAAAGACGCACAGGACCCCTGCTGGAAGACCAGTGCGTTCGGCGGCCGCCCCGAAGCTGTGTGAACCGGCTCCGTTGAGAGCCGGTCAGAGTCTCCTGTCATGCGAATTGGATGTGGGGAAAACACATCCAATTCGCATCAGTGTGAACCCAGCCTAAAGCTGGTGGAGCTAAGGTAGAGAACTGACTGTATTTCCACACAAATACACTGTTCCCCTAATAAATTACCATCCATTGGACCAACGCATCAGCTGGTACAAACTGAATGGTCATATGCCTAGTACAAGGTCTTCAAGTGTCTTGTACAGGTCTAGATCACTTATGTGATGCTGCACCCATGGAGGAATGAGGTAGCCCCCAGCTAATTCTATTCAGCATAGGTTTTATGCTATATGTCCAATTGTTGATTAGAGCAGGACTGTGTGGACACACCAGTACCTGGACACAGTGGGGTTCATATACTAAAGGTAAATAGACTGAGCACTTTGCAAGTGCAGTTGTTTCAGAGCAATCGGAATTCATAATATCACGTACTAAGCACAATGGATATGTTATCCCATGAGGTTCATTTAACTTCTGAATGGCTGCACAAAAAGGTATTCGAAATCTGGTAGAGCTGAGGTAGGGCAGTGACTACATAACGTCTAAGCTCCATCTTGATCTTTCCCTGTCCTGTTTACAGTCCCTGGAATAAGATGTTTTCTAAGCCTTTATATTGACCTTGGATATATTTACCCATAAGTAAATCACCAGCAAGTGGTCTTCTACCAAACAAAAGGCTCCCAATTTAATAGCCGCTCATTGTATTTGAAACCCCCCCATCCCAACCTCTTCAAATATCCCAAGTCCGTTTTACAGTCCCGGATAAAAATGGGTTTCTAAAAAATGTCCACTCTGACAGGAAGCAAGAGGGAGTTGTCCAAAAGGACCCCACCCCCCAGAACACCCACTGTGACAGCTAGCAGGATCTCCCCCTCCCACCCCCGCTAGCTGTCAAAATGTAAAAAAAATAAACAATTCACACAGCGCTCTGAATGGAAAGCTACACGGTCCGGCAGTCTTTGCGGCTGTCGGCTTGTAGTTTTCAATGAACTACCACAGCGCTGTGGTAGTTTGAGTCTTCCTCTCAGAATGTATTGGCTTCCTCCTAAGAGGTACAAGCAAGCCGATACACTGACAGATCTGCAGGAGACCTGCATGGCATCAGCAGTTTGCTGATTGCGGGTGCAATGCTTTAAAAGGCTTGCAAAAGAAAAACAAATGCACATTTTTTACCTGCAACAAAAGTGCACTTCTTATTTTTTGTCAAAAGGTGAACTTAGCCTTTAGACCCCTTTCAGACTGGGGTGCTTTTCAGGCATTAGTGCTTAAAATAGCGCCTGTAAAGCACCTAAAAAGCGCCTCTCATGCCTCCACCAGTGTGAAAGCCCAAGTACTTTCACACTGGGGCGGTGCTCTTGCAGGACGGGAAAAAAGTTCTGCAAGCAGCATCTTTGGGGCGGTTTGGGAAAAACGCCCTGCAAAGCGATTCGGCAGCGCTTCAACATGGGCGCTTTAAACCTTTATTCGCCCGCTAGCGGGTGAAAAGTGCTGCTATAACAGCGGTAAAGCGGCGCTTTACCACTAACACCGGCACTGCCCCAGTGTGAAAGTACCCTTACTATTGCTTTACTGTAGCCCTAAAATGAAACAGCTCTTGACTGTCTAAAGCAGCCTTGATCAACATGTTACTTAAAGTAACATTCCAGTCTCAGAAAACTCCTGCTAATAAATTTCTATACCTACAGCTCTGGGTACATTAGTGTGATGGTCAGTGGGAAAAATGCTACTTAGATTTGTGGTCATTGGGAAGAATCCCACCCTTACAGATATCTCAGAAGATCACTGGTGTCCGTGGGAACTTATCGGAGAGGCAGAAAGTTCTCATTGCTCAAGGAACCTCTGGAGGAACCCTAGAGTTCCACAAAACCCTGTTTGAGAAAGTCTGCTATAAGGCCAGTCACAGAAGCGATTCCCTCACTGGCTGAATCGCCAAACCTCAGCTTCTTCTATGGTGTTCCTTTTCTGTTCCAAGGACCGGTCATGCGTTTGATTTTTGCAATTCTGTTGTTGGTGAAGTCTGACATACAAATCGTGTCTGTTTTGCAATCACAGTTCCAAATTTGCAAACCACAAACTACTGTGCCGTTTAAGAGTTTTGATAGCAAACCTTTAAAGATCAGCGCTGCCTAATACTGTCGGTACCCCGCAGTGAAATGCTGGCACGCAGGCTTTAAGCATCACCTCTTCCAGCACAGAGCGAGGATGAAGCCTGCTGGAAAATATATGCGTGTACGTGTCAGGTACTGACCTGCATCCTGAGTAGCGGATCTGTACAGGAGCAGGCCTTGTTGATCAGGTATGTGTGCTCCATGTATTCTGTGATTCGCTGCAGGAAGCTCAGCGGCTCGTTAAAAACGATCGGCATGGTGATTTTCGACAGCTCCTGCAGGCCGGGAAAAGAAAAAAGAAAACAAGGTTAAAGCGGGCGACTCTCGGGACTGAGAAATCCATTCCTGCCGCAAGGGTAATACGGGCAATTTAAACTGAAAAAATATTCATGAGAGAAAGCAACATTGACTTATCAACAATGTGATTTAAACTTATCATCCTGTATTTGCTGAATACTAATACCAACCATGGCGAGTGCTTAGGGGGTTGGGCCCATGGACATTGAGCTCACGGTGTCTTCTTGGAGACATACTGTGATGGGCACAAACTGCACGCGGGATTGCTTCTACTCCCATAGGTGTATGTATACGGGAAAAGTTTTCCTGCATCTGCTGACAGCTACCAAAAACTTGCTTATCTGCCCAAGGAAATCAAGCCAAAGGGGGCAAGCAAATATTTCTTAGACTGTCGCAATATATATTGTAACAGGAATGGAAGTACAGCTTGCAAAGATTTGCAGACTGTAGTAGTCCATTGTATACATACTGTTTGGCAATGGTCACTTGACCATCACCAGGATGTGGAACATGTCCTGGTTTTTCAATGAGATGATTTTAACACCCTGTAGCTTTAAAAGGATAGGTTCATGTTTTTTTTGAAAAAATAATAAATGCAAGCATTTTTGCAGAAAAAAAAGATGTGCATTTATTATGTTTTCTTGCAGAAGCCTGGAAAGCATTGCACCCCCTTATCAGTGACTCAGGGGAACAATGTCAGGCTTCTGCAGACAAGCCCTGCAGCTTTCAGCTCATACCTCCATATTGGAGATCTGTTTGAAAGCTGCAGGGCTTGTGAATGAACTACTGGGGCGCACATCATTGTCTTTGCAGTTCATTCAGAATTACAAGCCATCAGCAGTGATAGATGATGGTACTTGTAGTTCACTCATTCACAGGGAGCTGTCTATAAATGATGCAGCCGTGTAGGTAAAGTCTTTCAATTGTGACAGCGGGTGCGAGGAGAAGATCCCCCACCCGCTGTCACACTGGGGGGGGGGGGGGCAGGAGTTTAAACATGTTGGTGGGAACATTAATCATATGGGTGGGAACATGTAACATGTTCCAAAAGGTAAATTTATCCTTTAATTATCTGCACATGGAGGGGCGTTTTTGCTTAAGAACATTTTTAGAACACTGTGGGTCTAGTTTTTGTTGATCTTGCTTACCGTATATACTCGAGTATAAGCCAAGTTTTTCAGCACATTTTATTGTGCTGAAAGTCCCCCCCTCGGCTTATACTTGAGTCAAGCACTTTTCTGCAGCAGAAAATTACATTTTCCGACCCGACTTGTGCTAGGAACCCCAAATTTGCTGTGTGCAAACCCAGTGGAACCAACAATACAACATAGGGATTCCTAGCACTAAGTGGCCCCGAGATACGGGGCCCCAAAGTTGGTTCGGAAAATGTCATTCTCTGCTGAAGAAAAGTGCTTGACATTTTACCAACCGATTTTGGGGCCCCATATCTCGGGGCCACTTGGTAATAGGAACCCCCATTGGATATGTTGTAGTGCTAGTTTGACTTAGTTTGCATGCCAAATTTGGGGTTCCTAGCACCAAGTGGCCCCAAGATACGTGGGGCCCAAAGTCGGTCAACTGTGTCCATCTGCAGCAATGTTATTTCAGGATCCTTTGGGTCCAGAGACCCCATTTTCGGCTGCAGATAGGGGGCATCTAGGAACCCTTAACTACCAAGTTTGAAGTTCGGGGGACCTATGGCTGCAAATGGGCACAGTGAGGCATGCAAATGGCACAGTGAGGCTGCAAATGGGCATTGTTGACCCTCTTTTCCACTTACAGTAGCTGTGCATTTCTCACCCAAGCTTATACTGGAGTCAATAAGTTTTTCATTTTTTTTTGTGGTAAAATTAGGTGCCTCGGCTTATATTCGGGTCGGCCTATACTCGAGTATATACGGTACAGGGGGTCCCCGACTTACAAACATCCGACTTACAAACGACTCCTACTTACAAACGGAGGGAGACAACAGGAAGTGAGAGGAAATCCACCCCTAAGAAGGGAAATTCACTCATGTAAGAGTTAATATGGGAAAAAGGTGTCTCCACTGATGCTTTATCACCAGTCCATGCTTCCCTAACAACCCACAATTTTCAAAATCCAATTTTCATTGGGACAAGGTGAGGTGAAATCTTCTGAACAGGGGCACAGACAGCAAAACAAATGTTACAGGGGTGATAACCCTTCTCTATGTTAGCTAAAAAACTTAAAAATAGATTTTTTGTCTGGAGCTACACTTAAAAAAATTTACCTGTTCCGACTTACAAACAGATTCAACTTAAGAACAAACCTACAGTCCCTATCTCGTTTGTAACCCGGGGACCCCCTGTATATTGATGTAATAAAAGAAAACATATCACCACGCCAGCTTAATGCGTCAATGTGTTAATACCACAATACTGCTGTTTTAGCATTTAAAAATGGCTTTGTACATTATGTATATTAATCAGTCTCGTCTCGGCATCGTGGGTCCAGGACTTTGTTTTGGAACAAGCGACAATCTCATTGTAGAAGGAGTATGAGGCGAGAAAGCTTTGCTGGGTATAATTACACAGCATTATTTAATGTACAACAGAGGGAACATAGCAGGGAATGGGCACAAGCAGCCAGGTGCCATCAATCTGTTTGTTACATAACACACAGATTAAAATTCAATACTTAACAGGCTGCTTCTAAAGAGCTTTCAAACACACAAAATGTGCCACCTGTCTCCAAACACACATCTAGGTTATTCCAGGCTATTTCTACTGGCATTTCACATATTTTAATTTGTTTTCCTGCCTTCTGGGAAACCAGCCATGGCACACAACAACGTTTTAAGGAACATCCCAATTTTTTCTGTAAAACCAAAACTGTAAGCCAGGGTATTATTCTCAATTTTTTTTTTTTCCATAAAGTTTTTATTGGAAGTAAAAGAGAACAAGCAAATGAAGAGTATAACAGAAACACATAATACAAATCAAATGACAGGTTATATTAACATTGAGACTTCTAGGCCATGAACCTCAAGATGTCAATTATCATTACGCTAAAGGGAGTGAACCCTGTATCAGTGGAGATTGAAACCTATTGGGTTTCATAGAGTCTGATAGGGCTTGTGGGTTTGTAAATCCGTGTTATTCTCATTTTTATACACCTGCACAGGATCCACAAATATCTACCATGCCCAGCTGGAGATGTTTTAGCTTTGCTTGCTGCAGGCAATGTTGTGCCTATGCAGCCAATCGGAAAACAAAAATGGAAGACGAGTGGTGGGCAAAATTTTAGACTGTAAAGGTCACAAAAATAGTTCTAAATCTATCTTTAAAGCGAACCTGTGGTCAGCTTAAGGAACAGACATTTTCAAACCAGAGTTCTGTGGAACCCTAGAGTTCCTCAGGAGGTTACTAGGGGTTGCTTGAGCTATGATTGATTGACCTCGTACTTGATGGTGTCTCCATAATTCCAGATCCACTACCACTTGGTAAAGCCAGCAACAAGTCATTTATGAGGATTTTTAGCTGTCTGCAAGGGTGGAATTCTCACCACCACTGTAAAGGTGGGATTATTCCTACTGATCACCAATGTAAGATGCACCTCTGATCCCAATTATTAAAATTAAAGCATAGAGTTCTATGAGACCTAAAATGTATTTTAATGGTTCCTCTGGGGCGAAAAGGTTGGGGAAGGCTGCTACGAACGTTCAAGTATTTATATATTCCTAGCAAGCAGTAAATGAGCTTTAAAGCAAATCCCCACTGGCCTCTGTAGCCTAAGAGACCATGGGCCAATTCATCCTTAACTCTTTTTTTGCAGCTTAGAAGCCCAGACCAAGTTTAGCAAGGTTGGTATGCGTCAGTTAAAACCTAAGTTTAATCAGCCTAAATTTTATCTGTGGATTGTTGGGAAAAGTTATGCAAATGCCAACATGTTTTGACATCAGCCTGGGGGAATAGGCATTCCTTAAGGATGCTCTAGGAAACACCCACATGTTTTTGGTCCATGGTTGAAAGAACTGAAATCCAATGAATGAAAAGGGCCAGCCAGGGACAGTCGGGCTTTGAAGGAAAGGGCTATACAAGTATAGGAGGGGAGCCTCGGCAGCTGTGCAAGACTGAAGGAAAAGTTGGAGCTTAGCTTTATTTTGACAATAACCCTAGGACTACATTTTCTGATTGAAAGCAGGTCTGGAAAATAGAACACACACAGCTGTGCATGCCTAGTTCTCTCCTGCAAGGTTAAATAACATTCTAAAGCCCCATACACACGGTCGGACTTTTTCATGGATTCTGTCCGATCGGACAATGTTGTTGAAAAATCAGACCGTGTGTATGCACCATCGGACAGTGTTCGTCGGTTTGTCCGACGGACAAAGTCTTATCTCCTGCTGGAAAGATTTGCCGTCAACCCGGTCCGATCACACCAAACCCGATCGTGTGTACGGTTGTCCGACCGGACAAAGTGCTACGCATGCTCAGATCACATTACAAGACCAAAGCTATTGGCTACTAGCCTCTACGTTGTCCCGTCGTAGGCAACAAACGTCACCACGTTCACAATGATCGGATTTTCCGACAACTTTGTCCGACCGTGTGTACGCAAAACCAACATCGGACAAAGTACGACGGACATGATCCGACGGACCTGGTCCGCGGATTGTCCGACCGTGTGTATGGGGCTTAAGAGACATATGAAGTCATGAAGGAGTTGAAGGGCATAGCAGAAGTATAGTCAGACTTACCAGTCCAATGCATTTTTTTAATATGCTCCACACGCTGAAATTATTTCTAGAGATCATAGGAGCTGGCAGGGAGATCCTAGAAGGCAAAAAAAGAAAAAAATATTAGCAGTGCAGAAGCTTGTAAATAGAGCAAACAAGGACAGTAAGTGGTTGTTATTTTAGGCTGCTTAATCAGGTAGAGGGTGTGAAGGATGTAGCCTGAGAGGGGCGGTCAATTTTTACTTTTTAACCACACTTAAACAGATACTAATGGATTCCAAGGTATTTCCAAGCCAGCAAGAAGAGAAAATTACATCATCATTGACTTTGTTGGCACTGGACCGGAGCCTCCCAGGAGACTGCTCTATAAAATTCTAAAGTCAAATCAACTGGCACCTCTTGATCCACTCTGGAAGCAGGCTGAGCAGGGCAGTCATTTTTCTACCTTTAAAGGACAAAATCCAAGCAGTTCATGGGGGATTCCAATGCATTTCTATGCCAGCTGAGAGATCAAATTAAACCAGCATTAAATAGGTTGGCACTGGAGTCTCCCAGGAGTTCTCTATAAAATGTTTAAGCCAAATCATCTGCCACCTCTTAATCTGCTCCGCAGCACTACAGATTCTATTAGAAAACAAGTCCAGGAATCCTGAATAGCAACAAGTTTTTAGAAGCTTGCACACATAAACGTGTTGATTTGATCAGAACCTATAATCCACGGCCACATGTGGACCTAGGGATGTCAACTGAGTAGCCATCTTTGAGCCTTGTCCAAAAATGTTCCTCGGACTCTACTCCTTTCCGAGAGCGTATCATAAAATAAAAAGAAAACGAAGTAGAAGGAAAGAAAAGAGAAAAGCAAGGAAGGAGAGAGAAAGGAGAATTGGGGAAGGAAGGAGAAAGGAGAATTGGGGAAGGAAGGAGAAAGGAGAAGGAGGGGAAGGAAGGAGAAAGGAGAATTGGGGAAGGAAGGAGAAAGGAGAATTGGGGAAGAAAGGAGAAAGGAGAATTGGGGAAGAAAGGAGAAAGGAGAATTGGGGAAGAAAGGAGAAAGGAGAATTGGGGAAGAAAGGAGAATGGAGAATTGGGGAAGAAAGAGAAAGGAGAATTGGGGAAGAAAGGAGAAAGGAGAATTGGGGAAGAAAGGAGAAAGGAGAATTGGGGAAGAAAGGAGAAAGGAGAATTGGGGAAGAAAGGAGAAAGGAGAATTGGGGAAGAAAGGAGAAAGGAGAATTGGGGAAGAAAGGAGAAAGGAGAATTGGGGAAGAAAGGAGAAAGGAGAATTGGAGAAAGGGAAGGGGAAGAAAGGAGAAAGGAGAATTGGGGAAGAAAGGAGAAAGGAGAATTGGGGAAGAAAGGAGAAAGGAGAATTGGGGAAGAAAGGAGAAAGGAGAATTGGGGAAGAAAGGAGAAGGGAAGAATTGGGTAGAAAGGAGAATTGGGGAAGAAAGGAGAATTGGGAAGAAAGGAGAAAGGGGAAGAAAAAGAAAGGAGAATTGGGGAAGAAAGGAGAATTGGGGAAGAAAGGAGAATTGGGGAAGAAAGGAGAAAGGAGAATTGGGGAAGGAAGGAGAATTGGGGAAGGAAGGGGAATTGGGGAAGGAAGGAGAAAGGAGAATTGGGGAAGAAAGGAGAATTGGGGAAGAAAGGAGAATTGGGGAAGAAAGGAGAATTGGGCAAGAAAGGAGAATTGGGCAAGAAAGGAGAATTGGGCAAGAAAGGAGAATTGGGCAAGAAAGGAGAATTGGGCAAGAAAGGAGAATTGGGCAAGAAAGGAGAATTGGGCAAGAAAGGAGAATTGGGGAAGAAAGGGGGAAGGAAGAAAGGGGGAAGGAAGAAAGGGGGAAGGAAGAAAGGGGAAGGAAGAAGGGGAAGGAAGGAAGGAAGGAAGGGAAGGAAGGAAGGAAGGAAGGAAGGGGGAGAAAGAAAGAAGAATCAATCCTACTCCGTAACTACCGAGCCAATTAGGTAGACAGATTATCTACTAAGGTGCAACACTCCCTGCCCAGCTTTTTAATACTCTGCTAATGCGTAGTCCTTCCAGCTGGGAATGAACGTGTCTGCAACGTGGCCATTGTGAGCAAAGTTGGTCCCTTTCAGGCTAGGCAATGCTTGTTGGTTCAAACATTATTTTGGCCCAGTACATGGATGGGAGCCTACAGGCCTAAATAGTTAATGTCTAGTACCCATTTTAAAGCCACCATAGATTCTCTCTACTTAGGTTTCTTAATTTTAAAGCTCAGTCTACCCAAAAGTGATATTTCAGTATTCGCTTATATCTAGTTACTCATATCAAAAACTCCTGCTCTACACAACAGATCCTGATCCTTTCACTGTCCACCATGGAGCCTCACACCTCCTGCTACATCAGGGGTAGGCAGAGCTGGGAACTTGAGAGCAGAAATCTCTTGAGTCCCTTAGAAAGATTTAAAAGGGAGTCGCTTTAAAAAAAAAAAAAAGCCTCTAAACACAAGCCTGATATCAGCAAGCCCTCATCCAAATTCTCAGAACCTTGCTGTTTCTTAAATTACTAATCCTTACAATTCGTTGGGAGAAAAAGAGCCACGCCAAGAACACTCTTGCAAGATTTCCATAATCTTCACGATTATATGTATACAATACAGTGGCACACCTGCGGCAGAGTTGGATTGTGTTCGCTGTCGCCAAACGCATAACATTTTTAAATTTAAGAGTAGTAATGGGTATCACTTATATTCCAATTGCAGACTGCAAATCTACCATCTACCTGCAAGACCTGCACCCCCCATGCAAGTTTTATAGATATGTAGCAATAACTTTAAAATAAAAAAAAAATTGTGAATCTAAAAAAAAAAAAAAAAAAAAAAAAAAACACACCATTTATTACACGTGCTAAAAAAAGAGAAACTGTGCCAACGTCATGCAGCTGACCTCTGTAACTTTCCACCATAGCCTACAAACTCTGTGACCCTCTAATGTACCATGCCCTCATGCTGTATTACAAGCATGTTGCACAACTGTCAAAAAAAAAAAAAAAAAAAAGAAGATTTAAAAAGTCCACATCGCCAATGGATTATAAAAAGTGGGGGGCATGAAGCCTGAACCTTCAAAAACAAGTCTGCTGTGGCAGCTTCCATATTTTCACCTTGATAGGTTCCCTTCATGTTTTACCTTTGTTTCTGATATTCATCCTTTAGGGCCAGTTCACACCAGATGCAGTTTTGAGCGCTTTTTTTCTGCACAGAATGCATAAACAGTGTTTTCCATGTATTCCAATGGCTCTAGTTCACGCCATGCAGTCAGTTTCCCGTCAGTTTCTGCACCGGAACCTGCATCTGGTGTGAACTGGCCCCAACCTCACACAAATGCTTTTTTTTAATTCTGGATAGGCCTGGAAACAGGACTACTTCTACCAAATTGCTGGGCAGACTTCACCTCACTTCCTGCCCGTGTTACAGTACACAAGAATTGAGGTTGAGCTGTTGTCACTGGGAAAGAAAGACACTGATAACAATGATATCTGGAGAGTGGTCACCAGGATAAATGGAGAGTGAATATTCCCCCTGGAGACACAGACAGCACAAAATACCGGACAGTGGTACTAAATGCCCCCAGCTCCACCCAAAGCTATGCCTTTAGATTTACTGCCACATCAGCACAACAGAAAGGTGAAGGTAAGGCCACTGACGTGAAAAAGGGCAGAGTGAAGACCTTTACTCACATATGGGCAGAGACCAGCATCACCTTTTACCTACATTCTAAAAGGTGAAACTAAATGGACTGTTCAAAAAGAACTGTCAGATGGGAAAGCATTCATCTTCCAAAACGTATTTAAAGAGGAATTCCAGGTTTGAATATTTTTATATAGTTACATTAGTCCAGCTTGAACCAATGTAACTACGCATATACTATATGTAGCGCCGTCACTTTTGCAAAGTGTGCGCTATTCTTGAAAATGTATTTTTTTCCCAAAACTATAATGGAGTTTTGGGGTTAATTGTTCTAGGTTGCACTTTGGCATCAGTTTGGCTGGGCTGTACTAGAGTTCTGCCTGGTCATAGGTGAGGTGAGCACCTGGGACCGGCTGAGAATGCAGTCTGATTGGACGCATTGGGTACCAATCTTTTCCTGGAGCCAATCAGTGGGCGTGTCTGGCCCCGCTGTGTCTTCTGGGAAGGAGTACTTAAGGTGCTGGAGTCACGTGAAGTGGGTGGTTGGCTGCGCTTTTGATTCTGGTTCCGGTCTGGACCAGCCCCGTGAGGGGTCTCGGTCCAGAGTGTATGCTGACCCCCGTAGGCCTGGTCATCCTGACCAGCCCCAGAGGCCCTCATGGTCTGGGGTGGGGATCCATCCATTTTCGAGCCTCGGAACTGGCTAGTTCGAGGCCCAGTAACTGAAGGAGGATTCTGAAGTGTCCCGTGTCCTCTCAGGATTGGAGAGGCACAGCAACTCGACAAGCGACCAGGGGAGGACTCTTCGGAGGAGGGCCACGCACAAGGCTGGCTGCTCAGCAAGAGCCTGGAAGCTGAGGTGTATGGACACTGGTTGAATCCGCATTTCCTACGGTATCGCCGGAACGGCTGAAAGATACAGGTACCCTAGGAAAAGTTCCTAACTCATCCTTCAGTTGCAATCAAGTTCCTGTGAGAGACTTTGGTGTGTTTATCTGAAGTTTCCTAACCAAGTCTGTGGCAGAGACTTTACTAATTCCGTATCACTTGTTGGCTGCTAGATCTACAAACAAGGGTTTATCCAACAGTGAGTTATCCAGTTGCGAGTGGCTACTCCCTGGATCTTCTAGAGAGACATTTATTGAAGTGTCAGCAAGTTCAAAGTGCCTGAGCTTATTACCCATACCCTCTATTCCCAACTGAGAGACTGTGTTCTGTTTCAACGTATTATGCAAATAAAAATCCTCAAAAGGGCTCAGAGTGTCAGTCTCAGCAGTTACTGGGTATCAACCCTGGGAACCCCCTAGACAAGGAACGACGAGCTACAAGGAGGAGGTAACCGGTAAGCCCAGAAATCCATAGCCACCCTGCAATGGGTTATTGGCGCTACATATACTTGTGGGATCCCCCTGGAAGCTGGAAATCACTATAGTAGGCAGCCTTAGTACAGTGATCGCCACTAGCTTCCAGGTCCCATGCTGAGGGGCTTCTCTGCTGCGTTGTGAACACAAAAGGTGGCCCACCCAGCACGAGCGCCATTCAGAGACTGCTTTGCAATAAATGCAAAGCATTCTCTGATTGGATGAGGAGGACAGCGTGATTTCACCATTCTGCACCTCATCCGAACAGGGAAAGATTTGCATTCATCCAGAGAATGCAAAGCAATCCCTGAATGGTGCTTGTGTTGAGCGGGTGACCTCTTGTGATTACAACGCTGCAGGGAAGCCCCTCAGTGCTGGACTTGGAAGCTGGTGGAGGTCACTCTAGTGGAGGTGCCTACTATAGTGATTGCCAGCTTCCGGGGGATCCCACAAGTATGGTATATGCGTAGTTACATTGGTTCAAGCTGGACTAATGTAACTATAGAAAAAATATCCAAAACCTGGAATTCCTCTTTAAATACATTTTGGAAGTTGAATGCTTTCTTATCTGACAGTTCTTTTCGAACAGTCAGTTTAGTTTCACCTTTAGCATATAGGTAAAAGGTGATGCTGGTCTATGTCCATATGTGACTGAAGGTCTTCAGTATGCCCTTTTTCACCTCAGCGACCTTACCTTCACCTTTCTGCAATGTAACTATGTAAAAATATCCATACCCAGAATTCTTCTTTAATAAGAAGTCCTAACTCTGAAGGGCAGTAACCAACAGCAATCAATCAGAATTCACTCTTTTGGAGTCCAACCAGGAGATGATAAATTCTGATTGTCTACTACAGATGAGTACACTTCTGAAAAAGCACTCTTTACTGAAGAACAGTTGGCTAATGCTAGCCATAGACCATTCGGATCTCAAAATCGTCCGAGATTCGAACCATGTATAGGCAGGTTGAATTGTAGTAATCAATCAACTTGGGTACTACCAGCCTGTTGGATTTTACATGCGATTATTGCCAGCGGCTCTTATAGCCGCTAGCAAAAATCACTGTGTTCTCCCACCAGAAGAACACAATGGCTCCGCTGGAGGGATTCTCCCATCAACACAGTCAACCAAAATAAAAATAAAAAATCGCTCCATCTATGGCCGGCCTAAGCTGTTGAAGTACAATGTGGCCAGTTTTAGTATTCATAATGATAAGCTTGGGCAATAAATACCTGAACTCCTTAGTCATATCAGCCAAGCTGTAAAACATAGGAACTCAGTCCAAAATCAAGGTATTTACCAGATGAAATCTCTACAACCCCTGAACTCTAAATGTCAATGTGGCACCGAGTGACATCACCAGTCATTTCCAATTTAAAGAGGAGCTCCAGCCTAATTAAAATATTGTTGGAAGGGTTTTAATGGATTAGCAGACATTTGTATTTGACCTCTCAACAAATCCTGAGTCCTGTGTTTGTAGGTACCCGTGGGTGTTTGAATTCACCAAAAACTTATACTTGATTTCAGTTGTTTGTAATACCTCTTGATATTTGCTCTTCAGTTTTAGTAGTAGCTTATCAGCTTTAAACTGAACACAAGTACATCTATGGGTGCAGAGCTCTGTACAGCCGTGAAGAGCCGTTTGTTTATCTGTTTGCATTATCACGGAGCTGCATACAGGCAGTCTATATAAATGAATGGATACTCATCGACTGTACAGATTCACTGCACAGCCAAGTTTGACAGGTACGCAAGGATGGGTGCACTGCTGCGGACACAGGCGCTCGGCCATGCACCCTCTCCTGCATACCTGTCAAACTGAGTTGTCCATACAGCAAATGTGTACATATTCACCAAATTCATCTGTCCGCATGCAGCTCAGGCACTAGTACAAAAAAATAAAAATGTCTCTTCACACTGGATGGGCTCTGTGCCTGTGTGAATGAGCCCTTAAAGCAGAGATATGCAACTAGCAGACCCCTCCAGCTGTTGCAAAACTACAAGTCCCATCATGCCTCTGACTCTGGGTGTCATGCTTGTGGCTGTCAGAGTCTTCCTATGCCTCATGGGACTTGTAGTTCTGCAACAGCTGGAGGTCCGCTAATTGCATATCCCTGCCTTAAAAGATCAATTATCCCCAATTCCAATACTTCAGTGTTTATTATTATTATATGCTGGAGAGTTAAATCACCTCTTATCATTCTCTTGGAGACTCCTGTGGGAAGATCTCTGCACAGAGTTCCTGGGTTTGCACATCCGCTCTGGGCTGCCAATCTCCCAGTTGGATGTTACATTCTCCATAATATAAAATAAATATAACAGGAGGAGCTGATACAATGATAAGCAGGGACACCAAAAAAAGACCACATGGAAAAAAAACAGGATTTATAATCCAACTGCTGGATTATCCAAGACATAGAATTAGTCAGGTGAAAGCTCAACCCACCATCCTCTATGGCTGGACAAATTTCAGTTGCTAGATCATGATGGTGACAAAAAGAGTCCTGACGCCCAGGTATTTAGGTATTTGAGCATTTTATGTGCATTTTCATTGACTGCAATTCCACAAGCTGCCATAAGATGATGTTGCCTAAGGCCCCTTTCACACTGGGGCGGTGCGGGGCGGCGACGGTAAAGCAGCGCTATATTTAGCGCTGCTTTACCATCGTTTTTCCCGCGGTATGCGGTCGCTAGCGGGGTGGTTTTAACCCCCGCTAGCGGCCGCAAAAGGGTTAAAAACCTCCGCAAAGCGCCGCTGCAGCGGCGGTTTGCGGGCGGTATCCCCGCGGTTTCCCATTGATTTCAATGGGAACGAGCGGTATAGGAGCGGTAAATACACCGCTCCTATACCGCTCCAAAGATGCAGCTAGCAGGACTTTTTTTACCGTCCTGCTAGCGCACCGCTCCAGTGTGAAAGCCAGCCGGCTTTCACACTGGAGTGAATGGGGCCGGTTTTTTCAGGCGGTGTACAGGCGCTATTTTTAGCGCTGTACCGCCTGAAAACCACCCCAGTGTGAAAGGGGCCTAATAGAAACTGGAGAAGTGATTCTTCCTTACCATTTTTTTGTGTGTTCCACTCTGCAAGCCTTTTTTCGTTCAAGCCAATGGGGTAAACGAAAAAAAAAAAAAAAAAAAAACCTGACAGGTCGCAGTGCCAACACAAGCAATGTTGGTGCGGCGATCTCCTCTGCTGCGCTATTGTCAGAATGACACAGGGACTCGAGGGACTCCCCCCCAGAATACAGCGATAATCGATGCTGGTTGTCCAACATGTCCCTTCAACAAAAGACGGTCGTTAGGGCAGCTTCTGTCATACAGATAGCTGTACACACTGAATGAAAATCAGCAGCCAGCTGATTTCCAGAAAGCTTGAGAGAGAGAGAACATATGGGTCAGTACTGCGAGAGCGCATATGGGTCAGTACTGCGAGAGCGCATATGGGTCAGTACTGCGAGAGCGCATATGGGTCAGTACTGCGAGAGCGCATATGGGTCAGTACTGCGAGAGCGCATATGGGTCAGTACTGCGAGAGCGCATATGGGTCAGTACTGCGAGAGCGCATATGGGTCAGTACTGCGAGAGCGCATATGGGTCAGTATACAGAGTGCAAGCGCATATGGGTCAGTATACAGAGTGCAAGCGCATATGGGTCAGTATACAGAGTGCAAGCGCATATGGGTCAGTATACAGAGTGCAAGCGCATATGGGTCAGTATACAGAGTGCAAGCGCATATGGGTCAGTATACAGAGTGCAAGCGCATATGGGTCAGTATACAGAGTGCAAGCGCATATGGGTCAGTATACAGAGTGCAAGCGCATATGGGTCAGTATACAGAGTGCAAGCGCATATGGGTCAGTATACAGAGGGAAAGCGCATATGGGTCAGTATACAGAGTGCAAGCGCATATGGGTCAGTATACAGAGTGCAAGCGCATATGGGTCAGTATACAGAGGGAAAGCGCATATGGGTCGGTATACAAAGTGAGAATGCATATGGGTCGGTATACAGAGTGAGAATGCATATGGGTGGGTATACACAGAGTGAGAACGCATATGGGTCGGTATACACAGAGTGAGAACGCATATGGGTCGGTATACAGAGTGAGAACGCATATGGGTCGGTATACACAGAGTGAGAACGCATATGGGTCGGTATACACAGAGTGAGAACGCATATGGGTCGGTATACAGAGTGAGAACGCATATGGGTCGGTATACAGAGTGAGAACGCATATGGGTCAGTAATGTGAGAGCGACAGAACATATGGGACAGTACTAAGTGTAAATGTAAGAGTATCTTATTTGTTCAGTCGGTGGCACTGCCGGCATCTTTCCTTCTGACATTCCACAACTGAAAAATTGGAGGGAGCCAAAAGGAAAATTGGCAGTCCAACAGTGAATGCATGCAATCGGGTGCAGCCGCTGTTCTGGTATTTTGTCCACTGGCAGGGCTGGCTGTAAAAATATAATAGCCGCAGTAGGAGATTCGTCCATCAGTGCTGTGCAGCGTGGATGGAGGAATCTAAGATTTTAATTTCTGTCCAGCCTGCAAGAAATCCATGTTTATGGCCAGCTTCACAAACAGGGTAAAGTCATACTTTATGCAAAGTACCATTGTCTACCAGTTTAGTTTTAGTGAAGAGCTGAGCACCAGTATGATCTGGGAAAACTCTAGACAGTAAAAAGCATTCCATGTTCTACCACCAATGGCTGTGACATCACAAACAAAACGTCTCATGACATAATAAAGTCACCTGTGCTTCTTCACTCCATTCTCCTGGAGGCTTCTCTCCTCGTCGGGTGTCATGCTCTGGTTGGTGAGGGTCATGTCTAGGAGGCGCTGGTTGGTGTCGGCAAATTCTGCAGAGGAATTGTCAGAGTCTGTGCCTGTTGGAGAGAGAATGGAAAGTTTGACGTTCGGGTGTCACTGTACTCGGATCTCCTCGGAGATAGCAGAAGAAGGACAGCCTATTATTGGTGGTTTATTTCTTTTTTTTTTTTTTGTTTCACAAGCTTGTGGGATATTGTGCAAGAAGCAGTGACATACCGCTCTGGCACACTTCAGCTAAAGTCCAGCCTTTACACATTGTGAGATTATTTCTACAGATACAACAAACACATTCCTTCCACTCTGATGGATGCTGATAACACTCTGTAATGTCACCTCAATAGGCAAGAAAAATGTGCAATTTAAAAGCTGATAAAAAAAAAAATCATATTGTCAAATGGAAATGCAATATGTCCAGAGCGCTGGATACTTTAAGTATTAAAAGAACATACATGATTGGCACTCATGTCATTCTGTCATTTAACTTTAATAAATACATTTTGCATTTGTATCTGCAGCCAAGCAGTCCCTTAATGCCAAATAAAATATTTTTCATCAGACCATGGTAACAGTATTAAAGCGAAATATAGTACATTAATACATAGAGGGGGAATGCTTTAACAATTTGTTATTCTGTGAATACGGTCTTGTGATTCACACAACCACTTACCGAATAGAAGACAACACATTTTTTTCCCCCATCTCCAGACAAGCAACTAAATGCACAGGTTCAATGCATATATAGGAATTGCTTTAGGCTCCATTCACACTTGGGCAACTCATCATGCAATTTTGGACATCAAAGTTGCATGACAAGTCGTTCTCCATTTTTTCCAAAGATACCCGTTCATATATGCATGACCTAAAGTTGTGGCAACTTCAAAGCAGTTCATGCATTGCTTTGGGCCGACTTTCATGCAACTTGAGGGCCAGACTTCAATGTTGACCCCCCAGAAGTTGTATGAAAGTCCTATCTGAATGTTATACAATGCAACTTGTGTGCAACAGTTATCACTGGTCAAAGCCAAAGTTGTATCCAAATTGCACCCATCCAAAGTTGCGTCAAAGTTGCACTCCAAAATCAGCGTTACTTTGGAGTCGTACAAGCAGGGGGTGGCCCGTCCATTTGAGGCGCCCGGGCGCCACCCCCTCTCTCCAGGCCACCCCCTATATGCAATGGATAGATTCATGCATAGGGTTAGAAGTTTTTGAGTTCATTATATTTTAGGTGATAAGGGTTTCTGATAAACACACAAAAGTATATGTAATTGGTGATAGGTTTTGAAGGTCATAGGACATAGCGACAGAGGGCATAGACAGATATGTTTTTTTTACTGTAAAGGTTAATTCTATTTCGGCATTACTAGTCAGGACACCGGCCTATGGGTGGAGTTATGCTACTTATTTGTAGACGAAACCATATTGGGGAAAATATGCAAATTTGGGTGTCACCAGGGAAATGCTGACAATATAGTATGAGACTATAAGAATAGAATAGGGTTATGGTAGAAGTAGGAAGGGAAGGTGTAGAGTGTGAAGGAACTCGACACTTTGGAGAATGTAGCATCAGATGTCTCTTCCTCATTCTGAGGCCTTAACCATGCATATGTTACTAAGATGACCTGAACTCTGAAGCCATAACCATGAAGTCTTGTCTTTGCTTATTCTCGCTGATGAATAAACTACCTTTCAAGTATTTTGGATGAGAAACGGATTCTTAATGGTATCAGAATGCTGCCTTGGAACAATACATACAATTCTCCTCTACACACATCCTATAGGACAGGGGTCTCAAACTGGTGGCCCTCCAGCTGTTGCAAAACTACAAGTCCCATGAGGCATTGCAAGGCTGACAGTTACAAGCATGACTCCCACAAGCAGAGGCATGATGGGACTTGTAGTTTGGCAACAGCTGGAGGGCCACTAGTTTGAGACCCCTGCTATAGGAGATAGGATATTGACTGACACATTGAAACAGACTTTGCTAATTCATCTTGAAAACGCTCCTGTAAGTAGAATGACGATATTTTCCCTATTTCGACCTTCTTTCACATAGCATGAATATATCCATAGTCCACCCCCTATTCATGCATCCGGCCTCTTTCAGGGCGCATGAATTACAGCGGCCAGGTTTTTTTTTTTGAAGCACCCGAGGCTTCAAAATAGGGTGGGCTCTGGGTCGCAGAGAGTGCGACCAGAGCCCACCCAGGTGTGTTACAACAGCGAATGAATATTTGCTGTTGAAACACTAATCCTCAAACCAGCTATTTAGAAGCGGGTGTGAGACCAGTTTTCCTATTGGCCAAAAAGAGGAGACTCCCTATTGGCCGCCGAGGAGGAGGAGGGAGAAACGGAAAGCCGCCGTGATGACACGTGGAGAGCGGAACAGGAGGCAGCAGAGCAGGGGAAGCCGCCGGTGATGGGGTAAGTGCATACCGTTTGCCGCACCCCCAAAGAAAATTTCCACTGGCCGCCACTGCGTACAAGTGTGAATGAAGCCTTATGCCGCAAAGGATCTGCAACACTGTACAGCCAGTTAGGTGGTTCAGGCACCCCAGCTAAACAGCACAACCAAATCAATGACCTATGCTGCAGCAATAGCAGCACAGCTTGGTGAAAAAGATGGTTCCAGCGTGCTGATTGAAAAATAAAAAAGCAGCAGTGTACTGGTGAGGTTAACCCTCTGTTATTCCAGCTTTCTCCATCTGTCAGCAAGTTCCTTATCGCCACATGTGTACTGCAGCAGGACCTCAATGGCTTCTACTTCTGGCCCGACCTTATCACTTATGTATCAGGTATATATATATATATATATCTATATATCTAGACATTTTAGGTACAGATATTTACTGGATTTATAAACTAATCTTAAAATTATAGGAATATATGCCTTTAAAGGTCTTTCAGCCTTCCCACCCACTTTCTATCCTTCCACCCCTACACCCCCCACCCTTCTCTCTCAATCGGGAAGGATTTTTTTTTTTTTTTTTTTATTACTTTTTTGGGGAACACATCCCACACTTTCTGGCTTCTCATCTAGTCAAGAATGACAATGTTTAGCTGCTCACTGGAGCATCTCAGGAGGCCTTGAGACAGCTAGGTCCAGGTGACATCAGAGAAGATGGCGGCACTGGACCAAGCAAGCAGCAGAAAATTGGCAAGGATGGGGGAGATAGGGAATAGTACAATGTCATCTACTTGCCCTAGCCTGCTGGGTTGATAAATCAGGAACACCAGCACATGAAGCCATCCATATGCTCATCTCTCCACGTTCACTGCATTGTGCTTACAGCATTTTGTAATGCTATAGAATCTAACTGGTCCTGCTGGTCATCACGCTCTCATTTTATATCATGCGAAGTTGGGGATTATGGAAAGAAAATTGTAATAGTAACATCTAAAATGCATGTAATCATGGTTTGAACAATATATACATAAAACTGGCTTAGGACCCTTTCACATGGGTGATCTAATCAGGTCCTACTGTCGGTTTTTCAGGCAGACCTGATCAGATCCATGCATTCCTATGGAGAGACGGGTGTGAACAGACTTTTGTCCATTTAGGGTCGGTTCACACTGAGGCAGCACGACTGCCTCAGGCGACCTGCATCCGACTTCAGCGGCGGCTTGCAAAATGACTTCTGTATAGAAGTCAATGCAAGTCGCCTGAAGTCCCCCCAAAAGTAGTACAGGAACCTTTTTTTCTAAATTTGGAGCGACTTGTGTCACTCCTATTAGAAGGGTTCCATTGTACAGAATGGAGCGCGACTTGTCAGGTGGCCAAGTCGCCTGACAAGTTGCCCCAGTGTGAATCGAGTCTTGCACTCATCTACCTCCAGATCCGGTCTACTAAAAAATATGGAAGGGGACCCGTCGTCTTCCATTTGATCAGAGGATAGTTGGGTGTAAACAGACAGTGGAGTGCGTTTACTCCCAGACTACTCAGAGCACAGCAGGCTTTGTCTGTGTCTGCTCTGCATGCACTGAGCCGACACAGATGTGTCATCCTCCCGCTCTGCTCTGATTAGCAGGGGATCTGTGAGTGGACCCCTGCTGATCAAAAACGGAATTCGTCCCATGTGAAAAGGGCCTAAAAGTTTTCCTTTTTCTCATTGCCCGAAAATTCATTTTTAAAGTGGTTCTAAAGCCATAAGGCTTTTCACCCTCTGTGCTGCAAAAATCGCCCCAGCCCTCCTTATACTTACACCGAGTCTCACCACTGTCTCCCACCTCCCTGAGCAGATTGATAGCAGCAGGTGCCATTGGCTCCCGCTGTTGTCAATCAAATGCTGTGTTGAACGAGCAGGGGGCATGGTGGGGCCAAGCCACTCACTCTGTCAATAGAGGCAGACAGGTCAGCTTGGGAGCGAGCATGCATGGGTGCTCCCACGGAAAGCGGCTTCCCATTGGAGCACTTGCCGAAGAGGCGGAGACTGGAGTGCCGGCAGGGGAACCCAGAAGAAGAGGATCAGGGCTTAAAAAGAAAAAAAAGAAAAATGAAGCTTTAAATGTCATGTTAAGCTTGTAGATAGAATTTAACAGGCACAGGCACCTAATCCCCCACTGTTGCTAGCTCACTGCTTCTTATAGGCAGGTATCATTAAATGGTGGACTGTGGTCCAGACCCAGACTGAGTGACAGCCATATCTGCACCGCCGTGGCAGCGTCAGTCAGCAGCATTGGTATCCCTGTCTGCTTCTTCCTCTCCCTGCCCAGACAACCTGTAGCCTCTAGAGTCGTTTCCTGGGCCTTCCCTTATCCTCTCCCACTGTCACTATCCTCTGGTTGAATTTTACTGACTGAACCTCTGAATTTGAATGCAACACCCCTGCAATAAAGTGTAATTTGAGGGAGAGTTCCTAATCTGCTGGGGCTGCTGACAATACAACCAGGATGATGGTGGCCAGAAGCAGTCTCAGGGCTTATGGTTTGTCTACACCAGGGGTCTCCAAACTTTCTAAACAAAGGGCAAGTTTACTGTCTTTTGGGCTTTAGGAGGGCCCAGATTGGGGCTAGTGGTATTAGACAATTAGTGGGGGAAATGTGGTGCCCTTATTGTTGGTGACAATGGGAGAAATGGTGCCCCCTTTGTTGGTAACAGTGGAATAAATGGTGACCCATTGTTGGTAACAGTGGAAGAAATGGTGACCCATTGTTGGTAACAGTGGAAGAAGTGGTGACCCATTGTTGGTCAGTGGAAGAAATGGTGACCCATTGTTGGTCAGTGGAAGAAATGGTGACCCATTGTTGGTCAGTGGAAGAAATGGTGACCCATTGTTGGTCAGTGGAAGAAATGGTGACCCATTGTTGGTCAGTGGAAGAAATGGTGACCCATTGTTGGTCAGTGGAAGAAATGGTGACCCATTGTTGGTGTTGGGTAAAGGAATAGTGCCCCAAGGGCCTGATAAAAGGCAGGCAAAGTGCCACAGCCCGCCCACGGCCACAGTTTGAAGACCACTTGTCTACACCAGGGAGGCTATTATGGTACATGAAAATAACATGCATAAAATACATTGCATGCACGTGTCGGATTGCGGTTTAAATAAATGGCCTAGCAACAGTCTGTGTTGTTTTGACCTGCAAAGCTAAAGTTCATTTATGTATCTGTGGGACATAGAAATAACCACAACTCACTGACAGTTGTATCGCACAGCCTGATCCCATATAACCTTCTGGAATGCTTGGTTCCTTCACCGAGACATGAACACTAGGGGTTACTATCAGGCATTCTGAACTGTAATGTTCAAATATGTATGTGAAGAGTCAACTGGCAATCCCACAATAACAGTTTTAGTGCCAATTAAGGTTTTAAACTGTTATGATAAGATGTACAGGGACAAAATATGGACTTTACAATTGCAGACAATGTACAAGATGTGCAGAGAATGTATAATGACCAGAGATAACACTATAGTCTGTCTGATAGAGAGATAATAATACAGTCTCAAGCAGGCACTGGAACCATCCAATTGCCCCCAGGCTACACTATCTTCAAGAGTCTTCACAAACTTGCAGGCTTCAGTAGAATCTGCTGCTGTCATCTCCAAGGCACAGGGAGTGCATTAGTGATCAGTAGAGGATTGCAAACCCATTGTGGACATTGTTCTGCAATATGTCACGTCTATGAGGAGCTGTGATATTTCAGACTTACAAATCTCAGGATGGTGAGGCTTGAGGCATTTAAAACAGGTTAGAAATTGTCCAAGATTGCTTTCCTACCAGATAAGTTGTCTGCTGCATCTCCCCTTTTCTGGCACAACCCTGGTGTTTGAGTAGTGTGCAAAAAAAAAAACAATAAAAAAAAAAAAAAAACAGTTGTTTGTATTGAGATAATATTCTATGTGATTACAGCAAACGGTTACCTGTATGACTTGTGAACAAGATCAATTACTAGTAACTAATGCTGGCCGGACACTGATCGGAATTCAGCCGATTCAGCAAGTCCACATGTTCCTTCTTCTGTCATGTTCTGACAGCAGTGGGTTGCGCTGTAAGAGTCTATCCATCTCAAGCGAGCACTGTGCCCATCTGCAGCAGCTTTTCTCTTCTCACAGGAGACTCGGCAGCACTGTGGGGGCCATTGGCTCCTGCTGCTGTCAGTCAAATCCTGTGAGGAGGGAGCAGGGGGGCGATGCCGAGCCAGGCTGTGTATGCCTATAGACCAGGGGTCTCAAACTGGTGGCCCTCCAGCTGTTGCAAAACTACAAGTCCCATGAGGCATTGCAAGGAGGACAGCCCATGAGACATTACAAGCATGACTCCCACAGGCAGAGGCATGCTGGGACTTGTAGTTGGAGGGCCGCCACTTTGAGACCCCTGCTATAGACACACACATCTGGGCTCAAAATCAAGCCTGTAGGAGTGCCCCATAACAGGTAGCTTGCTATGGAAGCACTCGGAGAAGAGGAAAAGCCAAGATCGCTGGCGGGGGAACCCAGAAAAAGAGGGTCATAACATGTTTATAATTTTTTTTTATTTTAAAGTCTTTGCAATAATTTTAACCACTTCCCGCCCAGCCTGCTGTCAAATAACGTCTGGGCGGCATAATTTGTCGTTTTGGGTGGACGTCATATGACGTCCTACTGGAACGGGCTGTGTGCTGCAGCTCAATCTGTCACAGCCTATGTGCACCGGACACATCTGATGACAGATGTGTATAGGCCCGCTGCCAGGTACCATATGATCACTGTGACTAGTCGCAGCGGAGAACATGACATTTGAACACAATGGATGGCTTCTTTTCATGCCATTCATTGCGTACAATTGTGTTGCTAGCTGTGATTGTACCATGTGATCACTGTGACCAGACAGGGCCAATCACAGCCCATCTGTACAACAAACAATTCGTTTCGGTCAGTAAAAATGGTTGCCTATACCAGTGTTACTATGCTACTATGGTAACAGTGTTAATAAATAAAAAAAAAAAAAAAGAATCGGAAAAAAATAAAATTTTATGAAAAAAATAAAGTTTAAGAAAGAAAGATTTATTTGCAAAATTGTATAACAGAAACAAAGACAAAACGTGTTCTTTTTATAAAATTTTGGGGATTTATTTTCATTTATGTAGCAAAAAATAAAAAATTAATTTGTGATTAAAAATAACACCAAAAGAAAGCTGTGAAAAATTGATAGAAATTTCATATGGTACAGTGTTGCATGACAGCGCAATCTTCATTCAAAGTACGACAGCGGTGTCAGCGGAAAACTGGCCTGGGCAGGAAGGGGGTGAAAGTGCCCAGTATTGAAGTCGTTAATTCAGGTAGAGATGAGATGAGATTATATATAGATAAACTTATATATAGATATAGACTATTTGCCATTAGTGTCAGGACACAAATTTTGTTTTAAAACAAAATGGACCACACTTTGTAAAGTTAGCCTCTTGCAGTTAGACTTTTATTCAAATGTTGTAGAAAAATCATCAACTAAATTTAATTTGAAATCCCTTAAAATGTCATCCAGACCTGCTATTTCAATGCAATCCCAAGTTTGATTACAATATGTATATTTCCCAAATGAAAACCATAGAATTTTGCTCCTTCCAGAATTTTTTTTTCATCCCTATGGTTGAAAATAAACATTGATTTGTCCCAACCAGCCATTAGAAAAATCAAACAAAAGTTTTGAAAATGAAAAATTTTGGAACAAGATTTTACTGGTGATGACTTAGGGATCTTCTATGGAAGGAGATCTTTCATCAACCCCTGTATCCAAGTGGCATGGGGTTTTGAAAAAATGTCATCATCCACGTGTTTACTGTAAAACTGATGATTCATAATATTGCACAATATAACCTTTGCCAAAAAACATGGATTGAACTTTAAACAGCCTTTTCATCTGAAATCAATATTCTAGTAACTTTCTGTAAACACCGGTAAAGAGAATCCCCTCCCATTACTATCAGGAAGGGTTCTTGCGCTCCTTGTTGGGATTTTGTTTAATATTAATAAGCGGAATACCTCCTGTAGTATGAAAATCAGAGATTATGATGGTGGTAGGGTGGGGGCAGGACCCTAACAAGAAGTATCCTCAGGTACGTGAGCCATCTGACCTTGACATTTTTGTCTAGGCAGAACAATGATCTCATAGTGCCTTGAAAAGTATTTATACCCAAAAGTATTTATACCCCTTGAAATTTTCCACATTTTGTCCTGTTACAACCAAAAAACGTAAATGTATTTTATTGGGATTTTATGTGATAGACCAACACTAAGTGGCACATAACTGAAGTGGAGGGAAAATGATAAATGTTTTTCCCATTTAAAAAAAAAAAAAATATCTGGAAAGTGTGGGGTACATTTGTATTCAGCCCCCTTTACTCCGAAACCCCAAACTAAAATCTAGTGGAACCAATTGCCTTCAGAAGTCACCTAACTAGTAAATAGAGTCCACCTGTGTGTTTTAATCTCAGTATAAATACAGCTGTTCTGTGAAGCCCTCAGAAGTTTGTTAGAGAGCCTTAGTGAACAAACCGCATCATGAAGGCCAAGGAACACACCAGACAGGTCAGGGATAGAGTTGTGGAGAAGTTTAAAGCAGGGTTAGATTATAAAAAAAAAAAAATTCAAGTTTTGAACATCTCAAGGAGCTCTGTTCAATCCATTATCCGAAAATGGAAATGCAAACCTACCAAGACATGGCCGTCCACCTAAACGGACAGGCCGGGCAAAGAGAGCATTAATCAGAGAAGCAGCCAAGAGGCCCATGGTAACTCTGGAGGAGCTGCAGAGATCCACAGCTCAGGTGGGAGAATCTGTCCACAGGACAACTATTAGTCGTGCTCTCCACAAATCTCCACAAATCTGTCCCGAGTGGAAAGAAGAAAGCCATTGTTAAAGAAGGCCATAAGAAGTCCCATTTGCGAGAAGCCATGTGGTGGACACAGCTAACATGTGGAAGAAGGTGCTCTGGTCAGTTGAGACCAAAATTTTACTTTTTGGCCTAAAAGCAAAACGCTATGTGTGGCGGAAAACGAACACTGCACATCACCCTGAACACACCATCCCCATCGTGAAACATGGTGGTGGCAGCATCATGATGTAGGGATGCTTTTCCTCAGCAGGGACAGAGAAGTTGGTCAGAGTTGATGAAAGGGTGGATGGAGCCAAATACAGGACAATCTTAGAAGAAAACCTGTTAGAGTCTGTAAAAGACTAGAGACTGGGGCGGAGGTTCACATTCTAGCAGGACAACAGCTCTAAACATACAACCAGAGCTACAATGGAATGGTTTAGATCAAAAGAATATTCATGTGTTAGAATGTTCCCCGCTACACTCCGTTTTCATCCTTCGACCCCTATATCACCGCAGAACACATCAGTGACGTAGGGTCTGGCAGAAGAAACCACGAGATGCAGCAGAGGACCAGGCACTTAACACAACTATAAAAGTGTGCTGGATGGTGAAGATTCTTCAGCAATGTTATCCCTGGAAGACGGCGGAGTTGCGTAAAGTGAGCAACAAGAGGGGTGAGTACTAAATATTTTCTTTTCAGGAATAGCTTAGTTTTAGGCCCCTAGGAATCACAGAGAAATCCGTTACACGTTCCTGTCTGATTCACATGCAGTTCTGTGCACTGCAATTTTAGCCTATTCATTTTAAATGGGCTGAAATCACGCCGCACCAAACGTAGTGCTTGCACTGCTTTTGGAAACGCACTGCAACCAGAACGCATAGTACTTGTGCACCATGTGATCTGGTGTGGGGAAACGCACTGCGTTTGGGGTGTCGATCTGGTGTGGGGACACGCACTGCAATGAATGTGGTGCAGAGAAAGGTGCACGGAACATGGGTGTCCCACACCTCATGCTAGTGTGAACGGGCCCTTATTGTTCACACTAGAATGCGGTGAGGGAAACGCATGTTCCATTCAAGTTTCCCACACTGCATTCAAAGTGCACTGCCCTTGCGATCTGCAGTAGGTGTTAGTGCAATGTTAGCGGCCCAGCAAAATGCAGGTCGCAAATTCAGCGCGTTTACCCGCACCTGATCGCATGGTACTTTTGCGGTTGCAGTGCATTTCTAAATGTAGTGCATGCGGTGCAATTTCAGCTTATTCAAAATTAATGGGCTGAAATCCCCTTACAGAGAATTGGTGTGAATGTGCCCTAAGGCTCCATGCACACTGGGCTTAAAAAGAAGTCTGTTCTCTCGGGAGTCAAAAACGCTCATATAGAGCATTTTTTTGTACAAAGTTTAGACGAGTTTTAAGTTTTTTCTGCCTTCAAGCTCCAATCAGAAACGCGAACCAGAAGGTTTTATTTTCCTGCCTCTAAAACGTTGCGCTCAAAATATGCCTGTGTCCAAATGTGTATGGACACATAGGATAACATTGAGCTGCTTCTATAAGCAGAACACAAAACTCCTGTAGAAGCAACGTTTTTTAAGCCAGTGTGCATGGCGCCTAATGCCGCGTACACACGATCGGAATTCTCGTCGGAAAAAGCTCTGATGGTTTTCCCGTCGGAATTTCGCTCAAACTGTCTTGCCTACACACCGTCACACCAAATTCCGATGGTCAATAACACCGCAACATATAACGCGTTCGACGGCACTATAAAAAGGGAAGTTTAATGCTTCCGAGCATGCGTTGAATTGTTTCCGAGCATGCATCAGAATTTTGCATGTCGGAATTGCATACACATGATCAAAAAATCCGATAGAAAGGTTTTCCGTCGGAAAAAATTAAGAACAGGTTCTCAATCCAAAGTCCGTCGGAAATGCCGACAGAAAAAGACCGATGGGCATACACCCGGTCGGAAAATCCGATGAAAAGCTCCCATCGGACTGTTTCCATCGGAAATTCTGACCGTGTGTACGCGGCATTAAAGTGATTTTCTGCACAACAAAGTGTGCTCCTCCCTGCAATAAGCACTCGTGCATGCCAATGCAGTGCTGCTCCTCCTCACCCACCCCTTGCTGTTTAGGAGTACAGTACCAGATTCTGATGCCTGAGGGTGAGTAGCCCCCAAAAGGACTTTAGAACATTTGGATGCTTTTTTACGATTTGCAAAATAAAATAAAAAAATTAAAAATTAAAAAAAAAGAAGAAGAAGAATCAAATATTAAGCAGAGCAACTCCTAAAAAGCTCCATGCTCATAAAACTACCAGTGCCCAAAGCCAAAACAAAAGGTCTTTCGTGGGGCAGCTCTGCACCACAACATACGCATTCATTCCAACAATTTTTCATTCGTCTCTGGAAACATATTTTTTTTTTATTTTTAGGCGATGAGATTATTATTCGGGGACAGAGATCGGCGCTTGAAATTCTTTTTTGCAGATGCTAAATAGTTGGTTTACTTATTCATTTATTACCTGTTTTGCATCTGCCGACAAGACCTGACGAGTGCGGTACTTTACCCCGAATATTCAGAGCTTGTTAAAGTGAAGTGATGCCCGCATTTGGTATGCTGCAGATAATATCTACAAATTCATACAGACTACGGCGGAGGAAAAGACGGCCAGGATGGATGACATCTGAGATTAGCAATACGGAAATGAAAACAACAGAGATGTAATGTATTTTTTATTGAGAAGATACTAAAAAAAAAATTTTCAGCGGACAGATAAATACAGAAGATCTCAGGCCCAATTAACAAGTGAGGTTTTGTTTAAAAACTCAAGAGATGATTAAAACTACTTTTTAACGTGTATCCAAGTCTGGAACTTTTTATTTTGGTTTTGAGAGTATAGTTGAGAAGGATAAGAATTAAAATGTATTTTTTAGTCAGAGCAAAATTTGGAGCTTCCAAAGTGGATTTCCCTCACTTCGGAGACATTTACTCTCACTTTCTATTATGTCTATGGAACAGGATGAGAGGGAAATATCCCCAATAGGACATTGATGTAAAAATCTAAAAAATATTTGACAGGGGTTTTACCCGCTTTAATAATCGGGCACTTTCACCCCCTTCCTGCTCAGGCCAATCTTCAGGTTTTTAGTGCTGTCGCACTTTGCATGACAATTGCGCGGTCATGCAACACTGTACACAAACAACATTTTTATAATATTTTTGAGACAGATAAAGCTTTATTTTGGTGGTATTCATTAGACATGTGCAATTCATTTAGTTTTTTTTTCATTATTTTCCTTCGTTCGTTTTCGTACGAATGAACGAATCGTTCGAATCGTACGAATCCGATTAACGAATCGTACGAATCGAACGAATCCGAAAAACGAATCCGAAAATCCGAAAAAAAATAATTAGAAACAACGAATGTACTAATGAAGAAAATCCGAAAAACGAAAACGAAAAAATTCGTACATTCGTAACTTTTTTTTTTTTTGGAATTTGTAATTTTTTTCCGTCTCCCTTACAATGGTGCTGCTAAACGTACTTCGAATGGATTGAACAAAAAAATTCGTACATTCGTAACTTTTTTTTCGATTCGTAACTTTTTTTTTTCGATTCGTAAATTATTAAAATGTAATAATAGCATACACATTACATAAAATTATGAATTATGCTCCGATTACGAATCTACGAATGTACGAATAAATACGAATGCGTCCGAAAATTAAACTAAAAACGAAAAAAAAACGAATCAACGAAAAAAAAAAAACTCTTACGAATGTACGAATCTTTACGAATACGAACAACGACGACTTACGAATGTACGAATCGTTACGAATCAACGGAAACTAAAAAAAAAAAAGATTTTTTTTTCAAAAACGAAAAAAAACGAAACGAAAAAAAAAACGATTTTTTTTTTTGTTGTGCACATGTCTAGTATTCATTCACCAGTGTTTTTTCTTCTTTTTTCTAAACAAAAAAAAGACCGAAAATTTTGAAAAAATAAAATATTAGTTTCCTTAGTTATGGTTATAAAACGTTGTAAATAGGTAACTTTTCTCCCTCACTGAAGTGCGCTCATGAGGCTGCACTGATGGGTACTGATGAGGCGGCACCAATATGAAGCGCTAATATGCAGCACTGATGGGCACTCAGTGGTGGCGGTATCGCATCGCTGCCCCATTGATTTCAACGCTCCAAAGAAGCTGCTGGCAGGACTTTGACGCCCTGCCAGCGCACCGCTTCAATGTGAAAGCCCTCAGGCTTTCACACTGGAGTGAATGGAGCAGCTGTTTTAGGGCGGTTTGCAGACGCTATTTTTAACGATATAGCGCCTGCAAAACGCTCCAGTGTGAAAGGGGTCTAAATGTAGAGAGTCTTTTTTTTTTCCCCCTAATCGTACTTACCTAGCTAAATTCAGCATCAGATCTGTCCCCCGCTGGCTCTAAAACAGGGAACCGAGCGATCTAACACTACCAATAGCTTGGTTCTTAGGGCTCCCTGAGCAGAGAGTTGGGGACTGTCTGCTGAAAACGGGTCACAGGAGTGCAGAATGAACCGAACTGCTGTGATCCACAAGAGAAGTATAGCCAAACAAGCTTTAGCTTTCCTTCGCCTTTATTGCATTCTATGAATTAAGGTGAAAAAACTTTTTTGCAGTTCCACCCCCCAGCCCTTTTACTTACATGAGCCCAATCAGATCCAGCGACGTGCATGAAAGCAGGGGCTCCCGCCGCTGTCTCCCTCCTCATTGGACAGACTGATGACAGCAGGAGCCATTTGCTCCCGCTGCTGTCAATCTAAAACTGTGTCACGGGTCCTGCTGTCTGTGTCAACGTACACAGCAGTGGGAAGCGGAAGCACAGCTGCCCCATGCCAAGTGTCTTTCTGTGCTGGCACCCGCCAAAGAGGAAGGGCCTGGAGCGCCAGCGGGGGACCCCAGAAAAAGAGGATCAGGGCTGCTCTGTGCAAAACCATTACACAGAGCAGGATAGTATAGACAGGTCTGTTATTTAAATTATTTTAAAAAGCGAGGCTTTAAAGTTAGGCTTTAACACTTTAAAGCTTCTACCTGCTTAGTTTATAAGACAGCAGGAGGTCCAGTACCAAGTACCCTCACAAATCATGCGTCTGTCATCATCCCTCCACTACATCATGCAGACTGATTGCATAGATGATTAGGTAATTGATTTAAAGCAGAATTCAATTCAGATTTATTTTTTTATTCCCATACCGTGCTTGTATGCACTGCATATTAGCACATAATGGCAGACTTACCCTTCATACAAAGCCCTCCAGTGCTGCAGTGTTGGCGCTCCAGCTAAACATGGACACTTACATTTTTCGCCAGGTCTGCCTTCCTTCCTCTGGGTTTGCTCTGTTCATTCGCTTGAATGGCCAGGCCATGATGACATTACTCCCCTGCATGCACACGGGAGTCACTTCATCACAGCACAGAGCTGTAAATGTACTCTCAGCTGCGCGTGCACGGCTCCGAGTACAGTAACAAGGACAGGCAGGGAGAAGCATTTATGACAGAAGAGACTGCTAGGGTCTCTTCAGTTATAAAATCCCTGTCAGCGATTTCAGAATTTAGATTGTAAATTTCACTTTAACAGTTAGAATGGTAATATCTGAAATAATTTGGTCCATTCCTACTTTTCTTTGTTGTCAGAGCGGTACAACCTATTCCTATTCTCTCAGAGTACAGCGACAAATCACAGCAGGCTTATGAATCTGGCAGTAGAGGACAGAGGGTACTACTTTAATATCTACTATATTATAGTAATAATAATAAAAATGTTCTGCAAACTGGAACAGTGATTCACTGCTTTGGAGTGCAGCCAGGGAGGTAAGGATATATTCATTAAAATGTTTTTCACCTTTAGATTATACACTATTGTTCACTCTTAGGCCACAATTTTATAACAGTTTTATTAAAGTCTGATCACAAATATGGTAAGGTAGGTATTTTTATTTCTGTTATGTTTTAAAGGGAAACAAAATGTTTGTATACCGTATATACTCGAGTATAAGTCGACCCGAATATAAGCCGAGGCACCTAATTTTACCACAAAAAAATGGGAAAACGTATTGACTCGAGTACAAGCCTAGGGTGAGACATACGCAGCTACTGTAAGTGGAAAAGAGGGTCAACAATGCCCATTTGCAGCCTCACTGTGCCCATTTGCAGCCATAGGTCCCCCGAACTTCAAACTCTGTAGGTAAGGGTTCCTAGATGCTCCCTAGCAGCAGCCGAAATTTGGGGTCTCTGGACCCAAAGAGTCCAGAAATGACATTGCTGCAGATGGACACAACTGACCGAATTTGGGGCCCCGTATCTTGGGGCCACTTGGTGCTAGGAACTTTTTTTGCAAAATTTGGTGTGCAAATCCAGTGGAACCTGCACCACAACATATCCAAAGCTGGGGTTCCTAGCACCAAGTGGCCCCGAGATACGGGCCCCCAAAATCAGTTCGGAAAAACTCAACCACTTTTCTGCAGCAGAGAATGACATTTTCCAAACAGACTTTGGGGCCCCGTATCTCTGGGCCACTTGATGCTAGGATATGTTGTGGTGCAGGTGCCACTAGGTTTGCGCACCAAATTTTGGGTTCCTAGCACCAAGTAGCCCTGAGATACGGGGGCCCCAAAGTTGGTTTGGAAAATGTCATTTTCTGTTGCAGAAAAGTGCTTGACTCGAGTATAAGCCGAGGGGGGGGGGGGGGGGGGGGGGGGGGGGGGGGGGGGGGGGGGGGGGGCACTTTCAGCACAATAAAATGTGCTGAAAAACTCAGCTTATACTCAAGTACATACGGTAGGTTTTTTCTTTTTTGCCTTTGTTTTTTAAGTTTATTCCTAATTTTTAATTCTATATCTTTTTTTTTTTTTTGCTATTCCAAGTATGTAATATATGACAAAAGATCCCTAGAGCACTATGGGTGAGCAAAAGAGACAAACACAGCTAAAAGGCAACTAAGCACAGCCTTTATAAGAAAAAACCAAGGTAATTTCATGTACATATGATGATAAACTATACACTAAAGTGACTGCCTATAAGGCTGCAATTACTGAACTCTTATTTGAGAATGCCAGTTCTGTGGCTATGATTATTATGCTATGATTAATTCTGGCTGGGTGCCAGACCAGGTACAAATTAGTAATTCTGACACTCTTTTTCAGCAGATTTGTTACAAAACTGTGACTGAAACATGCCAGTCATACACAGCCAGGCCTGCAATGGCAGCCTTCTCAAGACAAAGTCACTATAAGAAAAAATAGGGATGATAGAACAAGCATGATGGCTTTAATTCCTTCCTCAATAGGAGAGGGAGGAATTGTTTCCACTCCCAGGGAGATCCTACAAGAAGATGGAACATTTCCCGGTGTAGTGTTGAGTGTTTCTGAATGAGTGTCTCCCTAGAAGTTGGAAAACCTCAGTGAAAGAAAGTGGGGCTCAAGGCAGCTTTAAAGTTTTAGGCCAGCTGTAGCCAACGTAAAAACAGAACTCGAAGCCCCTTTCCGGCCTAAGCCTTATTCTTTGCGAGGAAGGGGTCTTCCTATCAAATGATGATTGTTGACTGGATCCAGATTTAGGAGATTTCTTCTCACTTTCTGTGGACTTGACATGTGTAGGGTTGCCACCTCATCCCTTTAAAACTGAACACATATTAATTACACAGGTTTTGTGGCCGATTAAGGTGGTAATTAAACTCACTTGGTGCCTAATCTGCATTAAATTAGCCTCAGAACCTGTGTAATTCATATGTGTTTGGGTTTAAAGGGATGAGCTGACAACCCTAGATGGGTGTTAGGCGCCTTTCACACTGACAGACCGTCCAGGTCCGCCTGTCAGTTTTGACGGCAGACCTGAACGGGCACCGGGCGAATGGTCTATGGAGCGACGGATGTCAGCGGAGACAAGTCCACTGACATCCGATCCGGTCCGATCTGCCAAAAGCAGACGGATGGCTTTATGTCCGGATCCGTCAGTGGCGGATCGGTTGAGATCTGATGAAAATGGACATGCTGTTCATTTTCATCCGATCTCTCCATAGAGACCAGCGGCGCTCGACAAGCCCCTCCCCGCTCAGTGAGCAGAGCGGGACCTGTCATCCGCCGGCTCAGCGGAGATCAACGGAGAGATCTCCCGCCGAGCCGGCGAACAGAGGCGGACTCCGTGCCTATTTGATCAGGGTCAGACAGAACAGAGAACAAAGGAAAACCTTCCCAAGCAGGCCACATGAACCAACAAAAGCACATTTTCAAGCAAGGCTGGGACAAAAGGGTGGGCAGAAGGGAGGACGGTTGGGGGCGCCCCTCAGCACACTCTCCTAGTCATTGGTTGGCAACCAGTGGACCACAGCTTGATGCTTCACACTGTGCATGTGCAACTTCCTACTAGCTACTAGAAAGCAAGTAATCGGTCACGTATGTGTAATGCACACTCCATGCTAACCATGGGCAGCTGGAGCAAGGGGGCAGAGAATGGGCCATAGTGGTACACCGATTCACTGACATGCATTAGCAGCTGAGGAGGGGAGTATGGGTACACATCCTTGTCCTGGGTGCTGGATAACCCTGCCCCAGTATTGCTTTCAAGTATTGTGGGGAAAGGTTTAGAATGAGTCAGGATATTCAGTGCCGTCTGCATCCCCATGTGGGGGATTTAGTTTGACTTCCTGTCACACGCCTGACGAAGGGGTCCTGCGCCCCCGAAACACTGTTTTATTATTTGCCAATCCGTGGTGCACTGGCAAATATGTGCATTTGATCTGTGTGGTCTACAGTTCCTGCTGGTTGTTGCTGCAGCTCCCGCTACCTCTGAAGCCTTATCCAGAAAAGTGTGCGATGGGAATATCAATACTACTAGTTGACAGATATGAGACAGGACAGGAAGAGGAAAAAAAAAAAAAAAAAAAAGTGTCTTCTACAGGAACACCGAACGGATGATCTTAACCTTTCCAACTCTAGCCAAGTCTAGGAAAGAAAGACAATCTGCCTAGAGATGGGCATAAAAAAAAAAAAAAAAAAAAAAAAAAAAAAGTCTAGTTTCCTCATTTCCTCGCAACCTGAAACCATGCCTCTTAATGGGGAAAAAACAAATAAAAATGTATTCCTAAAATGTGCTCACTTACCTGTAACGGCATCAAAAAACTCCTCCTCGCTGTTCATCCTTCTCTGTTGAGTTGTCTTCTAATCAGCACAATTATTGCATCTTCTCGGGGGTTCAACAATCCAGCTGGGTACTAACTGGGATGGTGGCCAACTATTCTCTTTGACCCTAAAAAAAATAAACATTTTATTTTATTACTTTTTAAACGCTCAAAAAAAAAACACACACAATAATTATTTAAACCTATTTCAAACATTCATGTTGCTGGACAGCTTTATTTATGTCAATTTTGTTTTCACAAAAGTTCCTTCCGATGCCTAGAAGAGCTGAAGTATGAGAGAGTCGTGATCCTTATCTGTTGTTTCTTCCTCATCAGATTATTTCATTTTACTGATTATGTAAAATCTGTGTGAAGTTTCTTGTTGTCAAACAGTTACCCAAGGGTGACTAAAACGCAGAAACAGCTTCCCATCAAGACTAGATTTCTTGTGATAAGACCGCCGACTGAGATACAAATATTTTTTATGTTGTTAGGCCCTTTCTTATCTAGATAAAGGAAAGGGATTTCACTCAAACGTTCTCATATGAATTCTGAAGGAATAAATCTAAATTCAGAGAAAACTATGCAGTGATGTTTAAACATAAAGATGGCAATAGGCAGGCAGAGGATAAAATTATTGGAACAGAATCTGCTGTAAATATACAAACACACACATAAATAATAAAAAAAAAAAAAAATGTTATATATAATAAAAAAAAAAAAAAGTTAGTTTTTTCCTAGAGGATTTGTAATTATGTACAGTCAGTCTTGTGATTCTCCCAAGAAGCGATCGAGTGATCACTCCAGATGCCAGTTAAGATTATAATACTGATTTGCCCATTGGGATCCCTCCAATTTGATCAGTTAAGTACTTACTATGATTAACTAGGCAAAGCCCTGATAAAAGAGGACCCCTTTCAATCCCCAAAATACATTGGATTTTATGCGATATAAAAAAGAAAAATTAATCTGGACTCAAGCCTTACACTTTTGTCACTTTCCCCCTTGAATACCAAGTAATTAACTACCTAAAAGGGGTCCAGATAGGTTCTGGTGTACATGTCTGTAGAAGAACCATTAGACGGTATGTTCTTGCATTGCAGGGAACAAATGTCATTTGTCAAAGCCAGGCATCGGCAACCCCGAAAACGCAATGACGTTTGCGCTAGCACCCACTGCTACTGGCTGTAATTGACAACTCGCTACACTGACAATATCAAAGCCTGGCCATCCCATCTGCCTCACCGGTTGCTCAGGGCATTGGTGTGCTGTGTGAAATGGTTTGGGGCTTACCTGAGATCTGAAGTTAAAAAAAAAAAAAAAAAAAAAAAAACACCACATTGATTGAACAGTTTAAAAAAACAGTTACATTGCTGACATGCCATAAAATTCTAACTGTCACATTTGTTTGTGCTTACAACCAAACTGTCAAACCATCAAATGACTGGTGTCATAACCAATCACATGTGCAGCATCATGGCAGTTGAAGATCAAACAGAGGCCAAGATGGCATCTCCTTGGCAGAAAATGATAGGAGGGTTTAGTTCTGCTTTAATGCATTGGGGCTAATCTGTGATCTGAAGTGTATGCAGTGGATTGATCTTGAGGTGTAAAGTGCATGCATTGGGGCTGATCTGAGATTTGCAGTGCATGCACTGGGGCTGATCTGAGATTTGCAGTGCATGCACTGGGGCTGATCTGAGATTTGCAGTGCATGCACTGGGGCTGATCTGAGATTTGCAGTGCATGCACTGGGGCTGATCTGAGATTTGCAGTGCATGCACTGGGGCTGATCTGAGATTTGCAGTGCATGCACTGGGGCTGATCTGAAGTCCATGCACTGGGGCTGATCTGAAGTCCATGCACTGGGGCTGATCTGAAGTCCATGCACTGGGGCTGATCTGAAGTCCATGCACTGGGGCTGATCTGAAGTCCATGCACTGGGGCTGATCTGAAGTGCATGCACTGGGGCTGATCTGAAGTCCATGCACTGGGGCTGATCTGTGACTCGGATGACTCCTGAGGAGTAAAGTGCATACACTGAGGACTAAAGTTTCGGGGCTGATCTGAGGTCTGAAGTGCATGCACTAAGGTTGATCTCGAGGTGTAATGTGCATGCACTGGGGCTGACCTAAAAGTGGAAGTGCATGCATTGAGACTGATCTGAGCTCTAAAGTATGTGGCAGTGGGGTGGATCTGAGATCTAAAGTGCATGCACTGGGGTTGATTTTGAGATCTGAAGTGCATGCACTGGGGCTGATCTGAAGATGGAATGCATGCACTGGGGCTGATCTGAGGTCTAAAGTGCATGCATTGGTAGTGATCTGAGGTCTAAAGTACATGTACTGGGGCTGATGTGAGGTCTGCAGTGAAAGCATCAAAGTTGTTCAGAGGTCTGAAGTGCATGCAATGGGGCTGATCTGAAGTGCATGCATTGGGGCTGATCTTGAGGTGTAAAGTGTATGCACCGGGGTTGACCTGAAGATAGAAGTTTTGCATTGGGGCTGATCTAAGGTCTGAAGTGCATGCATCAAACTAAACATGTTCTGTGTGCGCACCTGCTAATCAATTTGCACTTAGTTGTATTGGGAACGGCTAGTTAAATGCATTAATTTTTATAAAATACCTAATAGGCCTTCCTTGCCATCAGCACTACACATTTGAGTGCAAAAATAAAAACAAAGACTACAACCTGCTTATTTTATATCAGCACGCCAATAGTCTAATGCCTGTGAATGGGACACTTAATGTGGAAAAAGTTGCTGACCCCCTCCGGTCTATGTGCTCTGAAATACCCAGAAGAGCATTTTAGTTCTTTATGGCTGAATAAAAGGATAAAATGTAATTTGTCCTAAGTCTCTGAGAAGTACTAGAAGAGAATAAGTGAGACAGTTAGAGAGACAGATGGCTTGGGATTTTTAGCAAATCTGTAATCTTCATCTTTAGTGAGAATAAGAGAAATAAGAGTATTTCTTTGATAGGTCTATCAAATCCTGGATGTGGCTGCAAAACTGACTGCGGAAGGTCATTTTTTGATCAAATTACAAAACCGCTGGCAAGGAAATTGTAAATGGTACATCAATTCTAATCCAAACGGGAGTTACACTTTATGGTGATTTGCTGCCTTTCCTCACATTTCTTTCCTTCTCTCTTCACATTAAAAATTTGTACTTTTTGTCAAGTTTCCATCCTGCAAGAGTTTCCAAGTGAGCAGCTGTTACCGAGGCAACCTGTGTGGTTTTAATGGGGTAGCCATTTTAATTTCCCTAGGGAGAGGGACGAACGACAACTCCAAAAAACACGTTAAACAAAACAGAAAAATAGATTCAGATTTCCCCGGGGCTGATGTACAAAGAATACCTTTTTTTTTTTTTCTGACTGGCAAATGGAGGGGAATTGTTAATGCAGCACAATGATTGTTTTATGGTGCCTTTGCCAGAACTTCAGACAAAGCGCAAAACAGACCAAAGGTATTGATTTTAAGTGGACCTGTCAGCATAAAAACAAAAACAAAAACAAACTTTGCTACACTTCCCACCCAACTTCCTGATATTTATAAAAGTTTACAGAAGCCATGAAGTACCCAAGCTGGCCATACATGAACTGAATTGTTCAGAGGAGGGTTTTCTACTCTGCTCACTCAGTGAAAGCTGATGAAAAAGCCAACTATTGCCAGGTGGTGCCAACAGGGCAACCCATGGAACAAATGTCAGGTGATTCATCGGGAACATTTGTTCTATGGGTGGCCCTGTTGGCACCACCCAGCACAAGTTGAATTGTTCATCAGCTTTCACTGAAGGAGCAGAACGGAGATCCCTCTGCTGAACAGAACATGTATTCAATCAGATGCAAGGGACGCAGGGCACAACAAGAAACATCTTTAAGCTGGGTACACACTGAGATTTTTTGTTTTGTTCATCTAGCACAATGGTCTCCAAACTGTGGCCCTTTGCTTGCTTTTATCCAGTCCTTGGAGCATTATTCCATCCCCCATCAGCAACAGTGGGGCATAGTTCCTGCCACTGACACAACAATGGGGCACTACTCCTCCCATTGATACCAACGACGGGGCACTATTCCTCCCATTGATACCGACGACGGGGCACTATTCCTCCCATTGATACCAACGACGGGGCACTATTCCTCCTCCCATTGATACCAACGACAGGGCACTATTCCTCTCATTGATACCGACGACGGGGCACTATTCCTCCCATTGATACCAACGACGAGGCACTATTCCTCCCATTGATACCAACGACGAGGCACTATTCCTCCCATTGATACCAACGACGAGGCACTATTCCTCCCATTGATACCAACGACGAGGCACTATTCCTCCCATTGATACCAATGACGAGGCACTATTCCTCCCATTGATACCAACGGTGGGGCACTATTTCTCCCCATTGATACCAACGGTGGGGCACTATTTCTCCCCATTGATACCAACGGTGGGGCACTATTTCTCCCCATTGATACCAACAGTGGGGCACTATTGTTTTTTTCCCTACAACAATAACAAACATGTTATACTTACCTGTTCTATTGTAGTGGTTTTGCACAGAGCAGCCCAGATCTTCCTCTTCTCAGGTCCCTCTTCGCTGCTCCTAGCCCCTCCCTCCTGTTCAGTGCCCTCACATCAAGGAGCTTGCTATGGGGGCACCCGAGCCGAGTCACAGCTTCCTATGCCTATTCAGACATGGAGCCCCGGCCCCCCCCCCCCCCCCTCTCTCTGCTGATTGGCTAGCTGACTTTGACAGGAGCGGGAGCCAATTGCGCCGGCTGCTGTGTCTCAGCCAATCAGGAAGGAGACATCGCTGGAAAGAGAATGACCTCACGTAAGTGTTGGGAGAGGGGGTGGGAGGGGCTACTACACACAGAAGGCTTTTTATCCTAATGCATAGAATGCATTAAGATAAAAAAATCTTCTGACTTTGCAACTATTTTTACAATAAAACCTGGTAGCTGATTGGTTTCTATGCAGAGCTACATCAGATTTGGCACCATGCAGTTTTAGTAAAGAACCCCCCCCCCCCCCCCCCCCGTGTCCCATACAAATGCCATGCTTTTTTCACCCTTTTTATTTTTCCATCCATTGCTGCTGCAAATGCCCTGCAAATTTTTCCAGCCACTATACGGACTCTAGCAATGGCTGCATAGTATTCCTCAGTGCAGATTCCTTATGGTGACAACAAAGGACTGTGCCAACATAATGTGTGTTGAAAAAGCCAAGTGTAGTCTCCATTGGAAGCCCATGTGACAGGTTGACAACACAAGTGCCCAATCAGGAGATGGACAGAGTGTTGTCACTCTCTAACAGGCAGTACCTGATCAAGGACCTTCATGGCAGGATCACCAGGTATTATTTTAACCCCTTGGCACTGTCGTAACACAAATATGCTTCCCCACTGGACTGGCCTTTTTTTTTACGTGGGGTCGTACATCTCCCTTTGTGCTGGGCGCACTACCAGCACAGTGACCAGTGTCTCACCGAGAGCCTTGGGCCCCGCTTGACTGATCGAGACCCGGGACACCTCTGATTGGCCATCACAGTGATCAGTCACTGAACCCCACCCCTGTGTTTTCTGTCTCTGTGAATGGACAAGAAAGATATATTGCATCTTTCCCTGTCCTTGCAGGGATAGAGATATAGAGATATGTATATATATATAAAAAAAAATAAAAAAAACACACACACACACACACATTATATATATATACACACACATATATATATATATATATAATATATGTGTGTGTGTGTGTGTGTGTGTGTGTGTGTGTGTGTGTGTGTGTGTGTGTGTGTGTGTGTGTGTGTGTGTGTGTGTGTGTGTGTGTGTGTGTGTGTGTGTGTGTGTGTATGTGTATATATATATATATATATATATATATATATATATATATATATATATATATATATATATATATATATATATATATATACATACATATACACACACACACACACACACACATATATACACACACATTATATATATATATATATATATATATATATATATATACACACACACACACACAATATATATATATATATTATATATATATACACACACACACTATCATATATATATATATATATATATATATATATATATATATATATATATATATATATAATCATACCTAGATCAAGATTTGATCTAGATCAAAGCCAGGGTTAATGTTTGGGTCAAGGTCAGGGTCAAAAGGTCAATGTCAGGGTCAGTATTTTTTGGACAAGTTTTTTTATTTTTATTTTTTAGTATTAGTGCGTTTAAGGTAAGATTAAAAAAAAAAAAAAAAAAAAAAAAATGCGCACTATTGTTTGTGGGTTGTACTACGGGTACAAACAACTAACATACACATATGTGGTATCGCTTCGTTTCTCAAGAGCGGCAGATTCATTTTGGGTTGTTCTTTGGTGGAAGGTTATGGTAGCAGCAAGAACTATACACCAAAAAACAATTTTGGCCCAGTTTTCCTTTGATAATAATAAAAAAAAAAAAAAAAAAAAAAATATTAGGAGAAATCCATTACCATTTACCACCAAATAAAAGCCCAATTTGTCCTGAAAAAGACCCCATCAAGTTATAATCCACCTGGATGCACAAAGTAGTTGTGATGATATGTACGGTTTTACTAACACATGTCAAAGTTGGGCTTAGGCATGAAGATTTGTTTTACCCGCAAAGAGGTTAATAAAAGCTGCAAATTTGAAAATATTAAAAACGTCTTTTGAAATGACAACATATTATATCTTATATGAGATATGAATAATTAAGCTTATTACGTGACATATAAATATAATCTGCTCTAATATTTTTCCCACATAAAATTACCTTATATTGTTAAAATATCTGCCAGCTTGTCATTTCTGTTAGGGGTCCTTGCAGCCTGGATTACAGGTAGGAGATCCACTGCACACAAATCATACATTTTCCCCACAATAAGAAACATTAGGGAAACAACGACCCCTCTTGACGTGCTGCTAAAACATTTTCATCCATAGTAATGAATATTCCGGGCTATTTATCTCACATAAAGCATTTCGCTTTCCCCGCCCGCAAAAACGAGAATGAACCCCTCTGCCTCACGGGCTCCTGTACAATGGCATTGAGGAGTGTTGGCGAGGCTCGTCTGTATACTGTGTATATATCCCAGTGGACTAGTACTAAGCAGGGGTAAGATTTCCATTTATAGATGAACAACTGGGAGCTTCCAGCTCAGTGTAACCGCTGCCGGGATAAACACAGGCGTCTATGCCAGCTCTAAATACACAAAAACACTTGTCGTTTGTTGTGCTATGAAATGGTAATTGTGCACCGGGTTGTGGGGGGTGAAAGTTTGCGAGGGGTCAAGTTTAGAGAATTTGCAAATCCAATGGGAAGATTTAACTTGTTCATGTCATTTTAAATGCTACATTTCCAATATTTTAAAACCTGCAGATTTTTAATTTTTTTTAATACCTGGTGATTCTGCCATGAAGGTTCAGGCGCTTCCTGTCATAGGGTGACATCACTCTGTCCCTGTGTACAAATTGTGCTCTACAGTGTTCTGATGGAGGCTACAAGTAGCCATTTCAACAAACATTACACAAGCATGCATAGGCGTGCACAGGAGGGCACACCACCAGGGGTCTCAAACTGGTGGCCCTCCAGCTGTAGCGAAACTACAAGTCCCATGAGGCATTTCAAGGCTGACAGTTACAAGCATGACTCCCCCGGGCAGAGGCATGATGGGACTTGTAGTTTTGCTACAGCTGGAGGGCCGCAAGTTTGAGACCCATGCGTCTAATCACTTTGTGCGGTACCGATCCCCCCCATGCAATGCTGCTGGTTTCCCTCCTCTCAGCTGCTGCGGGGGATGTTTCAGGATGAAGGGTGGGGGGAAAGGGCTAGTCAATATGTCATTTACCAGACCCTTCCTTTTATAAATGAACACACTCACTCACTGTGTTCATTCATAACCGAAGCATAGTAAACGGTTTACTACGTTTCAGTTTACGAATGAACCTTAAGGCACTCGGCACAGAGCACTTAGCATTCATTCACTGTCCAGTGCAGCGGAGGCTGCAGAGAAAGGCATGTGTGTTTGAGCTTTGGGGTGCACACCCTAATGCAATAGGCTGCGCACACCTATGCAAGCATGGCTGACTTGATCAACTTGGCTGGTAGAGGCTGCAGCACACCTACAGCACTGAGATGCAACAGAGGATAATAATAATTTTATTCTTTTACTATACATGGTACCTTAGCAAATTAGAGGGGGAGGGGGGGGGGGGTTAAATTGACTAAAACTGGAGCGTGCAAAATCTGGAGCAGCTCTGAACAGAAACCAATCAGCTTTAAGGTTTTATGATCAAAGCTTAATTGAACAAGCTGAAGTTAGAAGCCGATTGGCTACCACGCACAGCTACATCAGATTCTGTATTCTCCAGTTTAAGTAAATCTGCCCCTAAGGCCCCTTTCACACTGAGGCAGTTTTTAGGCATTTTAGCGTTAAAAAGAGCCTCTAAATAGCACCTGAAAACCCTCCCACGCCGCCCGAGGGCGAGAGCCCGAGTGCTTTCACATTTGGGCGGTGCGCTTGCGGGACGTTAGAGAAAGTCCTACAAGCAGAATCTTTGGGGCGGTTTGGGAGCGCTCCTAAATACAGCGCTCCTAAAATACAGCGCTCCTAAAATACAGCGCTCCTAAAATACAGCGCTCCTAAAATACAGCGCTCCTAAACCGCCCCTGCCCATCCCAATGAATAGGCAGTGCTTCGAAGTGCCTGAAAGTGCTTTGGAAGTGTCGCAACACAGGCTTTTTATAACCCCTTCTTTGGGGTTAAAAGCACTGCTTAAAAAGCAGTAAAGTGCCGCTAAAATATGAACAGCGCTTTACCGCTAACACACGGGCGGCCCAGTGTGAAAGGGGTCTAAATGTCATCCATTTGAATTTTACATCTGCTTTAGGGATAGAAGATACACAGGTCAAAGCAACAGGTTAGCATAGATGCCAGCTGTGCCCGATTTTCTGGGACAGTCCCACATCTTGGACTTCAGCCTCAATGCTGCGGTGTCTCCGGGTGGAATGTCTTCGGATCACAGTGTCACACTTGAATGAATGTCTAATTAAGTTACTGTGCATGTGCAGAAACTCAGTAAGAAAAGCCATGGATTAATCAATGGCCATAGATTTAATTGATTTTCTTTCCTTCCACCACAAGTGAAAGGAAAAAAAATTCCCCCATCAACACAGTCAGTCAGTGTTGATAGGGGAATGCCTCCCGCAGCACTAGTGTATTGTGCTGGCAGGGAGCTTTCCCAGCGTGTAAAATACAATAATTACCACTAGTGGTTATAGCCACAGGCAGTAATTGCATGCTAAAAATCCAACAGGCTGGTTGTACCCAAATCAATTGGATTGATCTACTTGGGTAGAAATATTCCTGCCCATAGATGGATTGAATCTTGGCTAGTCCATGCTGAACTGGCCCAGGTTCCATCCATCAACGGGCGGCCTAAAATGAACAGGATCTGCAAGTGGGCAGTCTCTGCATAATTAGAGGCAAGGTTTGGGGCGTGCCACCCTGGTAAGTGGATAAGGATTGAGAAGGACCATCTATTCACGTGGTGGGTCTGAAGAGTACTGTGGGTGGGGCTGTGTCCCCGGTCCAGGACATAAAAGTAGCTAGGTACGTGTTGCCAGTAGGTTACCCACTGGCCGGCTGCTCTATGGCAGTTTTACTGCTACAGGGCGGCAGGACCAGATATTTATACACGATCCTGCACTTCCAGGTAGCGGGCACGAATGCACACCACCGGTGGTTCGCTCCCACTGTTATTTACAGCGGGAGCCGATGGGCGGGTACCACTGACTCGATGTCCGCCGGCACCCGCCGATTGTTCGGTACTGAGGCAGCGTGGCAGTCTGCCTATGTAAACAAGTCCGACTGCCATTCTGTTGGGGGTGAAGGCTCGGATCCTGTGTCTCTGCAAAGCAGGGACATGGATCCACGTCTCCCCCTAGTAAAAGCACCTCCCACACAGTAAAAAAAAAATAAAAAAACTGGCTACGAACACAGTTAACCCTTTGATCGCCCCTGTTCAACCTCTTCTCAGCCAGTGTCATTAGTACAGTGACAGTGCATGTTTTTTAGTTCTGATCACTGTATTAGTGACACTGGTTCTCAAAAAAGTGTCGGTTAGTGTCCGATTGTCCGCTGCAATATCGCAGTCCCACTACAAGTCGCTGATTGTCGCCATTACTAGTAAAAAAAAAAAAAAAATAAAAAACATATATATTCCATACTTTGTAGACACTACGTTTTTTTTCAAAATTGTCGCTCTTTTTTTGTTTATAGCGCAAAAAATAAAATACCACCAAAAGAAAAAAAAAATCCATTTGTGGGAAAAAAATGACAAGCATTTTATTTGTGTACAGTGTCGCAAGACCGTGCAATTGTCAGTTAAAGTAATGCAGTGCCGTATCGTAAAAAATGGCCTGGTCATGAAGGGGGGGGTAAATTTTCCGGAGCTGAAGTGGTTAAACAAGGATGCTGGCTTTTTCCATGTGACAGCACTGATAGGACTGGCGATTGGACCAGTGCTTTCACAAGCAATGAGTCACAAGCTCATCCATACCAGAAGTGTTCGGTATTTTCAGTCCCCATCAGCTGACATTGGTGGGGGGGAACAAAAGATGGGGGTTCAAATGTATTTCTGGGAAGGGCAACACTAAAGCAAAACATGTTATTTTGCCCTGCAGGGCCAAAGCACCAGCTTGCTTTATTAATCAAATTCACATGACTACAATACATGACCCTGGCGTCTGTGGATACCACACCCTGTGCTCCATGTTTTCGTTATGTTTACTAAATATAGGCAGTAAACATGAATAAAACGTTTTAACGTGTTCACATGGTTAAAAAAAATAAAAAATAAATAAAAACTCAACTATATTAGCTCGTTAAAATGAATCTTTATACTGCGCTATGGGCAGCACACGGGCAAAATGGTTAGCACTTCCGCTTGGCAGCACTAGGGTCTTCAATTCAAATGTCAACCACAGCCCTACCTGCCTGGAGTTTGCATGTTCTCCTTGTGCCTGTGTGGGTTTCCTCCGGGTACTCGGGTTTCCTCCCACACTCAAAAGACGTGCTGGCAGGTTAATTGGCTCCTGTCTAAATTGGCCCCCAGTATCTATGAATGGGAGTTAAAGTGCAACTAAACCCACAACAGTAAAATCTGTCTGTATATGTAGTATACTTGTTCTACTCACTGTGATATAGAGAGATATATATATATATATATATATATATATATATAAATATATATATATAATATATATATATATATATATATTTTATATATTATATAATACAATACAATACCTGTATTATGTTTTTTTTTTTACTCAGTATATATTGTTGTATGTATACATTATGTTTTACATCGTCTCTCGTGTTACTTCTCATATTAGTCTCTCCCTACCCATTTTCTACATGATCTACTAAAACCTCAAAATGTAACCTGGACTAACCCTCTCCTCCCTGCCCACAGTGGTGCTGATATGGTACCGGCGTCCTGGGACTTTTCAGCTGACAATATGGCCATCCTATACGGAAGGTTAATTTAGAACTCAGAATTCAGCCAGTATTGCGTTTACAAAAAACTAGAGCGGACAGCAACACGAGCGGGCATTCGGCGGGCAGATTAGCGCTCAGCATGTTTATATTCCAGTTCACTCTCAGTATTCTATGCTGGTGGCACCGGGGGATTAGACTCGCCACTCCTGGCACTTCTTCTCTAATTAGGCTTTAAATCTACATTTCCTTATTCAAGTAATTGCGACCGGAGGGTATAGCAGCATGTTTTGCGTTCTGTGCGGCTGTCTGTTCACAGTAACCATTTCTACTTTCAGAGGCTTCACGTAAAGTATATTTGCTTGTAGAGAGGCAGCCATTGCTGTCCTTAAAGCTCATCTCTGGGCACCAGGAAAAAAAAAAAGGCTAATTTTAGCCATTTGTTCTTGCTTTGGCTACTGGAGTCATCTCTACGTCTAAAGTGTACACCATTAATGGCCAATGACTATCATTTTTGCACCTTTGGAGGCTGGAATCGGAAGCAAAACATGCAAAAACTTGGACATTGATGGCTTCCCTCTGTCAGATCCAAGGGAAACAAGCTCAGCTCCCAAGATGCAAATAAGCTTTACCTTGCTCTGCTCATGCATAAGCTGGGTAAAAGAAATGCATTTTACATGCAAGGGTCTCAGGATCTGGAAAGCTGCCAACTGTTGCGATTACAAAATAGAAGGGTAAAATAATTACTGTAACTGTCTGTATGAAGTTGTTCCAGCAGCCTTTTAAAACAATATCCTGCCTTCTAATTAGGCGGGGTGCTATGGTAAATAACGCATGACTGTCATCAGCTTTACAATTGCTGAGCCAAAAGTGTGAATCAATGACCAAATGCCATCACATGTAAAGTCTAGAACAGCTGTACTTGGCCTAAAGTGACCCTTGAAGAGAAGTGTGAGAAAAGGAAGAACTGACTGTTGTGTAATGTTAGATGCGGGAGGATTATCCTATACCAGGGGTAGGCAATGCAAAGCCTCTTTTGCCGGTGTTCTATCACCAAGTGTCCGGCTGTCACTAGGTGTCCGAAGTCTACTGCGCATGCGCAGCGCATGCGCAGTCTGGATCCAGAAGTTTTTCGGAAATTGTCGGAAGATAAGCGGCGCCTGCGCCGTGAGTCGAGGAGAAGCCCCCACCATCCAAGGGACATAGGGTTAGTCAAATTGAGAGGGCCCCTCGCGGGCTCGCTTCGCTCGCCACGCATCGGGCACGGCCTCGCTGCGCTCGGCACTTTTATATTCTAACTCTATATGTCCACTGGGATGGTGGGGCTTGAAAGTGGACTCACGGCGCAGGCGCCGTTCATCCTCGGCAATTTTCGGAATATGGGCGTCCTGTGTACTGCGCATGCGCAGTACACCTTGGACACTTGGTGATGGGGGACGGATAGTGATACAACACCGGCACTCGACTCCCTCCCTATCAGCAGAGCAGCGCAGGGAAGCGTCAGCGAGACACTAATGCATTCCAATGTCAGCATTCCCCGCACCTGCACAGAGGGGGAGGCGCTGTGCCCCCACACATTGTAAAAGATGGGAAACATTGTTTGGTTCTCTAAGGCTACTTTCACACTGGGGCGTTGGGGGCATCGGCGGTAAAGCTTTACCGTCGTTTTAGTGGGGCTATTTGGCCGCTAGCGGGCTTTTAAAAAAGTGTAAAAGGGTTAAAATCGCCGCAAAGGCGGTTCGGCGGCGCTGCCCATTGATTTAAATTATTGATTTCAATGGGCAGGGGCGCTTTAGGAGCGGTGTATACACGCTCCTACAGCGCTGCAAAGATGCTGCTTTCAGGACGTATTTTACCGTCCTGCGAGCGCACCGCTCCAGTGTGAAAGCACTCAGGCTTTCACACTGGAGTGGGAGGAGAGGCTCTTTACAGGCGCTATTTTTAGCGATTTAGCGTGAAAGTAGTCCAACTTTGCTGTAGCTGCGATCGTCAGCTTTTGTGATGGGGAAGAGATCGGGTGCAGTTCTGCTAGGGGCAGTCCCTGTTTCCAGGAGAAGGACGACTGCCATTGGCCACTGCTAAAGCCAATCACAGTCCTGCCAGCCCCGTCCACCATCTGGAGGAAGAGGACTTGCTTGGTTGCCACTACCAATCTCAGAAAAGGGATTTCCCTGATTTGAGAAAATCACCATCAAGTGACAGTTTTGGAATTACTGTTGAGCTTCTGGGAACTTTGTTGAAATTATACCTGAACACCGGCACTTTGTGTTCCTTTAAGCCAAAGCCAGTATTCAGCGCAATGAAAAATCACACCCAACCACTTTCTCAGCTGCGGGGGCCCAACCTATGATCTGCACACAGGCCCACTGCTTTCAGAAAAGGCCCCTGACCTGAGTTCATCATTGCATTCATTCCAGATGCTTGCATGTGACAGCACATACATCACATACAAGCACGTGGACTGGATGCAAGAGGTGGATCAGCAGGATGAGTGTGCCAGGACCGGTAGATGCGTCTCATTTCTGCTTCCTTGCACCACTCTGAATATCATAGATAAGACAGTACAGCGGTGGAGCAGACGAGAAGGAGGGTACAGGGGTGAAAGAGATGAAAAGGGGGTTCAGCAGTGGGACAGAAGAGCAGGGGGGTAGAGAAGTGGGGCACATGTGAAAGGAGGTGTATTGGTGGGGCAGATAAGCAGGGGGTTACAGTAGTGGGGCAGGAGAGCAGGGGGGAACAGAGGTGGGGCAGAAGAGCAGGTGGGGCAGAAGAGCAGGGGGGTACAGAGGTGGGGCAGAAGAAGAGCAGGGGGGTACAGGGGTGACACAGGTGTGCAGGAGGTACATTGGTGTAGCAGATGGGAAAGCGGGTTACAGTGCTGGGGCAGATGAGCAGATGGGTTCAGTGTTAGGACAGATGAGAAGGTGATTCAGTAGTGAGACAAAAGAAGAGCACAGGGCTACAGTGGTGGAGTAGATGTGCAAGGAGGTACAGCGGTGGGGCAAATGAAAAAGAGGGTACATTTTTGGGGCAGATGAGCAGGGGTTTAGAATGGTGGGACAGAAGAGCACAGTGGTGGGAGGGAAGAGAAGGGGGTTCAGCGTTGGGACAGATGAGCAGGGGGGGTTCAGTGTTGGGGCACAGGAGAAAAGAGGGACATTGGTGGGACAGATGAGCAGGGGGGGGTACAGAGGTGGGGCAGAGCGGTGCAGAGGAGAAAGTAGGTAGGTTGGGGGAACACATGAGCAGGGGGTTACAGCGGTGGGGCAGAAGCGCAGGGGGAACAGAGGTGGGACAGATGTGCAGGAGGTACAGTCGTGGGACAGATGAGAAAAGGGGTTACAGTGGTGGGGCAGATGAGCAGATAAGTTCAGTGTTAGGACAGATGAGAAGATGGTTCAGTAGTGGAGCAGATGTACATGGAGGTACAGTGGTGGGGCAAATGTACAGGGGGGGTTACAGTGGTGGAGCAGTTGAGCAGAGGGTACAGTGATCTGAGGTGTGAAGGTGCAGGAATTGGGGCTGATCTACGGCGTGAGAGGGCAGGATATTAATTTCTCACTATTAAAGTAGTTTACAGCATTAACTTTATAAAAAATCCTCTTCGTGATTGAGAGAGTGTGAAGTTAACATTTTTTTGTTTCTAAAATTTCTCAATTTCTTTGAAAGTATTTTTTGGCACACTGTGCTCAAAAGTTTGCCAACCCCTGACCTATATAAAGCACAACTACGTATCACTCTACCGATGTGATTTCACCGGCCCTGGGAATATGGAGCAACTAAATCCACGTCCTTCACACACTGCCGTTATCTCACTGTGACCTCTGTGTATTGCAGCCTGCTCATATCTCACCCTGACCTCTATGTGGACACAAATGTTAGTATCATTCACTCGCACTCCAACCCATCCTAAAATGGTCAAGAACGCAGCTGAACCCAATCACCTAATTGATAACCACCAGTGTAAAGAAAAATTCCAGGCATGGCTATATTATATGACCGACAAGCTCTGACTGAATGCCGGACACCAGGCTGCTTTGGCGGAAAACGATGTCCTGGCACAAAACAGTCAGCGGGTAAAGAAATACCAAGACACAGAGAATGGTGTCTCTGTATTGTCTGTTTAAAGACTACTTTGGGAAGTAAATACAAGAAATTAGTGTTATGAAGACCACACAACTTAGTCCAACTCCAGGTAACTTAAAACTGTATCCCTTGCAATTGGGATGTGCTCACACTAAGAATTAATAGCTAATTTTATCCACTTTCGCCCAGTAGATGGCGCTCGTCTATGCACCGGCATTGTGGATTGTCCCTTGGCGTCATCATGTCAAATTCAGGCTTATGGACCGTGCTTTGGTCTTGATGACGTCAGTATCGTAGACCACTGGAGTGTGGGGAGGAGAAGCTATGGTAACCGCTGGTAAGTAAATCTTATTTTTTGTTTCCCTAGACCAGTGGCCTCCAAACTGTGGCCTGGGTGTCACATGCGGCCCTTTTGCTTCCTCTCATCTTGCCCTTGGGGCAATATTTCATCCTCTGACACCAATAATGGGACATAATCCCACCCCCCCCCCACTGACACCAATGAAGGGGCTCAATTCCTCCCAAAGACACCAATGATGGGACAAGTTCCTCCCAATAACACCAACAATGGAGCACAGTTCCTCCCAGTGACACAGATAGACAATGGGGCATTTTAACTACCTCCAATGGCTACAGTCCGCCCCCCCCCTAAAGTCTGAAGTAAACTGGCCCTTTGTTTAGAAAGTTTGTAGAACCCTACTCTAGATCAAAACGAGCAACTAACCTTTGCAATTCAGGCACAGCCCCCATTGCAAGAATTGATTTTGTAGTTGCACGAAGCTGGCCTTTACTTTTTAAATACTTACCGCATGTGTTTCTTCAGTTTATTTTGCGGTTTGGCTGGCGTAACCCTCGTAGCAGAGAAAAGCTGCAGCTGTGAGCGCTGCTGTATAAGACACGAGCCAAACACCGCACTGAACGCTGGATGTATACACTGAAAAAACAAACCTTTACAGAGAATCCGATCTTTCCAGAAGGCTTCCCATTATGATTTCTTAAACAATATAATAACCAAGTGGGCAAGACGAAACTCACAGGGCACCATCTACAGCGTGAATTCTTGAAAAGACGAGATAATTAACAGAGATAAGAATCCCAGCAGGCCTGAATCACAATTAGAAAACAGTACTATCAGGATTGTGAAACACAAAAGGACAGAAATACATCTAGTATGATGAATACAGAGGAGCAGAATGCACTGGGGGGTGCACAATCTGACGCCACTGCGCAACATGTCTGAAACAAAAAAAAATAAAAAAAAAAAAAGGGAAAAAAAAAACAAACAAACAAACAAACAACAACCCATGAATAAAAAAAAATGTAAAAAACAGGAAAAAAAAAAAAAAAAAACGAATTTAGCACACACAAATCCACTGAAAAAAAATGGCAAACATTTGAGTGTGCTAGGGTTCCTCATTAGTAAGATGCTTAAAGAGATCCTGTCACTTGTCAATATTGCAGGTAAATGCACATAAACATTAAGCGCTTTAGATGCTTATTTGCAGCATTTTTTTTTACTATAAATTTGTATTCACTTCCAATATGCTTATAAACTACTCCAGGGAGAGTCTACTACCTAGCAGAGTTCCCCCTGGTGACAGGATCTCTTTAAACTCTGGTCCACACAAAAATGTTTTAATAGATTCTGACTGCAGAAAGGTCTTGATCAGTGGTCACCAACCAGTGGTCCATGAAAAAATGTTGGTGGTTTTCAGGGGTTCTGCAGCAAATCAACATTGTGCTATATGTATACAGCCCAATGTTGCAGTGTTGTTCTCAGTGTTCTCTCGGTCAATACCGAAAGTTGTAACATTGTGTGTATAAGGCAGCAGTGTGATCCAGGGGGGCAGAGAGCTGGAGCATTGTGTGTAGAGGGCACAAAATTCATGTTAGTGGTCCACGGGATTCAAAATTGTGAGTTTAGTGGTCCATGAGGTCGCAAAGGTTGCCGACCACTGGTCTAGATCTCCAATACATTATATGGGAAAAGATTTGTGGACACCTGACCATCACACCTATACAAGCTTGGTCGGACATCTCATTCCAAATCCATGGCAATGAATAGATGGAGCATCCATTATGTCGAATTCATCCCTCCCTTTGTGGCTATAACAGCCTCCTCTCTATTTGAAAAAGACTTTCCACCAGATTTCGGAGTTGGACTGTGGAATGTTGTGTCCATTCAGCCAAAAGTGAGTTTATGAGGTCAGGTACGGATGTTGAATAAGTCCTAGCTTGTCAGCTTTCAAATCCAAAAAGGTGTTCAGTAGGGTTGAGTCTTTGTGAAGGCCACTTGGGTTCCTCCACACCAAAACGTGTCAAACCATGTCTTATGGTCTTGGTTTGTACACAGGGGCACAGTAATGCTGGAACAGAGAAGAGCCTTCACCAAACTTTTGTCACAAGGCTGTAAGCCCACAATTGCCTAAAAGGTCTTGCACACTGTAGCATCAACATGGGTTAGCTGCTCGTTTTTGCCTAGGAGGAAGGAAGAGGAAAGCAGACATATACTTACCCAATTATATGATCCTCCCAGCACAATACCAGTTTGGCACCTCCGAGCTCCAGCGGGCGAGTTGCGGACTGTTCCCGACATCATCAAGCCCAGAGCAGGCTCCATAGGCCAGGAACAGACCACAGCTGGACCATTGTGCCATTTTTTGCTGGAATGAAGGATCGTCCGAGTATAAGCTTTTTTTCTCACACCAAGACAAAAAGTAGCAGTTGACCCGTGCAGTGTTGGCACAGCCCCACTGCATGGGAATTATTTTTTTGTCGGAGTTGGGCATTAAGAAACAAGGGGCCGAGTCATTTTACCAAGCTTCACCTACAGCTAAAATATCAGTTTTTGGTGAATTTACTGATAAAAACCAGCAACATCTGCTCATATTTATGGGCTACAGACTGAAATGCGTAAGCACGGACATGTTGGTTCTAACAGAGGACACAATAAAGACAGGTCTAAAAAGCCAACGTCTTAAGGGTTCTCCACATGACTACGCAACTAAGCAGGCTGAGCTGCTGCCTACCTTAATATAAATATGGCAATTATGGATGAGCATTGAGTCAGCCCTCTCTTACGACACTATGGTTTGCTTTAACGCGCTTTGCCAAGGATTTTTAGATGAAGCTCACCACATTCACATACGTATCTGAAAAACTTCAATTTCCCTTTAAGCATTTCCACAAGTTTCTTCGAAATAAGGAGAGATTTGAAATTGTTTGTAATTTTATGAGCCATGTGGTGTCGTTTGAAAAGTAATAAGACACAGTGGGAGACAGAAGAGAAAAAATAATATCACTGAGCGAGTACTGGAACTCTTGCAAATATCGTCAAGAGTTGCTGCTGATCTTAAATGAGAGTTTAACCGACCAAAACAATTTATCTTTACAGAAAAAAAGCCCTCCACTAATGACGCCTTCAGTTCTCCATGTTCTGCAGTTTTCTTCAAACTGCAATTAAAGTTAACCGAGTCCCATGTGTGTCAGCAGGAGGATGGATCATTTTGGTCTGAAGGACAATCACTTTTCAACGGGTCACAGCGCACTAGTACAAGCGCCATCGTGTTCCCAACCAAAGAGGACTAAGGGAAAAAAGTGGCGGCCATGACATCCATTTAACTGTCGACTAGTCATAAGGCTATACGATTCATGGTTCAGTATTGTTTTTTTTTTTTACTGTATTCTCTGCATTAAACGCCCACTACTTGTTCTACACACCCCTCCATCCCTAAACACTTACCTGGCTTCTGTCACTACTCACTTCCTGCCTTAACTATTACCGTCAGCCTTCCCTAAATCTCCAAATTACTGTTTTTACTGCTGTGATCTGGGTGGTTGTACCCGGATGATATGCAGCTGCAGGCAACACCCTGTACCGTTTTTTTAGCGCCAACGATCATCTCTTTTGTAACAGCAATCAGAGTGGCTAACTAGCCACTCGACTGCTATTACAAGGAGTAGAAGGGGACGTCTGCCCTCTCCCACTGCTTTCCACGGCTCTCTCCGGCTCTCCTGTCCCTCCGGGAGACCTGAGCTACTAGTTGTCACGTGCGCCGGCTGGCCGGAGACCCATACGAAGCTGGAATCGGCTTTGATTGGGTCTTTACTATGGTAACCCAGAAGCGATGACATGACATAATTTCCGGTTTACCCGGCTGTCAACGGCACCATTTTTTGAATATTGAAAGTATTAAAAAATGCTGATCTTGGCGTTTTGAATGCTTTCAGGGGCAGAGGAGGGATTTGGGGGTTTTACTGACCCCCAGATCCCTCCATGCCTATAGGATGTTTACATTCCTTGTGACAGCAATAAAAATGATAAATAAAAAAAAATGGAAAGCAACAGTGTAAAAAAACGAATAAATAAATGAATAAATAAAAAAATTAATAATTAAAAAAAAATAATAATTCAAGTGCCCTCGTCCCCTCCCGTGCTAGCGCGCAAAGGCGAACGCGTGCGTCGGTCCCACACGCATGCAAACAGTGATAGTCCCACACGTGAGGTATCGCCGTGAACGTCTGATCATGGGTTATAATTCTAGCACTAGACCCTCTTCTGTAGATAAAAAGTGGGAACCTGAAAAAACTTTTAAAATGTTGCCAATAGTAAAATATACGCAGTTTGTCACGTTGCGCGGGAATGCGCAATTTTGAAAACGTATATGTTTGGTATCGAATTTCCTTGGTGCGACATCTTTTATAATTTACAAAAGTTATTATGTATTGTGTTTTTTTTTTTTGCATTAAAAAAAAAAAAACACAAGTGTATTTTTTCCCAAAATTGGATTTGAAAAAAAAAGCTGCACAAATACCGCGTGACATAAAAATTAGCAAAACCCCAACAATTTTTTCTCTAGGGCTTCTGCTTTACAAATATATAATGTTTGGGGGTTCCAAGTAATTTTCTAGCAAAAAAAATGTTACATGTACATGATACATGTAAACAAAAAGTGCCAGAAAATGCCTGGCCTTCAAGTGGTTAATGTTACTTTAAGGTCTTGTTCACAGCACCCGCAGGTTTGCCAGGTTTACTGTGCAAGGCATCAAAATTGCCATTCTTCAAAACTTTTTTTTTACCAAAACATATCCTGCTAAGCAGCTAAACTTACTGTATTTATTGGGGGGAAAAAATAATCATGGCATAATATGGGACTCAAAGATTGTCACACAGGGCAGACAACGGGGTTGATTTACAAAATCCGGAGAGTGCAAAATCTGGTGCAGCGCTAAATGGCAGCCAATCAGCTGCTAACTTCTGCGTGTTCAAATTGAAATTTTGTCAAACCTTAGAAAAAAAAAAAAAAATCTGAAAGCCGATTGGTTTCTATGCAGAGCGGCACCAGATTTTGCACGCTTCCGTTTTAGTAAATTAACCCAATAACTGACCCAGGACGATGCACAGATGATGGCTGCCCAACTTCCTGGTAAGGCCTGGGTAGGTAGGTAAATTGATGGTGGCTTTGCCCAGTGACACAATCGATCGGCAGCACAGCTCTCCTCTGTGACATGATTGGAGAAGAGAGGGGAGGGCTAGCTGTTAAGTACTGCGGTGATTGGCCATCATAGATCACATGCCCTTGAACCACTCCGATTGGCTCATTTAACTTTGCCTGTGATATAAACTAATGACAGCTTGCTCACAAGCAATCAACGGGATGCACTGTCTGTTTTTAAAAGGTGCTCCAGAAGACTGTGTCCAATAACCTGTTTTATTTTTTTTGTTTGCTTTTCCTTTATGAAAAGCAAACAAAATGTTTGATTACTTATGGTTGGGTCTCAACCTCTGTCACAGTTCAGAAAAATATAAAAGATCTGTGAAAAAGAAATCCATATCCTGAACTCTGTATCTATAGGTATAAAACTGCACAGTTATCAGAATAAAATATTTTCTCATGGTGAGGTCCTTTAAAATGCCAACCTGGAGCGAGTCCCCATCTCAAAGTGCCCTCTTTTAATTCTTTCAAGGACAGTGAAGGTTGGTAGTAAGAAGCGCCGAATATCAAATGAAATGCAAGTTGGAAGGTGAGTTTGTTGTTTATTAAAAGAAGCAACAAGTTAAACAAGCCAACGCATTTCGGGGGAACAAAGACTCCCGCTTTCTCAGGGCTGCTGCTGTATGCTGATGGTGAATGGGGAAGAATCCCAAACGAGTGCGTCTATAACACACAAGATCAGAATAATATATGTGTCTGTTGTGTTAGCAGAGGCAGCATAGCTAACGCATATGGTTTAAAGGGAGATTTCACCTTTACACAAAAATCTGTAAGGTGAACTTACACTGGACCCCCTCCTCATCCCACCCGGTCCCTGGAGAAGAGGAGCGAAAGCCACGGGGGATTTCAAATCCCCGGACCGGTAAAATCTGCGATACGATTCGTCAGTGTGGGAGATCGCTGGTCTTAGGTACAGCAGGACCAGGTGCGATGGGGAGGGGGTCCAGTGTAAGTTCACCTTACAGATATTCTGTAAAGGTGAACTTACAATTTAAATAAAGGGACTCTATAGTAACCAGGAATAGTTATAATAGTGCGAGTCAAGCTGGACATGGATGGATCAAAATTTGTCCGAAGCATGGACCTGTTGAATTTCAATCTATTGCCATTCCCATTTGTGAGAACGCTATATAAAATGTGAATGTTTAAAGCTGCAGCCAATTGGTGGCGAAGCGGTTCAGAGTATTGTGAAAGCAGAGTCTTTGGGTCAGCATACAATAACACAGTGGGGAGGGTTCCTCTATCTACCTTGATTCTGTGGATGGGGGAATCAAATTAGCCCAGTGGTTGACCAAAAAAAAAAATTGGATACATCTATGACCAGCTTCATAGGACACCTCAAATCTACATGAAATAAGGAAGCTGTCTGAGGCCTTAAAATTAAAAAAATTTCCCTTAAGCTCTCTCACACGGGGTGGATCTGCTCAGCGGGGGATCTCAGCGGGGCAACTTTATGGTGACGGTACACACTTTCATTCTGTAACATCTGCATTGTAATAACAATACAAGAAATTATTATTTTTGACAATTCAATCTAAGTTTACTCTGCTGCCTGTCTGCTGGCCATCTCTTTCTACAACTTTCTGGATCCCCTGCATGCTTTAGCTTCTCCTCTGCTAGTTACTTTCCATTTCTAAGGACTACATATCCCATGGTACCTTGCTGCCTACAAGCAGCGATTCCTGTATCGACTCCGCCTCCTAAAACTCCTTTCTTAGAACCTCTGAAATATAGAAGGTAGGCTCTGTGAAATGCATGTCTACTCACAGGGCATATGAATACAAGAAATTCAATAAAGTCAGTGTGTGGGGAACTTCAAAGTAGGTTTACAAAACTTCAAGACCGTTCATATTAATAGGAGCAGGCTAGAAATAATTCCAGTACAATGTGGAAATGAATATAGGATTTTACATTTTGATCACTTTATCTCTTGTCCCAGTGACGATGTTGTCACCAGTGGCGGCTGGTCCACAAGGAGCACAGGGGCGCCACCCCCCCCACCACCAGCTAGCACTATGTGACTGTGCGTGGCACCGGGCCAATAGGTTTCTACCAGGTTCATCACCTCCTCACAACCACATGTTGAGGATCCAATTGCCCAGTTTTACATTGTCCTCTGGGTAAAGGGCTCTGCCCCCTGAGCCCTCCCGCCCTGCAATACCTGCGAATTGGCATCGGCCATAAAGAGATGCCATCCTCTTCATAACTGATAGGTCAGCCGAAGGGGACGTGGGCCATTCAGAAAGACGCCACCCTCTTTATAACTGACAGGTCAGCCAAAGGGGGCGTGGGCTATTCAGAAAGACGCCACCCTCTTTATAACTGACAGGTCAGCTGAGGGGGGCGTGGGCCATTCAGAAAGATGCCAACCTCTTCATAACCGACAGGAGACAGGTAGACTAATGGCAGTACTGTGTAGTAGTACTGTGTACACGGAGGACGGATTAGAGATGACAGCAGCCTGGAGACAGAGAGAGGAGAGACTGGAGGAGCAGCCTGCTTTACAGACAGTCCAGGGGAGCTCCTCCATAGGGTGAGTGTGGACCTGGAGGGGGGGCGCCCACATCCCCCCCCTCTAAAATCCTTCAGCACCACCTGCCACTGGTTGTCACCAGGCAGGAAGGGGGAAGAAATATCCCAAAAGAGTCCCAGACTGCAGTAAAACCCTTCCCTTCTCTGTACAAAACGTTGGATGTTGCACTTTAAAATAGCACACCTCCCAACTTTTTGAGATGGGAATGAGGGATACCTGTCAGCAAAAGTATGCAGGCATAGGACACACACCCTGCCACACCCCCTTAAAGGAGAATAGTACAAAAAAAAAAAAAAAAAAAAACAAGATTGGTTCAACCAAGTGCTTTTTTTTTATCACTACTATTCCTTTATATCGGCTTTTGGAATTTACAAATGCAGCAATTTAGAAATCAGATGAAAGGTTTAGCGCTGGGGAATGCTTTTTGATAGAAAAAAAAAGTTCATTTTATATACAACTATATAGATCAGACCAAAATGAGGGACAAATGAGGAGGAAAGAGGGACATCGCGCCAAATCAGGGACAGTCCCGCAAAATCAGGGACAGTTGGGAGCTATGAAATGGCACTGATCCCAAATTCAGAAATGTAACATGGGAGTTCCAGCTGCTCTTAAGCCTACAATATCCATTGATCTAAATGATGGAAAGGTCTGCATTTCTTTAATGCACCGCAGATGTTTCTCACATAGAAGAGCCACGTCTTGGATTACACAAAGCCCTGTGACTGGCTAGAGCACCAATTCCCGACCATGGTAAAAAAAACTGAAGAAAAAAGAAAAAAAGGAAAAAAGAGCAATGTCACCATCCGCCTCGTCTCTATTACACGTCACAGTTTCATTAAGACGCCAGACAGGTTTCTCCACATCTCTGAACAGGCCAGATAACTTTCTACATTGGGAGTGATTAGTCATCACACAGCGGGCAATAAAGACTGTCAGGTGCAACTTTAGAAAACAGAGCGGGTATCTACGTAACTAACTTTAACAATGTAACCGCTATGACATATTCATCGAAAACCTGTGCTGACAGATGGCGGCCCACAGCAATGACCTCCGACTTTAAAATATTAGTTGCCTGGCTCTGCCTGAACCAGAGCAGACTTCAATCCAAATTTCTAGAATGGGAAAAAAAAAAAAAAAAAAAAAAAAACTTTTGGCTTTGGATGCACTTTAACTCAGAAGGTCCTACAATCCACTGGACTAATATGACAGCCAGGAGACTAGCAGATTCAGACAGTGAACAGTGGCTAACTATAACTTATTTCAGCACAGAATTGGTTTGCATCCACTGGAGACCACAGGCGTGCGTGCGCACAGGGTGTGCTGGGTGTGTCTGGGCACACCCTAATCACCCCCGTGTGGCGCCGACTCCCCCCGCTTCCTGTCTCCCCCCCCTAGCAGGGCTGCCAGCTTTCCTCCTCACAGGAGCGGGGAAGGGGCCGATAAATATTTCAATTAACCAGCCTCTTCTTTTTCTGAATGAACAGTGAGTGATCTGTACCGATTGCTCCTGTCTTCATTCTTAACTGAAGCATAGTAAACTAGGTCTAATGTAGGCTGCAGAGAAATGGACTGGGGAATCTCTGTGCTCAGTTTCTTTCTCTGTCTCAAAAGTGATACATCAGGGGTCTTTTTAGACCAGGGGTCTCGAACTGGCGGCCCTCCAGCTGTTGCGAAACTACAAGTCCCATGAGGCATTGCAAGGCTGACAGTTACAAGCATGACTCCCACAGGCGGAGGCGTGAAGGGACTTGTAGTTTCGCAACAGCAGGAGGGCCACCAGTTTGAGACACCAGGCTTAGACCATTGATATTTAACTAAGGCCCTATAATGGGGCTTCTACAAAAAAAAAAAAAAATTAAAACTATATAAAAAAAATAAAATAAATAAAACTGTTAAAAATAAATAAATTTACGGACACCGTCCACTGCCCTACTGACACCGTCCACTGCCCTACTGACACCCGTCCACTGCCCTACTGACACCCGTCCACTGGTCTGCCGATATATATGCATGCGTTTGTGGTCTTGGGTGCACCCCCAATGCTGGAGACCAAAACAAAAAAAAAAAAACTGGATTTTCCAGAAAGCCATTGGGGTATAAAAATAAAAAAAATAAATAAAAAAAACTTAAAGACAAATGCCCTGAAGGAATTTGTGTTGACAGTTGTATTTCCTCAGAACTCTTCATCAGAACTCCTTAGCCTGACACCAGAAGACACAAAGCGATACAAGGATAAAACGATAAGGCATTACGGGTCACATCACCATTTTTCTACATTTCTTGGATGCTTGCCGACCCGCCACAGGGCGACTTATGATAGACACTGTAACACACCTGTATGTCGCAGATTTCTTCTGGGTTGAGGGCACGCACATGCACCCCTGCCCGCCAGCTCTGCCGTGATTGAACACAGTAGGACTTACTCGGCACATCTTGTCAAATGAGACCTGCTGATCGGCTGTGTCCAATCACAGCCCAGAACCCCGTGGTGACAATCAACACAGGGCTCTGTACAGAGGGAATAATCTCTTTATTTCTTATCCCTGCAAAGCAGGGATAAGAAACAGATCTTTAGTAAAAAAAAAAAAAAAAATAAAAAAATCAGCACACATTACATATTGTTAGGCACACATTTAACCCCTTGATCACCTGAGATGTCAACTCCTTTCCAGCAAGTGACATCGATGAGAGGGCCGACATGTTCCCTCTGTCTTTTTTCCAGGTTCGCACACTCCGGCTATGTGATTTGCCGGAGCTGCGTTGACGTCATTCTCGAGCTCTCAGTTCTGGCACTAAGCTCTTAAAGCGGAAGTAAACCCTTTGATTTAAATAGTTTAAAAAAAATGGCATGCCGGAAATGCTACCTGTCACATTGACTATGCTTTCAACCAAACTGTCAAACCATCCAATGGCTGGTGTCATAACTGATCACATGTGCAGCATCATGGCAGTTGAAGATTGAACAGAGGCCAAGATGGCAGCTTCCTTGGCTGAAAACGATAGGGGGGTTTACTTCCACTTTAAGCCTGCCAGACTTTCAGAGCGCATGCACCAGTGATGTCCCTGGCTGCACGCAGGGTGAATATCTCCTAAACCACGCACGTTTAAGAGACATTCATTTTACCTACAGGTAACCATTATTATAAGCTTACCTGTAGGTAAAAATGACCAGGCAGCTTTACAACCGATTTAAATGGGATTTTTTTTTCTTACCAAAGACATGTAGCAGAATACATTTTGGCCTAAATGTATGAGGAGATATGATTCTATGGTAAGGATTTACAACATAAAGTAGAAAATATTGGGGGGTCAAAATTGTCGGTCTTTTTTCGTTTATATTGCAAAAGATAAAAAAACGCAGTGGTGACCAAATACCACCAAAAGAAAGCTCTATTTGTGTGAAAAAAAATGCTAAAAATGTCAATTGGGTACAGAGCTGTACGACTGTGCAATTGTCAGAGTAGCGTAGTGCCGAATAGCACACAAAAATGCTTTGGTCATGAAGGGGATAAAACCTTCCGGAGGTCAGGTGGTTAAAGCACACTGTTGTTGAGTGGTCAGCAGTGGTAAATGAAGGATTCTGAAGCCTTTTAAAAAAAATTTTTTAACTGGTTAAGGTGAAGCAGCCAATCAGATGCATACAGGTAGCTGCATAGTGATTACTGACTGACTCAGCAAAAACAAACATGTACCTTGTTCCATCTGCTGCATTGCTGTCTAGCCAAACGCCACGCTGCAGGTGACAATCTCTTAGCTACCGAAATTGTATTCTTACCAACAATTATATTGTAACTTTGTTTTCCTTTGCTAGTTTCAGACAGAGTGGGGAAGAGTTACAACCTCTGTCAGGTTTGTATTGCTTTCGCTGTCCCTGTTGGGGAGACTTGCTTTTACTTCTTGTCTCAAAGACAAGGTTGTCACCCTAGCAGGAAGTTACAGAAAATATCCAAACAGTTGATGGAGGTTTTAGCCTTCCCAGGTCTACTTAGAAGTGGGGATTTTACTATTGTGTCGCTATTCGGGTACTTTCACACTACTCTGTAGCAAAATCGCAGTAAAAATTACATTTACAGCGATTTTGCCATGTTTCAGGTGTGTTTGCTGTGTATTTCTGGTGCGTTTCTGGGTTGCCTGCACCTGTGAAAAATGGAACTAAACAAAAAAAAAAAAAAAAGGCACCAAAAAAAAAAAACTCAGTGTGTTCATTACCACAATTTTGCCTAAATTTCCATACATTTCAATGGGAAGCTGCGTTTTGGGTACAAGTTTCAAAACCGCACTAAAGATGCAGCATGCAGGAATTTTCAAAACACAATGCACCTGTAACACAGTAGTGTGAAAAGTCCCATAGGATTTAAAGGGAAACATTTTTCTTGCGTTTTGCTTACAAGGAAAAAACGCAGCAAAAACGTATCAGTGTGAAAGGGTCCTTAAAGCGGAGTTCCACTCATAAAAGTCAGCAGCTACAAAAAGTATAGCTGCTGACTTTTAATAGATCAGACACTCAGCTGTCCCATGGTCCAGCGATGCGGGTGAATGAAGCCTCGCTCGTCTGCCCCTCCTTACGAAAATAGTCACCCATCGGATAGTGTCCGCCCTGTAGTGCGTAGGCGCAGCACCTGCGCAGTACGGAGGACAACAGAGGACATAGGAGACTCAGAAAATATCCCAACATCAACAGCTGATCATGAGGTCTACACGGCGCATGCGCACTTAATACCACATTCTGTCACATGCTCCCACACGATCCAGATGCTCGTACAACTTTGCAAGGGGCGGTGTGCCTACAGAATGCACACAGCTGGGGCGGTGATAAGGGCCCCGCAAACATCCGCCCATTTCAGAAATCCACCCCCTCGAGCATCGGGAGCATGTGACAGAAAGTAATATTAATTGTGCATGCGCCGTGTATACCTCACGATCAGCTGCTCTCCTTCGTCCTCCGTACTGCACAATCGCTGCGCCTGCGCAGTACGGTGCGGACACTATCCGAATGGAGGACACTTCTACTCGGAACACCGGCATTCTAACTGCAAGGGGCTGGACATGGCATAGATAGCCGCAGCGATTTATGCCCGGAAGTGGGAGCAAATACCTGGATTATACAGGTATCTGCTCCTCCCCCCTGAAAGGTGCCAAAATGTGAGGGGGGGGGGGAATACGAAAAGCGTAAGTTCCATTTTTGGTACCAAGCTGTCAGTAGTAGATCCTTTAAGTCCTGTAAATTGGGAGGTGGGCCTCCATGGATCAGACTTGTTTTTCCAGCACATCCCACAGGTGCTCGATTGGATTGAGATCTGGAGAGTTGGAGGCCACCTCAAACCATTCTTGAATTTATCAAGACCAGCCACCTTCTTCCATTGCTCCGTGGTCCAGTTCGGATGCTCACGTGTCCACTGTTGGCACTTTTGGCTGAGGACACGGGTCAGTCTGCAGCTACCCAGCCCCATACACAACAAACTGCAATACACTGTGTTCTTACACCTTTCTATAAACTTTTACAGCAATTTGAGCTCCAGTAGCTCTTCTATTGGATTGGACTACACAGGCCAACCTTCGCTCTCCACGTGCATCAATGAGCCTTGGCCGCCCATAACCCTGTTGCTGCTTTGCCAGTTTTCCTTCCTTGGATCACTTTTGGTAGGTCCTGACTAGGGTTGCCCCGAAACCGATACTAGTATTGTTGCCGATACTGAGCATTTGCCGAGTACTCTGGGAAATGGTCTGATGCTTAATCCGATACCTGGACAGTCAGGGGTGATCGGTGCGGCGCTGGGGAGGAGTTACAATCTCTAATCTCCCTGTATACATTTCAATAAAGCAGCTGACAGCCACTTCTTCTCATCTTCCTCCCGCGGCTGTCAGCTGCTTTATTGAAATGTATACAGGGAGATCAGCAATTGTAACCCCACCCCAGCGCCGCACCCATCACCCCTGACTGTCTCCCAGATACTCCTCCAGTGACCCTCCGTACTCCTCGACCCCCCTCTGTGCTCCTCGACCCCCCTCTGTGCTTGATCAGGATGGAGAGTGGAGGAAGGAGGCGGTAAATATTTACCAGTGATAACTTCAATTCAAAAAGGAAGAAGAATTGTAATAAATATTGAAAAGGTTAAGTTGTAAAAATAACAACAAAATAAAAAAATAAAAAAAAAAAAAAAAAAACACACTGAACCCCCCACCCCCCAAAAAAAGAAAGCATTGTAAAAAAAATAAAAAAAAACAAAAAAAAAAATTAAAAAATTAAAAAAAAAAAAAAAAACAATTCAAAAAAAATTATAAAAAAAAAAAATAAGAAAAAAAAAAAAAAAAAAAAAAAAAAAGTATCAGTAAATCAGTATCAGTGAGTACTTGGAAAAAAAAAAAAAAAAAAGTATCAGTACTTGTACTCGGTCTTAAAAAAAGTGGTAATCGGGACAACCCTAGTCCGGACCACTGCAGACCAGGAACATCCCACAAGAGATGCAGTTTCAGAGATGCTCTAACCCAGTCGTCTACACATTACAATTTGGCCCTTGTCAAAGCCACTCAAATCCTTATGCCTGTCCATTTTTTTTTTTTTTTTTACACATCAGCTTCAGGGACAACATGTTCACTTGCTGCCTAAAGTATCTCAACCACTTTTGGATGCCATTGTAACAAAAGAACTAAATGATATTCACTTCACATGTCAGTGTTATGGCTGATCAGTATACAAAGAGTGCTGATCTAACATTACAAAGTAGCAGAAAGAATCACTCACTTGAAGCGTAAAACAAAGTATCCAGTTGTAAGGATCTAATAACAAGCAGCTGAATCCCTCTGTGACATTAAGCCCTCATTCACATTACATGCAGCTTTGAAATTACACAATTTCAAACCCATATTTCAGTGCAACTTCAGATGGGACTTGAAAGACATCTGTGCGGCTTCATGCACATATGTCCATTGAAGTCGCACCTGAAAATCGCCAAAAAGTAGTGCTTCGGGCGTCCCACTCATTGGAACGGTGCCATTGCCGGCAATAGGCTGTGACTTATCGCTCCAATGTGAACGAGGGCTAAAAAGGAGAAGTACAGCCAAACAAGCTTTGTCTGTACTTCTCCTGTGGATCTCAGGAGTGCACTTTGTTCTGCACTCCTGCGACCCGTTTGCAGCAGACTTAAGCCCGCTGTCGGCTAACATCACAGAGCCGGTCCAGGATACGGCAAGATCGCGTCAATGGAATCGGGATCCGCCCACATGCCTGGACCAACACCAGGCTCAGCCTCTCAGCCTGAGCCGGTATCTTAGCGAATACCGTCCCCAATCGTATAGTGTCCGCCCTGTACTGCGCTTGTGCAGTACGGAGGACAAAGGAGACGCCGAAAGCCTCTGAAGGTGAACAGCTGATCGTCAGCTGTAGACGGCGCCTGCGCACTGAGTCCAAGTTCAAGCCCCACCATCCAAGTGGACATAGAGCTAGAATAAAAATATGCTGAGCGCAGCGAGGCCGTGGCCGAAGCGTTGCGAGCAAAGCGAGCGGCCCTGTTACAAAGCCGTGACTATTAACTGCGCAGGCGCCATGTACAGCTGATGGTCAGCTGTTCGACTTCGGACATTTTCGGCGTCTCCTTGTCCTCCGTACTGCGGAAGCGCAGTGCCTGCGCAGTATGGGGCGGACACTATCTGCTGGGGGGACCTTTCTAGTCAGAACACCGGCTGCTCCTGCCCCATCCACAGCACAGTGCTCCAGTAAGCGAGGGGGAGGGGAGAGCAGAGAGCCTGTGATTGACAGCAGCTCTCGGCTCAGGGAGCTCTGAGAACCGAGCGATTAGCGGTGTTCACTTTGTTCTCAGTGTTAGCTCAGGTTCCCACAAAGTGCGAGAATGAAAGCTGAACTCGCACGCTTTCATTCCCGCATGTCAGTCCAGATTTCAGCGGCGATTTCAGAGATATCTGAGGGTTTCTGCACAGATGTCAATGGAAATCGCCCTCCGAAAATCGCCAAAAGTAGTACAGAAACTACTTTTGCAAATCGGTGCGGCACCGATTAGGACGGTGCCATTGCTGGGAATTGCCGCTGATTTTTACAAATCGCACCAGTGTGAACCAGGGCTTAGAGGAGCCGGGGGACAGATGCTGCATCCACCTCGGTAAGTATAATTCCACAAAAATAAAAAAAAACCCATACATATCTTTGAAACAATTTTACAAAAACTGCTTCTTCTATCTCCCCACTCAGCAAATTCCCAGTGTTCCCAGCTCCGCCCACCCACTGAAGCCAATGAGAACGCTCTTTCCTTTGCATGGTTCTTATATTCTCCGGTGATCTTGAGACAAATAAAATACCAATGGGGGGGATTTGGCCCTTTGACTATCATCTCTAGCTCAAAAAATAAATAAAAGAAAAATAAAAGAAAATAAAAAGTGGTCTGGTTCACACCTATGCATTTTTTTTAGTGCGTTTTCAGTTTTGCAGAAAACCACTACAGTCCATTTAACATGGTTTCCTATGGGTTACATTCACAACTTTTTTTTTTTTGAGGGACTTTTTTTTTTTTTTTTTTTTTTTTTTTGCTAAAGTCCCATCATGCCTCTGCCTTGGGAGTCATGCTTGTTGTGTTTTTTTGGTTTTCTATAGACTATAGACTTCAATGGATCGAAAACGTGTATTGAAAAAAAATAAATAAAAAAAAAACGCAAAATGCACCTGGAATATCCATTAACTGCAACCTACATAGGAGTGAACCACAATACAGACACGTCTGATAAAGTTTACTCTGGGCGCTCCCATAGCTCTCGCCAACGATCACCCAGCGCTGTCTGCTGTATGCGTGGCTGACACAGACATATATAACATATGGGTAATAAGAAATCTCTTCTATTGTAGAAAGCTGGAATAAGGCAGGAAAGTTAAAGTCCAATGAAAGGGAATGGGAAGAGGACGTTTACCTGCACAGTCTGGAGATGTAGAGTCCAGGACAAGGCTGCTGGGCAGTGTGTGTGCTCTGCTCTCTGTTAGCCGGCGCTCTGCCTGTTCAGGTGATTTGAATAGAATGTGGAAGTTCAGGTGTAGTCAGGCAGGCGGAGCAGGTAGTGTGAGCACCAACTGTTGCCAGCTCGGCATTTTAGCTCTTTGGACTCTCATAGCAACTAGACAAAAGGGAAGCCCCGTGCTGCGGCCAACAGAAGTGACACACAATACAATGCGGCAAACGCTGGAATGTCATGAAAATATGGGGACAGCGCAGAGCAGTGAGCTGCACAGAAATAAAGGCTGATCAATGGCACTTATCTCCATTTCTATAAAGGTGTGGGAGACACATACAATAAGGATATCAGCAGATACTTCCCATAATGCACCATTCTACAGGGTAGTAGTCAGAAAGCCCTCAACGGCGTTGCCTTTGCGAGGACCAGTTCACACCACAAAAATGATCTGTTCCTGGAAGCGTTTCTGCAAATCACTTTTAATCACTTGAAGACCCAAGCTTTTTCTGGCACTTTGTTTACAAGTTGAAATCAGTATTTTTTTGCTAGAAAATTACTTCTAACCCCCCCAAACATCATACTTTTTTTTTTTTCCAAGCAGAGACCCTAGAGAATAAAATAGCGATTGTAGCATTTTTTTTAATGTCACATGGTATTTACGCAGCAGTTTTGCGAACGCAATTTTTTTGGGGGAAAAAATGCACTTGAATGAATAATAATAAAAAATAAAAAAAAAGTTACCTCAATTTTTTGGTATAATGTGAAAGATGTGGTTATGCTAAGTAGATACCCAACTTGTCACGCCTTAAAACTGCGCACGCTTGTGGAATGGCGATAAACTACGGTACCTAAAAATCTCCATAGGTGATGCTTTAAACTAGGGCTTAAACAACTAATCGATTATGAAATTATTCGATTACCATTTTTATAATCGATTAATCGGCCATTAACATAATGGGGTTAAAAAAAAAAAAAACTAAAATGAGCCCTTTATTAGTACAAAAAGAGCAAATAATCGCTACTGTAAATATTACTTTCTCAGTTCTACAGTAAAAATAAATGAACCCCTTACAGTAGTGATTATCTGCGTTTTTTTTTTTTTTTTACTATAAAGGGCTAATTTTCGTTTTTTTTTTAACCCCCATTATGTTACTAAACGTCTCAGGCCTGGTTCACATTTATGTGTTTTTTGGTGCTTTTTTGCAGAAACGCACTTCAGTTCATTTACATGGTTTCCTATGGGACACATTCACATCTATGCTTTTTTCAACCGCTGCTGTTTGGAAAGGCAAAACTGTGCTTTTTTGGTTCAATATACTCAATGGAGAAGCTGCAGAAAAGCATGTAATGTGTTTTTGCAGCAATTTGTGTTTTTTTAATCTGCCCAACAAACTAATTGGCCAAAAAAAGTATATCTCTTCTGTCTGTTATTATCAGAGTGGATTTGATATTTTGCTCCCTAACCATATAGTTGGTTCTTTATATTTACCATAGAGATATTTAAGAATAAAATTGCTTTTTTTTTTTTAAAAGTTACGTATTAACTAAATTATACACCACACTTTATTTTTAAGGTTATTAACCGATTATTCGAAACAATAAAATCGGCCAACTAAATCGATTATGAAAATAATCGTTAGTTGCAGCCCTAATTTAAACGCCTTTACAGGTTACCGGTTTAGAGTTACAGAGGAAGTCTAGCGCTAGAATTATTGCTCTCCCTCCAACGTTCGGGGCGATACCTCACATGTGGTTCGAATACAGTTTACATAGGAGTGCGTGATTTGCTTATGTGTTCGCTTTAGCTTTAAACCTTTTTCCAGGTTTTACTTTTTATTTTTACACTTAAATATTTTTTTTGATTACTGTTATCTCTATTACAAGGAATATAAACATCCCTAGAAATGAGGATGACAGGTCCTCTTTATGGAGAGATGTGGGGTTAAAAAGATCCCAAATCTCTTCATCTTTAAAGGGCCATATGTGATCAAAGTGTTAACTCTTTGATTGCCTATGGGACCAGATGGCCGCACCATCAGATCATTTCTCAGGTGAACCGGTGGTAACAGTAAACCCGAGAAGCACGGACGAGTGGGGCAAGGGGGGGCGGAGCAACGCTTACCTCCTGCCGCCTCGGAAACCAGCCACGATACCGGGGATGTGGTCGATATCTTCAGCCATAACCCCAGTAAACTTGCAGACCGTAGTGTCTATACACATACACACACACACACACACACACACACACACACACACACACACACACACACACGTATTGTGGTCGGCAAGTGGTTAACACATTTTTGAAGTTTTTTTTTTTTTATGCATTCCAGTGCGTTTCAGATTTTACCAAGTTCCAGTCCAGTCCAGGAAAATGCAGCACGTTCTACTTTTTTTCCTGGAACTGGAATGCCCTGGAACTGACCGACACTGGTGTGAACTATGCCATTGGAAATCACACAGTATCTCACAAAAGTAAGTACACCCCTCACATTATTGTAAATATTTTATTCTATCTTTTCATGTGACAACACTGAAGAAATTACAAATTTTCTACAATGTAAAGTAGTGAGTGTACAGCTTGTATAACAGTGTAAAATTTGTTGTCCCCTCAAAATAACTCAACAAACAAAAGCCATTAATGTCTAAACCACTGGCAACAAAAGTGAGTACACCCCTAAGTGCAGTATTCGTAGCGATCTATGCCATCTATCGATCTATCCGGCCCCCTCCTCTGTCCCCAAAGTGTAACAAGAAAATATCCCCCACACCATTACACCACCACCAGCCTGAACCGGTGATACAAGTTAGGATGGATCCATGGCTTTCATGTTGTTTACACCAAATTCTGACCCTACAATCTGAATGTCGCAGCTGAAATCGACACTCAACAGACCAGGCAACGTTTTCCAATCTTCTATTGTCCAATTTTGGTGAGCTTGTGCCAATTGTACCCTAAGTTTCCCGTTCTTAGCTGACAGGAGTGGCACCCGGTGTGGTCTTCTGCTGCTGCAGCCCATCTGCTTCAAGGGTCGATGTGTTCTGCGTTCAGAGATGGTATTCTGCATATTCTGCATACCTTGGGTGTAACGAGTTATTTGAGTTACTGTTGCCTTTCTATCTGGAACCAGTCTGCCCATTCTCCTCCGACATCAAACAAGGCATTTTCCTCCACACAACTGCCGCTCACTGGATATTTTCTCTTTTTTCGGTAGATCAGCAGTTTTTGAAATACTCAGACTAACCCGTGTGGCACCAACAACCATGCCACGTTCAAAGTCACTTAAATCCCCCCCCCCCCCCCCCCCCCATTCTGATGCTCTGTTAGAACTTCAACAAGTCGCCTTCACCACAGTAGATGCCTAAATGCATTGAGTTGCTGCCATGTGATTGGCTGATTAACAATTTGTGCTACCAAGAAATTGAACTGGTGTACCTAATAAAGTGGCCGGTGTGTGTGTGTTTGTGTGTGTGTGTGTGTGTGTGTTTTTGTATGTGTGTGTGTGTTTTTGTATGTATGTGTGTGTGTTTTTGTGTTTGTGTGTGTGTTTTTGTGTTTGTGTGTTTGTGTGTGTGTGTTTTTGTGTTTGTGTGTGTGTGTGTGTACATATAACTCAAAAAACGTGCATTTATTAATTTGAATTTTGTAGCAAATTTGCAGTGGATTGTGGGTGCAATGACAGGCTCCTGCAGACTCTTCCTCCAGCTCCATGTCCTCAGATCCGAGGTGTGGACTTTCAGTTAGAGCGCTGGAAGTGTCAATGGACTATGAGTGTGGTGGTGACCGCATTGTGTTCCATTGAGACTTATAAAATCGGAAGCAGACATGAGTTGCAGTCGATTCCTTTACAGATCTCTGTGAATGAATGATGTGGCTGTGCCAGGGGAGACATGCCCAGCTGTGCGGATTTCAAATCTGACAGCTGCTGTGGGGAAGAGGAACCCCTGCACACTGTTGGGAAGGAGTGGGGGGAGGGGGGGGATCAGATTACACCTTAAATATGGACGTAACATTTAACATAACCTTACACATTTTGTTATTGCTGGTCCCCTCCCACACATTTCTACTGGACAGTGAGGTAGCCCATCATGGCCTTCTGCCAATAAGAAGAGAGCGGACCATCGCTGACGCTGCCTGGAAGTGCTGGGAGTTTTTCTTGCCAAACCAAATGAAGTCATTATTAAAGTGACGGCTATTACATTTTATGGCATTTTCTCACCTGGGAAGCATGCCAAGGTAGTTATTCTGTAAGGAAGTCACAGTACCCCCTCCAGGCAATTCCTTCATCTTCCTGCCACAGCCCAACACAAACCATCATTCAGGATCAGCATCGATACTTCATGTTCTTGATCGTTAATAAATGTTGTCTCACACAGATCAGCCCCCTGCTGCTTCATCTCACTGTGTGAGCTGCCACATAGTTACTGTGTACAGTCTGAGTGATCACTGAGACTGAGGGAAACCTTCTGTGCGTGCAGCAGTGACACTACATAATTCTCCCAGATTCTACCCTTCAGGCAGATCCAGAAAGACAGTCACCCCGCTGGAGCCCATAGGCTTTGTTTTTTGCTTTTTTAAATATAATGTGCAAAGATAATAATCTCTTCTATCTTGTTCTATAGTAGAAATATAGAGAGAGTTGCAAAGCTACCAATAGGTCCAATAGAAAAATTAATATCAATCATCAGCACAGGATGTCAAAGTACTACACCTTTAAATGAAGAAATGGAATTTCACAAATTCTGTACTACAGAATTCTACTGTGCAAAGTAAAGAAGTGTAATGATTAATCAGACAAACAATAGTCCTGGAGAGATTAGGATAGGAGGCGCACCGTGCCACGTCATACAAGTACAGAGCTCAGGGAGAGAATGCGACACCCGGGCACTGCCGCTTCCAGATGCATGGCAATGGATTGTGTGCAGCTGTAGAAATATTTGCAGTGCCAGGCTGAACAGTGCAATGTCTCCTCCCGCAGTCTGTGCCCATACAGTGCCAGGCTGAACAGTGCAATATTGCCTCCCACAGTCTGTGCCCATACAGTGCCAAGCTGAACAGTGCAATGTCTCCTCCCGCAGTCTGTGCCCATACAGAGCCAGGCTGAACAGTGCGATCTCTCCTCCCGCAGTCTGTGCCCATACAATGCCAGGCTGAACAGTGCGATATCTCCTCCCGCAGTCTGTGCCCATACAGTGCCAGGCTGAAGAGTGCGATCTCTCTTCCCGCAGTCTGTGCCCATACAGAGCCAGGCTGAACAGTGCGATCCCGCCTCCCACAGTCTTTGCTCATACAGTGCAATATCGCCTCCCCGGGTCTGTGCCCATACAGTGCCAGGCTGAACTGTGCAATCTCTCCTTCCGCAGTCTGTGCCCATACAGTGCCAGGCTGAATAGTGCAATCTCTCCACCCGCAGTCTGCACTGTTCAGCCTGGCTCTGTATGGTCACAGACTGCGGGAGGAGAGATTGTACTGTTCAGCCTGGCACTGTATAGGCACAATCTCTCCTCCCGCAGTCTGTGCCCATACAGTGCCAGGCTGAACAGTGCAATATCGCCTCCCGCAGTCTGTGACCATACAGAGCCAGGCTGAACTGTGCAATCTCTCCTCCTGCAATCTGTGCCCATACAGTGCCAGCTGGTCAGGTGATTTACACCGACTTGTGCCAGGGCTTGGAATATATCGGTCTGAACTAGAAGAGAAAGTAACATCCTCCATGGCCCTTGGTCAGCTTTCTAGTGTTTTCTGCATCACACGAAATCTCTAAGCTTCCAGACAATTTAACCACTTGCCCACTGGGCACTTAAACCCCCTTCCTAACCAGACAAATTTTCAGTTTTCGGTTCTCTCACATTTTGAATGACAATCACTCACCTATATGAAATGTTGTCCTTTTTTTCCACACAAATAGAGCTTTCTTTTGGTATTTAATCACCACTGGGTTTTTATTTTTTGTGCTATAAAAGCAAAAAAGACCGAAAAATTCTGCAAATAAATAAAAAAACTTTTCTTCGTTTCGGTTATAAAATTTTGCAAATTCGTAATTTATTTTCATGAATTTTGGCCAAAATTTATACTGCTACATATCTTTGGTAAAAATAACCCGAATTGGTGTATATTTGGATTTTGCAAAAGTTATAGAGTCCACAAGCGATGGTGCCAATCTCTGAAAATTGATCACACCTGATGCACTGATGACCTATCATTTCTTGAGACCCTAAGGCCCCTTTCACACATGCGGACCGTATGTCCGTTTTTCATCCATCCGTTTTTGGATGAAAAACGGACATACATGCATGTCTATGGGGCAGCGGGTGTCAGCGGATGAGCATCCGCTGACACCCGCTATTGTCCGCCTCCGCAATTGTCCGGTTCTGCGGACGGAGGAAAATCCTATTTTTTTCCTCCGTCTGCAGAGCGGATCGGATGAACACGGACAGACGGTCCGTGTTCATCCGATCCTCCATAGAGGAGAGCGGAGAACTGACAGGGCGGTCCCTGCACAGTGTGCAGGGACCGCCCTGTCATCAGTCGGCTCAGCGGGGATCAGCTGTGCGACCCCCGCTGAGCAGCGGATCTTCACGGGGCGGATCAATACGGATCCGCCCCGTGTGAAAGGACCCTAACATACCAGGTCAGTACAAATACCCGCCAAATTACCCCTTTTTGGAAAGTAGACATTGCAAGGTATTTCATAAGAGGCATGGTGAGTTTTTTTAAGTTGTAATTTTTTCCCAAAATCAATCCACTAACTGATATCATCTGCGGATAGAAGATTTATCTCTTTGATTTGCAGATGAATGAAGAGAAAGATACAAAAGTAATGATATGTTACATTGTATCTTTCTGCATCTGAGCGAGTGTTTTTTTATAAACACGGTCAGACCGCTTTCTTGACAGCTAAACTGGCTGACCTTCTCTATGTACACAACAATGCCAGCTTTGAATAATCAAAGCCAAAATAGTTGTTTAGTTATTAGCTTGGGGGGGAGAAGCCTAGAAACCAGACAGAGATACTGGGCGTAGTACACCTGTCCTGTGAACAATGCAGGACCTTATTTTGGGAGTGTATAGAATGGCCAAAGTCTCCCACTAGTTCAAAGCGAATTGTTAAGAATATGTAAATATATTTGAATGTTCATTGTCTAGCTTTACAGCAACACCCTCATCTCAAAGTCTCTGGTTAGAAAAAAAAAAAAATCAATAATAAGGCCCCATGCACGACGCCGATGGCAAACTCTGCTGAAGGCATGTTTTAAAAACCAGAAACCTGCGTTTAGCCACGTTTTCATGCCGCGTTTGCGTCTATAAGCGATTGTAAAGACATCATATAGACCCTCCCCAAGCTCAGAAAGCATGTATTATTAACTATTTCTGCCATTTTGACCAGAGTGAGCAGCAGCAGAGAGAGCAGTTGTACACTTGCATTTGCCTCTCTGTTTTTTTTGGGGGGAAATGGATCCCATATTGAATATATGTCAGGAAATGCTCCTGATGTTGCTCTTGAGGCAGCAACGTCATCGCAAATTGCGTGAGAGGTCCAGAGTCAGAGCTCGTCGATATTGGACCCATCCGTTGATGGCACAGCGAATGTCCGTTGGATATTTCACAAACATGGTGGGGGATTGGGGCTAGGGGCAGACTAACCATTTGGCCACTTCCCGAGGGCCTCGGCCCACTAGGGGGCCCCATCCGGGTTGCCAGCCTCAGTAAAACCAGGGACAGTATGTAAAAATCTGTGTTTTTTTTACATCTGTTTCTGAAATGTCTCTTACCGACATCCTTTTGGTCTAAAAATCACGAAATTATAGCTGCCCCACCTCTCCAGTACCTTCTCAGCCAATAGAATGTCTGTGTATACTGTGTGTACATGTATGTGTATACTGTGTATACTGTGTGTGTGTGTATACATGTATGTGTATATTGTGTGTGTATACTGTGTGCCCCTATAATCTCCGATTGCCTGGGGGCCCCCTGGGGGCCCCATGAGTTGTCAGTCCGCCCCTGATCACGGCTTACCTGTCACCTGCCCACGATTCTGGGGGGGGCATACAAGGATAGAGAGTGTGTGTGTGTGTGTGTGTGTGTGTGTGTGTGTGTGTGTGTGTGTGTGTGTGTGTGTGTGTGTGTGTGTGTGTGTGTGTGTGTTCATAATCTCCGATTGCCTGGGGGCCCCATAATCTCCTACTGCCCGGGGGCCCCATGAGTTGTCTGTCCGCCCCTGGTTGGGGCTGACTAGACATTGGTTTGCAGGTTTTTCTTTGTAAAAAGAAAAAGACATTGCTATGCTTTGGTCAGACTAGGTGGAGTCACTGATTAGATTAGAAATTGGATGAAGGGTTGGGGCAAAGAAGTGGAGGCATTCCTCATTGTCTAAGCCACCTAAAAAAATTGAGTTGTTTTTATGGCATTGCATCAGTGAGTATATATGCTCTATGAACTATCTAAAGTAATTACGACATTTTTATTTTTTTTGTATTTTACTGGTCCAAAAAATTGGGTTCCGCGTTTAGCCACGTTTTGCGTCTGAACCCATTTTTTTGCTTCTGGGAAAAAAACGAGGTTAAACGCAACTGCATAAAAACGGGAAAAAAAACGAGACTGTGTACATGGACACATAGGATAACATTGCATGCGTTCAGGGGAAGTTGGAAAAAAAAAAAAGTGTCCAACTGCCTCTGAACGCGTTTAACGGCTTCCCGGCCGCCTAACGCCGATGTATGTCGGCAGAATGGCACGGTTAGGCAGAACCACGTACAGGTACGTGGCCCTTTAAGAGCCTAGCCGTGGGTCGCGCTCGCGACCCGGTCGGAAGCTTCGTGACCACGGCCGCGGGACCAGTGGACCCGATCGCTGCTGGTGTCCCGCGATCGGGTCACAGAGCTGAAGAACGGGAGAGGTATGTGTAAACAAACCTCTCCCCGCGCTTCCTACATTTTTTTTGCTTCTGGAAAAAACAAGGTTAAATGCAACTGCATACACACACACACACACCATAACCCCTCCCCTCCCCTTAGTGGTTAACTCTTTCACTGCCAGTGTCATTTATACAGGAATCAATGCATTTAAATAGCATTGATTTCTGTATGAATGACAATGGTCCCAAAAATGTGTCAAAAATGTCCGATGTGTCCGCCATAAATGTCGCAGTCACAATAAAAAAAAAAAAAAAAAAAAAAAAAAAAAAAAAAAAAAAAAAAAAAAAAATCGCTGATTGCCGCCATTACTGTAAAAAAAAAAAAATGCTATAAAACTATCCCATATTTTGTAAACGCTATAACTTTTGCGCAAACCAGTCAATAATCACTAATTGCGATTCTTTTTACCAGAAATATGTAGAAGAATACGCATCGCCTAAACTGAGGAAAAATCATGTTTTTTTATATATTTTTGGGCATATTATAGCAAAAAAATTTTTTTTTGTGTATAGCGCAAAAAATAAAAACCGCATGGGCGATCAAATCAAAAGAAAGCTCTATTTGTGGGGAAAAAAAGGACGCCAATTTAGGAGCCACGTCGCACGACCGTGCAATTGTCAGTTAAAGCGACGCAGTGCCGAATCGCAAAAAGGGGCTTGGTCCTTTGGCTGCCAATTGGTCCGGGGCTGAAGTGGTTAACAGCGCCTCGTGTGCATGGGGCCTAACGCTGGAGTTGCGTTTCAAAGGGGCATTCTAAATCCTTGAGCATTAAACCTAACCCTGCCAAATCCCACAAAACAAAAATGAGATTATAACTGTAGTAAAGCCTTTTAAACTGATAAAACCAAATGATTCCCAAGTGAATGGAATGTAGACAGATGTACCAGTTACATTCCAGGAAAAAGTTCCCTACAGAAGAGATCCCGGCTGCTCCAGCTTGGCAGTCACCGAGTACTTTCTAGGTAAACAAGGGAATAGAGGTCAGTTTGTTAAACGATGCTAACAGTGTTCAGCCAATGGAGGGAACGGATGTCAACATCGCACTCGCGGATCGCATATCACTCGTCAACCTTCTTCTAGCGGACATGTAAAAGGAATGCTCTCGGGGGAGCTGAGAATGAGACGGTCATATGGAACAGTACAGAGATCAGAAAAATAATCTACTGGCCTTTCTCTCTAAAGTCAACAATAGACAAAGATGGTAGAAAGTCAGAAGAACTAAAGCCAAAATGCTCTTATATTCTTTTGTATAGAGAAGGGGAGGGTTATAACTCCATTTCTGTTTTTACCATTTGTATCCCATTAGGGAGATTTCCCTTTACTTTGTTTCATAACCACAACTGTGAGTGGTCTACAAAAGCTGGGCCATAGATGGATCGAATCTCAGCTGGTCCAGCAGGGACCATCTATGGGCAGGTTGGTTGTACTGAGGTGGATCGATCAACTTCAGTACAACCAGCCTGTTTTTTTTTACATGCAATTACTGCCTGCGGCTATAGCCACCAGCAGAAAGCACTGGAGTTGGTTTACTAAAGGCAAATAGACTGTGCACTTTACAAAGTGCAGTTGCAATTGCTCCAGAGCTTAGTAAAATGAGGGAAAGCACTGCTGACTTCCATCATCCAATCACGCTCAAGCAAAAATGCGTTTTTTTTTTTTCTTTTGTGATTGGGTATTCTTTGCAAATTGAAGGTTTACTAAGCTCTGAAGCAATTGCACTTTGCACAGTCTATTTGCCTTTAGTAAATCAACCTCATTGTGTTCTGCCAGCAATGAAGGTAAGACCCCATCCCCATACACACCATTTTTGCCTTTGGATTTACCAAAACCATGTAGTGCAAGGGCCTGCCTGATTGCATACAAATTGAAACTCTTAAAGTGGAGTTCCACAGAAAATTTTTACTTCTGCTTTAAAGGAAGGTGATCCTCCTGACATGCCACATTTGGCATGTAATTTTTTTTTTTTGGGGGGGGAGGGGGCGGATACCCTCCTTTTAGAGGGTCCCAGCTCCCACTTCGCAGTGTGTGCCCAGCTGTGAAGCAACAGCCGAGCGCCCACAGTTAGGCCCCATGCACACGAGACGCTGTTAAATGCGCGTTCAGAGGCAGTTGGACACTTTTTTCAACTGCACCTGAACGCATGCAATGTTATCCTATGTGTCCATGTACACAGTCTTGTTTTTTCTCCCATTTTAATGCAGTTGCGTTTAACCTCGTTTTTCCAGAAGCAAAAAAATGCGTTCAGACACTTTGCTTTTCCACGTTTCAGACGCAAAACACAGCTAAACGCGGCTAAACGCAGGCACCTGCATTTAGCCGCGTTTGCGTTTATAAGCCTTTTTAAAAAGGAACCCAATTTTTTGGACCAGAAAACTCAGAAATATGATGGTAAACCATAAAAAAAAATACTAGAAAAATTGGTTTAAAAATGTGTAATTAGTTTAGATGATGCATACATGTTTGAGGAATATCCAACGGACATTCGCTGTGCCATCAACAGATGGGTCCAATATCGACAAGCTCTGATTCTGGACCTCTCATGCAAATTTGCGACGACGTTGCTGCCTCATCAAGAGCAACATCAGGAGCATTTCCTGACATATATTCAATATGGGATCCATTTCCAAAAAAAAACAACACAGAAAGAGAGGCAAATGCAAGTGTACAACTGCTCTCTGCTGCTGCTTCTCACTCTGATCAAAATGGCAGAAATAGTTAATAATACATGCTTTCTGAGCTTGGGGAGGGTCTATATGATGTTATCTTTACAAATGCTTATAGACGCAAACGTGGCTAAACGCGGCATTAAAACACAGCAAAACGCGCGTTTTTAAATGCAGGTTTCTGCTTTTTAAAACATGCGTTCAGCAGAGTTTGCATCTGCAAGGGAAGTGATGTCACTTAGCCCGGGCATTGAAGGAGGAAAACTACGGGGGGCCCCTAGCAACAGGCATTTAGAGCGGAGTTAAACAAAATATTTTTTTCAAAATGTTTTTATTTTTATTTAGGAATATTAATGATATTTTGTTTTTGTGTGTGTGCAACCCCACTTTAAAGTGGTAACCCCAAAAACAAGCAAACATTATATTGCAGATTACCAATTCGTAGATGTGATGGCTGCATTCGTTTTCTTTTCTGGCTCTCTTTCCTTCATTTTCAACTGGTTGATAAGTCAACAAGCCGTGCTGCAGATGTAGCAGTTACAGGGTTGAGACAAACCATTTAATGCTGGCATTGGTGCTTTTTTTTTTTATAGAAAATGTATCCCGAAAATGTTCATCGACAGACACTACATTATTCAAAACCATAGGGTTATATCGCCCCCTACAGGAGTAGGACACTAGGCAGAAAAAAAAAGGACTTGGCTACGCCTATGGGCAGTCCTAGGTGATATACACCCCCCTCTCTGCTATAGGCCTTCAGTTTAGTAACAAGCAGTGTCAGAAGCATCAAAACTCCTTAGAGGGGTGGGTGCTGTGTCCGTCAATGAACTCAGAGAAATTGATTTTACGGTAAGTCAAAAAATTGAATTTTCTCTTTCAATCATTGACAGACACAGCGCGCCATTATTCAGAACCATAGGGACGTCCCAAAGCAGTGCCAAACATGAGGGGTGGGACAACAAAAAATCCCAAGGCTAACACAAGAGCCAATCAGGTAACAGGAGCTCAACACAGAAACAGGAGGCAGCCACTAAGGCCCCAGGGGGGGGGGCGCCTACGTAGGGCCTATTCAAACAACCCCCTCCCCAAAAGGGGGGCACCCTCAGAGCCCCCACAGCACCGCCCCCCTGGAAGAAGGCGTCCGGCGTTGCCATGCCTGTATTTAAATTTGCTAGTACATTTGTAGACACTCTAATACAGGAGGTGTGTTACTGGCCAGATCCCCAAATGAGAACGGGGGGGGAATAAATAAAATAAAACAAATGCGACCACCACATCTAAGGGCTCATGCACACAGGACGTTTATAAAACACCAGCACTGCTACCAGGAAAATGCTTGTTACAGTCTTTTTTTCTACTGCCCCTAAACGCCTCAAAGTTTATGTGTGCATGGAAAAATAGGCCAACAAGAACGGGTGAAAAAAGTTCAGATGCCTCTCACAGCAGCTGTAAAAACGTACTTTGTGTACAAGTCCTACTGAGTGGTAAGCAATATATATGACAATTTTTGGTTTTGCGTTTTATACCGGACTTCCTAAACCCCCTCAAAACTGCAGCCTGAGGACACCAATGTATCCCTAAAACCCAACAAAAAGGACAGAAGAATGCACTGGGTTGGGGATGGTGAAGGTACTCTCAGTAGTGGAAATGTGATATGAGGAAACAGAAAAGGAATTATACTTTAAAGTTGAAAAGAAAAAAAGCTTTTAAAATACATCAATGTTTCAGGAAAAAAAAGTACAGAAAAGGCAAAGGCAAAAAAAAATTAAATAAAAAAAGAAGAAGCTGCCTGCATGGTATACGAGCAACGCTAGACAAAATAAAGGTTTGGTTGTGCCCATCTCACTTCCGACATCAGTACCCGCACAATCTCACCTACATGAGGAAGAGCTCAGTGTAAAGGGAGGGAAGGCGCGATCACTGCACCTGCATAAAGTGTTCTTTACACAGCAAAGCGGGAAGTTACAGAGAGAGAGAGAGAACAATAATTATTGTAATTACCAGGACTAGATTAGGGTGAAGCTCCATGTAAACAGTTGAATACATACATTACATACTCTATGTCTGCCTTCCTCAACACAGAGGAACCCTTCAACCCAGTGGCAGCAGCTCATATGGGGCGCACCCCACTAATCCATGCGCCCAGCCCCTAATTTACATGTAGGGCGCCGGACGCATGGATTTCAATGTTTTTTTGAAGCACATGATTAGAGCCTGATGCTTTCCGTTTCTCCTCTCAGCCAGTCGGGCCTCAGAACCCAATTGGCTGGGAGGAGAAACAGGAAGCCTGGAGTCCTAAGACTCGATTGGCGGCGAGTCCCAAGTTCTGATTGGCCGGGTGGAGAAGGGAGAACGCCGGGACTCAGGAAGAGATGTGGGGGGGGGGAGCCGCAACCTGGATGGGGTAAGTGGCAGGGGGCCTGGTAGGCAACGGTTGAGTGAAGCGGCGATCGATCGCCAGGGGCTGGGGGCTAAGCAGCGATCGAACGACGGGGGTGGTTGGCTCGCTGGGGGGGCGCCCCCCCCAAGAAAATTGAGCAAAAAAATGGGAGACATTTAATACATTTAGTTTTCTTATGCGATTGTTCATTGATGTCACTTTATACATGTAAGTTTACACATGTGTTTATAGTCTGCTTTTAGCGATTATTCTGTATCAGAAATATTGATTCATATTATATTACAGAGATCCTTTTAGATAATCAATGGGTGCCAGCCCCCTGAAGAAGACTGAAATAGTTGAAACGTGTTGGGTTTTTTTTTTTTTATGGCCGGGACATCTGTGTTCATCCATGTGCACTTTTGACTATCAGTTTGTATTGCATACAGTTTTTCATTTCTACTGGTCTTGTAGACTATCACTTAATGTTGTCATACATTGACCCCACTTATTAAGGGGCATTTTAAGCTTCAATTTCAATAAAAATAAATTGTATTTTTAGACATATACATTTCTACATTCTTTTGGTATCACAAGATCCGATTTCTCCCCCATCTTTCCCCATGTGGGCTTGTATATATAACTTTCCGCTCTCAGGGAACCCCTGCTAAAAATGACTATATCTACAACTCATAATACATTAGTGTAATAGTCAGTGGGAAGAATGCTCTTTACACTTGTGGTCATTGGGAAGCATTCCCCTTTAGGCCGGCCATGCACTGTTTGAAGCTCAGCCCATTAAGCAGAAACTGGCCGAGTTTTAAACTGTTAATGGGCAGGCTGATCGTACCAAGTTGATCGATCAAACTTGGGTACAACCAGCCTACCGGATTCTCTTGCAATCATTGCTAGCGGCTGCTATAGCTGCTAGCGATAATCACTGTCTTTTCCTGGTGGGGACGGCTTCCCCCACCCGCCCCTGTGCCAGGAGAAGACAGTGGCTCGGCAGAAGGGATTCGCACAACAACACTGTCTGTTGCAGGAAAGAAATTTGCTGCGTGTATGGCTGGTGTTCTGTCGATGTGTGCCCCCCGTCGAAAAGCGCACGCGCAGAACAGAAGCCTCCCACGATGTGCGCATGCGCTACGGCGAAGTCACGCCAGCTGATCGGGAAAACGACTAGCGTGACTTCGCCATAGCGCATGCGCACATGGTAGGAGGCTTTTTTAGATGGGAGATACCATTTGACAGGCGCAATTGAATGTTATGCAAACAGCAGAGGGATGCCGTAGTGGTCATTGTGCCTCGCTGTTGTGCCGCAGGTTTACAGAGTGCTCAAGGTCTGGTTTTGTCTGTGCTGCAGGGCGGGTTTTGCCTGTGTCTAATGGGGGGTTGCAATATAGACAAAACCTGCCCTTCAACACACCCACACCCCGCTCTACAACAGCGAAGCACAATCTGACAACTACAGTGTCCCTCCGCTCTTTGCATCGCTTTCAATTCTGCCCATGAAATGGTATCTTTCTTTGAAAAAAGCCTCCTACGATGGGCGCATGCGCCATGGTGATGTCACTCCAGCTTGCGTGGGCACTTTGACGGAGGGCACAAATCTATAGAACACCGGCTTTACAGATAGCTAAAAAAAGATTGATGATGTCAGTGGGAACTTATCGAAGAGGCAGGAACTGATGATTGCTCAAGGAACCCCTAGCAACTTCTGGAGGAACCTTGATCTATGTGCACCATTATCCTTGTCACAGGAATGTTGTATTTTATCAGGTCACACACTGTGCAGCGGTGTGTGAATCACAGAACTGGCCTAACAGAATACAAGTGTGACTTCACTCAGCTGTTTGCCTGGATTTTCCTTTTGAACTGAACTCTGGTCTTTCCTTCTAGTCTTGCACGGTTATACTGAAATTTCTCAGGGTCCATTCACACCAGCAGCTGATGTGCATTGCAGTGCTGATGTACCGACCCCAGTGCATTGCACGGTTTACTTTTTTAATTTAAATTAACTTTATTGAAAAAGTTCTATCGGCCAGGGTGCGGTACTTTTTGTCAGCACACACCTCCTGTACTCCACTACAATGCAGTGGCGTAAACCAGCCACACCAAGGAGAAGGCATTTTTCATTGTTTTGCAGTGGGGGTGCGCTGGAAAACCCATTCAATGCCCATCCAATGCAGTCCCACTGCACCTGGTGTGAAATGACAGTTAGGTTGGGTTCACACTTGTGCGATTACAGACATTACATGTGATTTGCACCGCATTGCTGTGCAGATCACATGCAATGTCTGTGCATCCTATGCATTAAGGTGAAAAAACATCTGACAGTGACCGGCCCCCAAGCCCCCACGTTTTTTTCTCACCTGAGCCTGTTCATACCCTCGGCGGAGACGCGCTGGACCTCTCTGCCTGGGGGTTCTCAACTCTTGATTGGATAGATGGATAGCAGCGCAGCCATTGGCTCCCGCTGCTGTCCATCAAATCCAATGAAGGAGGCGGGGCCAAGTCCACCATTCTGTGTCTTTGGACGCAAATGCTGGAATCAGGAGCAAGCCTGCAAGGTAACTGCTCTCCCAGGGGGTCTACCGATGGCAGAAGGAGCCGCAAGCTCTGCCGGGGGACCCCAGAAAACGAGGTTCGGGGCAACACTGTGCAAAACTAACTGCACAGCAGAGGTAATTATGATATGTTTGTTATTTTAAAAAAAAAAATACGAAGGATTACAATCACTAAGACAGGGCTGTGGTTCCCAAGTAACCAAGGTAGTGGCATAAAAATCTGTTGCTGTCTGGGAGCAAGTTCGGCATCACTGACGATGTTGTCAGCAAGAGCAATTTGGCCACATGCACGGTTCGCCATGGCGCGCTGCATTACTACTATCCTTGGGCCACCCAAAAGGTGTCCCAGATCTTTTATAATACTATTTTGTATACTTAAAGAAAAAATTGCCCTGCACCCTTAAAAAAGTGTTCGGGTTTGGCTTGAAGAAAAGGTGGCAACCCTAGGGAGGAACCAGAGAAGGTACTATATGAGCAACTTTAAAAAAGGCACCCTCCAATCAAAGGACACAGATTTACAAACAATGTGGGTGAAAATCTACATACAGGTTTTAATTTTGATTTGGGTCGTTGGAAACATCTGTATAGTTGTTGGCATCTTCATGTTCCGATTGGTCTTGAACTAGCAAAAATACAGAAATGGTGTTCTGTGGTCCCAAGCCCCTCCCCCTTTGTAGTTGTCAGATGAGGAGCAGGGACCTCTAGTTCAGGGGTCTTCAAACTGTGGCCCTCTAGTTGTTCAGGAACTACAATTCCCATCATGCCTAGTCATGTGTGAGAATGTCAGAGTTTTACAATGCCTCATGGGATGTGTAGTTCCCCAACAGATGGAGAGCCTTAGTTTGGAGATCCCTGCTATAGTTCCTCCTGTATTGAATTGTATTGGAACTATACTGTTTGTCCTTACGTTGTAAAGCGCTGCGCATATTGTTGGCTCTATATAAATCCTGTATAATGAGGAGGTCACCTGGCACACTTGGGGACAGTATAGAAAAAAAACATTGGCTTTGGAAGAAGAGAGTTTTTATGAGCAACATTTTAAACTTCATGAACTCACCCCAAGTGATTTCATGATCATAAATGTTATATCACAAGGTCATGCGTCTCAACACATTCAGAAAAAAGAAAAAAATACTACAATCGCAGCCTCGACGTACAACCTGCGGACTTTACGAGTGCCTCGCCGAGAGTTTCCGTCTCTTTAAATAGAAGCTGCCAGGCCAGTTTGCTGCTTTACACGGTAGGGCCATAATCACTGTGGAATTCTAGCAATCCGACCTGCTTGATGTACAAATGTCAATTAGATGTGAATCACTCGCCTTGTAAGACCGGCTCCCCCTCTACCTCCGGCCTCCCTCGGGCAAACATTGATGGTAGAAATATGTGTTGTACAGCGCCGTCGTTATGTACCAAGGCAATTACATCTCCAATAACTAGTCAAATGGGGCGACATACTGCAGCTTTATTCCTCATGCTTCAGCAGCCAAGGACTCTCCAAAAAGAACATCTTTGTGACAGATAAAAAAAGGGAACGGATACATTTCTCCCCTTATTTTATTGCTTGAAAGTCAGCTGTCCGAAAATAATCATCAAATTTATGTAAAATTTTTTCTTTTAATTTTTATGTTATATTATTGTTACCATTCATGGTTTCATTATCCAGCAGCTGGAGGTTAGATTTGTGTGTGCTTTGGTTCCAATTGGGCTCTCATGGATTAAATATGGAATTTAAACAGCAATCAAGTCTGCGTTTTCAATTTGCAATTTATTTTTATCTTTATTCGTTCCTGAATTTTATTGTAAAATACTTAATGCATTTATTAAAAAAAATATTTTTTTAATCTCATCCATTTTATTAAGATCTTCTTCCGTTATATATTATTTAATATGTCTCTATATTATTATTGGATATAATTGAATATAAGTTCTTCGGTTTAAAATAAATTTTGTTATGACTTTTACATATAGATCCACTTTTATGCAGTCTCTGCATTAAGGTAATAAACGCCCCTCTAACTGTCCTACCCAGAGACACAGTTTCCCTGGGCACTGCGGTATCCTGTGAGGAGGGGGGGGGGGGTGCCAAAGGGACCTTGGGGGAGGGGATTTGTGTTGGAAGGGGGGGGAAATTTTTTGTGGGGGGGGGGGATTTGGGGGAGGGGAAGGCAAAGATTTGTACTGGGAGGGCAGATTCCAGCCGGGGGGGGTGCAGATTTATACTGGGGGGGGGGGGGGATTTATGCTTGGGGTTATGCATGCAGATTAGTGCTCTGACACAATACTCATACATACGCAGTTTGCCATGTTCACCCTGGGCTCTAGATGACCCCGTCCCTGCACTGGCCCTACCCCTCCCTGCACCCACCATCCATAAATACTTCCCTGACTCCATGTCACCACTTTAGCTCTGTCTTTGGCTCCACCAACACTCCCCTCTCTTCCTTCTTTCACAGAAGAAAAAGAGCAGTGGGGCCATAGGCACCTACTACTGTTAGTCAAACTTCAGTGGGGAGGGGTGTGTGTCAAGGGACACAGCCCGGCTCAGGACCCAATGGGCGCACATACACACAGGTGCCTCCCCATCACCCAGCTTGCTACAGGAAGTCCCCAAAGGAGGGAGGAGCCAACAGCACCAGGACTGCAAGAAGAGGAGAAAAGTGATCTTCCTGCAAGGCAAGTATAACCTTATATTAACCGCTTACCGACCAGCCGCCGTCATACTGTGGCAGGTCGTCACGATACCACGAACCGTCGTAGCTATACGTCGGCTCATGGGATTGGGATAGCACAGCGGGGGTGCAGATGCTCATGGCCGACAGTCGCGATGATCGCCAGCCTTGGTACATAAGTGTGTGTAAACACACAAATCCATGTTTTGTTCTGAGGGGAATGACAGATCGTGTGTTCCTATTAGCTAGGAACCACAATCTGTCACATCCTCTAGTCAGTGCCCTCCCCCTTCAGTTAGAATCACCTCCCAGGGAACACAGTTAACCCCTTGATCACCCCCTAGTGTTAACCCCTTCACTGCCAGTGACATTTTTACAGTAATCAATGCATTTTTATAGCATTGATCACTGTATTAATGCCCATGGTCCCAAAAATGTCAAAATTGTCCAATGCGTCCGCCATGTCGTAGTCGCGATATAAAAAAAATTAATAAAAAAAAATAAAAAAAAACCTGCAGATCGCCGCCATTACTAGTAAAAAAAATAAAATAAATAAATAATAAAAATGCTATAAATCTATCCCCTATTTTGTCGACACTATAACTTTTGCGCGAACCAATCAATATTGATTATTGCGATTTTTTTTTCCCCAAAAATATGTAGAAGAATACATATCGGCCTAAACTGAGAAAAATTTGCTTTAAAAAATAAAAAAAAATGGGGATATTTATTACAGCAAAAAAGTAACAAAATATTGTTTTCGTTTTAAAAATTGTCGCTCTTTTTTTGTGTATAGCGCAAAAAATAAAAAAACGCAGAGGCGATAAAATACCACCAAAAGAAAGCTCTATTTGTGGGGGAAAAAAAGGATGTCATTTTTGTTTGGGTGCAACGGCGCATGACCGCACAATTGTCAGTTTTAAGCGACAGTGCTGAGTCACAAAAAATGGCCCGGTCATTCTGCAGCCAAATCTTCCAGGGCTGAAGTGGTTAAAAAAAAATACCTTTATCATCAGTTTAAAGCACTGCACTGGTAAATGATTATCAGGGTGAAGATTTATTGCAAAGTGAATGAAGATTTAAAAAAAAAAAGTATGGAGTCAACGCGTTCTAGGGGACCTTAAACCTTTATCAGGGCTTACAGATTGAAAATGATGGGTACTAGATAAAGCAACAGATATAGATTATACTGGAAAAATAAAAAAAGCGCCCCCCCTGGCTCCGATGGACTCACCCCAAGTTATTAAAAAGTATTTTTTGAGACAATATCTCAACAATTGGTCTCTGCCCTAAACACTTTCATGGATGGGAAATTGGACTATTTCCAATTGTCAGTTAAAAGTGGCCTGGTCAGGAAGGGATCTTCCTCTTCCAGTAACATGAAACACAGCTGCTAGCTGTTACTGTCTTAACAAAAGAAGAACTCAAGACCCTTTTTCCTGTAATTGAGGCGAATTACAGGTATATCAGATTTTTATGGTTGTATGTGTCTCAGTTGAAGAGAGTTGCCCTGATTGCTTTCTGTCTCACGGGGACAAGTAGTAAAAGGAGAAATCTCCTCAAATGGGGAAACAAAGCCTGGCAGATGAAGGATCTTCAAAAAATTATATATATATATATATATATATATATATATATATATATATATATATATATATATATATATATATATATATATATATATATATATATATATATATATATATATATATATATATATATATATATATTTGGTTGGATTCGCCCTTTAAATGCACACGTTACTTTTCTTATCTGCTTTTGCAGCTTTCTCCAGGTTTTGGTATTTGGTCATGGGGCTCTGTAGTTTGGAGATTCCAGAGTGTCTTGGGACGGAATCTCCAACCCTGTGTCCAGACTTTGTAAGAAGCAGTGCAACAGCCTGAGGACTAATGCCAGAGTAGAGAGACAGGAGGTCTCCAGGAGTCAGAGAGGTTTCTGCAACAGCCTGAGGACTAATGCCAGAGTGAAGCTGTGGGCGCTAAAGAGAAGCCATCCATAGTGAGGAAATCCTGTGGTCTGTGTTAGGTGGGCTAGCATTTTCTGTGAGTGTTTATTTGCTGGAGAAGAACCCCTGTGTGGGAAAACTTTATGTCAAAGACTTTCATTTGCCTTTTTAATAAAAATGGGCTACCATGCCCTTAAATATAGTTCCTGACTGGCTTGAATCACTAACAAACGCATCTACCACGAGAGCTAATGGCCCCCATGTTACAATATATTATATATATATATATATATATATATATATATTTTTGGTTGTATTCGCCCTTTAAATGCATGCGTTACTTTTCTTATCTGCACTTGCTGTTACAATATATATATATATATATATATATATATATATATATTTTTGCTTGCACACCAAGCAGAACACTGGAAGGTTTATTGGTGTAGAACAATATTTAAAGCGGAGTTCCACCCTATTTTACGTCTTTAGCTCAATCACATTACAGTAATGTATTCAGTTAGAAACTGAACTTTTTTTTCTTGTGTACCTGTGTTTTTTGTCATGTCCATCTCTGCTTCCTGTATGTGTCCACTGCAGATATTGGCGGGTATTCCGTCATTTCCTGTGTGCCGCACTGTCTTCTGGGAGCTTGTGTCATTGTTCCCAGGAGTCATTACGGGGGGCCTGCCGCGAGTTCTCACGGGATTTCAATAGGGATGAGCTCAGGCGTGTTTGCATGGGCCACGTGCAGATCCCGCCAGGAAGTCGGCACATTGCTGCGCTAATCACAGGCAGTGAGACATTGCCCGATCTCTGGAGCCGCGCATCGGGACAATGTCTCACTGCCTATGATTAGCGCAGCGCTGCACCGACTTCCTGGCGGGCTCTGCGCGTGGCCCATGCGAACACGCCTGAGCTCATCCTTATATTTCGAAAGAGGACTTTTTTTTTTTGTATTGGTTTGGTTGCCATCACAACGGGGCGGGAACTTTCGATGCTGCTGCCCGTTGTGATGGCAACCCTGAAGATTATAGCGCTGCTCGCCGTAAACACCGAGCATGCGCGGGAAAGAGCGGTGAATGCTGGGAGCTCAGCATTCACCGGATCCCGTAAATCAATGCTTGTGGGCTTCACATGCCCACAAGCAAGATGGGAACGGCCAGGATCACTTTTTATAAATAATCATTAGAAACTAAAAAACAGACAGCAGCAGATTTAAAAAAAATAAACGATGCAGTATTAATTCATTAATTTTAAAAGTGTATGAATGACTACAAAAAAAAAAAAAAAAAAAATTGAATGGTTGCGGGAAACCCGCTTTGAAGGTTTCCTCCTCCCAGCTGTCAGAACGAGCAATGCCTGTAGCACACAGCATACCAAGTAATATAATCTCCTATACCAGCATGGCCACCTGTTCAAATATGTGATAGTGCTATGAATACTGCACCCAGCTGTGTGGGAGTGAGGGGAGGAAGGTAGAAGAATAAAAACTGTATATAAAGGCCCGCTTTCCATGCTTGGTTTGTCTTGTTACTGATGGTTCACCAAACATATGTGGAACATGTTACAAGCAATCCATCCTCAAGTTCGCTTTTGTATAAACACCCGTATCTGGAATACCTCTAATTATTTGATGAACACTAAACTGTATCAGTTGGTGTTATTCTATTAGGTATCTGGATTTCAAATGTAAATCTTCTATTCACAGCTTTATTATAAGTGGATCATTTGATGAGATGGGGGGGGGGGGGGGGGGGGGGCTTTTACATCTGCCTGAACTATTAAAGTGTATGAGCACATGAGAAAGCCATATTTATTTTTTCTTAAGTGAAAAACTGCCCATTCAGCTTAATCACTAAAGAAGAAATCCATTCAGCAAAGTCAAGGCGATACATAAAAAACAGAAGGAAATGTAGCGTAGGGTTTGGTGCAGTAACCCCAATGAGGCCTGTTGTGATGTGAATGAGTCAGCTTGTCAGTGACTGTCCTCAGCAGCCGCCTCCCGCAGTACAACAGAGAAACCCCGGAGCCACGAGGTTACTGAGAGTCACTGACAGCTCCCTCGTGCTCTTCCTTCACAAGGAATTGTTTGCATTTCACAGAGAGCGCTTCGCCAAAAATGTGTCACAGCACAGCTACAGCGGAGGCCCGGGGTTACTGTGGGACGCCACCAGCAAAGGGAGGGTTGGATAACAAACAAGAACTATCCGTCCAAAATGACATTTAAAAAAAACAAAAAATAAAAGTTACACAGAAGCAAAGAGAAAAAAAAAAAAAGAAGGAGAAAAAGAATTCTGTACACATGGGCGGGGGCTGAACAAATACAGAATAAAAGGTTATAAAATAACTTTGTCCTGAGAAAATCTCTATATGCAACCAAGTAACATGTTTATATAAAAAAAAAAAAAAAAAAGGGAGGAGAAGGACTGCAGATTCAATACAGGACACTGACCCAAAATACAGGGGGTGCTTTGAGGGAGAGCATAATGGTTTACAGTCAATTTCAGTTAAAAGCGGGAGGTTCACACAAAAATGGAACCTACGTTTTTTGGAACCCTTCCCCCCTTCAGTGTCACATTTGGCACCTTTCAGGGGCAGGGGGGGGGGGGGGGGGTGCAGATACCTGTATAATAAAAAAGCATTTGCACCCACTTCCATGCATAGTCTACGCCTCTTCCCGTCCCCCCGCAACTTGCGCATGCGCAGTAGGGAATCGGGAAGTGAAGCCGCAAGGCTTCATTTCTTGATTTCCTTACCGAAGATGGTGGTAGGGTAGAGCCGAGCAACAGATCGGCTTCGGGTGACAACATCGCGGGTTCCCTGGACAGGTGAGTGTCCTTATTTTAAAAGTCAGCAGCTGCAATATTTGTAAAAAAAAATTATATCTATATATATATATATATATATATATATATATCTATATATATAGATATATAGATCTCTATATATATATAGATATATATATATTCTATATCTATATCTATATCTATATCTATATCTATATCTATAATATCTATATCTATATCTATATCTATATCTATATCTATATCGATATATCTATATATATAGATATAGATATATAGAGATAGATAGAAGAGACGCTTGAGAGGGGATATGATTTCTTTTGCGGAAGGGAGTTTAACAAGACACGTGGCCACTCATTAAAATTAGAAGAAAAGAGGTTTAACCTTAAACTGCGTAGAGGGTTCTTTACTATAAGAGCGACAAGGATGTGGAATTCCCTTCCACAGGCGGTGGTCTCGGTGGGGGGAATCGATAATTTCAAAAAACTATTAGATAAGCACCTGAACGACCACAACATACAGGGATATACAATGTAATACTGACATATAATCACACACATAGGTTGGACTTGATGGACTTGTGTCTTTTTTTCGACCTCACCTACTATGTAACTATAACACCCCAGCGGACCCGGGTGGTGGGAATGGGTCCCCCTAAAAAAGAAGGCGTGGCCTGCATGCTTACTAGCAGCCACTGTAAACCGACAAAACTAGAGAAAAATGTAGCTGTGTGTGTAATCTGTCTGATCTCTCTTACTATGTAGTCCTCTGAACAACACAGACTTTACAAACTGTCCACATTTATCTGCATTGTTTCATATTAGTATGAAAAACCAAGCACATTTTTTAAAGCCATGACTGCAATTATATAAAAAAATACACACTGCCTTTAAAACAACAACGTTGCCAAAAAATGAACAAAAAGGCAGCCAAATAAAAGAACAGACCCCGTTGAGCTGTGTCAGGGCGTGGTGGATAAAAATGCAGCATATCTGGTGTGCTGTGGTGCATAAACTTTAAAAAGAGTCCCGCCTGGGGAATTTTTTAAAGTCAGCAGCTACAAATACTTTTTATAAAGGACACTTATCTGTCCAAGGATCCCACGATGCCGGCACCCCAGCCGATTTTTGGATCAGCTGTCGGGTGCTGCTGCTCCCGCCAACTCCACTAAGGCCCCTTTCACACTGGGGCGGTTTTCAGGCGGTACAGCGCTAAAAATAGCGCCTGTACACCGCCTGAAAAAAACAGCCCCATTCACTCCAGTGACTCTAGCTACGTCGGCGATCTGCGGGGGATTTTAACCCTTTTTCGGCCGCTTGGGGGGGGGGGGGGGGGGGTAAAACCGCACCGCAAGCGGCCGAATCCCGCGGGCAAACCGACGGTAAAGCAGCACTAAATATAGCGCTGCTTTACCGTCACCGCGGCTCCCGCCCCAGTGTGAAAGGGGCCTAAGGGAAACCGGCAGTGAAGATTTCCATCTTCATAGCCGGTTCCCCCACTGCGCATGCACGAAACACGCTGTGATAATTGGGCCAGCAGCGGAGGAAGGAGGAGGGGGGCTGAACTTTGAGGGACGGCGCCGTCTCCCGTAAGTGGGCATGGGGACCAAATGTGTACTGGTCTCTCACAGTACACAGAACATGGAAATTAATTATTTTAGTAAATATAAACTGCGGAAAAAAAAAAAAAAATATATATATTTATTCTCATCAGCAGTATATAGCAGCTTTGTGACTTCTATCAGTGTCTGGTTAAAGCTTGTAGGAGGCGTTTTAATTCTCCTCTGACTGTCCTATGAGGATGCAGGATCCCTGACCCACTGTCTGGACAGTGCTAATTGTCCCTGTGCTGATCACATACACCCTCCCTCCCAAAAAAAACAATACACACCAAACTGAGAATGTGCAGAGTGCCCCCAAAGCGCTGTACTGTCAGAGGATGGTTTGTGGAAGAAGGAGAGGATCAGAGTAGACAGGATCAAACAGCCTTTTTTTTTTTTTTACACAATGCAGGGGATTCCTTTGGTTCCACAGTGAGTATAACAATAACATACAATAAATAGCAGCTAGAATCAAAATCAGTTTACTGAATCAGATCAGGGAGCTATTGCGATTGGTTGCCAGGAGGTTACAGTGTATCATTACCGCTCACCGACTGGTTGCTAGAGGTTACAGCACACATTACGGCTCACTGATTAGTTGCTAGAGGTTGCAGCACGTGATTTCTGCTTGTTGATTGGTTGCTAGAGGATTACAGTGGATATGACCTGAGGGGGGCATTATATACATATCAACGCCGCCGGCCGGCGCTATTTACAAACGAATGCCGGTCATTTACACGTAAAAACACAGGGTCTGCAGGAGAGTCGTCTGTACACAACAATAAGGCAGAGCTGGGCAGCATTAGTAGCAGCACTTCACATTGAGATATCGGGACACAGCATGGGACTAAAACCTTGAGGGACGAGGGAATTTAAACCAGGATAGTTGTCAAGTATGAGGCAGCTGCTTTGGGCCCCATAACAATGAAAGGGGCCCAGGGCCCCGTCATTAAAAGGACACCTGGCTGGATGCTGGCAATACCAGATTATATTCGCTCCAGTTTTCAAAATGTACTCCAGTGTATCAGTGTTTAGCCCCTCTATTACATCACAGAGATTGATATCTCATACAGCAAAGAGTGTGCTGCATCATTGTTGCAGAGTGTAAGTTTACTACCAACAGTTAATACAATATTATTCCCAATCTTGGTCTTAATTCTCGGACCAGAACCAGTGACTTGCCCTTTTTGAGTGTAGATTCGAATAATATATGTGCAACCCAAGCCGGGGACCGTTCCCGCTTACTGAGCTGTATCCAGATGCTAAACGGTTGAGGAGATTATACGCAGATGCAATCTATTGTTCAGGGACATGTAAAACGAATATCAAATCAAATATTTACCAACTTCACTGCCAGGCAGATTTCCCGTGAGCCCCATTCTGCTCAAACGGCCAAAAACAAACTTTCCAGATTGTTTGTTCTTGTACAGACGTAGGAGGAAAGGCGGAAGGAGCAGAGGAGTCTAATAAGAGGGGACGAGGGTGGACCACAGCACCAAATAACAGACATTTTTAGTTGTTTACAAACAGATATTGAAGAAGTATCATCAGAAATGGGAAAGGTTTGTTGGATATCCCAGGGTGCCAAGGGAATGTAGCACTTGGTCCTGTTCAGATCTGTGAAGTTGAGCTAATATGATTGACAGAGAATGCCACCCTCCCATTACCACTGTCTGACCACATTGCTCAGAAGGTAGAAGATAAATACTTATAGTTCCAAGTGACCACACACACACACACACATGACACACACACACACAGAGCCCTCATAAATCCAGCGCCAAGTGACAGACCTGCACAACACTCCTCCTACTGGGGGATCTCTGTGCAACTGGGAGGGCTACTGGGGGGGATCTCGATGCAACTGGGAGGGCTACTGGGGGGGATCTCGATGCAACTGGGAGGGCTACTGGGGGGGATCTCGATGCAACTGGGAGGGCTACTGGGGGGGATCTCGATGCAACTGGGAAGGCTACTGGGGGGATCTCGATGCAACTGGGAAGGCTACTGGGGGGATCTCGATGCAACTGGGAAGGCTACTGGGGGAGCTCGATGCAACTGGGGGGGGGGGGATCTCCATGCAACTGGGGGATCTACTGGGGGGGGGGGGATCTCCATGCAACTGGGGGATCTACAATGGGGGGGATCTCCATGCAACTGGGATCTCAATGCTACTGGGGGGGATCTCATGCAACTGGGAGGCTACGATGGGGGGGGGGGGATCTCGATGCAACTGGGAAGGCTACTGGGGGGGATCTCGATGCAACTGGGGAGGCTACTGGGGGATCTCGATGCAACTGGGGAGGCTACTGGGGGACTCGATGCAACTGGGGGGGGGGGATCTCCATGCAACTGGGAAGGCTACTGGGGGGGGATCTCCATGCAACTGGGAAGGCTACTGGGGGGGATCTCCATGCAACTGGGAAGGCTACTGGGGGATTTAGATGCAACTGGGAAGGCTACTGGGGGATTTAGATGCAACTGGGAAGGCTACTGGGGGATCTAGATGCAACTGGGAAGGCTACTGGGGGGTCTCGATGCAACTGGGAGGGCTACTGGGGATCTCGATGCAATCGGGGAGGATACCTGGGATTTTAGTGCAACTGGGGAGGAAACTGGGGATCAACAGGCTCCTGCTGCTATCAATCTTTCCAATGAGGATCCAATGAGGCTGGAGCTGCTGTGCTCATCCCCGTCACTGAAACGGGGGGGGGGGGTGCTGCAGCACAAAAGGTTTTTTAAGCCCCTTTAAGCCGGCCTTACACAAAGCCACATGTTTGCATTGTGCACCATTACAACCTTTTAGCTACCAGCATTAAGACAAACACCAACGTCATTGATTGATATGGAGGATGTCGGGCATCTGCATAGCATCTTCGTTTGGCCCTCCCATGCCCCCCTCTGTCAGCATTGGGGTCACATTAGCTGAGCGGTGGAGAGAAACTGAGGGAGAAGGGAAACATTGGAATACTAGCCAGTGTGCAAAGGTGTATTTTGTATGGTTGAATAAAATCGCCTCCTGGGTGTCCAACGTGTGTGGATGTTGATGCGTTATGTATTTACATTTTAGAATGGGGTGCCTCGAGGTTGTGCAGAATTTTAAGGGGTGCCTTGACTAAAAAAAAGGTTAGGGGATAATTCCATAGTCACTGTTGCCCTGATCTTTCATTATTTTCCATGAGAAATTCCCAGAGTGGTTAGAGACCAGCTGCTGTACACACAGCCACACACACACACACACACACACACACACACACACACGTGTATATATCTATATATATCTATTTTGCAATCCCATGTGTGCTTGGAACTCGTCTATCTATTGGAAACAGTTAATAAACGCTGTTCACCATCTGTCTGCCATCTGAATTTCTTCATATATTGGGTCAGGAAGAGTTGGGAGCAACAGTCCTACCCACAATCACTGTAGGCACAACAGGCTTCTTGCACTGGCTCTACACAGGAGTGAAGCCTCCAGTCTGTGGGAGGGGCCAAATCTACTTGCTGTGTGAAATTGATTGGGCAGGTCAGAAAACCAGTTCTAATCTCCATTGTTTCACTCTGGGACAAATGAGCATCAACAGCATATGCCAGTGCTGCTCATCCCCTACTACCTCTCTGTTTACATGACCAGGAATGATTAGCTGGTGGTGTACCTACCCACCCAAGCCTGGTGCCTCCAATAAATCAGGCTGTACATGCTAATCTGAGCAAACGTATAGCCCTGATCAGCCTCACCTAAATCTGTGCTGTGCAACCTCCCTCTCATGCTCTAAGGCAGGGGTCTCCAAACTGCGGCCCTTTGCTTGCCTGTGGGAGTTATGCTTGTAACTGTCAGCCTTGCAATGCCTCATGACTTGTAGTTTCGCAACAGCTGGAGGGCCGGCATTATTGGTCTCCAAACTGCGGCCCTTTGCTTGCCTTTATCCAGGCCCTTGTGGCACCATTTCTCCTACTGACTCCAACAATGGGGCACTATTGCTCCTACTGACACCAACAATGGCTACATAATTCTTGTTACTGACACCAACAATGGGCCACTGTTCCTCCCACTGACACCAACAATGGGCCACTGTTCCTCCCACTGACACCAATGGCGGGGCACTGTTCCTCCCACTGACACCAATGGCGGGGCACTGTTCCTCCCACTGACACCAATGGCGGGGCACTGTTCCTCCCACTGACACCAATGGCGGGGCACTGTTCCTCCCACTGACACCAATGGCGGGGCACTGTTCCTCCCACTGACACCAATGGCGGGGCACTGTTCCTCCCACTGACACCAATGGCGGGGCACTGTTCCTCCCACTGACACCAATGGCGGGGCACTGTTCCTCCCACTGACACCAATGGCGGGGCACTGTTCCTCCCACTGACACCAATGGCGGGGCACTGTTCCTCCCACTGACACCAATGGCGGGGCACTGTTCCTCCCACTGACACCAATGGCGGGGCACTGTTCCTCCCACTGACACCAATGGCGGGGCACTGTTCCTCCCACTGACACCAATGGCGGGGCACTGTTCCTCCCACTGACACCAATGGCGGGGCACTGTTCCTCCCACTGACACCAATGGCGGGGCACTGTTCCTCCCACTGACACCAATGGCGGGGCACTGTTCCTCCCACTGACACCAATAGCGGGGCACTGTTCCTCCCACTGACACCAATGGCGGGGCACAGTTCCTCCCATTGACACCAATGGCGGGGCACTGTTCCTCCCATTGACAGGGCACTATTCCTCCCATTGACACCAATAGCGGGGCACTATTACTCCTACTGACACTAACAATGGGGCACTATTCCTCCTACTGACACCAACAATGGTGGCATAATTCTTGCTAGTGACACCAACAATGGGGCACTATTCCTCCTACTGACACCAACAATGGTGGCATAATTCTTGCTACTGACACCAACAATGGGGCAGTATTCTTCCCACTGACACCAGGACACGTTCTACTACCAACTGACCACAGCCCAGCCCCCTCCTAAAGTGTGAAAAGGACAGTAAACTGGCCCCTTGTTTATAAAGTTTGGAGCCCCCTGCTCTAAGGCCACAGTGAGGAGTTCACAGAAACAGGGACACCTAAAAAAAAAAAAATTGAATCCCAGCATACAAGTCAAATTAGATGAGTGTGAATATGAAGCAAATCAGCATGTAGAATGCCTCCACCAAGATAGTTTTCAAACTTTTCACATGACTGAATATGTGTCATATTTCTCACCCCCCCACCCAATGACTGGACAGTGCTAGGAGAAGCTCAACACCAATAGCTAACATCCCTGGTACTCTCCTCCTATCAGAGTGCTCCTTGTTAGAACATGCACATGAAAACTGCATCACGACTGGCTTCTTGTGCTGCTTCTCCCACTCATGGTCTGAGCTCTGCTGTATAGGAAACTGCAAAAGGCCGATATTAAAAGCAAACTCATGTATAGCTTCGAATTTTTATTAATTAGGAGCTGCATTCATTTGTGTCACTTATACCTGCCTGGAGTTCCACTTTAAATCAGAAGGATGTAGATAATATCCACATGCCCCCATTTTTTGCAGTCCTTGTAAGCCTGAGTTTATGTAAGGATAGGGATATGTTAATGATAAAAGCATCTAAAGCTCTTCTAGAATTTAAACTCTACCGGTGATGCAGGATGACGTCAGGACCTGCGTCATCACACAGAGCTCCAGCCGTGTCCTTCCACCACGAGTCGGTTCAGGGCTGTGTCTCTGCGTTTTTGTACTGACACATTAAAGGGCAAAACATTTGGCTGTTAATGGAGGTATGAACTGTATTTTTATTTTATTTTTTTTACACATGAAAACATCTGCAGCTATCAACACTGCAGAGCTCCAAATTGATTGGATTTGTCAAGCAGAAGGCGAGAAATAACACTAAGCACAGTGGTATCGCTGTAACAAACAACAACAGAGCTAGTCACTGTTCCAACACATTCTTGGGGCGATATAAAACATAAAAAAAAAATGCTGGATTATTGCAGTTATGTACTCATTTTTACATGCAAGTGTGAATAAGTAGTGGGCTCTAGTGGATAGCACAAGGCTGTCAGTCTAACACAGGGGACAGACTGACAGCTGGAGGAAGCAGAGTGATCTCTCACCAGTGTGCTACTCTACTGCTGTCCAATCAGAGTTGGCACTGGTGTGTCTGCTGCTACTGCAATGGAGGTCTTGGACCAGGCTGTGCAGACTGATAAGAGCACCCGGCTGAACAGAATTACACTTTTTTTGTGTGAATGCGAGTTTAAAGTGATACGAAACACACACGCACACACACACACACTAAAACAAAAAAACACCTAAGTGCCTTTTCCTAATCGATATACAGCTGTCACATGACCCAGAGCTTTCTGTAGGGAAACATAAGCAAGAGGAGTTTCTAGTCCTCTGCTGCTTGTCACATTTTGAAATAAACAGCCTTTGGAATACAGCAAAAAACAAATAATATCAATAAACTGTTTAAATGGTCATACAAAGATATATTAGAAATCAAATATTTATTATTTTTAGGCAATAACATGGTGTGGGAGGATTTCTGCCAGTCACAAGCTGTGTCACACCCCTCCATCCTGTGTCTTAGAATAAGAAGGAGGTGAAGCCTCCATCAATCTACATAGTAAAAGCCCACCCGCATTGTGTTTAGCTGGTTAGTGGGCATGGAGGAGGGAGGGAGTAGGCGGTCGTTTACCACTGTCAGCATGTATGACTCTGTAGTCACATGAGCTGCTCAGATTTGATAGGGAGGAAATACTCAGCATAGAAACTCACTGAAAACAGAGGATGTACAGAGTTGCCAACATTTCTCTGCAGAACCCCCCAACTGTAGTGGGGACATGGATAGAATAAGGAGATAGAGAGCAACAGAATCAACCAGGTGTTTTGCAAAATACAGAAAACAAATCTCATAGTGAGTGAGTATGAACAGCATGTAACAGCCCATTTGATAGTGTCAATAAACCCACATCGTAAAAAAAAAAAACTAAGTATATTTTGATTGCACATTTTCCATTATTATTGTAAAATTTTAAAGAAAGTAAAATTAAATTTTAGGATTCACATTTTTTTTTTTTTTATATATGCTATAAGTGTGACATGCTCATTTTTTGTTGCACAGACTGTAGTAGTTCTTCCTCTTTTAGCTGTCTGTCAGAGAACTGGTACCCTGGGAATCCGAGGCGATAAGACAACAAAGCATAGTATACTACAGACTAGAACTGATCTCCAAAAGTTGGTTCTGGTTGAGACCTCTGGTGGCTACAAATAATCTGATCCAGCCTTCAAATGGATAGTCTGATGTGATGCTCAGATTATGAAGGCTTCCCTAGGTGGATGCGAGTTTTAATCAGACGCTCAACACATATACACATTTAACTGGTGATAGGATACAGAATTCCCGATTGATACTCATAGCAAGGCCTATCTTCAACATCACAAGCGGGCTACTGCTTTTTTTCTTGGCAGACATATAAATATACACAAGTGACAGCAAGTTGTTCATCATGTCTTTTTTTTTTGTCTGAGGATAGTCCTGTGTCTTATCCCGAGCCTTATTTAAAGCGGTTCTGCACACACTTCATTTAGTAAATCTCTTTAGGAGTACTAAATGGCGTGGTTTTTTTCCCCCACTTACCTTGTAATTGCTGCTCTGTCTCTTCGGGGGTTGGCGGGGTCTATGCGTCGATCCTCGTCATGCCGCACTGTCTCCTGGGATCTGGTGTCATTGATCCCAGGAGTCAGTGCGGGCTCCTGCCGAAATCTCGCGAGATTTACGGGGCTCCTGGCGAAATCTCGCGAGATTTACGGGGCTCCTGGCGAAATCTCGCAAGATTTACGGGGCTCCTGCCGAAATCTCGCAAGATTTACGGGGCTCCTGACGAAATCTCGCAAGATTTACGGGGCTCCTGCCGAAATCTCGCAAGATTTACGGGGCTCCTGCCGAAATCTCGCAAGATTTACGGGGCTCCTGCCGAAATCTCGCAAGATTTACGGGGCTCCTGCCGAAATCTCGCAAGATTTACGGGGCTCCTGCGGAAATCTCGCAAGATTTACGGGGCTCCTGCGGAAATCTCGCAAGATTTACGGGGCTCCTGCCGAAATCTCGCAAGATTTCGGCGAACGTGAGGCATGCTGGTTCCCATAAGGAAAGGGAACAAGGAAGTAAATGCTTGTGGGTTTCAAATGCCCACAAGCAAAATGACATTGCTGCTGGCATATATTTTCAAAGTTCAGAATTTTAAGAATTACGGACACGGACAACGGACGGACACCAAAAACGTGAGTGTATTGAAATAAAAATTTTAACATTACAGGAAAAAAAAAAAAATAGTGTGTGCAGAACCGCTTAAAATTTATTGTCACAGTACCCTTTTCCAGGCATCTATTCCTGGCATCTACCACCCTTTGGGTAAAATACTTTCCAACATTACACTTCAACTTTCCTCCTGATACTTTGAGGTCATGGCCCCGTTTTCTTGAGCTTAGATTCACGTTGAAAAAAAAAACAAAAAAAACAAAAAAAAAAAAACTGCTTCCGGAACCTTATTCACAGACGTCATGTATTTTAAAGGTTTCACTTTGAGGTTGTACAATCTTCACGTTTATCTCTCAGACCTTGCGGCATCTTCATGTCCATCTCTGGACTTGCTCTACTGCAACGCATTCATTTTCATGTCCTGGATTTGAACCTGCAACCTCCGCTGTGTCTGGTAGAATCCATTCTTGCCAAGCCACCCTGAGATGCTGGTCAGCTTACTGCCCGGTTCCTTAGACAACCTTGTCTTGTGTTTTGCTTCTCTTGAACTTTGAACCCTTTGCTCCTCCCATGAACTTTCTATTTTAGCCATGCCTTTGCACTTCCTGTTTGCCGGATTATTGTGCCTTCTCCAGCCTGCTGCCGTCCGTATCTTCACTACCACCGATTACTGCCCTTTGGCTTGTATGCTTGATCCCAACCTGCAACCACTTGTTGCCAACCTTTGGTTTGTCTGCCGACTATGCTTCTAGTGGATCCCTACCTGGTATATCTGCTACTGGACCCCAACTTGCTCACCTCGGGGGAGCGATCCTGAGGACTGCAACCTGTTACTAACACACAGCAATACCCATCTTCACCATCAGGAGCTCTGGTCAACACTGGTTAGTGATTGGATCCCACACGCCGGATGAGCATGCCCCATCCGCCAGGGTGAGCCTGCTTGTATACCTATCCTGCTGGTCGGTGGGAGCCTCTCTACAGCTATAGCTACTGGTCTCTGAGCCTGACCTTGACATTATTCTTCTGGAAAGGAGGTCATCAATGAGGCAACCCTTTAAAAGCTCTGAACACCAGGGGGCAGGAAAGATGGCTGTCACTGTGGTCACATGATCACAAGCCAGTATCGGTGGCTATTGAATACAAGTGGGGACCAAGGGCTGTCACAGCTCTGTCTCGGAGCATGCAGCAAGCACGTTCTCAGCACAGAAATATTGGGCGCCCAGCGACACACATGTGCAGCATGTGCACACATATGTTTTAGGCAGTTGTAAATGAGGTAAAGGCTAGGGTCACACTACTGCAATCAAACGGCACTGCCCTTGCGATCCACAGCAGTTGTCCGTACAATCTTAACGACTCCGGAAATGCAGTGAGTTTTCCAGCACCAGATCACATGGTACAAAACAACTATGTGATCCAGTTGCAGTGTGGTTCCAAAATTGCTGCATATGCATGTCTTCCATATGATACGGTGCAATTTGAGCCCATTCAAAATGAAGACACTTCCGACTGACTTTTTCGAACAGACTTGGACACGGACAATCACACCAAAGTCTGACGGAATCGAACGTGATGACGTACGACCGGACTAGAATAAGGAAGTTCATAGCCAGTAGCCAATAGCTGCCCTAGCGTTGGTTTTCGTTCGTCGGACTAGCATACAGATGAGCGGATTTCTCGATAGGAACTGGGTCCGGTGGAGTTCTGGCGGAAAAATTTGAAACATGTTCTATTTCTAAAGTACGTCAGATTTTTTGACAGCAAAAGGTCCGATGAAGCCCACACACGATCGAATTGTCCAGCGGATTCGTTACATCTGACCTTTGCTGTCGAAAAGTCCGGTCGTGTGTATGCGGCATGACACCTGCAAGACAAAGGCATAATGAGCTAGTATGCATAGCATACTAGCTCATTATGTAATACTCACCTGAGATCGAAGCCCTCGCTGCAGTGCCCGTACACAGCACCAGCCGGCGACATTTCTCCCCGGAGTTACTTCCGGATATCATGGCTCCGGCACTGCGATTGGCCAGAGCCGTGATGATGTCACTCCCGTGCAAGCACGAGGGAGCCGCCGGTAACAGCACACTCACTGAAGCAAACGGCACGTACATGTCATTGCTTCAGTGTGCATGTGTCAATGACGTCGGCACATGCAAATGCAGGAGATGTCTCCTAAACTGTGCAGGTTTAGGAGATATCCGGGGTAGCTACAGGTAAGCCTTATTATAGGCTTACCTGTAGCAAAAGGTGGATTGTAAGGATTTACAACCACTTCAAAGTAGAACTATAAACATATTTTTTTAAGTTTTGAATAGAGGGGAAATGGATTAGAATGCTTGTCAGTTTTTATTGCCGTCTGTGTCCCCGTTAAGGAGATTCACCATCTCTATTTGTACGGTTTACCATTATCATTGAAAGTAAAATAAAAATAGCTATTTTTGGGTTGTCCCCAGAAAAAGAATAGGAGGGAAAAGCTTACAATAGGGACTCTAGTTCTGGGGATCTGGGGGTACCCGAGAGATTCCTTTAAAGTAGAACTAAAAAACCAAACTTTTTATTTTGGATGGAGTAGGGGAGGGTTCTAACCTGTTGGTTAATTTTTTTGCCATCTGTGCCCCATTTGGGAGATTTACCTTCACTTCCTGTCCCACAGCCAAAACAGGAAGCGAGGGGAAATCCCTGCAAATTAATGGAATCCCTTGTGGACCCCCATGCCACCAGAACTAGTGTCCCCATTGGAAGATTTCCCTCTATTACTTTTCTGGGAACAACCCAAAATGTGGAAATTTTACTACACTCTAAAAAAAAAAAAAAAAAAGGTTTTGCCTTTTGTTATACTTTAATTTGCAGGGATTTTCTTCCACTTCCTGTTTTGCTATGGGACAGGAAGTGAAGGGAAATCTCTGCAATGGGACACAGATGGCAAAAAAAAAAAAAAAAAAAATCTGAAAGGGTTGTAACCCTCCCTTACTTGCCTACAGGGTTTAAGTGGAAGACAGCGCTGGACTGGTGCTGCTCGTGGCTGCCTAGTGGCAAGTTTATGTGTGGCAGGTGTAGAGGGAATTGCTTCCGATGGTTGTATCCCAATTGTAGGTAGTAAGTGATTGACACCGCTAGGGAGCTACCTTTCTGAGAACGACAATGGGAGGTGTTACCGCAGTGAACACTTTGGGTGATTAGAGAGGAGCAAAGAGAAATGGTCTCTCTTAATTAAGTTTATAGTTATTTATTGGAGATGAGGTTAAACGAGTAGAACCAATGCGTTTCGGGGTAATTTCCCTCCCCTTCTTTAAGGCTGTATTTCTTGAAGAGTGGTTACATTTTGAGAGTTAAAATTCGATCAGCAGCTCTGTGCAGTAGCCAGCCTTGTGGAGCTCAGACTGTTTCTGCTCCACAAGGCTACTGCAGAGTTGCTGATCGAATTTTAACGCTCAAAATGTAACCACTCTTCAAGAAATACAGCCCTGAAGAAGGGGGGGGGATTTCCCCAAAACATGTTGGCTCTACTTTACCCTCATCTGCGATAAATAACTATAAAATTCATTAAGCAAGACCTTGCTCTTTTCGGATATCGGACGCTCCTCTCCAATCACCCAAAGTGTTTACTTATACAGTGGAATCTTGGTTTAAGAGTACCGCGGTTAACAAGCGTTTTGAAAGACAAGCAACTTTTTTTTTTTTTTCTTTACTTCTGACTCAGTTCGTGAGTATTGTCTCGCAAAACGAGCAGAATTCCAGCTAATGGATGGTGCAGTACTGCATTTGGTCAGAGGTGCGGGGGGCGCCGGGGACACTTGGAACGGTTTGAAACCGCTTGGAAATACTCTGTTCCTGAGCCTTTCCGAGTTCAGCCGAGCTGTCCCGAGTATTCCCGAGGCACTCCGGTGCCCCCCCCACCTCTGGCCACATGTAGTATTGCATGTAATAGAAGTCAATGAGAAACGAATTATCTTTGTTTCCATTGAATTCTATGGGGAAACTTGCTTTGATATGCGAGTGCTTTGGATTACAAGCATTCTCCTGGAACGGATTATGCTCGTAATCCGAGGTTCCACTGTAGTTCTACTTTAAGGGCTGTGCCACTCAAAGCAGAAGGGATGGCTCTCCCCGAAAAGTTGTAGGATATGGCACTTGGGCTGCCATGTACTTGAAGAGACATCCGAATGTCTATGGTCCCCCCAGACTTGCAATGAGATAATGTGAGCAAAGCAAAAATCACTACTAAAAACACAGCAAGTATGGGTGAAAACATGATTGCCCATCTTTTTGAATGATTTTCTGCAGCATCCGGAGCACCAGACTCAACTTTGCTACAATTTTGGATATTCACAGATTGATTAATCCATGAAATTACATGCATCTAAATAGTGAAATGGACTTCTGTAACACTTCCTATCTTTCTACAGTACACCCCATGCCTCCCATGGCGCACCACTGATGATAAACCAATGAAAGGGGCCTTCAGTTTTCATATCACCGACTCACCTCTCCTCTAGAAACGGATATGTGAACCTCATGCAGCGATTTTAAGTCTTCAATACATCATTTACTTGGTTCCTGGCAGAGAACTTTGTCAGGAGAGCCCTTATCAGTCTTACCAGACATATCTTAAGCAAATAAAGACATGGTCATGGCAAGTAATGCAAAGGAGAACTTTAAAAACACATTAAAACACACTCAACTGTGGCCAAAGTGAAGTGCAACGAAGTCTCAGCGCCAGCGAGAGAATCAAGGTCATGATTAAAGCTCAATGCCTCCCTTACTTCCCCGATCAATTCCCGCCGCCCCGTCAGCACGTGCAGGAATGAAAAAAAAAAAAAAAGAAAATAAAGCAATCAATAAAGCTGTTATTTAAGAGCCCATATAAGAGCGAAGCGATTCATAAATGTATTTAGAGGCTATAAAGCCTCGCAGGTCTCTTTATCACGCTCCGGTTGAGCGCTCTTCCTCAAGGAGAAGCGTCTGGGCATAGTGGAAGAATTATTTTAGATCAAACGCAAATATTTAACAAAGTCCAGGGGAAGAATAAAATTGGGTAATACAAAAAAACGGTAATAGAAACCGCACGAGTCTTTTATTACCTTGAAAGCGGAATAAATAAGTCACCCGACAAAGTGGACAATCCCCAGAAGACGAGCGGTCACCGGCTTCACTGAAAAAAGAAAAAAAAATTACAGCCGGTGTTAAGTCTGTGACAGTATGGTGGATTTTTATACAAAGGAGACGTCAATATTAAATTCATTTTCATACACTCAATCCCAAGATCTATTGGGAACGTTAAAGCAAATAAGGATATTATTCTGTGTGTACTTTTCTCTGCCAGATAATTCTCAGCTGGCGGGAGAGAGAGGTGTGTAAAGAATGTGGGTAGCTACAGAACTCCTAACAAAGGCCAGGGCTGGAAATAAAATAAAAAAAATCAGAACAGACTGGATTAACTATTGAACAAGAGGTTTCCAATTACTCTATATTACCAAAAGTATTGGGACGCCTGCCTTTACACGCACATGAACTTTAAACGGCATTCCAGTACACACGGTCGGAAATTCAGACCACAAAATCTGTCTGACTTTTTCCGACGGATTTTGTCCGACACTGGTGTTGCATACACACGGTCGGACAAAGTTGTTGGAAAATCCGATCATTCTGAACGTGGTGACGTTCGTTGCGTACGACGGAACTACGTAGAGGCTAATAGCCAATAGCTTTGGTCTCGTAATTTGATCTGAGCATGCGTGGCACTTTGTCCGTCGGAATTCTCTACACACGATCAGAAAAAGTCAGATCGGATTTTGTTGTCAGAAAATTTGAGAGCAGGATCTCAAATTTATTCCGATGGAAAAGGTCCGATGGTGCCCACACACGGGCGGATTTTCCGACAACATGGTCTGATCGGACATTTTCCGACGGAATTTCCGAACGTGTGTACCGTATTAGTCCGTAGGGTTCAATATTGGAGTTGGCCCACCCTTTGCAGCTATAACAGCTTCAATTCTTCTGGGAAGGCTGTCCACAAGGTGCGTCTATGGGAATGTTTGACCATTCTTCCAGAAGTACATCCCCTCCCGCTGCTTGTAATAACAGCCGAGCGGCCGCTCTAACGAACAGTACCAGGGTGATGCAAGCAGCTGCATGCATCACCCCGGTAAAACCCCTTGAAGCAAAAATCAGTTTGTTTTTTGACCGACACCTCCAAAAAAAGTGAATATCGGCACCCAATAATCAGTCGATCCCTAGTTACCAGCTTGTAAAGCAGCTGATCCAACAGATTTTAGTTTGATCGGCTGCTTTGGAGGGCAGAGGAGAGATCTGGGGTCTAATTGACCCCAGATCTGTCCATAAAGAGGACCTATCACGGCCCATGCCATCATGAGGGGATGTTGTTCATCCCTTGTGATAGCAATTAAGTTCAATAAAAAAAAAAATAATAATAATAAATAGAATTAGCCCTTGTTCACACCAGTGTGATGTCATGCATATTGAGTTTCAAATCGTATGACAAGTCGCACCCTATTGTCGTGACTCATGTCGCAGCAACTTTAAAAACGGTTCCTGCACTACTTCCCCCCCAATTTGATTGAGTTGTATAGACTTCTGTTATTTTATTTGGGTACAGTGTCGCACGACCGCGCATTCATCAGTTAAAGCAACGCAGTACCGTATTACAAAAAAATGGCCTGAAGAAGGGGGGGGGGGGGTAAATCTTCCTGAGCTGAAGTGGTTGAGGTAAAACGCTGCAAAGAGAACAGAACATCTGTACCCAACAGAAGTGCTCTGTATGCTCCTTACAATGAATATCATTCAAGAAAACAGAAATAAATATAAAAACGAATTCCTGCAGTGCCCCAGGTGTGTGGAGATACAGGTAACAGATTCTGTGTGCATATAACACCTTCATGTAATCAGCAAAACACAGCCAGCCCCCCCATCTGACCAGCCCTCCATTGGCATTTGTATTTGCATTAAACAGAGCCGGCTAATTGGTGAATCAATGCTCTGGGTTACTACGCCATTAGTAAATTAACCCCGCTGGGATTTAGGATGGACGGATGATGCTGCGGCACAGCGGCATTACAAGGCACAGAGGAGCTGCAGGCAGACTGGAGACGCGGCTGCCTCTAATATTTATAAATGATATTGTGTTGAGATTAAAGAGATTAAAAGTACAATTTCTGTGTTTGCAGATGATGCCAAGCTACGTAATGGAAAAATGTCTTTACATAACTTACAGGCCGCCCTTAATGCACTGTTTGATTGGGTAACTATGTGACAATCAAGTTTAACGTTGACAAATGTAAAGTTATGCACTTGGAGGCAGTGGCGGCTGATGTTTTTTTGTTTGGGGGGGCGGCAAACAACCCCCCCCCACTGTCTGCCAGTCCACTTACACCATTCGTGGCGGGGATTGGCGAGCACATTGGGGATTGGCGAGCACATCGGGGATAGGCGGGCACATCGGGGATAGGCGGGCACACAGAAGCAGGGATCGGGTGGCACATCGGGCAGGGGATCAGGCTGTGTCAGGGCATCTGGCAGCGTCTCCTTTGTCCTCATCTCTCCTGAGATCACGGCGGCTTCTGCTGTGCGTCTCCTCCCCTTCTCCTAGGCGTCCAATAGGATCTCCTGACCTTTCAGCCAATCGGGAAATGGGTAACAGACCTGTGCTTCCTGATTAGCAGAGAGGCGATGTTAGATGTTGTTAGATGTGTTAGAAAATCGAATATTAATTTGCCTTTCTAACACACCTGGGTGGGCTCCGAGCTCAATGCTCTGCGCCCCGAGTCCACCCTATTTTGAAGCCTAATAGAGCCTATGGCATTAATCAGGTGCTTCAAAAAAACACCCCCGCCGCTTTAATTCAGGCACCCAGCGTCCTGAAAGGGGCTGGATGACTGAATAGGGGGGGGGGGGCACAGCAGCCGCTACGCATGAATCTATTTATTAACCATATAGGGGGGGGGGTGGCCTGGATAGAGGGGGCGGCGCCCATGCGCCCTTAATGGACGTGCCACCCCTGCTTGGAGCATGCATACATTCTAGGAGGAGTACAACTGGAGTCAATATTCAAGAAGGATTTGTGAGTTCTGGGAGATGATAAAATTAATTAATAATAGCATGCAATGCCAAGTTTCTTTCTTTTTTTTTTAAATACTTTTTATTGAGGTTTTGTGGAAAGAAAATAAAAAGAGAAAAAAAAAAATAGGAAATTACAGAATAAAGCCTTTGGGCATACCCCGGCTTAAACAACACACAATATAACAGTCCTATAAGTTCTAATATATCTAATGTAACTACTACAACTTAAACTGCATATTGATGATGAGGGTTTATCTAACATGCAAACGTTTCTGAGGATAGTATTGTTTTATGCCAAAAAATCAATCACTATGCACTGGAAATCACAAGCTTCACCTACTATACCTTTTTGGCTTACTTTAGTCAACCAGGCTGTGCCAATGTACAAGCTAACCTACGAGTCCAGAGGATGTCCAAAAAAATTCCTGAAAATATGGGACAGGTGTGTTGGCTCTGAAAATACTATCCCACCTGCCAAATAAAGTCCAATAGCACTAATCGACCAAAGGGCTTCTAGACATAGTACTGAGTTATCAATGAAATGTTATTTGTTACTGATCACGTGTATACCAGTTTGCTATATATGTTCTGGGACTGAGCGGTGTTCGCTCGACAAATGTATTTCTGTTAGATGTTGTTTGTAATGTCTTTTATTTCTGTTTGTGTGCAAAAAACAAATAAAAATTTACCTTTAAAAAAAATTTGAAGGGATATTGGAAAGGACAATGGGTCCTGTACTGTAGGTGACCACTTCAGGGAGGGGTGCTTAGGCTGGGAGAAACACACCTAGGCGTACCATCATATCGGAAAAATTAGGTCATCAGTGCTACAAGGCATTTGGTCAAAGTAAACAAACAAAGGGATCTAGATCTTATTGTGTCGCGTTTGAGATGTCTGAATCTAACCACACTTGCCAAATTTTGTCAAACTTGGCTGGGCAGCATCTAGCGAGATAAGCCGCTTTGTATAATGGCACTGCTGAGTTGATCAGCGATTTCTATGAATTCAAGGTAGGTACCTCTGGTTGTTTCCATTTTATGAGTAAAGCCTTCCTAGCATAAAATAATAGGAGCCCTATTAGGGTTCTGGTTGCTTGGCGGTGGGCCAGGGGGCCCGACCAGACCCAGCAGGCAGAACGACACCTTCAGGGGAACATAGATCATGAGCAGAGTTTCTACAATGCCAAGTTTCTAATGCAAACACAATACTTTCTTGTTTTTTTTAAAAAGGGAAAGATTCCAGCGAGAGATATAATCCTGCACAAAGCATTAGTAGGGCCTCATCTGGAATAGCAGTTCATTTTGAGAACCAGCTCGCAAAAAGGATGTTGGAGAACTGGAGAGAGTGCAGAGAAGGGGAACTAAACTGATAAGAGCCATAGAGGACCTCAGCCATGAAGAAGGATTAGATGATCTGAATGTATTCCCCCTTGAGAAGGAGTTTAAGAAGGACATGCTCAACATATATAAATACATCAATGATCCATATCGTGAACTCGGTGCAGTGTTATTCACTTTAAGATCATTGCAAAAGAAAAGGGCCACTCTTTGCATCTGGAGGCAACGAGGTTTAACATCTGCATACATTTCTAGTCAGCTTAGCTGATTGTTTTAAAAAACCTGGATGCATTCCTAAATACGCATCATATAACTAGCTTTTAAAGGACAAGTCCACTTTCGTTGGGGAAAAAAAATAGCAAATAAAAAAATAAAATAATATAGTATATACAGTTACAACACAAGTCATATTGCAACTGAATGTTTTTAAAAATGACCTTTCATTTTCAAACTGCAGTACCGTAATTCTCTGTAAAATGCAATGCAATATGGCTACCTGGAGATGTTCTGTATACAGATGGCATAGAGAGGGGCGTTCTCCGTATGTCATTTTCTGCTTGTGTCATTGGCTTACTGAGGTCTGCACTAAGATAAAAATTCGATTTTGTGCATCCCCTGCAACACAAATGGCATTTTTTGGTGAGATATTCCCAAAGGAAATCATGTCTAAAGGGATGCAAACCTTGCATTTTTTTTCATTAGAGCGGGTGCAGCAGCTGATTGATAATTAGAAAACCACTCCCCTACAGACGCACATGCACATAGACAATCAGACAGCTATTTCTCCAGAATAAAAAAAAAAAGTAGGAATCTGCAACAAAGTTTGTTACAATCCCTGCACCTAGATCACCCAGAGGGGAATATTTTTTCTCAACAAAAGTGGAGTTACTCTTAAACAATTAAAGCAATAACACCAGAGTTTATTGATCCAAGGAATATCTGATTGCCTTAGGGCAACCTTTTTCCACCAGGGTGCTGCTGTCAGGGAAATCGTATGCACAGTCGTGCACAAAGATGTGCATTAAGATGTGCACTTGCTAATAGAAATTCTCAAGTGACAACTAGACTTTCCCAAACTCGCGCTCATGTGCATAATAATTTGTGGGTGACAACTAGACGTGCATTGACTTGCTCGCGATTCCACACACATTAGCATGAGAATGCGGAAATACTTGGCGCTCTCTTGCCTATTTAAAGTGGCTCCATAGACCAGAAAATTGCCAAGTGGTCGTCAGCTTTTACCTTCTGTGACCTGATCCTGTGTTTGTTCCTGTGTATACTCGGTCTGCTCGTTCCTGATACCTTATTGATGACCTGGCTTGTAACCTGACTCTGCCTTTTGCCTATCATTCTGTCCACAAGTCTGCCTGCTGCTTGGCACCTGCTACAAGTACCTTCCATCCAGGCACCTGTGCCACTCCCTGCCTGGTTATATACTTGAGTACACGAACAGATGGTCGGACATTCTCCTTCAGGATCTCTTGGTAGACAGCAGGACAGAGGACAGGAGCTTTGATGTTCTTTTTGAAGTGGTTTTCTCCTTGGAACTCTGCCATGCAGGCCATTTTTGCCCAGTCTTGAGGTGTAAGGCAAAGTCCTACTGTCAGCTTGACCTAAACCAGGTATGTGATAGGTCCCTTCTAGGTTCTTCAGGGGTGCCTTGGCAAAAAGTGCCTAAAACATTGCCCTAAATTGCCCAAAAATTGTGTACAAGCCAGCTCAAAGACACAGTTTTTATTGTGCAGCATTACAACCTTGGGCGCTGTGCAGGCCAGCCATATAGAACTTGCACTATGTAAAACTATTAGTTTTGTTGTTTTTAGATTTTAGAAGGTGAGTTTATGCAATGTGATCTTTATATAGTCAAGAGATCAGTACTATGGCATGGTTCGCCTATGCCTGGCAAATAATTGTGAAATGGCAATCTAAATGAAAGGAACTCCATTCATGCATCTTTCGGGAACTTATTTGATTCATGGTAACTCTCTCAAATGAAGAAAATGAGACCTCTTATGCCCCGTACACACGATCGGAAATTCGGCCAGCAAAAGACAGATAAGAGCTTTTGGTCGGAAAATGCGACCGTGTGTATGCTCCATCAGATCTTTTGCTGGCCGAATTCCCGCCAGCAAAAGATTGAGAGCAGGTTCTCAATTTTTCGGTCGGAAAAAGTTTAGATCGGAAATTCTGATCGTCTGTACCAATTCCGACGCACAAAAATCCTACGCCTGCGCAGTAACAATTCGACGCATGTTTGGAAGCGCTGAACTTCATTTTCTCGGCTCGTCGTAGTGTTGTACGTCACCGCGTTCTTGACGCTCAAAAGTTCAGCAAACTTTTGTGTGACCGTGTGTATGCAAGCCAAGCTCGGGCGAAATTCCGTTGGAAAAAACATCCAAGATTTTTCCAATGGAAAACCCGCTCGTGTGTACGGGGCATAAGGGTTGTGACAGACCTGGCCGGGACACAGGCTGTTGGAGGGGACTGAATGCGAGCCTATTACCTTTTGCGATTATGGGCCCTGGCATTTGGGGGAACGGTGCTCTTTGAGCTGCAAGCCTGGGACCCCTGAGCTGGTGTTACTTGGATTCAGGTCCATGCTGGCCCCCCAATACACATAGAATCTGTATGTGTACTTGGCATATTAGCAAGAGATACGAATGTCATGAACTCCAGACAGCCTGTCTGTTATGTAATTGAGTATAGTCTGGCTTGTAGGAGTGTTTCACCTATTGTTGTGTGTGCTAATTAACCCTGCAATTGAATGAAGGAGTCCAGTGTTGATTAAGATAATTAGCTCATGCTAATTAAGTTAGGTCTTAGTCATCTGGCTGTATATATGTGTGACATGTCAAATAAAAGTTGATTCCTGATGTGCCCTACACTGGTGTTGTCTGGTGACTGGGTGAGCTAATGGGTCTTGGATTGTGTGGTACCGGACGGAGGAAGCATTTACGGCGGACATCTTGGGTACGAGGTCCGTCACAAGGGTCTTTGCCTTCCTCTGGATTAACTGTGGCTATAGGGTTCTGTATATGGAGGTTTTTTAATTAATGTATTCATTATTCTATTGGTTGACCTGAATGGCCTTTTTTCAATTTGACTAGCTAGTATGTATGTAAAATGTGCCATGTTGCTTTGTGGCTCATATTGGACCTTGAAAGAGAAAAGGATTTTAATTACCAAGTGCCCTTCATTATCAAAGACGGCACAAGGATTTTTCCGCTCTGCTCATACTGTCCATACTAATGCACTGTCACTGTTTCAGTGCATATGTGAGACAAAAGAATACAAAATATAATGATCTGTGTCTGGCTGTCTGATAAATATCAAGCCGGGGTCCTTTTATGTCCTACTAAATGAAGCCAGTGTGACTAAAGGAGTCAGATCATACGGTACATCGAAAATTTTCAATTACAGGAAATCAGTGTCAAAGGCGTGCAGCATCTTAGGGTAGCCACTAAGACTGATCATTCTAAGCTTGTGTAAGCTTATCTGTAATTTGCATCATTGAAAGCAATCTGTTTTCCTAAATTACCTGAGGAGGAAGAGTGGACACATACTGAAAGGAAAGTAAGCATACTGCCAGCATCTAGTATACAACCAGTCATTAGGCTAGAGATCAAAATCATCACTGTTGTTGCATGTCTGAAGTAGAGGTAGAGAATAGTGTTCACATGAATGAGTGTTATGGGACTCTTGAATGATGCATCAGCATGTACAGGATAAAACGAATCTATCTACATTAGTAGGTCATATGGTGTAACCCAGACAGGGATGGCAGTGTAGCACTTTTCTATTCAGCCATGGGGGAACTGTCCAACAGGCATGGTGCTGAAGGCTTTGTAATGCAAAAAGTGATCTTAAAGGGGTTGTAAAGGTTCGTTTTTTTATTTTCTAAATAGGTTCCTTTAAGCTAGTGCATTTTTGGTTCACTTACCTTTTCTTTCGATTTTCCTTCTAAATGTTTTTTTTTTCTTTATTTTTTTGTCTGAATTTCTCACTTCCTGTTCCTCCTCAGTAAGCTGTTCTGGCTGACTAAACACCGCTCGGATGATGGTGTGAAGTTTACTGAGGAAAAACAGGAGGTGAGAAACTCAGACCAAGAAAGAAAACATTTAGAAGGGAAATCGAAGGAAAAGGTAAGTGATCCAACAATGCACTAGCTTAAAGGAACCTATTTAGAAAATAAAAAAAACAAACCTTTACAACCCCTTTAAAGCTGAGGTTCACACAAAAATGGAATCTGCGCTTTTCGGAACCCCCCCCCCCCCCTCCGGTGTCACATTTTGCACCTTTTCAGGGGGAGGGGGGTGCAGATACCTGTATAATACAGTATTTGCACCCACTTCCAGGATTCATGCCCCTCCCCCCCCCCACTGTCTCCTGGGAAACACACAGGTCCCAGGAGATAGCGGGGACCAGTTAGGATGCGCAGCGTGACTCGCGCATGCGCAGTAGGGAACCGGGAAGTGAAGCCGCAACGCTCACTTCCTGATTCCCTCACCGAGGATGGCGGCGGCAGCTGCCGAGAGCCGAGCGACTGATCGGCTTTGGCTGCCAACATCGCTGGACCCTGGGACAGGTAAGTGTCCGATTTATTAAAAGTCAGCAGCTGCAGTATTTGTAGCTGCTGGCTTTTAAAATTTTTTTTTTTTAGGTGGACCTCCTCTTTAAAGAGGAACTGTAGTCTGTTCACATAATAAAAACATCTTTGCCATTCTGAAGCTTCCCTCCCTCCCTTCCCTGCTACTCACGTGAGCAGACCGATCGTTTGCTCCCGAAAGTGGAGAGAGACCCACGCCACCAGAGGGAGAGGCTGAATCACTGTCAGGGTACTAACATGCTGCACTACAGATCAGATTCGCCCGGGCAACTCAGAGTCCGTGCACCTCTGCATCACCGCCCAGGATCCATGGTGCGAATGGACCACGGCACAGGAGTGCGGGCTATTGCGCCCAGCGGCTACCCGCAAGACTGCCTTTGCCCCATGGAGTCACTCCCTACACACAGCAGGTGACAGGACTACAAGTTTGGAGTGGTGTGGCCCGCCATGAGAAAAACTGGAAACGGACAAACCTGAAGGGATTTCCCTTTTTCAGCTATCACAGCCTTAGAGCATTACCGCTATCCATATGCCAGCTGATGACGAAGCACTTTTACTACTTGCTGTCAACTGGCAGAGCTTTACATCTACACACCAGAACAAGGTACTTTATGCTCTAGATGGTTATCTCTGCTAACTGGACTCCTGTTGGGAACTTGGTCTTTGCTTCATGAGTGACCACCAATGTTGTCAGCATTACTTTGTGTTTCCCGCATCTCCTCTGATCAGCGTGTATGGTTTGCAAATACACCATCCACCATCAAGCCTCCCACACAGTGTCCCATTCCATGTGTCCCTTCCAGCCACATATTGCAGCCCTCAGGATTTTCGATTTTTGAATTCTGCATTTGCCCCTTTCTATATCCACATCAGGACTGTGTGGCACTGGTGGTGTTGCTTCATTTTTTGCCTATTGCTTCTTGCAGTGCATTTACATACAATGTAGATGCATGTGCAGTGTCCAGACATTTTTTTTGTCTGTTTGTCCCTAGACAACTTTGTCTATGGATGGTGTATGGTGGAGGATTGATGGTTTTATGAATTTGTACTTGTCTCATTACATATTTATCTTTTGTAATAAATTGTAAATTTTTGATATTTGAATTGTATTTTTTTGGACGCTATATTTCAGAGCAAAATCAGGGTCAGTGCCCATCTGCAGCCTCACCATTGCCATCAATGCAGCCAGATCAATGCCTATCTGCAGCCTCACAAGTGCCATCAATGCAGAAGCCTCACCATTGCCATCAATGCAGCAGCCTCAACATTGCCATTGATGCAGCAGCCTCACCATTGCCATCAATGCAACAGCCTCAACATTGCCATCAGTGCAGCCTGATCGATGCCCATCTGCAGCCTAGAGGGGACAGGGAGGGGGGCGGGACGAGCGCCGACAGATTACATACAGTGAGAATTTCCTATGATAGACAGAACAGTGGTCCAATGGCGGCCCAGGAGACGGGACTTCCTATTACAGAGGCCGCCAAGTAAACAGGAGATTCTCACTGTATGTAATCTGACGGCGCTCGCCGGAATTCAATAGAAGGTGAATAAACGAAACAAAATAAAGGAAAATTTAAATAAACTAAACGAATTCCGAAACGAATCAACAAAAACAAAATTAGTAACGAATCTATCCAAAACAAAAAAAAAAAATTCCATTCTGCACAGTGTGATAAAACTGAGAGTGTTATAACAAGTTAGGACTGTTGCTAGGTAAAAGCAATTTAGTTCTCTTAATTACTGATAAATCAGAATACTGCTGATATTTAACCATATCAGAGTATCATTATTGTCTTATTGATTATTTGTAAATGTACACTTGCTAATCCTCTCTTAATTCACTTTTTTTGGCCTAATAAATTCTGTGATCAAGGTGTGTAAGTACTGGGTGAGTAAGGTGTGTCATCTTCAGTTGCACAGAGAAATCAGAGGACAATTCAGCGGCTCCACTGGGGGTAGCTGTATAACTGCATTGTGAGAGGCACTGCTGCCTTGACTTATAGCAGCACCAAATTTGGACTAAGATTTGGTGACATCAGCATTTTGCTGCACACTGTTCTCCTTGCTGGAGAAGAAAGTGTACCTGAAGGCCTGCAGTGCACAAATCTCCCTGCTTCTGCTTCAGTCATTCTGCATATCTGTGTTTTATGCACCTTTTCTTTCTGCTGCTTGATCATTACCCTACCATTCATCAAATTGGCAATCAGCAGAGGGGCAGCCTTATCATGAGGAAGCAAAGTGCTGCTCCACTACCAAGAGTGCCACCATACAGAGACAAGGAATTGTATGTCAACCCTGATCGATCAATGCAGGAAAACCACAATAAATCATGATGAGTAGTGCATTGCCCTTTTTGGACACATCTTCAAGTGTCCAGGTCTTCTTTAATCAATAACATAAACAGCACCAACTTTTACTAGTTGAGTTACACCTTAGGATTGTTGTTGTTGTTGCTCTGGGTAACTGCACCTTAGAGAGAGGGTTTATGGCCCCTTTATACAAAAACTGGAGTTAAGGAGTAAGTCTACTAAATCATTGTCACAATTCTAGGCTTTTTGTGAGCACCAAAATTCTGTAAACCCCACAAGTAGTGAGAATCAATCTCATACTAATTTGGTGTCAGCACAGTGAATTGTGTTTGTTCTAGGCTATAGAACTTTGCAGTAGTGTTTGCCAGATGTCTAGAGACTTTCAGTTTGTGCTTGCATACTATTTTCTATGTCTATGGCCAGCCTAACTCATCGAGGAGAGACAATGACTTGTCCCTGTGCAATGTTTATGAATCAACAGCGTGGTTGACATTTATATATATTATTTGCAGGGGCTGTAGTGGGGATTAAAGCAAAAATATGTAAGGTAAGTAGAGTCACTGGGGAATGGGGGAGCAGTTTTTTTCTTCTAAATCCAGACGCGCATCGAGAGGTACAAAAAAAGAACATGACTGTGGAATACAGCCAATAACTTTACTACCGCATTGATTTACAAAGTTCCCTTTACACCGAAGGCAAATGAGCAATCAATGTACCTAGTCTGGAGGGAGACAATATGGATCTCTGGGAAGCAGAGTCTGAGATAAGAGCAGTTCATTTAGCAAGTAAATAAATTCTTCCTGCGTTTCTTGCATTTAGACTTAAACTGGGTTTTGATGCCAAGACAGTCTCTGCTAATGATCCTCAGGCATAAATAGGTTTCTAGAAAGCTAAAGCTACACAAAAAAAAGCATTTAAAAAATACAAAAAGAAATACAAAAGAAATGTATATATATATATATATATATATATATATATATATATATATATATATATATATATACTGTATTTGCAGTGGGGAAAATAATTATTTGATCCTCTGCAGATTTTGTAAGTTTGCCCACTTACAATGAAGGGTCTCTATTGTTATCATAGGTGTATTTTAACTACTTCGGGAGCCGTCTACTTCTGATAGGACGTTCCGGAACGTCCTTCAGAAGTAGCGGGATCGCTCAGGCGCGTGCCCGCGCAACGGCGCGATCCCGATGGGCTCGTGTCACCCGGACACGGCGCAGCTCGGATCGGCAGGAGGGCTCTATGATTGGCCCTCCTGATCACATGACGGCCGTGTCGAATCACAGCCGTCATGTGATGTAAGCAAACAGCCGGTTGCTAGGCAATCGGCTCTCCTCTCCTCACACGGAAGTCGTCGGTGAGGAGAGGAGAGCGGATCGCTGCAGCCGGCTGGTGATCAGTGAGTATTAGCTGTTTTTTTTTTACAGCTTTTTACTCACTGATCACCAGTGTAGTGTCCCCACAGTAAAACATACATGTCCCCAAAACACACATGTCCCCAAATAATAAAAAAACATGTCCCCAAATAAAAACACATGTCCCCAAATAATAAAAACACATGTTCCTCACATATGACCCAGTAAAATAACATGTCCCAATGATTATCTGCACACATATGTCCGTGATCACCTGCACACATCTGTACATGATCATTTGCGTACATATGTCCGTGATCACGCGAACCGATTATACACTTAACGGAATTTTTTTTACAAAAAACATGTAGCAGAATACATTTTGGCTTAAATTTATGACAAAATTTGATTTCATTGGATTTCTTTTAAAAAAGAAAGGAGAAAATATTGTTTTTTTTCAAAATTTTCGCTATGTTTTCGCTTATATCGCAAAAAATAAAAAAACGGAGTCGCAAATAAATACCACCAAACTAAAGCTCTATTTGTGCGAACAAAATGATAAAAAATTCATTTGGTTGCAGCATTGCATGACCGCGCAATTGTCACTGAAAGTGCGAGAGCGCTGAAAGCTGAAAATTGGTCTGGGAAGGAAGGGGGCGAAAGTGCCCAGTATTGTAGTGGTTAAATGATAGAGACAGAATATCAACCACAAATCCACAAAAATCACCTGATAAAAATGTTGTAAATTGAATTGCAGTTTAGTGAGTAAACAAAGTATTTGATCCCCAAGCAAAACATGACTTAGTATTTGGTGGAGAAACCCTTGTTAGCAAGCACAGAGGTAAGACATTTCTTGTAGATAGTGACCCGGTTTGCACACATCTCAGGAGGGATTTTGGTCCACTCTTCTTTACAGATCTTCTCTAAATCCTTAAGGTTTCTTGGCCGTCGCTTGGCAACTTAAAGTTTCAGCTCCCTCCATAAATGTTCTATAGGATTAAGGTCTGAAAACTGGTTAGGCCACTCCATGACCTTAAAGAGGAAGTAAACCCTGATGGGTTTGGCTGGGCCATTCTAGTAGCTTTATTTTCTTTCTTTGAAACCAATTGAGAGTTCCATTAGCTTTGTGTTTGGGATCGTTGTCTTGCTGAAATGTCCACCCTCGTTTTATCTTCATCATCCTGGTAGATGGCAGCAGATTTTTATGAAGAATGTCTTGGTACATTTTTCCATTCATCCTTCCTTCAATGATATAAAGTTTGCCAGTATCGTATGCTGAAAAAACAGCCCCACACCATGATGTTGCTACCTCCAAACTTCATTGTTGGCAGGGGGGGTTTTTGGGGTGATGTGAAGTGCCATTTGACCTCCAAACATGGGTTATATTATGGCATCCAAAGAGTTCAATTTTGGTCTCGTCTGACCAGACTATATTCTCCAAGTATTTCACAGGCTTGTCTAAATGTTGTGCAGCAAACTTTAAACGAGCTTCAACATGCTTTTTCTTCAGCAATGGAGGTTTGCATGGGGAGTGTGATTACAGGCCATGGCGGCTGAGTGCATTACTATTGTATTATTATTGTTTTCTTTTAAACAATTGTACCTGCTAATTCCAGGTCTTTCTGAAGCTCTCCACAAGTGTGCCTTGGCTCTTGGAAAACTCTTCTGATAATTCTTTTCACTCTTCTGTCAGAAATCTTGGGAGGAGCACCTGGCCGTGGCTGGTTTATGGTGAAATGTTCTTTCCACTCCTGGATTATGGCCCCAACAGTGCTCACTGGAACATTCAGACGTTTAGAAATCCTTCTGTAATCAATAACATCAGTATGTTTTGCAACAATGAGGTTGCAAAGGTCCCTAGAGAGCTCTTTGCTTTGACCCATCATAAGATGTTTCTTGTGTGACACCTTTTATAGGCAACCAGTTGGAACTAAACCAGCTGATATTAATTTGCACTGACAAGGGGCAGGATTGCTTTCTAATTACTGATAGATTTCAGCTGGTGTATTGACTTTCCATGCCTTTTTGCACCTCCCTTTCTTCATGTGTTCAATACATTTTCCCTATGTCATTCCATTTTATTTCCCATAACTTAATTTCTGAACTTACTATTTTGGTTTCTTTGTATGTTTGGATTGTATTGGTTGTTACTGACATGTGGTTAGAATTTCATGTCAATGGCACCTTTAGAAATATATTTACCTAGAAAAATTGTGATGTGTTCAATACTTATTTTAACTGCTGTAGATAGATATATTTCAAAAGGGACAAGAAAATGAATACAGTAATGGAAAATTTAAATCCAGAAATATCCTTATACAGTGAACAAAAAAACATAAGAATGAAAATTTTCGGGCATTCCCATCCTTTTTCAAGCTCCAGTGTATACACTGTATGACAAAAGTTACGCTTAAATAAAGAGAAGCAGGAAACACGGAAGCAGAAGCAATAATGTGCTTCCTGCTTTTCTCTATTTAATGTATGCATTGCACTCCCAGTCCTTTTATGATTCTGGCCAATATGTGAAAACTCCCATTTTGGACATTTAACTAACCAATTTTGCCTTCAGAACTGCCTTAATTCTGTGTGGCATAGATTCAACAACGTGTTGGAAACATTCCTCAGAGATTTTGGTCTATATTGACATGATAACATTACGCAGTTGCTGCAGATTCATCGGCTGCACATCCATGATGCCAATCTCCCGTTCCACGACATCCCAAACATGCTCTATTGGATTGAGATCTGGTGACTGTGGAGGCCATTGGAGTACAGTGACCTCATTGTCATGTTCAAAAAACCAGTGGTGAGATGATTTGAGCTTTGTGACATGGTGCATTATCCTGCTGGAAGTAGCCATCAGAAGATGGGTACACTGTAGTCATAAAGGGATGGACATGGTCAGCAACAATACTCAGGTAGGACGTGGTGTTTAAACAATGCTAAATTGGCTCAATTGGTACTAAAGGGGTCCAAAGTGTGCCAAAAAAATATCCCCCACACCTTTACACCACCACCACCAGCCTGAACCGGTAATACAAGGCAGGATGGATCCTTGCTTTTATGTTGTTTACACAAAATTCTGACCCCACCATCTGAATGTCGCAGGTGAAATCCAGACTCATCAGACCAGGCAAACTTTTTCCAATCTTCTATTGTCCAATTTTGGTGAGCCTGTGCGAATTGTAGCCTCAGTTTCCTGTTCTTAGCTGACAGTAGTGGCACCCGGTGTGGTCTTCTGCTGCTGTAGTCCATCTACTTCAAGGTTTGATGTGTTGTGCATTCAGAGATGGTATTCTGCATACAAGAGGTTATTTGAGTTACTGTTGCCCTTCTATAATCTGGAACCAGTCTGTCCATTCTCCTCTGACATCTGACATCAACAAGGCTTTTTCCTTCACACAACTTTCGCTCACTGGATATTTTCTCTTTTTCGGACCTCTGTAAACCTGAGAGATAGTTGTGTGTGAAAGTCCCAGTAGATTAGCAGTTTTTTAAATACTCAGACCAGCTCTTCAAACTAGTCGCCCAGATTATGAACCCCACCTGTTTAGAGTCTCCAGCAAACGAAACACAAGAATTCTGCAATGAGTTATCAGATTTTTTCATTGACAAAATCGCAACCATTCAGGAAATAATTAAGCAGAACATAGCAAGTAACCCCACTCGGTCAGAACAAGAAGAAAAAAAAACACACAAAGTTTCTACAACCACCGAGATTTACCCAATCACCATTGACATCACCAAAACCATCATAAGAAACCTCAGAGACAGCACATCGCCAAACGACATTTTTCCCGCAAAACATCTGAAAGAATGTACCGACATCCTGGCACCTATCATAACATACCTCATAAACCAGTCACTTAAAGAAGGAATCGTCCCGACCTCCCTCAAGCAAGGCACAATCAAACCCCTCCTAAAGAAGCCTAACCTCGATCCCAAAGACCCAAACGACCGCACTCCTGTCACAAGCCTCAACACCTTCTCCAAAATTATCGAGAAAGCAGTAGTACAACAGCTACAACTCCATCTGGACACCCATAAACTCTTGAACCCACTACAATCTGGTTTATGCCCTGGCCACGGACAGAAACTGCACTCCTCAAAATCTGGGGTGACACCCTCGAAGCAGCAGATGAAGGAGAATCGCGTCTCCTGGTGCTGCTGGACCTCAGTGCAGCTAAAAGGAGTAGGGCTAACGGCCGGCATTCGCATTGTGAAAGGGGGTCTAAAGCTCTACCAAGACTTCTCACAATGCATTCAAGTACCGTATTTATGGGCGTATAACACGCGACACAGTAGACCACAAAACCCCTGCTCACTCGTATCACTAAACTAGCTGGACTTGCAGACTTATGCAGCTTACACACGGTCGGAATTTCCGATGGAAACAGTCCGATGAGAGCTTTTCATCGGATTTTCTGAATGTGTGTATGCCCATCGGTCTTTTTCTGTCGGAATTTTCGATGGACTTTGAATTGAGAACCTGTTCTCAATTTTTACGTCGGAAAACCTTTCTATCGGATTTTCCGATCGTGTGTATGCAATTCCGACACGCAAAATTCAGACGCATGCTCGGAAACAATTCGACGCATGCTCGGAAGCATTAAACTTCCCTTTTATAGTGCAGTCGAACGTGTTTTATGCCGCTGTGTTACAGACCGTCGGAATTTGGTGTGACCGTGTGTAGGCAAGACAGTTTGAGCGAAATTCCGTCGGAATTCCAACGGGGAAACCATCAGAGCTTTTTCCGACTAGAATTCTGATCGTGTGTGTACGCGGCATTAGACTTACCCTGGTTTGCATCCTTCCTAGAGAACCGATCTCAGAAAGTGAAACTAGGAACGTTCACTTCGGAAGCACGAAAAATTACATTCAGAGTCCCTCGAGGATCACCCCTGTCGCCCGTGCTCTTTAACATCTATCTCCGCCCACTCCTCAAAATTATCAGCGCCGCTAAAATGAGTGGGGCTAGCGGCCGACGCTCGCATTGTGAAAGGGGGTCTAAAGCTCTACCAATTGAAGTGACTTCTCACAATGCATTCAAGTACTGTATTTATGGGCGTATAACACGCGCCAGCGTATAACACGCACCCCAAGTTTAGGAGGGAATTTTAATGAAAAAAACTTTTAGGAGGGAAGTTTAAGTAAAAAAAATTAAATTTAAATGCCCATCAATGCAGCCTTATAAGTGTCCATCTGCAGCCTTGTCCAGTGTCATTGCAGCCTTGTCCAGTGTCATTGCAGGCTGTTTAACCACTTCAGCCCCGGACCAATTTGCAGCTAAAGGACCAGGCCCCTTTTTGCAATTCGGCACTGCGTCGCTTTAACTAACAATTGCGCGGTCATGCGACGTGGCTCCAAAACAAAATTGGCGTCCTTTTTTTCCCACAAATAGAGCTTTCTTTTGGTGGTATTTGATCGCCCCTGCGGTTTTTATTTTTTGCGCTATATAAACAAAAATAGAGCGAAAATTTTGAAAAAAATGCAATATTTTTTACTTTTTGCTATAATAAATATCCCCAAAAAATATATATAAAAAAACATTTTTTTTCCTCAGTTTAGGCCGATACGTATTCTTCTACATATTTTTGGTAAAAAAAATCGCAATTAGCGATTATTGATTAGTTTGCGCAAAAGTTATAGCGTTTACAAAATAGGGGATAGTTTTATAGCATTTTTATTAATATTTTTTTTTTATTTAGTAATGGCGGCGATCAGCGATTTTTATTGTGACTGCGACATTTTGGCGGACACATCGGACATTTTTGACACATTTTTGGGACATTTGTCATTTATATAGAATTCAGTGCTATTTAAATAGCACTGATTCCTATGTAAATGACAGTTGTAGTGAAGGGGTTAACCACTAGGGGGCGGGGATGAGTCAGTGTGACGTGTTGTGTTTATTTTACTGTAGGGGGGCGTGGCTGTACGTGTGACGTCATTGATCGGCGTTCCCGATGACAGGGAACCGCCGATCACTGACAGTCAGTGTAGGAAGCGCGGGGAGAGGTTTGTTTACATAGACCTCTCCCCGTTCTTCAGCTCCGTAACCCGATCGCGGGATACCAGCGGCGATCGGGTCCGCTGGTCCCGCGGCCGGGGTCACGGAGCTCCCGACCGGGTCGCGAGCGCGCCGCTAGCGGCGCGCGCGCGACCCACGGGCAGGCACATGCACGATCACGTACAGGTACGTGATTCTGCCTGCCCGTGCCATTCTGCTGACGTATATCTGCAGTGGCCGGTCGGGAAGCGGTTAAATATGACGCTGCCAAGATACACAGAGACGGATGTCCTGTGTATCTCGGGTCCTCTCGCAGTCCTGCCTTTTGGCCAGGCTTCTATGATGGACATAACACAGATCCAATGGTGGGTTTGGACATGACTGAGAGGAGCCGAGCCTAGTCGAGTACACTTGGCTATGTGTATATCGGCGGTGCTTGCTCCGCTCACAATCAGCGGAGATCGGCGAGGATCGGCGTATAACGCGCACTCATGATTTTCCCCTGATTTTAAGGGAGAAAAAGTGTGTGTTATACGCCGATAAATACGGTATATAAAGTTATCAGAAGTAATAATCCAAAGAATACATGAAAAATCTGCTAATGACATATTCCACTACCTACCAGAGGTCACTTCTTCAGATTCTCCAGAAATCTTCTCCAAGCGACTCCTCACCACAGCAACCAATTTTACTATTCAAACAATCCTTCATTATTAATACCAAATACAATGGCAGACTGGGAGAGCTTCCCATAAAAGTCTCTGTAAAGTTAATAATTCTGCTGGAACTTTTTTTTTTTTTGGTTTAACTTTGGACATTATAGAATGATCTGATTCTGAAGAAAATGAAAGGATTACTCGGAGGTATATATCCCTTTCTTGGTGAAAAACAATGAAATATACATCAGTACTGACAGCCTCCTTTCCCCCAGCTTATAGGAATCTCATTCTAGGAGATGATCAGGGGTTCAGCAGGGTACATGGCTAAGTTCTGCTCTGTTACAAAACAGAATTTTTATGATTTAAAATGTCAGCTTAAAGAAACACTGTCACCTGTCAATTTGGAGTACAGTGATAGTACTTACTTATATCCCCCTTTTCTCCCAGCAAGTTATGTTTACCAATACAAGCTCCCTCACCGGCTTCCCACTGCAAGGGTCTACCCTACGTCAGTGTAATACAGTGTCAGAGCTTACTTATGTGGATGACATTGTTCCCCCTCAATGTGAAAATCTTCAGGCCTGGACATTGGTCAAGCAAGGTCACATGCTTCCCTACAACCTAAAACTCTGCTATGATACAGCATTAGACTGAGGGTTCTAATGGAGCATGGAAGGGTGCCCCCAGCAGTGGGGTCTGCCCCAAGAACTACATTTTAATGTGATACTACAGGTTCAAATTTTATTTATTTAAAATTACAAACATGTCATACTTACCTGCTCTGTGCAATGGTTTTGCCCATTCCTCCACTTCCGGGATCTCCTGCTGGCGCTCCTCCCCCCTACCGAGTGCCCCCATTTGCTATGGCTTGCTCCCGAGCAGCTCTGCCCAGTCTCCTGCTCTCTGTTCACTGGTTGCGATTGACAACAGGGGGAGCAATTTGTTTAATTGTCTAGAGTTGAGCTTTAGCCCTGGTTCACATCGCAGTGATTTGGCATGCGATTTGACATGTCAAATCACATGCCAAATCGGCGGCTATTGCCGGCAACGGCCCCGTTCGATTCCCGAAAGCAGTTCCTGTATTACTTTTGGCGACTGCGGGGTGGGATTTCAATAAACATATGTGCAGAAACCCACACAGATGTCTCTGAAATCCCCCCCAAAGTCGGGGCTGACATGCAGGAATGAAATCTGCCATTTTTTAGTTTCCTATGGAATGGGGAAGGGTTAAAACCCCTGTTAAGTTTTTAAATTACTATTTGGACAGGAAATTAACCCTCAGGAATACACACAGCAATAGAAATTTGACAGTGGTTCCCTGCTGTAATAAAATTATTTGCAGTGCAGTCTGTGTCTCTATTACAGAGATTTACCCATCACTTCTTGACTTGGGGATCATTGTTAATAAAACATGAAGTAGAAGAATCCTCCTAAGAGGGGTAAAACCTAACAAGCGCCTTAACTTTCTCCAATTCTATCCAAAACAAAAATGTGTTGGCTAGAATCAACTGTTGCTTCTGAAAAAAATAATGTATAAGACCCCTTTCACACCGAGGGGGGTTTTGCAGGTGCTATAGCATTAGAAATAGTGCCTGCAATCCGCCCTCAAACTGCTGCTCCATTGTCTGCAGTGTGAAAGCGAGCGGTACGCTGGCAGGACGTCAGGAAAAGTCCTGCCAGCAGCTTCTTTGGAGCGGTGAAGGAGCGGTGTGATTACCACTCCTCCACCGCTGCTCCCCATTGAAATCAATGGGGCAGCGCTGTAATACTGCCGGCAAAACGCTGCTATTGCGGCAAATTACGGGTGGTTTTAACCCTTTCTCGGCCGCTAGCGGAGGGTAAAAGCGCCCCGCTAGCGGCCGAAATGCGCCGCAAATCTGACGGTAAAACGCCGCTAAAAATAGCGTCGTTTTACCGCCGACGCTATAGGCGGCTTGGTGTGAAAGCCGTCTAACTAAAGGCAAAACTTTCCTTTTAGTTTTAGATGAAGTGTTGAGGGATTAGAACACCTCTCAGTTTTTATTGCTGTCTGTGCACCCTGTTAGGGAAATTCACCCTCTCTATTTGTCCTGTTTACCATTATCATTGAAAGTGCTTTCCCCAGAAAAGTAATAAATGGGGATACTAGTTCTGGTGACCTGGTGGGCTTCCTTAATTTGCAGGGATTTCATCTCACTTCCTTTTGGCTGATATACCAGAAAGGCCTTGTTTAGACTTGCTTGTTTAGCACGATTCACATTAGGCTCGCTCTTTAAAAAGCAAAAGACAGGCCTTCTCCTGCTGCCTCCGACAGATTGCAAGGTTCAGCAGTCCTCAACCACAGAAATAACAGCATGTCCTGCTCAGTGCGGGTCTGGAAGGATCCCAAACCCAGCATTCCCCCATATTTATATATAAATAAGTGTTACATATTCAAATTAACTCTATATAATAATGCCCCGGAAGACGTCCTTTGATGACGAAACGCGTACGAGGTAACGCTGTTTGTCAGCTCTGGCGATTTTTTTTCTAATGCGCAATGTTTTATATATATGTATATATATATATATATATATATATATATATATATATATATATATATATATACGCGATTCTTTGATAAATAAACATACCAGATGATATTTTATGCTATGAGGAGTGTCTGTATGTTTGCCTCCACATGAGTTTGTGTTGCTGAAGTATGAACCTGGCTGTTTGGTGAGCAGTGTTTGTTGGCGATTTTGGGACATATATAGAGATATGCCATTGAAGCTTTAATATTTCTGCATAAGCTTTTTTGTGACTGCTCTGAATAAGGGGGTCATCAGGGCATGCATTTTGTCACTACCTCTGGTGACGGTAGATAATGTTGACATCCTTGGAGGAAGAAAGATGCTTTTTGTTGTGCACATACCTTTGGGCATCTATCTTCTTCATTCGTTTTTGACTCTGTCACGTACCTGGTTAGTGAGCTGGACATAACGAGGAAGGGTTCTCGTACAGCTCCAGCTCGGGGGCCACTGATAGTGGAACAGTAACTGCACGGCGAGGTATGAGTGCCTATGATTAGTCCAGCAGTCTGCATTAGTAGTAGCCGGTACTTCATTGGACGAACAGCTGACAACAGGCAGATGTGACAGTAAGGGAGGCTGGAAGCAAACAGGCTGGCACAGGGCTCAGCTGACGACAGGCTGTGGATGTGCAGCAGGAGGCAGGAGCCAGAAGATGGCGTGCTGGACTGAAGGAGCTGTAGCAGGCTGGAAGAGCTGGGTGCAGGTTTGGACAATGTTGGTTACGGACAGGCAGATCAGGAATAGACGGCACACCCCGAAGAATGGTTGACTCACAGGCCAATGTAAACAACGGTGAACGGATCAGACAAGAGTAGAAGGCAGAGGCAAAATCTGGGGACAGGCTGAGGTCAGGGCAAGTAGCTGACAAGGATGGTCAGGAGCAAGTCAGGCCAAGATCAGAGGTTAGGCAAAGGAATCAGGAATACACTCACAGAATGCTATAGACCAAGCAACGATTATCCACTGCAGTGGCCCTGTTTAAATAGGCTGTTTGGCACCAGTATTTGTGACAGGTGCGCACCTGGGAATGCGCATGTGCGTATGCAATCTGCTCACACCTATGAACCTTTGCCACATGCCCATACGTATGCTCCTCGGAGCTCCATTAGTACTAAGGTGAAGCCTTCCCTGACACTCTTTGGGATAATTTTTGTACTTTTAATTTCCATATATTACTTGAACACTGTCATTTATGCATTATTATATGGAGTTATTTTGAATATTTAACATGTATGTATGTATGTTTTTTCAGCACAACACAGTATATTCTTGTTCTTGACACTGGGAAGGATATCCTCTTTTTTGTGTTTTAGCACATATGCAGTTTCCAATATTTCTTTCCCCCCATATTTATATCACTGGTGGGTAGGCTGGATCCAAAAAGCCTGGGAACAGCAGCACACACATTAACTCTTTCCCTCCCAGTCTGGGCCAGCCACTAACTGAACCAACACGTCACCCTCTCCATCAATACTGTGCCCCGTATAGATTGAGGCTGGCTTATAAGTACTGTGCTTGTACAACCAAATTAGCAATCAAATGGTTATGGTCTAGGTGTAGTCTAGGACTCCTAAAAAAGTCTCATTTATTTTGTATTTGATCTCCTGGCAGAATAAACAGGTAAGGAAGGTACTGAGGTCAGCTGCTAGGAACTGACTTAGAAACTACAGTGCAGACACTGCAGCAGCACAAACACCATACCGCTGTTTTCCACGTTATCTTTCCAGCAACTCAGACATTATTTGAATATCTTTTACATGGAGCTCCCAGCTGGTGGAAGGGCCTGAATGGCATTCAGCAGACCTGGACATGTTGCTCAGCAGAGTATAACCAAACCCTTCCAAGCTTTTCAAGCTGTTCATCCTCATAATGCAGCCATTATTTGACTATGATCTGGGACAAATCAATGCAACAAACACAAGCTGACAATAACATTAGCAGATTGGTGAAGGTTCGGAGAGAAGACATATGGCTTTGTTTAACAGGAGATGCTATCTGCTTCGATAATTAATGCTCCGCTAGTTAAGAGATCCTGACATGCTGCCCAAAAACGTGAGATGATTGTCTACATTTCTGGATAGAAGCTACTTTGGGAAAACAATAAGTTGTCCATAGGGATTCTGTGATCTCTGCAGACTGCCTGTGGATGACCAGTGTTGGGGAAAATACAACTTGTCTGTAATTAAGTCTTTTATTGTTCTCCTGAGATATAACCTTTACCATGGTGGCTATTCTAGGGCTTGTTCACACTGGCCTGGACGCTAAAACACTTGCCCGTGCCAAATGGTCGTGGCTAAAATTCTTTGTTCAGAATGCAGCAGAGCAGTCGCTCGACATGGGACCCGGAAGCTAATGCCGCGTACACACGAGCGGACTTTCCCACGGGATTGTCCGCCGGACAATCTGCCCGTGTGTGGGCGCCGGTGGACTTTTTCCCGCCAAAAGTCCGGCGGACTAAGTTTTAAGTTCAGACTTAAAATTGTCCGCTGGACTCGCGAGTCCGGCGGACAACCCCGCGGTCTGTATGCTAGTCCGCGGGACTTTTGGAAATGAAAGGACTTGTTGATCATCGGAAAGTCCGTTCATTTAGAACGTGACTTCAGGTAGACGGGGCTAGAGAAGGCAGTGAATGCTGCTGCGCTAGCCCCGTCACCTGGCATGGATTTAAAAGGGAATCCCCCCACGGTGAAAAAACGGCGTGGGGGTCCCCCCCCCAAATCCATCTCAGACCCTTGTCCGAGCACGCAGCCGGGCCGGCCAGGAAAGGACGAGCGAGCGCCCCCCCTCCTGAGCCATACCAGACCACGTGCCCTCAACATGGGGGGTGCCCTGGCACCTTGTCCCCATGTTGATGAGGACAAGGGTCTCTTCCCGACAACCCTGGCCGTTGGTTGTCGGGGTCTGCGGGCGGGGGGCTTATCGGAATCCGGGAGCCCCCTTTAATAAGGGGGCCCCCAGATCCCGGCCCCCCCCCATGTGAATGAGTATGGGGTACGTTGTAACCCTACCAATTCACCTAAGGTGTAAAAGTGTAAATAAAAAAAAAACACACAATTTTTTTAAAAAATATTTTATTGCACTGCTCCGGGGGTCTTCTTCCGTCTTGGGGGGTCTTCTCGCCGGACTCCTCCGCTCTCTTCTGCTCTTTTACCTAGCTCTTTTACCGAGCGGGGGAGCCCGGCTTTCTTCTTCGTCATCGCCGCCGTCGTCTGGGGGTCTCGATTCGCCTTCGGGGGTCTTCCGGGGTCTCTTCTGTTCTTGCCGCTGTCACCGCTTTCTGCGCCGTCTTCTTCTTATTCTTCTTCTACCTCTTCTTCTTCTTCTTCTTCTTCTCCTTCCGATGTTGACTCATCGCTCTCTCTGGCCGGAATGGAAGAGACGGCTGTGTTGTGACTTATATAGGGACAAGGAGGCGGGGTCACATGCTCATGTCACATGGTGACCCCCCCCCTATGATGTCACAGTCCCAGCATCCTCCGGAGATGGATGTGGGGGGGACCCCCACGCTTTTTTTTCGGCGTGGGGATTCCCTTTAAATCCATGCCAGGTGACGGGGCTAGCACGGTGGCATTCACTGCCTTCGCTAGTCCCGTCTATCTGCAGTTACGTTCTAAATGAACGGACTTTCCGATCGTGTATGGGCAAGTCGTTCATTTCCAAAAGTCCCGGAGACTTTTTCGCGCGGACTGTCCGCCGGAAAGTCCGGGCGTGTGTGGACAAGTCCACACGCACGGAAAGTCCGGCGGAGCTCTGCTGGAAAGTCCGGCGGTTTGTCCGCTGGACTATGTCCGGCAGGCAATCCCGCCGGAAAGTCCGAGCGTGTGTACGGGGCATTATAGAGATCAGTGGAGAAGCCGTGTCTACCACAGTAATTTCTAGCTTCCAGGGGCATCGACCAGGTATGGTATATACATAGTTACATTGGTCCATGCTGATTATGTAAAATATCCATAACCGGAAATTAATTTTATTGAAATGCCACAACCGCTTTAACCATGCTATTCTATGCTGTGGTTTGTAATGGTGGGCTACATTGTCTCCCCTGGGTTCACAACTTTTTTCCCATAACCCCTCATATAAGCAACAAATGTCATTGCTTGCTACCTGTTTGCCCTTGCAGCTTTAAGGTCTAATTTTAATTCATTTTTCTTTGTGCTTTATTTTAAGGGGGAGCAGTCCTTTTATCAAAGAAATTCCTGTAAGACATCTGGCTCACAGAAATGTGCATACATACGGCATTCTCTGCAGGATTGGGTACAGAGATGCACGCACACGCGCAGTGCATGTTGGCGCCAGAAGGACTATTTAAAGCGTAACTCCACTTTTGTTGACAAAAAAACATTCCCCTCTGGGTGATCTATGTACAGTGCAAGGGTTTTAACAAACTTTGTTGCAGATTCCTACCTTTTGTTATTGTGAAGAAATCCCTGTGTGTTTCTCTGTGCCCATGTGGGAAAGTGGTGAGTCTAATGGTAGTGGTTTCATAATTATCAATCAGCTGTGGCAGCTGCAGGGCTCTAATGAGGAAAGTGGCAGGGTCTGCATCCCTTCAGATGTGTTCCTATTTGGAAATATTTCACCAAAAATTAAATTTTTGTTCCAGGGGATGCCTGAAATCTGACTTGTATCTAAGTGCAGACTTCTGGGAAAATTGTTGAGCCAATCACATAAGCAGGAAATTATGTTTCTGGGGTGTGTCCAGTACACATTCTGTGTACAGAACAACTCCAGGTAGCCCTATTGTATTGCATTTTCAGAAAATGACAGCGGCTGCAGATTGAAAAGGAAAGGAAATTTTTAATAACATTAAGTTACAATATGATTTGTGTCGCAATGGTATACCCTATATTATTTTTTCTTTGCTATTTTTTTCCCCACGAAAGTGGAGTCTTTCTTTAACCACTTGCCGACCACCCACCACAGATGTACTGCGGTGAGGTGGCTTGGCTGCGCAAATCGCCGTACCAGTACGGGGATTCGCGCACTAGCTCTCGTGGGAACGTGCGCGCTCCGATTGGCCAGCAGCGGAGCCTGCAATCGGCCACCCGTAATCGTTTCCCGCAGAGACAGAACAGGGATCTGCCAAAGTAAACAAGGCAGATCTCCGTTCTGTCAGGGGATGACACTGAGATCTGTCTTCATGCTAAGCAGGAAGATGGATCTGTGTGTTTCTCGGTCACACAGTCCCCCATACAGTTAGAAAACACAAACAGGGAACACATTTAACCCCTTGATCGCCCCTGATGTTAACCCCTTCCCTTCCAGTATCATTAGTACAATAACAGTGCATATTTTTAGCACTGATCACTGTAATGTCACTGGTTCCCAAAAAAGTGTCAAAAATTTCAGTTAGGTGTCCGATTTGTCCACCGCAATGTCGCAGTCCCACTAAACATCACTGATCGCCGCCATTACTAGTAATAAAAATAAACAAAAATGCCATAAATATATCCCCTAACTTTTGTGCAAACCAATCAATATACGCTTATTGGGATTTTTTTGACCAAAAATATGTAGAAGAATACATATTAGCCTAAAATGATGAATACATTTGTTTTTTTATATATTTTTTGGGATATGTATTATAGCAAAAAGTAAAAATTATGGTATTTTTTTTCAAAATAGGCGGTCTTTTTTTGTTTATATCGCGAAAATAAATAATGCAGAGGTGATCAAATACCACCAAAAGAAAGCTCTATTTGTGAGAACGACTGTGCAATTGTCAGTTAAAGTAAGGCAGTGCCGTATCGCAAAAAATGGCCTGGTCATTAAGGGGGTAAATCCTTTGAGGGCTGAAGTGGTTAAGGATGCTCCTGCCCATGCTCAGGTGTTGACTGGTCTTTAGCGGTTTCCTGTGTCCTACTTTCATCCAGTGTATTTCATTTGTTGCTGACTTGGCTTGCTCCTGACTTGATCTCGGATTCTGCTCTTGACATGTTGCCAGTTCCTGACCCAGCTTTTGTTCCTGACTTCAGCTCTGCTTGTGATTCGGTACCTCGCTTTTTTGCTGATGACCCTGGCTAATCCTGTGACCATGCTTCTGCCTCTGATCTTTGCTTCCCGACATGTTCGAGTGTCTAAATGTTCCAGGCTCAAGTCTACTGAGAGCTCTAACAAGCCACACCTTCTGGGCCTGCAGCACAAGTGGAGTGTCCCTTTAACCTCAGCTGGACTGCTGAGCACGGTTACTGTCCCTGACCTGATGGTTTACCAGTCTCTTTGGGATTGCATCTCCTGCTGCAATTTCTTTTATCAACATTCGCAGGCACTCGTGTTCCTCCTGTTCCTCTGCACACTCTGTTCCACTCTCGTGGGGCTTGGGATGGAGATACAAGGGAGTCCTACCTCGTGATTTCAGTCTCCTCTCAGGTACGTGACACCTTTCTTTCTGCTGCCCTGTCAAGATCAAAGCCTCTTACTGTTTAATATATTATAGGGTTTTTTTTTTGTTGGTTTGTATTGCTAGGACATTTTTTTATGTCTGGGATTCTCAAAAGGCAGCACTTGTTGCTGAACTGTTTTGGGGCTGCTCTTTGTATGCATCATGCAGCTGTTTTGTTGTGCAAAAGCAGAGTGCACCAGAAGCATCTCACATTGCTTACATTCACCTTACACCCCCTTATTGTCATAGTAAAAATAAGTGAGGCATACATCTCCCAAAAACAGACAAAGCCCCCGTACACACGGTCGGAAATTCCGACCACAAAATCCGTCAGATTTTTTCCAAAAAGGATTTTGTCCGACGCTGGTGTTGCATACACACGGTCGGACAAAGTTGTTAGAAAATCCAATCATTCTGAACGTGGTGACGTTCGTTGCGTATGACGGAACTACGTAGAGGCTAGTAGCCAATAGCTTTGGTCTCGTAATTTGATCTGAGCATGCGTGGCACTTGGTCCGTCGGAATTCTCTACACACGATCGGAAAAAGTCTGATCGGATTTTGTTGTCGGAAAATTTGAGAGCAGGAAAAAGTCCGATGGAGCCCACACATGGGCGGATTTTCCGACAACATGGGGGGCATTAGACAAGCAAGTCTAAAGGCAGAGGCACAAGTTTTGCATATGGGTGTTGCCATTTGTATGCAGAATGCTGCCACGTTGTTATGTACCACACATTCACCTCCCTATAACCATTAATTACATAAAAGCTAGGCAATCACCCACAAAAGAAAAAATAATGGCCAAGGCCAAAAATGGGAGGCAGAGGTGTCTGTGCACGGAGGTTAAAGGGCCTAGCAGGTCCAGCAGGACAAAGTGGTGGTAAGGTTGCACGCAATGTGGCCAATCAATCTAGCCACATCAAGTACAGGAGTGCTGATAAAAAAAAAGTCAGCTGTCACTGAGGCAATCTGTGAAAACCTCATTGGTTCCATGACACCGTGTACAACGGTACACGATTACCTAAGCTTGCAATTTAAAGGATTTGTTCACATTTAATTTGGCCCTCAAAGCCACATAACATCCCCCCACTCATATTTAATTTATACATTTCTCTTTAGCACCGCAGAGCTTAACTCCCTGTGTTATTTGTTTGGCAATAGCCTGCCCAACAACCCCACTAGAAGCCATGGTTGCTTATCAAGATTCACCTCCCCTTGATTTCAACGGGGCTTCATAGTGGAATTCATGGTTCAATTATTTTATGGATTTGCAGAACCTTTGATGAATTGAATCTCAGTAGTTTCCCTCATCTTCATTGTTAATCCATCTGATACAGGATATGGTAAATTCCAATATACTATATTTGCCAGCTAATTCCCTCCACGGTAGCCGTCATCCAGATTCCCAGGTAATGTATTCCTACTCAGCCTCTCCACTACTCCCTCAGCTTCTCTCTCTCTCTCTCTCTGTCAGAGCCTGGGGTCTGACCAAGTGTCTCTTTCTCTTGTATACAGATGGAGCAAATCCATCAAATCCGCTAACTGTCTTCTGGACTTTGTTTAAAGTGGACTTAAACTCAATAAGGGTTATCTAGAACAATGTTTCTCAACTCCAGTCCTCAAGTACCCCCAACAGGTCATGTTTTCAAGATTTCCCTCAGAGGAAACAGCTGTGGTAATTGCTAAGGCATTGAAACTGATCAAATCACCTGTGCAAAATAATGTAAAGCCTGAAAACATGACCTGTTGGAGGTATTTAAGGACTGGCATTGAGAAACATCGATCTAGAACAGTGGTTCTCAACTCCTCAGGACCCACTAACAGGCCAGGTTTGCAAGATAATTGAAATACATTGCAGGTGATATAATTTTCTGCTCAGTGATTGCAGTATTCTAGTCTGCATCTCCCCAAGGCAATACTTAAAATCTGGCCTGTTAGTGGGTCCTGAGGGCAGGAGTTGAGAACCACTGATCTAGAACATCTAGAAATGTCAACTGTGCCTGAACAGAACCTTTTGTCTTTAATTCTTATATTACTTCTAAAAAAGAACTTTCTGACATATCACTGTTTTGTAGCCTAATAACTGTATATCTGCAGCATGAGATCATCTAATCAAGCACAAGGTCTGCGGGCTGAATCCGGGCCCACCAGGCCATTTCTTGTGCATGCCTCCCAACCGTCCCGGATCCTGCGGGACTGTACCGGAAATTGAACAGTGTCCCGGCATCCCACAGCTCTGAGCTGTGTCCCGCAGGCAGAACGCGGCAGCTGTCATCTCCCTGCTCTCTCTTTCAGCTGTGCTCTGTTTATTTCTGGATGGCCCTGACAGGGAAAGTCCGATCGGCACACAGTGATTGCAGTGCCAAACTGTGTGCTGTAGCCACTCCTCTCCTCTTCCTGTACTCGTCTCCTGAGCAGGATCATTGTGTGTGGAGGATTGGTCTGTGCTGCGCTGCCTACATTCAGAGCTTGGACTGGACACAATGCTACTCCTCATCCTTGTCTCTAAACCATCAATGCTGCCACTGCTGGGAAGCCATGGAAAGAGATGCATCTTTGCCCTTCTCACCTAACCAGGCTGCTATTTTCATACAATCCCTGCTCTGATGAAAGATTAATTTGTAAAAACTTCATTCAGTTACAAACAGTACGTTTCCTGTCTGACCCTGCCTTAAAGGAGAACCAGCTCCCCTAAAAGCAGCCCAACTTACCTCATTCAGCCTACAGCCCACCTCAGTGTCCCCTCTCCCTCTGCAGAGCACAAGTGCCCCCCTCTCCCTCCACAGGGCATCAGTGTCCCCCATTCCCTCCACAGAGTGCCAGTGCCCACCTCTCCAACATGTAGAGCATCAGTGTCACCCCCTCTCCCTCCACAGAGCTCTAGTCCCCCCCCCCCTCCACCACCACCACCTTTACTTGTGGTACAGCAGTTAGGCCCCTTTCACACGGTCGGACCGTTCAGATCCGCCTGTCAGTTTTGACGGCGGATCTGAACGGGCGCTCCATGTTAGTCTATGGAGCGTCGGATGTCAGCGGAGATCGGATCGGGTGAGATCTGATGAAAACGGACACACTGTCCGTTTTCATCCGATCTCTCCATAGAGATCAGCGGCGCTCGCAAGCCCATCCCCGCTCAGTGAGCGGAGAGAGACTTGTCATCCGCCGGCTCAGCGGAGATCAACGGAGAGATCTCCCGCTGAGCCGGCGGACAGAGGCGGACTCCGTGCAAGCGGAGCCCGCCACGTGTGAAAGGGGCCTTAAAGGCTAGGTTCACCTTTATTAAAAAAAACACAATTCAGAACAAGGCATGGTAATGGGGTAAATACCAGCTGTGCCCTCTGCTTACCAAGTTTGGGTACACCTTTCACAGTATAGGTCCTTTCCAGTGTAGACAAATAGGAGTAAAATATTTTTTTTTTATTGTTTTAAAACATTGTTTACATGTTTATGTAATTATTGAATGTTAATATTGTTAATGAAAAAAAAACATGGACATCCCATAGTATTTATATTTTATATTAAACAGACATAACGTATAGTAAATAAAGTCAATTAAATTGATTTTAAACCATTATAGCTTCGCTGCCACCTTCTGGTGAAAACTGGTATCGCTACAATTATCACAAATATAATAGAGCTCTATGAGAATAGTTGGACTGCAGCCTGCAAAGAACCAACAGCAAACAGCATGTAAAACTCTCTGGCATGGCGTTCATTATACAGACTCTTTGTGTTTCAATGGGGAATCAGTTTGTAAAAATGCAGCCTGTAGCTTTTTACAGCTTGGTTTCCACAATACCTTCAACTCCACCCAGCATACAAGCCATAAAAAAAAGCCATACAAACCTCAAGTCAAGCGGAAGCAAAAATGCATGTGTTTTTCAAACTACAAGAGCGGCAATGTGCCTTAAAGTAATTCTAAAATAAAAAAATAAAAATAAAAAGCAAAACAAACACAATATACTTACCTGCTCTGGTTTTGCACAAAACAGACCTGATCTTCTTCTTTTTGAGTCCCCCGGCGGTGGTCCTGGCTCCTCCCCCCTGCCGAGTGCCCCCAGTAGCAAGCTTCTTGCTATGGGGGCACTCGAGCAGGTTCGCTCCTGAGACATGCTCTGTGTGTCCATTCACACACACAAGAGTGCTGACCACTTTAACTACTTGATGACAACCCACCGCAGTTGGACTGCGGCAGGTTGGCACGGCTGCGCGAATCGTAGTCTTTGTATGTCGGCTCTTTAAAAGGCTTTAGCAAGCGCACGCGCCACCAGAGGCCCGCGCACCCGCGCCGCGTCCCCGGAGCCAATGCGCGTGGCCGCGCTGTACACTGAGTTCCCAGCATTGCTAGAGGACTGACCTTGCCACCCGCGATCGCTCATCAGAGAGCCAGAACGGGGATCTGTCAATGTAAACAGACAGATCCCCGTTCTGACAGGGAAGTAGAGAGAGATCTGCTGTTCCTAGTGATCAGGAACAGAGATCTCTCTCTGCTCCAAGGCAGCCCATCCCCCATACAGTTAGAAACACTCGCTAGGGAACACTTAACCCCTTGATTGCCCCCTATTTTTAGCCCCTTCCCTGCCAGTGACATTTATACAGTAATCAGTGGCTATTTTTAGCTCTGATCGCTGTATAAATATCTGGTCCCAAAAATGTGTCAAAAGTGTCCGATCTGTCTGCCACAATATCGCAGTCCTGATAAATATCAGTAAACACTGACATTACTAGTAAAAAAAAAAAAAAATTATAATAAAAATGCCATAAATATATCCCCTATTTTGTAGATGCTGTAACTTTTGCGCAAACCAATCAATATACGCTTATTGCGTTTTTTTTTTTTTACCAAAAATATGTAGAAGAATACACATTGGCCTAAACTGATGAAGAAATTCGTTTTTAAAAAACATTTTTATGGATATTTATTATAGCAAAAAGTTAAAAATATTTATTTTCTTTTTTTTTAAATGTCGGTCTTTTTTTGTTTATAGCGCAAAAAATTAAAACCATAGAGGTGATCAAATACCACCAAAAGAAAGCTTAATTTGTGGGGGAAAAAAAGGACATAAATTTTATTTGGGTACAGTGTCGCACGACTGCGCAATTGTCAGTTAAAGCGACGCAGTGCAGTATCGCAAAAAATGGCCTGGTCATTAAGGGGCAAATCCTTCCGGTCCTTAAGTGGTTAAAGCTGAACTATAGGCAGCGATTGAAGACACTAATTAATTTAACAATGTATTTTTAACTGCATTATTACATGTATTTTTTAATGCAGGAAGTGTAGATACCTGAATTAGACTTGGTACCAGCCTCTTGAAATTCTTTGTACTGTAGAGCTGAGTCTGGGGGTGAGGAAAGCAGCACAAGGAGCCAATCATCTGTGCAACATGGAATATGCCAATAAAAGGAGAGAGCAGAGGGATAGAAAGATGAGCTTTTCAGTCTCATGCTTCTCCATTTACTTTCCAATCACTGGCTGGGGAAGGGACAAGACCTGTGTGTGCTACTTAAAGCGTTTGTTACCCCAACACTTCATATTCCTGATATGTGGCTGCTGTACCATTTACTTGTATGAGAAAGTATCTCTTTGTATTGCTTCCTTTGTGTGAAATTCCTGCCAGTCCCTCAGCTTTCCTATTAAAAAACAGACCACATTAAAGCGGAGGTTCAGACAAAAATCGAACCTCCACTTTTCGGAACCCTAAGACAGGTATTTGCACCCACTTCCGGGCATAGACTCCCACGGGAGTCTCTGCCTCTTCCCGTCCCGCTGCGCTGTCTGCTGGGACACACACAGCAGCTGCAGCATTTGTAGCTGCTGACTTTTAAAAAAAAAAAATAATTTGCGGGACTCCCGCTTTAAGCAGGAAAGCGCACCAAGGTCAGTTCTCTAGCAATAAAAAGGAATTATTGTAAAAAAGAGCAGCGCCAAATTACACTAGAATATTATAAAACTGCGTCCCTATGTAAATGAATCAAATTGTATATACACACAATTGATTAAAATATGAACCAAATGTGACACAGGATCATAAAAAATAGAGTGTTAAAGTCCGTATAGTGATAATACTGGCTCAAATAGAAAACAAGCTCAATAAAGACGTGACTCAAAATTGTGCACCTCGGTGACTTGTATACACAATTAGTGTGAAGTGCCCGACACCATAGATCCCTATGCGCTTACCAAAGGGTAAAGCATATGTAGCTTTATTATGAACCAATCAGCAAGCTGGTGTGGATGTCCCTGGCTTCTCCCTCTCCCGATCCACAGCCTCCACCAGTTAGGGTTTAAAGGGTGTCACACTTCCATCGCAGAGTAAAGTATTAAAACTTTAGTGGGAACCGATCTGCAAACTGATGTGGATGTCCCTGGCTTTCCTCTCTCCCAATCCACAGCCTCCACCAATTAGGGTTAAGGGGTGTTTAAACCTCCGTATACTCATTGGCATTACATTCTAAGGTCAGTAAAACAAATGTTCCTCAATGATGAGAGGGCCAAGCCCTTACAGACACCTCTCAGTTTTGGGGTATATAGAATAGTAAGTGGGATACACTGTTTATGGGTGAACACAGGTAGTCAGTCCGACCTGAAGCCGCAATGCTTCACTTCCTGATTACCTTACCGAAGATGGCGGTGGCAGCATCCGAGGACCATTCTCTGGGAAGCTCAGTATGCTGCTGCTTCTCCTTCTCCAGCTCTAATGCAGCTGAGATCAGAGGGAATGTGATCACTTATACAAAAGGTATTGATAATGTTTTTTTTTTTTTTTTATATCTATACAAAAATGTTTTGCCTTTTATTTTTATTTTCAACTGAATGGGTTGTTTTACAAGGTGATCCTTTACAACCACTTTAACTGCAACAGAAAAATAATCAAATCTCCTGCCCTACCAGACAGAGCTGTGCTTTGTGGCAGACCTGTGTAGATCTCCAAACTGGATGGACAGAATAAAAAATCCTATGGTAAAACAGATCTCCTATATGTAGATGATCTGTGTATTTAATTGTTTGCCCGGGGATCAGCTAACTGTAAATGTGGAGCACCTATGGTTATTACAAAAGCCTTTTGAAAAAGATTATGCCCTATGGGAAATGCTTGCATTTGCTGGTAGACCTGTTATGGATGTCTACTGCTAAAATATCTGCAATATGCTTCCCACCCTCTCTATAGGGCACAAGGATATATTTTTTCCCAGTCGCAATGCATACTCGTTCATATAACAATCTTTCCTTAGAAAGATCTTTGACTGAGGCATTATCAGGATGCCAGTTGGTAATGACTGTAGACAGCTTTACAGAAAGTAAGATAGACCTAGAGGCAGCTAGACTCATTCTTGTTAGCTTTCACCCATGTTATTCGGAGAAAAGGGCCTCTCAGTCCACACAACCTTTAGAACATATGAAAGCTGATTTTTCAGGGAAATGACTATAAGCTTTCCACCTTGAGAAATGTGACTGAGCAGCTTAAACTGTCAAGAATGAAGGCTTCTTCTAAAATGATGAAGAGGTGATTTAAACCCTTTACCAGTGCAGGTCTATATGACAATTCTATACGTGGTAAATCCCTTTTCATTTAAAGTAGAACAATCCCAACCCGTGATTGACAAGCAGGAGATGGATCATTTGCAGCCTTGTCTAATGTAGACGTTGAGCGCTAACAGCCTAATAGGTGTTTACATATATATATATGGAGGTGATTATTTGTGGTCTTTGTTATGGGAATATTAAAATCTCTCAGCAGAGAGGAGAGATGTGTCTGAAAAGAGACATGACCCAATGATAAAAGGTTGTATTAAAGCTGAGAAAATTATCTTGTCAACCAGACAGCTGTTCAGACTGTCATCTTCAAGAAATGTAAACAGTTCCCAGTTTTTTTCTACAAAAATGCGCGGCGCGTAGTTGTCCATCTTAAAAGAAAACGTTGCCTATGAAAAACAGCCATTATTCCTTTTACAGCTAAATATAAAAAAAAAAAAACAACATGTACAAAACATGAGATGCTTGACATTGTGGATCCAGTAGGGATGCCCACAGTCAGGCTTGTTTTTGGACCTGTGTTGGCAGGCTTTGGGCTTCTTATATGGGCAAATGCAGCTTGATTTCAGATGCATGCCCCTAGCGCTTGAGATCAGTATGGGATGCTTCTGAGATCATTTGGAGTTCGTTGACAGATACCTTAAACCTGAATTTGACCTTCTTCTAAACGGCATCAACCTGCTTTTATGTTCCTCTTGAGCCCCTTTCACACGGGACGGATCCGTATTGATCAGCCCCGTGAAGATCCGCTGCTCAGCGGGGATCGCTCAGCTGATCCCCGCTAAGCCGGCTGATGACAGGGCGGTCCCTGCACACTCTCCTCTATGGGGGATCGGATGAAACACAGACCGTCTGTCCGTGTTCATCCGATCCGCTCTGCAGATGGATGGAAAAATAGGGTTTTCCTCCGTCTGCAGAATCGGACAATAGCGGAGGCGGACGATAGCAGGAGTCAGCGGATGCTCATCCGCTCACACCCGCTATCCCATAGGCATGCATGTATGTCCGTTTTTCATCCAAAAACGGATGAATGAAAAAACGGACATACGGACCGCATGTGTGAAAGGGGCCTGATTTGCATGGGGAGAGAAGCAGCACCAACCAAAACAAAAGCCTGTAGACCCAGTGGGGTTGATTTACTAAAACTGGAGAGTGCAAAATCTGGTGCAGCTGTGCACAGAAACCAATCAGCTTCCAGTTTTTTTTTTTTCTTCAAAACTTAATTGAACAAGCTGAAGTGAGAAGCTGATTGGCTACCATGCACAGCTGCACCAGATTTTGCACACTCCAGTTTTAGTAAATCAACCCCTGTCTGTTTATAAAAGTTCCAACATGTTTAGCAGGGTCATAGAGCATCTTCTTCTTCGGGGGTTCCAAGGAAAAAATGATGCATCCTAAGGGCCGGTTCACACGGCTGCGATGCCAGACTGGTGATTTGCACTGCATTGCTGTACAGATCACATGCAATGTCTGTGCGATGCAAACTCAGCCATACAAACTGTATGGCTGAATTTGCATCGCATTCGGACCAAACTCTATGACCCTCCTTTTTTTTTTGTCCGCACCAGAATCGGATCACATGGGTGTTCACACCCATGCGATCCGATTTCTGTCCAAATTCACAGTTCGCACTGCGATCTGCGAACCAATCTGGGGGTGTGATTATTTGTGTATTGACACTCCCAGCGGTTTGCATAGAGAGTCCACTGTTATCCAAGAAAATATACCTTGTGTACATGGATACAAAATGGCTATAATATATCAAATAACAAAGATCCTCTTTTGCTTTCCAAGCTAGCTTTTTAAATAGCTATCAACTGGACAAACTGAATTAATCTCCAGAGGTGACTCATGGTAACTGAAGGGTTTGGAGCTTAATTAGCTCAGGCCGCAGGACACAAGACCTGAAGACACAGTGAAAGTTGTGTGTTGACAGAAGAGGGTGAGTGGGGGACAGAAGAGGATGAATGAGAACAGAAGAGGGTGTGCAAGGACAGAAGAGGATGAATGAGAACAGAAGAGGGTGTGCGAGGACAGAAGAGGGTAAATAGGAACCGAAGAGAGTGAGTTGAGGACAGAAGTGGGTGACTGTGACAGTAGGGGGTGATTATGGACAGCAGAGGGTGAGTGAGGACAATAGAGGGTGAGTGAGGACAATAGAGGGTGAGTGTTGACAGTAGAGGGTGAGTGGGGACAGTAGAGCGTAAGTGGAGACAGAAGAGGGTGAGTGCGGACAGAAGAGGGTGAGTGTAGACAGAAGAGGGTGAGTGCGGACAGAAGAGGGTGAGTGTAGACAGAAGAGGGTGAGTGTGGACAGTAGAGGGTGAGTGTGGACAGTAGAGGGTGAGTGTGGACAGTAGAGGGTGAGTGTGGACAGTAGAGGGTGATTGGAGATAGAAGAGGGTGAATGAGGGCAGGAGAGGGTGAGTGTGGACAGTAGAGGGTGAGTGTGGACAGTAGAGGGTGATTGGAGATAGAAGAGGGTGAATGAGGGCAGGAGAGGGTGAGTGGAGACAGAAGAGGGTGAATGCGGACATTGGAGGGTGAGTGTGGACAGTAGAAAATGAATGCGGACAGTAGAGAGTGAGGACAGTAAAGGGTGGACAGGGGCAGTAGGGGGTGAGTGCAGACATTAGAGGGTGCGTGCGGACAGTAGAGGGTGAGTGTAGACAGAAGAGGGTGAGTGTGGACAGTAGATGGTGAGTATAGACAGAAGAGGGTGAATGGGGACAGTAGAGGGTGAGTGGAGACATTAGAGTGTGAATGCAGACATTAGCGGGTGAGTGTGGACAGTAGAAGGTCAGTGTGGATATTAGAGGGTGAGTGCGGACAGTGGAGGGTGAGTGTGGACAATAGAGGGTGAGTGTAGACAGAAGAAGGTGAGTGCGAACATTAGAGGGTGAGTGCAGATAGTAGAGAGTGAGTGTGGACAGTAGAGGGTGAGTGTGGACAATAGAGGGTGAGTGTAGACAGAAGAAGGTGAGTGCGGACATTAGAGGGTGAGTGCAGATAGTAGAGAGTGAGTGTGGACAGTAGAGGGTGAGTGTGGACAATAGAGGGTGAGTGTAGACAGAAGAAGGTGAGTGCGGACATTAGAGGGTGAGTGCAGATAGTAGAGAGTGAGTGTGGACAAAAGAGGGTGAGTGTGGACAATAGAGGGTGAGTGTAGACAGAAGAAGGTGAGTGCGGACATTAGAGGGTGAGTGCAGATAGTAGAGAGTGAGTGTGGACAGAAGAGGGTGAGTGTGGACAGAAGAGGGTGAGTGTGGACAGAAGAGGGTGAGTGTGGACAGAAGAGGGTGAGTGTAGACAGAAGAGGGTGATTGTAGACAGAAGAGGGTGAGTGGGGACAGAAGAGGGTGAGTGGGGACAATAGAAGGTGAGTGGGGACAATAGAAGGTGAGTGGGGACAGAAGAGGGTGAGTGGGGACAATAGAAGGTGAGTGGGGACAATAGAAGGTGAGTGGGGACAATAGAAGGTGAGTGGGAACAATAGAGGGTGAGTGGGGACAAGAGAGGGTGATTGAAAACAGAAGAGGGTGAATGGGGGGCAGTAGATGGAAGGACAGGAGCAAAGCCCAGCATCATGAGGGGACAAGCTTAATTCCAAACCTGGGAAGATGTTGAGGCTTGATGTAAGTTATATCCAGGAGGCGCTCCAAAGGGATGGGTTTAAGAACTAACAAATGTACTTGTAGGTACCATAATGGACCTGGACTTTGGCACCATTGTTACTTTTGAAATGCCAAGCAGTATTCCTTTATTAGAATTCTAAGCACTTGACTGAATCCAAAACTGAATTTAGAATTCAACCTGTCACTCCTCTCCCTCTACAACTCAGGATCTGATCCCCTGTGCTTGTCTGTGCAGCGTCCTGACTATACAAAGCCAGTCAATAAATAAAACACAATGTTAACGCAAACAGCAGAATTCCCATCAACTTGTGAAAGTCTGTCCCAGTGCAGCCTCTCTATACTGCCTTATCAACCTGCAGTACTCAAGATGGAAGATAATTTCACACATAATGAAAGGGGAAAAAAAAAGCAAGCTGATATCTATCTGCCAAGAAATGGATAGGACCCTCATGCACTAGCCAGTCTGTCTGCTCATTAAAACAAATCAAATATTATCTGCGATATTAAAGGGTAATTGTTATGTTAATAAGCTTCGCTGAGAATGAAAGGGAGACAGACATGATTTATACAGACTCGCTATGCCTGGGCTATGTATTACGTGGCCACATATAAAAAAATAACAGAAATAGATAAAAGAATATACAGATGTCATATATAAAAAAAAAAAAAACACTATAGCGCATTGATTTCACTCTAATGCCAGTCACGCAGTATTTCATGGTAATTTTACGGTGTGCTTTTTGGTTCCTTTTGGTGCACTTTAACATAACGCAAAAACTGGAATCTAAGAAAATACATTGTTTAAACCTTAGATAATCACCTGCACAGCAAAGAGAGAGAGTATATAAAATATAATGTACAGCACAAGTTACACAGTACAACAGTCAGGCGTATATAATGTACAGCACAAGTTACACAGAACAAACAGTCAGGCGTATATAATGTACAGCACAAGTTACACAGTACAACAGTCAGGAGTATGTAATGTACAGCACAAGTTACACAGTACAACAGTCAGGCGTATGTAATGTACAGCACAAGTTACACAGTACAACAGTCAGGCGTATATAATGTACAGCACAAGTTACAGAATTCAACAGTCAGGACAGAGTATATAACATACAGCTCAAGTTACAGTACAACAGTCAGGAGTATGTAATGTACAGCACAAGGTACAGAGTACAACAGTCAGGAGTATGTAATGGACAGTACAAGTTACAGAATTCAACAGTCAGGACAGAGTATATAACATACAGCTCAAGTTACAGTACAACAGTCAGGAGTATGTAATGTACAGCGCAAGTTGCAAGGTGCAGAAGGCAATAGTATGTAATATACAGCACAGCGTGCAGACTGCAGCAGTCAGAAATATGTCTGGGGGTTTGCATTGTATGTAGGCATGTAGTGTCCTCTTACCTTGGTGGTCAATGGAGAAGTGTTATCCACATTAGTAGTCAAAGGAGAAGTGCCCTCACATTGGTGGCTAGTGGTGAGGTGTATAAGGAGGAGTGCCTCCTTATATTGGTGGTCAGTGGTGAAGTGCCCTTTTACATTGATGGTCAGTGGTAATGCGTCCCCTTGAATTGGTGGTAAATGGTGATGGGACCTTTTTATGTTTCTGGTTATTGGTGATGTGTCCCCTTACTTTGGTGGTCAGTGGTGATGTGTCCCCTTGATTTGGTGGTAAATGGTGATGTGACCCTTTATTTTTCCGGTCATTGGTGATGTGTCCCCTTACTTTGGTGGTCAGTGGTAACGTGTCCCCTTGAATTGGTGGTAAATGGTAATGTGACCCATTATGTCTCTGGTCATTGGTGATGTGTCCCCTTACATTGGTGGTTTGTGGTGACGTGTCACCTTACAGCTCTTAGAAATGGAGAGGCCACATATCATGTGAGGAAAGGTTGCAAGCACTGAACTTATTCTCTCTGGAGAAGAGAGGCTTGAGAGGGGATATGATTACAATTTATAAATACCGTACTGGTGACCCCACAATAGAGATAAAACTTTTTCACAGAAGGGAGTTTAACAAGACACGTGACCACTCATTAAAATTAGAAGAAAATAGGTTTTACCTTAAACTACGTAGAGGGTTCTTTACTGTAAGAGCGGCAAAGATGTGGAATTCCCTTCCACAGGCGGTGGTCTCAGCGGGGAGCATCGATAGTTTCAAGAAACTATTAGATAAGCACCTGAACGACCACAACATACAGGGATATACAATGTAATACTGACATATAACCACACACATAGGTTGGACTTGATGGTCTTTTTTCAACCTCACCAACTATGTAACTATGTGAGTCATGTGACAGGGGATTTCAAGCCTTCATGATCTTTCTGCAACAAACTTATTACATTATTATTATTATTATTAAAACAGAAATTAAAGGTAAACTAGTATGTAAACTCTTGGAGGGGATGATAAGGGACTATATACAAGATTTTAGTAATGAGAACAGTATAATTAGCAGTAATCAGCATGGATTAATGAAGAATTGTTCTTGCCAAACCAATCTATTAACCTTCTATGAGGAGGTGAGCTGCCATCTAGATAAAGGAAGGCCCGTAGACGGGGTGTATCTGGATTTTGAAAAAGCATTTGACACAGTTCCCCATAAACGTTTACTGTACAAAATAAGGTCCGTTGGCATGGACCATAGGGTGAGTACATGGATTGAAAACTGGCTACAGGGGCGAGTTCAGAGGGTGGTGATGAATGGGGAGTACTCGGAATGGTCAGGGGTGGGTAGTGGGGTCCCCCAGGGTTCTGTGCTGGGACCAATCCTATTTAATTTGTTCATAAACGACCTGGAGGATGGGGATGGGGGTAAACAGTTCAATCTCTGTATTTGCGGACAATACTAAGCTAAGCAGGGCAATAACTTCTCCGCAGGATATGGAAACCTTGCAAAAAGATCTGAACAAATGAATGGGGTGGGCAGCTACATGGCAAATGAGGTTTAATGTAGAAAAATGTAAAATAATGCATTTGGGTGGCAAAAATATGAATGCAATCTATACACTGGGGGGAGAACCTATGGGGGAATCTAAGATGGAAAAGGGCCTGGGGGTCCTAGTAGATGACAGGCTCAGAAATGGCATGCAATGCCAAGCTGCTTCTAACAAAGCAAACAGAATATTGGCATGCATTAAAAAGGGGATTAATTCCAGAGATAAAACGATAATTCTCCCGCTCTACAAGACTCTGGTCCGGCCGCACCTGGAGTATGCAGTCCAGTTCTGGGCACCAGTCCTCAGGAAGGATGTACTGGAAATGGAGCGAGTAAAAAGAAGGGCAACAAAGCTAATAAAGGGTCTGGAGGATATTAGTTGCGAGAACTGAACTTATTCTCTCTGGAGAAGACACACTTGGGAGGGGATATGATTTCAATATATAAATACCATCCTGGTGACACCACAATAGGGATAAAACTTTTTCGCAGAAGGGAGTTTAACAAGACACGTGGCCACTCATTAAAATCATAAGAAAAGAGCTTAAACTACGTAGAGGGTTCTTTACTGTAAGAGCAGCAAGGATGTGAAATTCCCTTCCACAGGCGGTGGTCTCAACGGGGAACATCGATAGTTTCAAGAAACTATTAGATAAGCACCTGAACGACTGCAACATACAGGTATATACAATGTAAAACTGACATATAATCACGCACATGGGTTGGACTTGATGGACTTGTGTCTTTTTTCAACCTCACCTACTATGTAACTATGTAACTGTAACCAAATGGACATTTTACTTTAGTACAGTTGCAATGTTTCCTAGAAATCATCTCCTTGAATTATTTCTTTAGGGCAGTTACATATTACAGGGCATTACAAAATAAAATACCTACACTTATGCGGCGTACACACAATCGGAATTCTGAACTACATTGCAAGCGATGAAAAAAATAAAGAAATTTCTATCGGATTTTCCGATCGTGTGTATGCAATTCCGACGCGCAAAATACGAATCGGAAAAAAACACACTGACAATGGCTAGTGTAATAATTAAAACTACTTGAGCGGAATTCCGTCGGAATTTCACTTAAACCTTTTTACCTATAAATAAAATAAACACACCGACAATGGCTAGGGTAATAATTAAAACTACAATTTCACTTAAACCTTTTTACCTACACATGACCAGACACCTCTCCAGTGAATGCAGAGCCACCAATGGCCCCTGTAAGCAGTGCCAGACCTGCTTCATCATTCAGCAAAGACTGAGTTAAACAAATTCCTTTTCAAAGCTGATTTCCAGCTGATTGTTTCTGATATTTATAACCAAGCTCCTCTCTCTCGCTCTCAGAGAGGTTGTGGAGTGTGTGAATTGTGTGAGGTTCTTCGGCTGGAGGTGGGAGGGAGAGCAAGGGAAGGAGGGAGGTTCAGTCCTACAAGAGAGATGGTTGGGAGGAGGTATCTCTTCATTACTGGAGTGGGGCAGAGATTCAGGTGGTAGGAGAAGCAGATGGGCTCAGACAGATAATGAGTAGCCTCTCAGACAGACACTACAAACAAGAGCTGGGCTTCTCTGCATAAACCTAAGTTGAATTGGAAAGGACCATGAGAAGACAAATGCCTTTGGATATTAAATTAAGTCCACCTCAAGACAGCCAGGTTCAGTTTCACTGTCCATCTATGACGGGGAGCTAAGGATGGCCAGTTTGTTGACTTTTATCAATGGTTACTATGCTCTCTACCTAGAGGTTTATTAAGCTGTGGTGCTGAAATGGCCAGCACCCAGCAAACTTGGCACCTCAATGACTCCTGGAAGGGCAATGGTGGAGGAACCGGCTTTCCAGGCAACTTTGCCTTCTCCTGGACTGTATCCTTGGCTGTTCTCATGGGGATCTTGATAGTCGCCACAGTGTTGGGCAACGCTTTGGTTATGTTGGCTTTTGTGGTAGACTCCAGCCTTAGGACTCAAAACAACTACTTCTTGCTCAATCTGGCCATCTCTGACTTTCTAGTAGGTAAAGTATCACTCTATTTAATGGCTATCACATTTTCCTCATCTATGTAAAGCCAACAGACTTTAACCATACCCCCTGCTTCAACAAAAGCATACAATCTCCTGCCACTGAAATAGTCAGCCTGCATAACTAATTTAGCCAAAAGCCAATTATACATTTTTCTTGTTCAATTTCTTTTATCTTTACATTCAACTATGTAGTGCCAGAGCCTGCCTGATTGCATACAACCTGAAAGTGTTTAGGTTTGACCTCATATAATATGGTTTTGGTACATGTAAAGAAACATTGTACAAGGGAGTTGTATAATGTATGGCCAGCCTTAATCAAGCGGTATGTTTTCAGGTTGTGGAAAGAGATTGAAACACTTGGAGGAAACCCATATCCCCAAAAAATTCTCTTTAGGGGTTTGGATTTGTTTACAATTTGCATGAAAATTCAATCAAGATTTTACAAGATCAGATAGTGGCTAGGCTGGATTCATGTTTGATTGTTAACTAGATATATATGTAGGCTGTATAAACACTCTGTAACCTATAGTAACCAATTAGAATTTAAATTTCTCTAAGTCACTGTACAATGCACAAGATCCCAATCCTTTGAACGTTCTGACTGAATAAGCCAGTCTCTACATATGCATTTAAACCAACATATCACATTTAAGTGTAAAGAACTATTGAACTTGCTTTTAATATATAAAGTCAAGGATTTAAGTCACATTAATTCTTACCCACAGCACAAAAGATATATAGAGAGCTTTTTTAAGCGTGAAACAGAAAGTACCATTAGGTATATCCCCCTGCTGCTGCCTTCAATGGGCTGCATTTCACAGAAGAAAACCAAGCACAGCAGCCTCACAGTTGCTTGTCAATGCTAACCGAGCAGCCGGTCGGTAGAGATAATGAGTGGGCAGTAACCTGCTGGTCAGTCTCCGGGGCAAAAATAAGAAACTTTAAATATCCACCTACCCCCCCAACAGAAAAATTAATCTACTTTATAAAAATAAAGTTTTCGTCAGACCCATCAAGGTTCCATATTGAAGGTTACATAAACATCACTATGAAAAAAATCAAGATATTTATAGGCATGCTATAATAGGAGATAATTACCCAACGCATACAGGATTGCAAGCTCTTTAGCCTAAGCGCTACTTAAACCAGTTTAAAGGACTACATCCCAAAGTGTTTTTTTTTATTCTTTAATCTGAACATGGATTTCTAATTGCCCTTTGAGGGATGACTCTATCATGATGAAGATTGTGTAGTAAATATAACAAAATAGACAATTTCCTCTCCAATTTATTATTATCCTGATCCTTTACAGATAACACAGCCTTCCTCACAGTCCTATATATCTGTAGAAAGTGTAGGGGACTATACAGATTCTATTCAAAGCCATCTCTTGCTTGTGAGCTATTTCGTACAAATCACTTCTGGCAGGGTTAATTATCAATGTCATTTTCAGTTCTGGCTTTACTTGTCAAGTAGTTTTCTGAGCCCAGAAGGATCGTAATAAAATGTGTGATACAAATTAAGTGGGTTTTGCTTTACACGGGTCTCAGCGTTAACATCAGCACTATCGGTATACTAGGGCATTCTTTTTGGGAAGGTATACATAGACCAATCTGTCATACAGAACAACATGCCTCGAGAAGTCTGCCCACCTTAGCCTGAGTCAAATCTCATCAGGACCTGTTCTGATCTTCCCTAGCAAAGATACAATGCACAGATTGGGTAGTGAACGCTTTGTTCTATTTTGACAATTGTTTGCAGGTATTATATAGCACGTAGGAAAATGTAAGAATGCAATAAAAAATAACTGCTTGCCAGTGCTCTTCATATATTCTGCTATTTGCTCCTAGATGGAACAACATTTTCAGACGCGATTGCCTTGCTTGCATTTATTGGATTGTGAATAGCCAACCCCCACACAGGAAAATGTCTAATGCCCCGTACACATGGTCGGAAAATCCGACCACAAAATCCATCGGATTTTTTCCGACGGATTTTGTCCGACACTGGTGTTGCATACACACGGTCGGACAAAGTTGTCGGAAAATCCGATCATTCTGAACGTGGTGACGTTTGTTGCCTACGACGGGACTACGTAGAGGCTAGTAGCCAATAGCTTTGGTCTTAAAATGTGATCTGAGCATGCGTGGCACTTTGTCCATCGGAATTCGCTACACACGATCGGAAAAAGTCCGATAGGACTTTGTTGTCGGAAAATTTCTGAGCAGGAGATAAAACTTTGTCCGTCGGAAAAACCGACGGAAAAAGTCCGATGGAGCCTACACACGGTCGGAATTTCCGACAACATTGTCCGATAGGACATTTTCCGTCGGAAAATCCGACCGTGTGTACGGGGCATTAGACTACCAGGTGAACTTGCCCTACAAAAGCGGGCTTGTACCGTTAATTGCTAAAGCAGTCACACCTGACTCATGGCTTTGCTTTTAGCTGAACAGTAGGCATACAGAGAACTATACCTGCCAAAGTATTTTCATTACAGCCCCTTCACAGAGCATAGACCTGACTGTCAGGGGATGAGACTTACAGGTCTTCTCTACTCACCACCAACCCACTCATTGACTGGACAGTGAAAGAAGAAGCAGCAGATTGATTGGGCCCACCTCTCTGTCATTCTGCTCTCTCCTCCCATCAACAGGTTTCTTGTTAGCACATGAGTAGTGCTTTTGGCACACTTTGCATCTTCTCCCTCTCATAGTCTGAGCGCTGCCTTACCAAGGTCACAAAAAGCTAATATAAACTTGAAGTGGTTGTAAACCCTCACATACAGCCTCCTAAAGCACACATTTTACACATCTCTGAGCTTTAGCAAGCAAGGAATGAGGATCTGATGTCACACAATGCATATCATAGAGCCAGGAGCTAGGTGTAATCTGAGACCTTAGTAGAGTGAAAGGACACACCCCCCTCTATACAGTCTCTTAGGGAAACATGCACAGCTGAGGCTTTTTTTTTTCATTTACACCATTTACGCAGTTTGTGTTTTTAGATATTGGGCTGGGTTAGACCACAGGGGAGAACCCCCCCCCCCCCTTTTTTTTCTTCTGGGGGCCTTCCCCTCTGGCCTAAATATAGGGGGATATAGGGATTGATGTTTTTTCTATGTACATCGCTTTTTATAAGCAAATAAAATATTTGTAGTTTAACTCAAGAAGGTGTGTGGAGATCTATTTGTTTTTTTTTTATTTTTCTGTGTTGATGTAGCCCTCTGTGTACTGGGGAGAGGGGATGTCCCCTGGGATTCTGTGGTGTTGGCTTAACCTGTCAAAAGTGACTCACGCAGATAGCAGAGGAAAGAGAGAGCAGATAGGGACCCCCACTAGGTGCTTTGGATTGAGGCTAGTACACACTATAGAACAGATTTTCTCAACCAGGGTTCCATGGAACTCCGGGGTTCTTCCAAAGGTTGCTAGAGGTTCCTTGATTAATGAGACATTTCTGCGTATCAGAAGTTCCCACTGACACTATTGATCTTTTTAGCTATCTGTACAGGGGTAATTATTCACAATGACCATAAGTGTAGGGAGCATTCTTCCCACTGACCATATCATGATCATAATATATCATGAGATGTTTAGCAGGCGTTCCTTGAGACTGGAAAGTTATTTCAAGGGTTCCTCTGTGTAGCAAAGGTTGAGAAAGGCTGCTATAGAAGAATACTTTTACTGCTAGTATTTTATAAAAATAAATTTATTGATGTATTATTAAAACCATTGCTGCATTAAGCCATTATGTCTGCCTGGAATTTTGCCTTAAAAATCCCTGTGTCTATGAGAAAGGGAATGAATGCTGATTGGTTGTGAGACATTTAAATCTATTACCTCCGATACTTGGCCAGATTGTTGCCACTCTGTTAGAACTGTCCAAACAACCAATAAATGTTACCCTGTGTGGCCATAAAATAACAGAGCTGAATTGGATACCGATGCTTTTTCGCTCCTACAGCCGATGTGTCAGGCTCTTTTAAAGCTGACTACACACTTTACAATGCGGTTTACAATCTACGAAGCTTAGGTGGAATGGTGCAAAAATAGAAATGAAGGAAAACTGGATTGCCAAAAGAGATCAGAAAGAGATGATCAGTGTAACAATCTGCTCAGATGAAATAAAAATTAAGTGCAACCAGTTTAACATGTAAGTTTTCCAGTATTTATGAATACTTTAGATCCTATGTGAATCCACCCATTCAGATTTCAGTACAATTCTATCTAAACTTAAAGTGGATGTAAACCCACTCTCATCCTTTCTAAACTACTGTAATATTGGTTATCTAGAAGGATATACATGCCTCCAGTGGCGGTGCGCCACCCCCTCTCTCCTGCACAGCACTATCACCCATAGGTAGATTCATGCATTGCATGAATCTATCTATTGTCACCGCTGCCGCCCCCTATTCAGGTGTCCGGCCCCTTGTCGGGCGCCGGGCATCTGAATTACAGCAGGGGGGGTGTTTTTGGAAGCGCCCTATTAGAGCTGTAAGCTCTAATAGGGGACCTGATTAGAGCGGTGGGCTCTAATAGGCTTCCATAAGTGTAAACAGCGGGCGCAATGCTGTGCGTTCGCTGTTTACACAGTATTGTGTTAGAGAAGCGAATACATCGCTTCCCTAACACAGACCCGCCTCTCAGCCAATCAGGTTGCCGGTCTGTGTTACCGGTCACCTGATTGGCTGAAGTCACAGGCACTGTGATTGGACGCCTAGGCGTCCAATCATTGCAGAAGACAGGAGGAGCGCAGGAGAAGATGTCGGGTCGATGAGGAGACACTGCTCGCCGCCTGACGCCGTCACCAGCTGCACACCGAGACAAGGTAAGTGCCGGTAGATGGCGGGCAGAGGGCACATTGGCAGCATTTAATGGGCACAGTGGCAGCACTTGGGGAACGGTGGCAGTGTTAGATGGGCACAGTGGCAGCACTTGGGGCACAGTGGTAGCGTTAGATGGGCACAGTGGCAGCATTTAATGGGCACAGTGGCAGCATTTGAGGCACAATGGCAGCACTTGGGGCACAGTGGCAGCGTTAGATGGGCACAGTGGCAGCGTTTAATGGGCACAGTGGCAGCATTTAATGGGCACAGTGGCAGCGTTTGATGGCACAGTGAGGCTGTTTGTTTGCGCCCCCCCAAAAATTTTGAGCACCAGCCGCCACTGCATGCCTCTTGCATGTATACTTATCTGTCAAATGTCTCCCCTCTGTCTGTTATGAGACCTGAAAAACTGCAGATTTTGTGGGTGGGTCTGTTTTCCAGGGCTCAGTGGGTGGAGTCGTGATGTCAGTAGACTCCCCGCCCACCTCTACACTCCCCTTATCAACATGCATTTTCTCCTGTGTATTTCTTACACTGAACTTCTGCTATGATCACTAACATCCAGTCAAAACCCAGAAAAGACCCCACATGACTTCAGCATGCCAAATCATGCTGAGGTGTGGAACATCCAATCCTGCAGAGCAGCAGACGAAAGGAGTGGTAGGGAATTAAAAAATTATGCATGGCTTAGGCTAGTGCACGAAAATCACCTGTCACTCACAGCAAGGGGGAGGATTTGACAAGGTTTTTCTCTGTTTGTCAAGATTTATCTCACTGAACAATAAAAGAGGATTGCTCAGAGCTGGATTAACTCTTTGTGGCAAGACTGGGCTCAAATTATAGGAAATCGTACATTATGACATCAAAAATAAATAAATAACATTTTCGGGTTTACAAAAAAATGATCAAATAATCGGTGTTGTTATTTTAAAGTTTTGCTGCAACTTTGGCCTTTAGAGATTCTAAAGAAGACTCAATACAAAACTCTCTTTCTCTGCTTAAAAACTGTTAAGATATAAACCGCACTAGGGGTGCATTGATTTTAGTAAGTCAACCAAAACATAGACCTGTATTAGGAGGAGGAGCAGTAAAACCTTGTATAGCACTGCAAAGGCGGGAAACAGAGCCAATGTAAATATAACAAGCAAATATGGTTGTCCCTCACACATATATAATATAATTATAAACTATATATAGAGAAAAGATTTTGAAAACATTAGTTTAGAGATTACATTTTTAGTTAGTAAAAACGAAAAAAAAAACCCTGGTGGTGGACTTTTAAGGCACGTACAAGATAGAAAAAGTATTTAGAGTACAAAAATAGTTTATTGGTTATATAATATCATAAAAACATCTAGCATAAGTAATGTGTTAACAGCATGGTCACCAATGTACATACAATAGTCTACAGTACTCTTGCACCCAACGCGTTTCGGAGTATATGAATCTCCTTCCTCAGGGGTGAGTATTTGGCAAGAGAGGTTTCTATTCAAAGAATAAATTACATATATTAAAATACGTTGAAAAAAGAAGAAACAAGAATATACACAAACATACGTGTATATATAGTATTCAAATTTCCACATATTACACTTACATATTTAGGTGAAGTACTAAGTTAACATTCCATGATTTAGTAGTTAAAAACAACAGGAACATGAGACAGGTGTGCCAGACAGTTTCTTGACTTCAAAAAGTTCCTAGTAAAGTTGTTTTACAACTAAGCCGAATCAATAATATTTTTAGTTAGGACATTAGGAGTTGGTTCCTTGTGTATGTATCTTAGAAAATATCATTGAAAAACTGTACATTCGCTTTCAATCCTTGCTCCAACCTTGTTAAAAAAAAAAAAAGTTGTTAACGTAACCCATGCCTGTTTTTTAGGCACATTTGGTGGGACTGCCAGAGAATAAAAAGGTTTTGGATCTGGGTCTACCAAATGATCTACATGGTAGCAGGCAGGTCTTTTCGTAATGATCCCTGTGAGGCAGTTTTGTTTGAACAGCCTATGGAGCGGGCCAACACCCAAACCAGTCATAAAGGGCCATTGCCCTTGCATGGGAAATCCAGACTGTCCCCTTCACGGAGGTCATTCATTGGGTTTTACAAGTCATGATCTTTGAGGAAAAAAAAGAAACCGTTAAACAAAACTATATGATGACAAAATTCTGGAAGGTATGGGATTCACTAACTTCAATGAATACTGAGGCCAACTAACCATTCGGATCCCCCCTGTTTTCCTGTCCTCCCCACTTCCTCTAGCCCACCTCCCCCAAAGGAGGAAAAGAGAAAAAAGGAAAAAAGAAACACCCCATTTCCCTCTCCCTCATCCCTTCTTACTTTTATCCTAACCATTGAAACCACTAAGCAACTGTTTCACTCCCTTTTTATCTCTCGCCTTGACTATTGTTACTTCCTCCTCATTGGCCTACCTCTTCGCAGGCTATCCCCTCTTCTGTCTATCATGAATGCTGCTGCCAGACAGGGGCGGATCCAGAGTCTAGTCTCGGGAGGGGCACTGCCAGGAAATCATTTTTTTTGCAGGCAATTTATCGGGGGAAATGGCTGATGTTGGCGCTTCAATCATCCCGGCACCATGGTTGTTATGGTGTCAGGATGATTGAAGCGCATTATTTCTATTATTACATTGTTATATAAAATGAAATAGTTCAACTCACCATAATTCAGAATCAGTGGGAGCCTGAGTGTGTCACTTGCCACCGTCGCCTGCCACCAGATGCGGATTGTCACTTGCCACAAGTTGCGGACTGTCATTTGCCATGTCACCTGCCACAAGTTGCAGATTGTCACTTGCCACGTCACCTGCCACAAGTTGTGGATTGTCACTTGCCACCTCACCTGCCACAAGTTGTGGACTGTCATTTGCCACATCATCTGCCACAAGTTGCGGACTGTCACTTGCCACGTCACCTGCCACAAGTTGCGGACTGTCACTTGCCACGTTACCTGCCACAAGTTTCAGATTGTCACTTGCCACGTCACCTGCCACAAGTTGCGGATTGTCATTTGCCACCTCACCTGCCACAAGTTGTGGGCTGTCACTTGCCACGTCACCTGCCACAAGTTGCGGACTGTCACTTGCCACGTCACCTGTCACTTGTTGCCGACTGTCACTTGCTGCTAAGGTGGGGATTGTCTCTTGCTGTGTCCCAGAGTCAGGCAGCAGAGAGATGATGTAATCTCTCTGCTGCCGCAGCTGCCTGCACAGTGAGGGCAGAACTGCAGGGCGGGCCGTGAGATGATGCCGGCTTGCTGATTGGCCAGCTGCCCTCTCACCCACCGAGCTGCCCAGCCCGTCTGCTCTCTCACCCACCCACTCAGCTGCCCGGCCCGCCCGCTCTCTCATGCACCCACGGACTCGCCCATTCTCTCACCCGCATTCAATTCCTCGGGGGGCAATTGCCACGTTGCCCCCCTGGATCCACCCCTGCTGCCAGACTCATCCATATTACCAACCGTTCAGTGTCTCCCACTCCTCTCAGCCAATCCCTACTCCATTGCTTTCCATTGCCCAACACATAAAATGCAAAACATTAACAATAACATACAAAGCCATTTACAACTCTGCCCAAAGCTACATCACCAATCCTGTCTCCAAATATCACCCAAACTGTCCTCCCATGACCTCCTTCCCTCTAGCTCCCCTGTCTCCTCCTCCCATGCTCATCTCCAGGACTTCTCCAAAGCCTCTCTTGTGATGGACCGCCTGGAACCAGGAACCAGGTATTAGGGGTAGAGGTCGACCGATATATCGGCCGGCCGATATATCGGCCGATATTTGGCGTTTTTTAATTAATCGGCATCGGCCGATTCTGCTGATAAAAAAGGCCGATTATAACTTCAGCCGTGACTTGCAAAAGACTTCTGTAATAGAAGTCAATGCAAGTTGCCTGAGTCTTCCCCTTCTCCTCTCTGGGCATTCTGCCAAAAAAAGACCAAAGTGTTACAATGATTACAATGTTTACACTTAATGAATAAACTCAAGGCTGTGTGGAGAAGTTCTCAGTTTAACCATTTAAAGACTAAATCTTTTCTGACACTTGTTGCTTACAAGTAAAAATCCTGTATTTTCTCCTAGAAAATCACTTGGAACCCCCAACAATTATATATGTTTTTTTAACAGAGACCCTAGGGAATAAAATAGCGGTTGTTGCAATATTTTATGTCACACGGTATTTGCGCAGCGGTCTTTCAAACGCATTTTTTTTGGAAAAAAATACACTAATGATTTTAAAGCGAAAACTAAAACAGTAAAGTTTGCCGATTTATTTTTTAATTTTTTCGTCCTAAAGTTTTGATTACCTATTTTTGTGTATTTAATATATAGTTTTTTTTTTTAAATTATACATACAAGTGAACTGATTGGAGGTTTGTTTTGTTTAATAAATGTTTAAATGTAGGAAATTTTTTGTATCACTTAAAGCTGCTTTCACACTGGAGCGGGCAGCGTTGACGGTAAAACGCTGCTAGTTTTAGCGACGCTTTACTGTCATTTTAGCGACGCTATTCGGCTGCTAGTGGGGCACTTATAGCCCAGCTAGTGGTCGAGGAAGGGGTTAAATGCGCCCGTGAATCGCCGCTGCCAAATCGCATTGCAGGCGCTTCAGCAGCGGTGCCCATTCATTTCAATGGGCAGGAGTGGTGGGGGAGCAGTTAACACCGCTCCAAAGATGCTGCTTGCAGGACTTTTTTTTTTTTAAGGTCCTGCCAGCGCATCGCTTCAGTGTAAAAGCACTCGGGCTTCCACACTGAGACTGCAGGGGAGACGTTTTGCAGGCAGTTTACAGGCACTATTTTTAGCCCAAAAGCGCCTGAAAAACGCCCCAGTGTGAAATCTCATTAGATTTTATGAGATGAAGGGAAAAAATAAAAAAAATTAAAAAAATCGGCCTAACATATCGGCCCAAAAAAATCGGCATCCTATATCGGCCATCGGCCGCCGCGATTTCTAAATATCGGCATCGGCATCGGCCAGAGAAAAACCCATATCGGTCGACCTCTAATTAGGGGTGAACCTTGAAATCTCATCTCTTTAGGGACTTCCATCCTACCTTTAGCTAATAACCTAGCCTTTTATTTCTCCCATCAGTTCATCCCTCACAGTCATTACCCTTCGTTCCACCTGCCCCTCCCTATTAGATTGTAAGCTCCCAGGAGAAGGGCCCTCCTAACCCTCTTGTATTGAATTGTATTGTTGCTGTATTGTCTTCTTTTATATTGTAAAGCGCTGCACAAACTGTTGGCGCTATATAAATTCTGTATATTAATAATAATAATAACCCTTTTCTTGGTTGAGGAAGAATTGGAACATCAACCCAAATTTCTCTCCCATCCCATCCCTTGTTTTTTTTCTTTTGAAAAACCTATAAAATTGGATTGAATAAAAAAAGTAACCCAAACTCAAAAAAGAAACCCTACAAAAAGCAGCTCAAGCTACAACACTGACCTTCTTTCTGATCCTGTCCCCTACCCCAGGGGTCTCCAAACTTTCTAAACAAAGGGGCAGTTTACTGTCCTTCAGACTTTAGGGGGCCAGACTAAAAGAAAATGTCCAGGTGTCCAGTGGGGGTAAACAATACCATATCATTGGTGTCAGTGGGAGGACTAGTACCCCATCATTGGTGTCAATGGAAGGAACTGTGCCCTTTTGATGGTGTCAGTTGGAGGAATAGTGCCCCATTGTTGGTGTCAGCAACAAGAACCATACCCCATTGCTGGTGTCAGTGGATAGAATAGTGACCCCAAGGGTCGGATTAAGGCAAGCAAAGGGCTGAATCCAGCCCCAAGGCCACATTTTGGAGACCTCTGCCCTACAGTAATAGCTTTTTGCCATAAGATGTCCTCCATTTTTTAGGTTTACTGACACCCAGTGCCATTCAACCTGGAAGACTGAGATATACTGTGAATGCACAGCATCATGGACCGACCCCTTAAGTTGTGTCACCAAGGTGCCATTTCTTCACATAGCAATTATGCAGAGAGCAGAGCTGATGTCCTCAAGACACCACTGCTTTCTGCGTTAAGGATCTTCCATAGCCAGCAGAATACCGAAAAAGAAAGAGGACCCCGTGCATGTGAATGACCTGAAGACTTTTGAAAAAGGTAGGAAGGTGCATATAAATGTGCCACCCTCTAGTGATAGAATTGTAGATAGGTTTTTTTGGTGTTGAGTGTAGGAAAATTTGTGCAGGCTTGGCTGGCAGCCAAGCCTGTCTGTGTTTTATGCTGGTTTGGGCAGAGATCCAGGGAGAGCTGGATAACTTACAGGCAGCATCACTGAGACCTCCCCCCATTTCTAGAATATGCTGGAACCTTGTGGAAAGATGGGAAGGGAAGTAAGGTGGAGCTGCCTGGAGTTTTCTGAGGGCCCTAACCAATCCCCAACTTGGATTGGCATGGGGCAAGCCCCCTCAAATACTCTGGGTCAGCCCATCTGGGGAGGAGAGTTCGGGTGGAAGCTGGAGATGGAGTGTTAGGCTGTTGTGGCCTTTGAGGAAGCTCCCCAGTCTGGGGGGGGGGGGACCTTGGGCTGGGCTCGGGTGCGGGAGGGGACCTTCTCAGAACCCATGAAGGTGTCCTGGCCAGAAGGCACTGGGAGCAAGGATAGGACAGTGGGAGAACACTGTTGGGCAAGTCTCCAGGACAACAGGAACAGCCAGGAGGGCTGGTGAGTGGCACACAGTCAGAAGGACTGAGAGGCATGCCTGAGAGGACTAGGATGGAGAAGTCTAGGATGGGCGCAGAGCCAGTCAGGAGGACTGTGGTGGCACAGGCAGTGGAAAGGGGCAGCTGCAGCCAGGAGGGCTGGCAGTGCCTGAAGAGGTGGTGCTGGGAGCAGTAGCCACAGATAGGACAGCTAACACAAAAGACTTTTATTTGCTACACCACAGGGGCCAGAGGTCCCTGCCTGCAAATAGGGATGGGCGAACGGTTCGGCCCGAGCATAAGTTTGGGCCGAACTTTCATTGATCGGACCTATTGTCCGCCCTTAGACAGGGAAAGTTGACACATGTGCCATGCCTGGCACATGTCCTCAATTTGGTGGTGCAGCGTTTCCTAAATACGTATCCAGGGTTGCAAGATGTGCTAAAGCTGGCCAGAAGAGTCTGTAGCCATTTCAGGCGGTCATACACAGGCAGTGCTCGGTTGGCTGAAATTCAGCGGGAATTTCACCTGCCCGTAAACCGCCTGATTTGTGACATGCCCACCAGGTGAAACTCAACTTTGGCAATGCTGCAGCGGCTATACATTCAGCAGAGGGACATCAATGAGTACCTCTGCGAGTATGGCACGACAGGCTCCGGTCGCCTCAGCTATTTTTCCCCATGCCAATGGGTGATCATTAAGGATGCATGCACTGCATTGTCAACATTTTAGGAGGCCACAAGGATGGTGAGCCGTGACAGTGCATCAGTGACACAATCCCTGTTGTGTTCCTGCTGGAGCAGACTCTGCATGGCATTATGGATAGGGCACTGGAGGCAGAGCAGCAGGAGGAAGAGGAGGACTTCCTTTCCTCTCAAGGCCCACTTTATCCAGACACCATCATTCCTATGTCACAGAACCCACAGGAGGAGAGAGGGGAGGAGGATTCTGGCACTTTCCTCGGCTTAAAAGAAGAGGAAGACATGCATCAATCTGTAAGTGATGGCTTTCCAACCCCAGGACCCTTGGGAGTAGTACGTGGCTGGGAGGAGGAAGTTCCAGATGCTGTCATCCTGAGTGACCCGGAGGAGTCTGCTTCTCAAGCCTCTGTAAATTTAAGGCGCATGGGCAACCTCATGCTTCAAAGCCTGCAAAAGGACCCAAGAATACGTGGCATAAAGAAGCAGGATGATTACTGGTTGGCAACCCTCCTTGACCACCGTTAGGGGAGGGGAAGGTCTCAGAACTCATCACGTCCCCACAGAGAGTGCAGAAGATAAAATCTCTTGAGGACACGTTAAAGAGGATTTTATTGAACATTTTCCTGACTCCAGTAGATTACAGTGTTGTGGAAAACGTAGTTTTGAGTCTTCTGTTGATCAAGAGAGGAGCGTTGGAGAAGGCGTCCACCGCCCAGGGCTGCCAGCTTCCACATCCCATCGGCAGCGTCTGCATCACATGGTAGACGATTACCTCGAGGCCAAAACAGAGATGGAGAGCTTTCCAGCTGACGATTCACTGACTTACTGGGTCATGAGAATAGACCACTGGCCAGAACTTGCCAGTAAGCTATTGAGTTGTTGGGCTGCCCTGAATCCAGCATGCTTTCAGAACAGGCATTCAGTGCCGCAGGAAGTTTTGCTACTGATCATAGAACGCATCTGTCCACAGACTCCGTGGACCGTTTGACTTTTATAAAAAATTAATCAGTCCTGGATTACCAGCTATGAAGCCCATGATGCAGATGTCACTGATTAAGTCTTTTTGGGATGAGGAATCTCTGCAGGACTTCGAGGCTGCCTAGCTTTGAGGGTGTTCAATCATTTCATCTGGAAGATTGTTTTTGGTATAGGTTTCATGGGCACAATTAACACCCAAAGACCATTTTTTTAGCATCTGTTTGACAGGTGCATATCATTGCAATTTTTTTTGCCTTCATCAAGAGCACCTCTATAGGGTTACGGTTGGAACGCGCCCCGACCCCCAAAGAGTAATTTTTCTGCACTTGTTTGACAGGTGCATATCATTGCAATTTTTTACAGCAAGGCCAATTCTTGCTTTCTTCAAGATTAGGGTTACGGTGGGAAGGCACCACCGACACCCCAAAGAATTTTTACATACCCATTACTTTTATCCAAGAATGACACCAGAATGTATCCAAAAAATCTCTAATCTTGTTACCAGTGCACTACATTGTGGCCTCATCATACACACTGGCTCCCCATCTGTTGCTGAGCAAAATAAAGGCAGCTTGCAGGAAAGATGTAATTTTATTTGGCTTTATAAATGCAATTATTGCTGCAGCAGATTCTAGACATGGTACAGCCACAGCTCTGTCACTTTACAGGTAGAATAAGGGGACCCCCCCCCCCCCAGGCACTATACTGTAAGGAATTTTTCATTTTTATGATTTCACTTTAAAAATCAAAAAATCACTGCTCATTTAAAAATGTAGTTTTTCACAAAAACAAATTTATTGATTCAGGGCAGGACCCTGAACCCTATAACCATTGTATGCCCAATTACTTGCATATAAGCCTTCAAAATGGGCACTTTGGATTTTTGACATTCGGGTCCCATTGACTTTAATGGGGTTCATTATTCTGGTCCGAACTTTCGCGGTGTTCGAAAGTTCTGCAAAGAGCATTCCATCAGACCCAGATTGTGCTGGGCCTGAAACCTGTGCTAGTCTGGGAGTAATAGTCTGCAAGCAAGTGTATGTGCTGGAGGTTGAGGAGAAGAGATTGTACATACAGGAGTGTATATAGTTAAGTCCCTACCAAGTTTCATTAATAAAGCATTCCATCAGACCCAGATTGTGCTGGGCCTGAAACCTGTGCTAGTCTGGGAGTAATAGTCTGCAAGCAAGTGTATGTGCTGGAGGTTGAGGAGAAGAGATTGTACATACAGGAGTGTATATAGTTAAGTCAGTACCAAGTTTCATTAATCAAGTGGGCATCCCATATGTACCCTTTCCCAGTCCAAGTTTAATTCCCCTAATAAAACACAAGGACTTCTTCTTGACTCGGTGTGTTTGGAAATTCATGTGCTTGGCTGTGCAGGGTGGGAAACAAACCACATTCACCAGCAGCCCCTGCGGGGGTAGCACTACAACCCCCAAATAACCATAAATTACTACTGGGGACCACCCGGAGAAGAGGGAGAGGTAAATAATTTAGGAGAGGGAATACTGGAGCTCAGAGTTGGTCTTTAATATATTGTACAAGCAAACTGCAATGTGTTTGGTAAGATTTTAATCTGTATTTCTTTTTCTTCTTGCAGGGGCTCTGTGTATCCCTCTCTATGTCCCTTACGTCCTCACTGGCAGATGGAGCTTCGGCAGAAGCGTCTGCAAACTGTGGCTTGTACTGGACTACTTACTGTGCACCTCCTCAGTTTTTAACATCGTCCTGATCAGCTATGACAGGTTTATCTCAGTAACCAGAGCGGTGAGTATATGCCCTGAAGCAGTTAAACATGGCTGCTAGATGCTGCCAGTTCCTGATGATGCAAATATAAGCATTTTAATGCAAATGACACGGCTAGGACTGTAATATATAATGCAGCAGGTATGGATAATGCAGCATGTTAGATTAATGCAGTGATTCTGGTCTCAGATTTACTCCCTTATCCCCAGTGTCTTGATACATGCTGGTTCATTAGCAGAGGGGAATTATAAAAATTGTGCAGTAATTCTCAGCTACAGATTATCTAGCCAACCAATAAAATATAAAATGCTAATGTCCTGTATACATCTTGATCTTGTCATATAATTTGGGAAAATAAAGTGCAATTCAAAGCTTGCGCAATTCATAAGCACGCAGCTTTAGTTTAAGGATAGAGCACAATTGGATTGACAACTTTGCAGCAGAAATGACAATGCACTTCACCCTTGTCTGCTCTTTGGGTCACTTATGATCATCAGTCATCACACATTATGGTCTCTCCTTCTGCTGAGCCCACCTAAGTACCCCTTCCCAATCATCATAATATATTCCTACACTGCTACTTACATAAAGCTTCAAAGTGGAAGCTCACCGTAGAATTACTCTAGAACATTAAACAGCCATATAATATGTGTACTGTAATAAATGCATAGCACCATGTTTGACTTCTGTTACATACCGCCCAACTTTCTGAGATGGGAATGAAGGACACCTAATTATCAAAAGAATGTTGGCATAGGACCAGTGTTGATCATCTTACTTTAAAAAAGTAATTAGTTAAGTTACAAATTACTTCTCCCAAAAAGTAATTGCGTTAGTAACTCAGTTACTACATTGGAAAAGTAATTAGTTACGCAGCAAAGTAACTGACTTTTTTTTTTTAAATATTCTATACGTGTAACTAAGGGGCGGGTCTAGTATTACTGTAACCAAGGGGCGCATTTATTATTATTGTTATATATCGTGTAACCAAGGGGCTGCTCTATTATTACTCTAACCAAGGGGCAGATCTGTTATAGCATGTAAGCAAGTGGCGGGTCTATTATTATTATATCGTGTAAGGGGCGGATGGCTACAGAAGAGGGCGAATGTTAAATTAATGGGCAGAGCTCGATATATAACAATAATAATAAATGCACCCACCCCTTGGTTACAGTAATACTAGACCCGCCCTTTACTTACACGATAGACGCCCCTTGCAGAGTAGCACGAGCATCAGAGTTCACTCAGAGCTGTTTAGGTTTGGCAATTTTCAGAAGCTCCGTAGTCCTTCGTACTGCGCAAGCCCTGCGCCTGCGCAGTACAGGGGGTCCTTATCCGGCGGGGGAACTTTTTCGGCAGGACACCGGAATTACACTACTGCCATCTAGTGGCGGTAGATGTAATTAGGGTAACTAAGCCAAAGTAATGGGAACTGAGTTACCATGAGGGGAAAAGTAATCAGTTAGATTACTCGTTACCCTCTAAAGTAACTGCGTTAGGCAACTCAGTTTATTTTAACTCAGTTACTTACATCACTGCATAGGACACACCCCCTTGCCATGCCCCCTTAAAAGGAGAATTATACCAAAAAAAAATATTAGTTAAACCCACAAATGCTTTTTTTTACCACTACTATTCCTTTATAATGGCTTTTGAAATTTACAAATGCAGCATGTGCCACTGCTGAGGTGTTATGGAAGCCCAGGTTGCTAGCGGCCTTCAGCTCGTCTGCATTGTTGGGTCTGGTGTATCTCATCTTCTTCTTGAAAATACCCCACAGATTCTCTATCAGGTCAGGTAAGTTTGCTGGCCAATCAAGCACAGTGTTACCATGATCATTTTTTTTTTAACAAAAACTTTTTATTTTATATTTCAAAAACAAACAAACATTATCAGGTGTCAAAAAAGAAAGACTTACAGACAATCATCCAATTGGCAGAACAGAATCAGTAAGGGTACATTTAACCCACAGCGGGCGCACATAGTCAGTTCAGAATGATATCAAACATTTACACGGTAGGTGAGGGATCAACAGCTCTACTCCAGTGGGGCATAGGGCCACTTTATACTACAGGGATCAATCAATGGTCAAGTGTTTCGCCTCCACCCAGTCTCCCCAAATCTTCCCAAATTTCTTAGGACAATTCCTACCAAGGTACGTCATCTTGTAGAGCTGCAGAGCTGTTTTTATCAGTGATTGCCACAGTTGTTTGGTAGGAGGGAGGGTCTGGTTCCATTGGAGAAGGATGGCCTTACGTGCATACATGGTAGTATAGAATACAAACAGTTTTTTTTTCCAAGTAGTCTCCAAAAAATCACATATACCCAGAAGTAGAGGTATCGGGCTGAAGGGGACCGCCAGTTTTCCTACGCTGTTAATGTCTGCCCATACCTCCCTCCAGTAGTCAACCAACCGGGGGCAGGACCAAATTACATGAAAGAAATCTGCGTCTGGGGAATCGCATCTATGGCAAGTGGGTGATCTGTCAGGATATATTCTAGCCAACCGTGCCGGTGAGTAATATACTCGGTGGAGAAACTTAATCTGAGTAAACCTGTCCCTAGCTGAGATGGTCAAGGGCAGATACTGCTGGATCCCCTCCTCCCAGTCCTCCGCAGAGAGCTCCCCAATGTCAGCCCGCCACTGATTAAAAAGGTGGGAAGGCGCAGTGTTTCCTCGAGTGGTGACCACTCCAAGTTCAGTGGGGTAGGGAATTGTGCCTGGAAGGCATGTCTCAATTGAAGGAACCTGAAGAACATATAGTTCGGGAGGTCATATTGCGCCTTCAAATCATCGAAGGGTAGCAATTGCCCCCGTGAGGTAATGTCCCCTATTGTGGAGATTCCCCGTCCAGCCCAGACTCCGGGGTCCGGGATGGAGTGGAAATGGGGTAGGCAAGGGTTCCCCCAGAGGGGGGTGGCGGGGGATCTACTCTCTGGGTTCGCCAGTCTCTTATTAACTATATCCCATACCTTCAGTGTTGTACGCATCGGTACCGTTATGGCCGGGCTGGAGCGGGGGCCCCTATATATCAAGTTCCTGAGCTGTGCAGAGGACCCCACCAACGCCGCCTCCAAGGAGGACGCGGGGTTGGCTGGAGTCTCGGATAGCCACCACTTGAGCGTAACCAGGACTGCAGCCCAGTAATACTTGAGGAAGCATGGTAGAGCAAGCCCCCCCAATGTTAGGGGTAGTTGGAGTGTTGTTTTAGCTATTCTGGGTGTTTTCCCGTTCCAGATGAAGGAGGTGATGATAGTGTCAAGTTTCTTAAAGAAACTTTGAGGTATATGAACAGGGGTCTGACGGAAGAGGTATGTAAACTTAGAGAGGACCGACATCTTCACCAGATTTACCCGTCCCACTGGTGATAGGGGCAGGGACTTCCACACACCACATTTTTGGGTCAAGTGGGCAACTACCGGTTTAAGGTTGAGGTTAATAAAAGAGCCTAGGTCCCGATGTATTACCACCCCAAGGTATGTAAACTGTGTGACCCTGCGCAGCTGTCCATCTGTCGGCGAGGCGGCCCCTCCCGGGTGAAGGGGAAATAGGACAGACTTCCCCCAATTTATGCATATCCCAGAATAGTGTCCAAATTTGTTTATTAGGGAAAGAGCTGCCGGGAGTGACACCCCGTCGTCTTTAAGGTACAACAGTGTGTCATCCGCATACAGCGATACCCTTTGCTGCAGTGAGCCCCTTACAATCCCCTGGATCTCGGGGGAGGTTCGAAGGAGAGCCGCCATGGGTTCAATCGCCAACGCGAAGAGGCCCGGAGAGAGAGGGCAGCCCTGCCTAGTCCCCCTCCGTAGCTCGAATGACGGAGAGATAACCGTACCTGTACGTATCCTAGCAGTGGGGGCCTTGTAGATTGTCCTGACCCAGGAGACGAAGACGGGTCCAAACCCAAATTTGTGGAGCACCTCCCAGAGATAGCCCCATTCCACGGAATCAAAGGCCTTCTCCGCATCTAGAGAGGCGACCATCTCTTTGTCCCCGTCCTCGTCTCCAGAGGCCACCACAGTATACAACCGGCGTATGTTTATGTCCGTCCCCTTTCCAGGCATGAAGCCAGATTGGTCTTCATGGAGTTACCATGATCATTAAACCAGGTATTGTTACTTTTGGCAGTATGGGCAGGTGCTAAGCCCTGTTGGAAAATGAAATCAGCATCTCCATAAAGCTGGTCAGCAGTGGGAAGCATGAAGTGTTCTGGAATTCCCTGGTAGAGGGCTACGCTGACTTTGGACTTGATAAAACACAGTGGACCAACACCATCAGATGACATCACTCCCCAAATCATCACTGACTGTGGAAACTTCACACTGGACCTCATGTAACTTGGATTCTGTGCCTCCCCCACTCTTGCTCCAGACTCTGAGACCTTGATTTCCAAAAAAAATGCAAATTTTCCACAGTCCGCAATGATTTGGGAGCCGTCATTTGGTCCATTGTGTTTCATCAAGTCCAGAGTCAGCGCAGCCCTCTAGCAGGAATATCTAGAGCACTTCATGCTTCCCTCTGCTGACCAGCTTTATGGAGATGCTGATTTCATTTTCCAGCAGGACTTGGCACCTGCCCACACTGCCAAAAGTACCAATAACTGGTTTAATGATTATGGTAACACTGTGCTTGATTGGCCAGCAAACTCGCCTGACCTAAACCCCATAGAGAATGTGTGGGGTATTGTCAAAAGGAAGATGAGAGACACCAGACCCAACAATGCAGACGAGTTGAAGGCCGCTATCAAAGAAACCTGGGCTTCCATAACACCTCAGCAGTGCCACAGGCTGATGGCCACGCCGCATTGATGCCGTACTTCATGCAAAAGGAGCCCCGACCAAGTATTGAGTGCATACTATACTGTACATGGACATACCTTTCAGTAAGCCAACATTTCTGTATTAAAAATCATTTTTTTTTCATTGGTCTTATGTTATATTCTACTTTTCTGAGATACTGAATTTTGGGCTTTCACTAGCTGTAAGCCAAAATCATTCAAATTAAAATAAATAAATGCTTGAAATGTATTACTCTGTGTGCAACGCATCTATATAAAATATATGAGTTCATTTTTTTAATTGAATTACTGATGATATTCTAATTTTATGAGATGCACCTGTATAGCCTGAAAGCATCTAATTTTGCCCCATTTGTGTAGAAGGAATTGACATGCAGTTGCAATGGACCAACAGCTATGCAAATCTTATATAATTGCACCCCATGGTGTTGTTCAACCCCCTTCGTGCTATCTATGTCTTTGCCAGCGTCAGAGCACAGACGTACATGTGTTATACAGCTGTTTAGTGTTCACAGAGTAATTCTAGGGTGAACTTCCACTGCAAGCTGCATTCACTTCACTTGTGCTAATAAATGCCCTTGAGTTGTCGTGTTATGATGTGTGTTAACAGGCGTCGTTGTTGTGCATTTATATATTTTTTTTCAGCAGGAGACAAAATACTGCATTTTCAATGTTGTATATGAATGTAGCATGTTTTATTTTCTCCAAATGCATACCAGCAAAGCATGTTGGTGTCAATTAGTCCCATTAAAAACAGTGGAATTTGGCTTGTCATTGCATTGGGTCTGCATTGAGCAACACCACCCACTGGGTGTGAATAGGTCCTTAGGCATGTATTACATGGGCTTCAGCTTGTATACAGTGCCTTGAAAAAGTATTCATACCCCTGGAAGTGTTCCACATTTTGTCACGTTGCAACCAAAAATGTATTTTATTGGGATTTTATGTGATAGACCAACACAAAAAGGCACATAATTGTGAAGTGGAAGGAAAATGATAAATGGTTTTCAAAACCTTTTACAAATAAATATCTGAAAAGTGTGGTGTGCATTTGTATTCAGCCCCCTTTACTCTGATACCCCTAATTAAAATCTAGTGGAACCAACTGCAGAAGTCACCCAATTAGTAATCCGAAAATAGAAAAAGAGGACGGGTGGACGGCCATGTCTTGGTAGGTTTGCAGTTGTACCATACTCTTTCTATTTTTGGATGATGGATTGAACAGAGCTCCGTGAGATGTTCAAAGCTTGGGATATTTTATTTATAACCTAACCCTGCTTTAAACATTTCCACAACTTTATCCCTGACCTGTCTGGTATGTTCCTTGGCATTTATGATTCAGTTTGTTCGCTAAGGTTCTCTAACAAACCTCTGAGGGCTTCACAGAACAGCTGTATTTATACTGAGATTAAATTACACACAGGTGGACTCTATTTACTATTTAGGTGGCTTATGCAATCGGTTCTACTAGATTATAGTTAGGGGTATCAGAATAAAGGGGGCAGAATACAAATGCACGCCACACTTTTCAGATATTTATTGGTAAAAAATAAATTCAAAACCATTTATCATATCAAAAGAGTCGCATACTGATTTTTGCTCATAAGTCCTCCTTATGTAGTAAATACCAAGAAATTACTTATAAAATCTTAACTCGCTGGTATAGGACTCCCACAGTACTGGCCACCATATTCCCGGGACACAGTCCTATGTGCTGGAGATGTGGCACGCAGAGTGGCACATTGCTGCACATCTTCTGGGAGTGTCCGATCCTAGCTCCGTTCTGGGGGCAGGTTCTCCAGATCATTCATAAGCTTACCGATGTGGCTCTACAAGATAACCCGGCAGCAGTACTGCTAAATTTGACTCCCATGTCAGGAAAGAGATATCGTAAGTCTCTGCTGAGGCACCTTCTGAATGCGGCCAGGGCATGCGTTCCGAGTACATGGAAACAACAGTCCCCACCGACAGTCTCTCAATGGTTCGCAAGGGTTTGCGACATCCGTCATATGGAGCAACTTACAGCTGCTGAGGGAGATAGGGAGGAGGAACACAACACCCGCTGGATGCATTGGAACCTCTTCAGATTCTCAGAGGATTACAAGACTTACCTGTGAGCCCCCTTTTCAGAGATGAATTAAGGTCCGAGATCGCCGGACCTACTGGAGTCCCACACCCTTGCCCCAACTTCCCCTTTCCGGCCCTAGTCCGCCTCTCTCTTTCTTCTGACTATATTGTCATCTGTCCTTCCCTTCCCCTCTCCTATCCCCTTAACGCCTTTATCCCACATAAATGAAAAATTCAGTGATTGCAGGAGATCTTTGACACTATCCCCGAAACTCCCTTGCCGAACACTAAAATCCACAAATGCAATGTTGATGGTACCCTGCCCTCTGAAGGGAAAACGCCCCCTGTTGATTTTACCACCCAGTGGTAATCAGGCCTGGGAGCGACCGGGTGGGTCCCCTTGAGGCACTAGAAACCACAAGGGAGGACAGTGAAAGAGTTTTGGGGTCAGCGAGCTATAGCACTAGCGGTATGTAGTTATGATTAACTAATTGCTCTCTAGATCTGTACTTAATTTGTATGTTGTACACCATGTTCTGTTCGGGAACGAGGGAATCGGGGAACTATGTTTGTCTTCAGTTTATTGTTGTATATTCTGCAATCACTTAAATAAAAATTAAAAAAAAAAAAAAAAAAAAAAAAAACATTTATCATTTTCCTTCCACTTCACAATTATGTGGCACTTTGTGTTGGTCTATCACATAAAATCCTGATAAAAATACATTTACGTTTTTGGTTGTAACATGAAAAAATTTGGAAAATATCAAGGGGTATGAATACTTTTTCAAGGCACTGTAAGAGCAGTGTGAACAGCAAGCTTTGACAAAGCAGTTGCCGAGCTTTCAGGAAGATTTGTTGAAGCTTTTAAAGTACCATTCAGCTCCACTTTGTAAATGTTGAACACAGATCCTAATGGGAGCGTTGATTGCCACTTTAAGCAAACTGCTAGCAGGCACCGTTCGCATTCCCCGGCTACCTTCGGACACGTGTTTTGGTATACTATCCAGTGGTCCAGATCTTTTGGACAGAAATTTTATGTTGCATTTCTGGGGTTACCTCACTGCCTTTGCCCATGACTGTGTCGGTTTGTCTTTTGGGTCTGGTCGAGGGCTTGGCACCTACTAGGGCTCAACATACCCTGCTCAGTCTCTTATTGTTCAATGCTCGAAAGACACTGGTTCTGTACTGGAAAAAGCCAGTGATGCCCTCCTTAGCCTATTGGAAAGGGCTGGTGAACAAAATGATCCATTTTATAAAGCTACTTACAGGGGCAGAGGGTGTCCTAAAATTTTTTTATAAAGTCTGGCAGTCCTGGTTGGACAGTTCTTCCACCACTGCCTACAGGCAGAGTCCTATTTCTCTATTTAATACTTTTAATGCTTTGTCCGCTGCTGTATGTATTCATGTACCACTATAACCAATGGTGAGCGCTCTTACGACCTGGTTGAGATCCCCAGATTTGTCCCCAGACTAGCCAAAGGACCCGGTTTAATTTGTTTAATTTGTATGTGATTTTTGGGTTTCTGTCACATATTTTGGGAAATATTGTGTCATATGTTCATCTCCTTAAACACCATTGGGGATGCTAGCATCCTGTAAGGTGAAGTTCTTCACAGGTTGGGTTGCCTGGAATGGGGGGAGGAAGGTTAGTAAGTGTACTTTTTTGGACCTGTGAGGCTAGATGTCTTTGTATTTTGTTGTTTTTCTATGCAAAATTAATAAACAAAAATAAAAAATAAAATAAAAAAGCTGCTAGCAGGCTTTACAACTTTTTGAAGCTTGCTGAAAACCTGCTAGAAGCATTCAGCACTTCCATTAGGATCTGTGTTCAGAATTTACAAACTGGAGATGAATGATACAAAAGCTTCAACAAAGCTTGCTGTTCACACTGCTCCTATACAAGATGAATCCTGTGTGAAACAAGCCTTAGGGTTCAGATTAAAGAAAGTATAGGTTTTAAATGTTTTAAGTGTTTGTTTGCTTTTGGGTCTAAAGTTGGAGATGACTTGAGTCTTTAAAGAGCAACCTTCCTCTCTGAGAACCAGTACAGCTGGTACTAATACTTGAAACAGTTTTTATATTTGCTTCCTTTTAATACCCTGCACTGAATGCTTTTGCATTTTAGATTAATATTAAGTTTAGTATATCAATAGAAACAAGGATAACTTTAAATAATGTAGCCTGATTAGAGATCAATGGGTGGAAGTAAGCTGGTGAGGAAGTCTCATTCCAGATTGCTGAGGGGTAAAAACAAAGAAAAAATGGCAACAGTCCCAATGAGCAACATAGTAGTGATAGGAGGCATGAGTTACACAGGGATCAGAGTCTTTGCATTGCGAAAGGGGTAGCACTGGTAGAGGGTGAGTAACTGGCCAACGTGGCCAAACTGATTTGCCAAGGGGCTATTGGAGGTCTGGACCAGACCATCTTAGGGGCAACAGTGGAAGCGCACAGTAGTGTCTTAACAACTTCTCTGCAGCTAGAGCAAGAAGTCCAGGTGGTTATAGAGGTCCATACATCGACAGTTTTCTCCGCCTTGGCATTTGATTATGAAAAAACAATAGGGTGCCTATTGGTGTGGTACTTTACCCATCAGGAGTAATGGGGCGTCAGTTGCGAGCTTCCCGGATCGATCGTTCTTCTCGATCCAACCATTGTGCAGCTGCAGATGGTAAATTGAAGAAGTGCACTTAGACCAGTGCTTCCACCCTTAGGCGGGCAGGATACAACATGGCGTATTTCAAATCAGGGGCCCTGAGGCGTCTTTTAACATCTATGAATTTTGCGCGCTGTCTCTGTAACTCAGCAGAAAAGTCTGGGTAAAAAAGATATTTTGGCATTATAAATTTTTAAGGCCTCTGGTTTGATCCTAGCGTTGTGTAGTATTGCGTCTCTGTCTTTGTAGTGAAGGAGCTTGAATAGAAAGGGTCTTGGAGGGGCTCCCGGTTGCAGAGGCCTAGCTGGGACTCTATGTGCACGCTCCACAGAGAACATGGGGGTAAATACATCTCTGCCAAAAGGTAGCAACCAGCCATTTTTCAATGAATTCCACCGGATTCTATCCTTCTACTCTTTCAGGGAGCCCGATCGCTCTGACATTGTTTCTCCTCGTTTCTCTAATTCCTCTAAACGGGAGGAGTGCTGTGTAAGGAGGTGGTTTTTGTATGTGAGGTCCCTTTGCATGGGTGCCATGTCGTCTTCTATGGAGCTCACTCTCCCTTCTAATGCAGAAGTTCTCTCCTTGAGTTTTTGGGTGTCCTGCCGTAGGAAAGTAATTTCCGCTTTTACCCCTTTTCTCTAAGCTGTAAGGGCTGTCAGGGAGGCATTGCATGTGCTTACTGCCGTGAAAATGTCTCTGAGTGAGGGTTCGTTATCATTGGTGGGGCTGGTGGGGTCATGAGGCCTAGTGGGGCCACTGTCTGGATTACTCACTGCGTCCTAAGCAAACCCTGATCCACTGGCATCCTCCAGGGGCACTGTGTCATCAGCCTCGGATGTACCTCCAGACGAGTCTTCCATTGTGTTAGATGCAGTACCGGTATCTGTGGCGAGAGGCCTGGAGAACAGCTTTTCTGCTGCTTCCCTGTGTATCTCCTTAGCTGAGCTTTGTGCCAGGCCGCCATTTTGGGCCATGCTGTCCGCGGACCGGGGCGCGTTCTGTCTTCTGGCAGCGGACATTGGTTGGATATTGAGCCGTGAGTAGAGTGGTGCACGGGGGACCTTCCAACAACCGGTAAGTCGTGTATGCTGAGGTATAGGGCAAGTCTTCAGGATAAAAGACCTTTGGCGGAGAGAACTGAAAGTGCGTCCAGCTACATCCGCTGCCTGGCCGCGCCCCCCTTACTATTAAGTTTAACCTGGGGCTCATAAACAGGAGTAGAAACCAGTGATGGGTTGGTAGGTGTGGAAATACTCCCTCACTATCCAATCAGCAGGCTGGGCATGGCAAATAGTGGAACTGCAATGGAGGAAACTCAGGTCCCCTACCTGACCACAAAGTCTGGATCATAAGCCAAGAGCTGGAACATAAGCAACATATCAAACCAATTTGCTTTGATATGTGGCATCTCGTGGCAATTGTAATAAAGCTGTAACTGATGATGACAACCATAGAACATGACTGTAACATGGTGGTGAAATCCTGCTTGCAGCATAGCCAGAACGCTTAGGAAGAGACATAGACAATTGTGTTCTGGGCACAGAGGTCTGCTTCTCTGTGTGGAATTACATGAAGACACTTGTAACAGGTTATCCATTCTCAAGGGAGGAGGGTGGTCAGTCAAAGTCAGGAAGCGCAGCAATCATGCGGGTAATCCTCGCTGTCCTGGGAATCTTTATTGGATTTCTACACATCAAATGAGCATCCCAGCACGGCCAGCTGACTGCAATAATTACCCCAGCAGACATGTTACCAGCCCCTTCAACTGCTCGTCTTCTGGAAAATACAGATGAGCTTGGAGACAGCAACCAATTACACAATGGGCAAACGTTATTAAACACCAACATTTGCTAATAATCTTTGGCGTATGGAGTAACATTGACTGCTAATCAATCAATTACAATAAGCAGGATGCCCAAACAGGTCTATCAAAGTATCCAGAAACAAAACAAGTCAAGATGTTTTACAAAGTATATCAAATTGTACTGAATGTATTACTTGCTTGATAATTAATGTGTTTGCTCTTTATTGCCTGTTTTTATTTTTGTTAACACATTGTCATTGTGAAATTCTTTATTTTTATAAATACATTTTTACCTTTTATCCCCAGAAGGTTTTACCCCCTTATGATCAGAGCATTTTTTGCAATACGGCACTGCGTTTTAACTGACAATTGCCCGGTCGTGCGACGATGCACCCAAACAGCATTTATGTCATTTTTTCCCCACAAATAGAGATTTCTTTTGGTGGTATTTGATCACCTCTGCGTTTTTTATTTTTTGCGCTATAAACAAACAAAGAGCGACAATTTTGAGAAAAAAATAATATTTTTTTTTTTACTTTCTGCTATAATACATATCCAAAAGAATAAAATATAAAAAAACTAATTTATTCATCAGTTTAGGCCGATATATATTCTTCTACATCTTTTTGGTAAAGAAAATCGCAATAGGCATATATTGATTGGCTTGCGCAAATGTTATCACATTTACAATCTACGGGATCGATTTAGGGACTTTTATTTATTTATTTATCTTTTACTGGTAATGGCGGCGATCTGCGATTTCTAGCGGGACTGCGACATTGCGGTGGACAAATTACACTTTTTGGGGACCAGTGACATTATTACATTGATCAGTGCTATAAAAATGCATCAATGTAAAAATGACACTGGTAGGGAAGGGGTTAACACAAGGGGCGATCAAGGGGTTAATTGTGTTCCCTCAGCGTGTTCTAACTGTAGGGAGGATGGGCTTACCAAAACATGACAGAGATCACTGTTCCTAATCAATAGGAACAGAAGATCCCTGTCATGTCACTAGGCAGAACAGGGAAATGCTTTGTTTACATAGGCAGTTCCCCGTTCTGCCTCTCCTCGCCACGACCGTGGGCCACCGGCGGACATTGAGTCCGTGGGCACGCTATCCTGCTGTTCCGGACTGACGTACAGGTACGTCAGTTTGCGCGGGAGAGACATTCTGCCGATGTATATCGGCATGAGCCGGTCGGCAAGTGGTTAATGACCGGGGGATTTTTTACTATTTAGCACTGCGCTACTTTAACTGGCAATTGCGAACCACGCAATTGACATTTTTATCTTTTTTTTTCACACAAATAGAGCTTCCTTTTGGTGGTATTTTATCATCACTGTGTTTTTTTTTTATTATATAAATGAGAAAAGACCGAAATTTTTAAGAAAAAAAATATATATATTTTCTGCTTTCAGTTATAAAATATATCCAATAAAAAAAAATGTCTTCATCAATTTAGGCCAAAATGTATTCTGTTACATGTCTTTGGTAAATAAAAACCAAAAAAAAAAAACCAATAAGTGTGTATCATTTGGTTTGTGTGAAAGTTATAGCGTCTACACATTATGGTATATATACGGGAAATTACGCAGCTATAAAAGCTATACTGTAATGGCAGTGATCAGTGACCTATAGTGTGATTGTGTGGTGGGCAATTCAGCACTAACAGACACTGGCTGGGAGGTTCTTTAACTGACACTGACGTTGCTAGTTACACTAATACAGTGATAATACCGCATACTGACACTGGACTAATGACACTGAGTGGGAAGAAGTTAACATTTAGGGGCAATCAGGGGGGTTAACTGTGTGCCTAACACGTGTAATGTGTGCTGATTTTATTTTCTGATTTGGCTGTTTTTTCTTTTTTTATTGTATTATTACTGTGAGTGGTCAGCAGGTTGTTAACCACTTCTGGACCAGCCACCGCAGCTGTACTGCGGCAGGTTGGCTCCCCTGGGTGAACTGCTGTAACTCTACGTCGGCCCTTTAAGACGCTGTAGGAGATGCAAACGTGCGCCCGCAGCGTGTGCCCGGAGTCCCGCAATTGCTCGTGATAGAGCAAGAACCGGGATCTGTGTGTGTAAAACACAAATCCCGGTTCTCTCAGGGGAGAGGAGACAGATCATGTGTTCATACCAAGTATGAACACCGATCTCTCTCCTCCTCTAGTCAGTCACATCCCCCCTACAGTTAGAACACACACTATGGAACACAGTTAACCCCTTGATCGCCCCCTAGTGTTAACCCCTTCCCCGCCAGTGACATTTATAAAGTAAACAGTGCATTTTTATGTGGTGTGCCCATGAAAATTTTTTTTTTAAAAGTCAGCAGCTACAAATACTGCAGCTGCTGACTTTTAAGAATCGGACACTTACCTGTCCCAGGGTCCAGCGATGCGGGGGAACGAAGCCCCCCTTTGTTCCCCGCTCCGCTCGCGGCGCCGGCATCCTTACTGTGGGCACCAGGCTGTGAAGCGAGTGCCGCCGCACGCCGTGATACGCCGCAGTCATCTGGGACCTGTCACGTGTCCCAGATGACTGACTGCGCCGAGGAGAAGTGACGTTTTTAGCCCGGGCTATGGAAGAGGCAGATTTCGTGGGACCACCTAGCAACAGGGAGAAATAGGTAAGTGAATTTTTTTTTTTTTTTTTATCCAATTAATTTGTATTAGCTCATTTGCTGCACATAGGTTAAAAGTTGGAAATTTGGGGGAAACACCACTTTAACGATTAATCGTGCAGCTCTATTTTTTATTCATTATTTCAAAATTAAATGTAGATTTTTAAATGGAAGCAAAGTAAGTACCTGAATTGGACCTGGTATTGGCTTTTTTTTTTTTTTTTGCAGTCCCTGTACTTTAGAGCTTAAACTGGGGGAGGGAGAAGCAGCACAAGAAAACCAAACAGTTCATGTGCTGACAGGAGGAGAAAGCAGAATGGCGGAGAGATAAGCTCATCATTTGCCTGTACGGTCCAGTAACATGCTGGGGATGAACATGACAGCCTAGGCTCAAAGGAAGTGATTTGAATGATGTTGGCTGTCATTCAACCTGGAAGACCGAGGACATCTTGGGGCAGTAAGAATGTAGTGCAGGGGTCAGCTCTTGACTGAAGGTGAATATTAATGCATAAGCATCTTATTGATTTTATTGTTTAATGGGCTACTTTTTCAGTGTAAATATTTTGGTCAATGTGTGCTGTTTGAAAGGTAAGGTAAATATGTGTAGCTTCTGATAATATGTGTACATGGGGGCTGCCAAATTTTCTCATTACATCCAGGCTTTGCTTCCTGCTTAGCTGTGCTTTGCTGATCCCGTTATCTCACTGCAAGTGTACCAGACTATGTTTGCCTGACTAAAAACAACAGATACTACAGCCTCTAATGACTTGAAACAGTCACAGTACTCCTGTTAGCCATTGACCGTGTGATCTAAGCTGCCAAGATGTGGGTGGCATTTGCAGCTTGCAAATACTGCTTTTTATTTATGATAACAAATGATCAAGAATTTAGTGCTATTTTGGGATGCTGCCATGTCGCCTATTATGTAAAGTGTGAATTTTAATGACAGGTCCACTTTTGTAAGTCCATTGTTATGTTATTATTCTCTCTGTGTGTCTATTGTGAAAGAAAAGCTCTGAGCTAATTAAAAAGTGATAAAATCAACAATATTTCCAGGTCAAACTTTTACCTAATTTTCTTGCAAAAGTAGAGCAGGTAATATGCAGTTCAGCATCGGACACCCTCTCTTACTTTGTGTCTGCATCACACTGGCTGAGATACCAAAGGTGGTCACATCCCTAACCAACTACTGACAGCTATTGAGACAAACCCTTTTTGAAGGATACATAAACATGTACGTTCTGCTCATCGTGTTTAAGCTATGGAGCAGGGAAAAGGAAGCAGGAGGCCACTCCGGCACTGACTTATCTTTGGGGAATCAATAGCAATCGGACAATTTTTTTTAAGACCTGTCCGATCGATGTTTCCTCAGGGATCGGTTGGTAAAAAGCATCAGTTGGTACAACGGATAAGAAACCTCTGCCAGATCCAAAAATGTATGTTATGATCATATTTTAATGTTTCTACCAGATGAGCAGTGATGGAGGATTCTCTGCAGACTTTGTCCATAGCAAGGAGTTTATTCTCCAAGACCTAAAGATCTAAGATTATTTTGACCCTGCGTACCTTCAGCTCAATTAATGTTGTTGGTTGGAGTTGTGGACCTCTACATAAAGTTAGCAGGAATGGCTAAATAAAAGGTAATAGGCTAAAATATCTGCCTTTGCTGGAAAAAAATGCTACCTGGATATAAGGCGTAGGCACGTGGTCATGTGATCTCAGCTGAACGAGAACAGAATTCAGATTGGCTAATTCCTTCCTTCAGCAGACATCACATGACCAAGTGTCTAGACAATAACGCATAGGATCTGTAATGAATGGAGCCTGGAGCAGCATTATTTTCAGGAAAGGTAGGCAATTTAACTGTTATTTTTTTATCTATTCTCATTAACATTTAAGAATAGGGTTCAGAAGACCTGGGCACATCCTTAGACCAAGCAGCATGGAACAATATTTGGCTTGTCACCTCTACATGTTCCTTGAAAATCTTAGCCCAAGAAAATGAGTTTAAATTGCTTTTACGCTGGTATATGACTCCAGATCGCTTGTCTAGGTTTGTTCCCACCGCTTCTCCGATGTGCTTCCGGGGCTGTCAAGAACAAGGCACCTTGCTTCACATCTAGTGAACCTGCCCTAAGATGATTCGCTTTTGAATGATGGTTATACAATGATTAGAACCCAATTTGAACATCTGCTTAGTACGCAACCTGTGGGAGACCCTACTACACAGACTGGTGGGCTTTGTTTTTCTTTTCACTCATCAGATGTCAGCTAAAGCATGGCGCCAAATCCTGTGTAAAAGGGTTCAGTTAAGAGCGATTCCTTTTTAAAGCAGTTTTAAAAAAAAAAAATTACTGTGGATCCATCTGTAGGATTTATGATTTACTATTAGCATGGCTTCCTGCAGTGACACCAATTGTTTACTTTCTATTTATCTGTATGCTCACTCTTACTTATACTTTCTTTATAGTGTTAGAGAATTCATAATAACATTTTGTTTCCTCTTAGGTGAGCTACAGGGCTCAGCAAACTAACAGTAGACATGCAGTGCTGAAGATGTCCATGGTTTGGATACTGGCCTTCCTTCTATATGGACCTGCCATTATAACCTGGGAATACATTGCTGCTAAATCCATCATCCCGGACGGAGAGTGCTTTGCTGAATTCTTTTATAACTGGTACTTTCTAATCACAGCTTCCACCATAGAATTCTTTACTCCTTTCATAAGTGTGACCTTCTTTAATGTGTCTATCTATCTGAACATCCGTAAGAGGACAAAGGCCAGACTGGACCTCTTGCAAGAGCCGTACAGCCAGACAGCCACTGAAAATATAAAGCCAACACCAGAACCGCCCAGGTCTAGTTCTTTGAAATGTTGGAAAGTGACCCATAAAGCAATTAAAAAAGGACGCTCCGATGGTGAGGCCTACAAGTCAGCAGAGGCTGAAATACTGGAAAGGGTTAAAGGAGTTAAAAGGTCTTCTTTAAACGGGAGTACACTATCTGTTTTAGGTAAAACAAGAAGTACTAGAAGAAGCTTTACAGAGTCGGGATCGACCCCGTCATTGGAGAAGCGCATGAGGATGGTCTCCCAAGGAATTGCCCAGCGTTTCAGATTGTCAAGAGACAAAAAAGTAGCAAAGTCTTTAGCCGTCATTGTCTGTGTATTTGGAATATGTTGGGCACCCTACACCTTGCTGATGATCATTCGGGCAGCCTGTAGAGGCCACTGCGTGCCAGAATATTGGTATGAGGCCTCCTTTTGGCTCTTGTGGGTTAATTCAGCTGTCAACCCTGTTTTGTATCCTCTCTGCCATTATAGCTTTAGGAGGGCATTCAAAAAGATTTTGTGCCCACAAAAGCTTAAAATTAAACCACATAGTAAATTTCATCTCTGTTGGAAATGAGTGACCCCCCCCCCCCCCCCCCCCCCCCCCCCAAAAGAAAAAAAAAGAAAAGTGTTGCTTAAAGCAATAGTGAAGAAATCAAAGGTAGAACAAAAAACATTCAATGAATCAAGAATGTCCCAAAAAGGTTAGATTGCAGGTTATTTGAGATTTTGGAAGACAACTGTTTGAGCAAAATGTCTGGAATAGTTATTTCTGATGAGATCAAACATTTAAAGAGGAGTTCTCTTACAACTTTGTGGATCCTGGTCCCTCTCCTAGTATTGTCTTGTTTTATGGTTACTCCTAGTGGTGTCACCATACTCTAGATCTTGGCATTAATGGTCTCAACCACACCTAGAGATATCATTTATGTTCCATCAATGGATGTAATTCTATATCTTGAATAAAACATGCTTCAAACGTGTACTTTGCAATCATCTTCACAAATCAGATCCCTTGACTACCGATTGGTTCCCCTTGTGCCTTTAGCTACAATGCCTAAACTTTATTCACTTGACATCCAAAGTAGCTTTGGAAGTCTTGACGATTCTTGCAAAAGTCAAGCTTAGCCCCGCCCGTGAGTCTCCTTCTTGGCCGTTCAATTTAACAGATAGCCTCTCCTAATGAGGAGGAAGAGCCAAGTTTTATAATTTAAGTTAAGATTTACATATACAATGAGCTGTGTCTATAAATCTAATGGACACATAGACATATGGGATTTACTGACAGTAACCTCCTCTTATGGTGGATGTAAACCCCAACTGAATGGCATTAGCTTTCTAATGTACTGTGAATCATAAACAACTGCCAGTTTTCTAATAAAGTACTTGCTTTCAGCTACTGTCAACATGCATTCCAGGGATGGTTGTATGGCATTTCCCTAGGTGGGTTTCCTAATGGTGACAACAGTGAACGATGCCTATGTAATGTATTGTAAAATAACTACTTGTGGTGTCCATCAGATGCCTGTGTGACAATGGAGGAGAACATCTAGTACACAGGGACAGAGTGTTGTCACTACATTGGGGGAAAAGCCTGAACAAAAACCTTTATGTATTATTATAATGAAAGCTGCAGATTTAAAAATACTGAAAGTGACAGTTAAAATTACATTGACATGGTAAAGTTTGTAAAAGATTTCAGTCACTGGATTTACGCATCTATTTTAAGCATATTTTCACAGTTTGATCAGTTTAATTTGTCCACATTTGTGACAGGTCGTAAAAAAAACGTAGTGTTACTAAACCCTCAACAGTAAAATCAGTCTGTATATGAAGTAAAGCATGCTTGTTATACTCACTGTGGAACCTAAGGGGTTAATCCTCTGCATTGTGTAAAAAAGGCTGTTTGATCCTGCCTTCTCTGATCCTCCACTTCTTCCACTGTCTCCTAATAATTTCCTGATAGCACAGAGTCTATGGAGTCAGGCTGCACATGCTCAGTTTTATGTGTATTGCTAGAGAGGTTTTTTTTTTTCTTTGGAAAGTACATGTGATCAGCATAGGGCCAATCAGTACTGTCTAGAAAGAGGGTCAGGGGTCCTGCAGTCTCAGAGGACAGTCAGACACCTCCTCCTACAAGCTTTACCGGTGCTCTAACTACTGATGTGAAAAGGTATTTAGCAGTTTATATTTATTAAAATAATTGCACTTCCATGTTCTGTGTTCTGTGCGAGACCAGATATAGTGAATGCAGGGTCCTGGGTTCAGTAACACTTTAAAGGAATTGTCCATCTTTGAAAAGTTTTGTTCTGTTTTATACAATTAAAGGGGTTGTAAACCCTCGTGCTATGCATTAAGGTGAAAAAACTTCTAACACTGCCTGGCCCCCCAGCCCCCCACCCCCCCCCCCCGTTTTACTCACCAGAGCCCTTCGTTCCCTTGGCAGAGACGCGCTCTTCCTCTCTGCCCGGGGTTCTCAGCACTTGATTGGATAGATTGATAGCAGCGCCAATGGCCCCCGCTCACTGGAGCGCTTGGCCGTGGAGGAGGGGGCGGAAGGAGCCAGTTCAGGCTCTCAGCAGCTCGCCGAGAGGCTGGGCCAGGTGCTGGTCCCGGCATGTGGGTGGATCCCGACCATATGGTTCTAATCTTTCCAGAGCCTGGACCAGCTCTGTGATGTCAGCCAACAGCGGGCTCACGGGAGTGTAGAACGAACTGCATTCCTGTGATCCACATGAGAAGTACAGCCAAACGAACTTTGGCTGTATTTCTCCTTTAAAAATGTAGAATGTTTACAGTTTTTGAGAGGCACATATCACTGCACCGCAGCATGCTGCAGTGCATTGGGTTGAAAGAAGGGTCTATTTCTGACACTTCAATAATGTAAAAAAAAAAAAAATGTAAAACAGTGGGATACATTGTAACAATGCATCACCCCTCACCCCTACACAACTAGCCAATAGTGCACAATGGTGTGCGGGTTTGGTGTATAAGAGTCCACAAACGTGTTGTGAACTTTAAAGATAAAAGTACAACTAAAGGCCTGTGACAGTCTAAACAAGTACCACATTCAGCAACTATGTGATGCACAATTCTCAGGTAAACAAATAAAAAAACTTCTTTACCATTCCTGACTGAGCCAATTGTGTAAGCGGCCTTAGAGGTATAGTGTCACATCAATGGCATCAGTTGTAGGTATAGTGCGCCATCACTGGCATCAGTGAGAGGAAAAGTGCTCCATCATTGGCGCCAGTGGGAGGAATAGTGTCCCACCACTGGCTTTAATGGGAGGAATAGTGCCCAGACCTCGGGGCGCAGTTTGGAGACCACTCATATAGAGGGTAGGTGGAAGTTCTTTTTTTTTTTTTTTTAAACACTTTATTCATTTTTTTCAAAATATTTTCTTTACAAAACAAACATATAAATCACACGTTAAAAATAAAAGGAAGCCCAATATTTAATAATATCAATTATCCTGGTCTTTTCCTAATTCCTTCTCTCTATTACCCATCATCAAACCAACTCTGACCATTAAGTTCCTTTATGCTTCATTCAATATCAATTTCTTGCTTCCTCTCTCTTAGTATACAAGCTTTTTTTCCAACAATAGATCGAAATATAAAAATAAAAATTGTAACAAATAGAATTGTAGGAAAAAAAAAAGGGGGGAAATAAATTAATAAAAAAATAAGAATAATATGTGATCGCCCCTCATATTCTAGTTTTACAGCTTGTGTAACCCAATTAGTTGATAACATAGCTTTCTCCTGTGCAGTTAAGCATTTCTTTATATGTAGAGCCTACCGTTGATTAATTTTCTTCAATTTTTGCTCCCTCCCATCACCTATTATAATTGATAGTAAAACAAGTTCTTTATGTCTCTTTGTACCCTTTCCAAAGTTGGGGGCAACGGTTTGAGCCATTCTCTAAGTATGCATTTTCTGTTATTAGACAAATGTGGACCCATTCTGCTTTACATTCTTCTGACTGTGCCCTTGGCGTTGTCTCCCAGTAGCTAAACAAAACTAGCATTGGATCTTCCGGAATGATGTAACCACAGATCTTAGATGCATAGCTTAGTACTTGCTTCCAAAAAATTTACAGGGACAATACCAAAAATAGTGTGCTAATGTGGCCTTATTTTCTCAACATTTTGGACAACTAAGCTTGAGTCCTGTCTGCGGGTCATAGCTTTGGACTGGTATATATGCTCGATGCATTATTTTAAATTTTGCCACTCGTCATACTTTATTTATTATGATTTTACAAACCCTTCGGTATCCCTGAAGTATTTTAGATGCTATGTTGTCCACCTGAAAATCCTGGGACCATTTTTGGATATTAGATCTACCTAGATCAAAAGCTCTAAGCCTAGTATGGATAAATGACAGATAGATAAATCTGCTATTTCTACTAAAGTGTCCAAACAGGAGGCAGACGTGTCCCGTATAGGATGCAACGTAATACTCTTCCAGTAAGAGGACACTTGCAAAAAATAAAAATAAACTGATGGGGGATTATGAAATTTCTGGCTTAAAGCCTGAAAAGTGCATGGGTTTCCTGTATCCCTATCAAACAATTGATGCAAATGTGTTAAACCCTGGTTTGCCATCTGCGAAAAGCTATACATTTTTCCCCGGCAGGAAATGCTGGATTACTTCTAATAGAGAGGTATTTTGTGCAATATATGGAGATTTATAAATACATTTTCCCACTTCTCTCCACGCAACCACCATATCTCTAATCAAGATGTTTTGGCGATTCATTAAATGCAATTTTGCAGGTGGGCAATGCAAAAGGCCCGTCAGATTCCAGGGTGCTGTCATATTGGATTCCAGCTCCATATTTGAAAACCTATATTTACCCACTATCCAATCTTTGGCATGTCTCAAAAGACACAATAGATTATATAATTGTATATTGAGTAAAGCCATTCCCCCCTCTTTCTTAGCTAAATCGTTTTTTGAAAGTGATCCGAGGTTTCTTACCCTGCCAGATGAATTTGCAGAATGCCAAATTCAACACATTTACGTCTTCATGCTTAAGAAAAAATGAAAGTGTATGAACTGGATAGAGTAATTTAGCAAAACTTGACATCTTTATTAAATGGATTCAACCAGAGTTAAAGGTAATGATGTCCAATCTGTCAGTTCTCTACAAATCTTATGAATCTTTGCTGAAAAATGTAACATATATAAAGATGCTGGAGTCTTCCCTATTTTAATTCCTAAATATGTAACCGTATTATTCACTGCAAAGCCGACCTTATGATGCCATTTTAGTCCCACTCTGGAGGTTAACAATAATGCCCTGCACACACGGTCGGACATTCCGACCACAAAATCGGATTTTGTCCGAAACTTGTGTTGCACACACATGGTCGGACAAAGTTGTCGGAAAATCTGATCATTCAGAACGAGGTGACGTATAAAACGTACGACGGGACTACGTAGAGCCCAGTAGCCAATAGCTTTTGTCTCCAAATTTCTTCCGAGCATGCGTGGCACTTTGTGCATCAGAATTCTCTACACACGATCGGATAAAGTCCGATCGGATTTTGTTGTCGGAAAATTTTAGATCCTGCTCTCAAATTTTTTCATTGAAAAATAAGGACGGAAAAAGCCCGCTAGGGCCCACACACGATCGGATTTTCCGACAACATAATCCGATCGCACTTTTTTCCATCGGAATATCCGACCGTGTGTACGGGACATAAGACTTCACATTTAGTGGCATTAATTCGTAGCCCTAAAAATGAGCCCTATCGCATTATTATTTCATATAATTTAGCTATATAATCATTTGGATTTGTCATAAATAGTATAATGTCATCTGCAAAAATTGTGGAAGTTCTAAAGCTAACTGAAAAAGTTGTTGCTTTGCCTATTTAGAATGGCTTGGTATTTGGGTGTAGAGTGGCCGATGAAAGCTGCTACAGGCATTATGGCATACACAAGCACCTCTAGGGGTCTGCACTTTACATGTACTACTTCCTCAAGTATCCCTAACAAGCCATGATTTGGGAATATTCCCTAGATCTAACAGCTGTCATTGATACCATGCCATTGATCACTTGTGAAAGATGAAGGAGATCCTGAAAACATGAGCTGTTGGGGGCACTTGAGGACTGAGGTTGGGTATCACTGAATTAAAGGATGCGTTGATGTATTTGCCTGGTGTTGTTCCTTATTAACACTACGGGAACCTATTATCCCATCTCAAAAAATGGCACGTGAAGTGCTGTGTCTGTGTGCTTTATGTTTCTTTCCTGTGATGTTTTGGTCCTCTAGTGGTTGAAGAACTAAAAGTCTCAGAATGCCCACCAGCCAAACATGTTGGGATTATTTTGGTTCTTCAACTGATGGAAGGCAACAGACTGCAAACCAGCAGTATAAGATAATACAGGATTTTTTTTTTTTTAGGCTATCAAAGACTCCATTGTACAGTTCCGTGTTTTTGATTAGTTGAAAATATATCAGTGTTCTGAACACAGACACTGAGGTGTGATGTGACTGCAAAATCCTTTATAAATACTGAGCCTGTAGAGATGACCTTTAAGATTTGTAAATTCCAGATAAAACGGAAGAATATGTTGATTTAATAAAATGTCAGTAATTTCATTAGGTTGTTTTAATACAGTTGAGGATATTAGCCAGAAGCCTCAGATGTTTTAATAAGTGGGAAATGATCCACGCTCTGTGGACTGGAACATCGTGCGGTCCTTTCCAAATTGCTTTGTTACTGAAGGACAGATAACTCCAGCAGCTCCAGATCTGTCATGTAGGGGGTATGCCATCAGACTGTGGTCAGGTAATAAAGTTCCTAACATTTCCCTTAAACTAATACAAAAACCTTCTGTTTTATTATTGCAGAAGAGGAAGTCAACACATCAATTATGTGTAGTCTTCTTCTGAAATGTCCTTTTCCTCCTAGATCCAGGTTTCAGGGATGCTGTCCCCGACTCCCTGTCTATGGATGTCTCCTTAGCTTGCCAAGTACTAAGGACACCTTGGCGTGCTTCTTCCCTGATCCGAACTGTTTGCATCCATAGACACACAATGTTGGCAGGCTGACTGATGGCAGCAGGAGCCTTTCGTTCTGCTGCCCTCAGTGTCTGGTAGATACTAAGGAGATTTGGGAAGCAACATTGATAGACCCTGGACCCAGGAACTGTGACAAGGACAGCCAATAAGTGTTTGGGACATTGAGGGTAGTAAAAAGTAGATAGGGGGTGCTTTTTGTAAATGCACTCCCAGAGGAAGCATCTAGCTCAGTATTACAATGTAACATATATACATGGCAACTGATCCATAAAAAGTAATAGTACATTCTATAAAATATAGAAAAGACTCATGTATAAAAGCTCAAAACACAATGGATGATTGTATTTTTTTTTTGTGCCAATACAGATTCAAATATGATATGTACCAACCAGTCTCTCAACCTTTTAAACACGGAGGAACCCTTGAATTAACTTTCCAGTCTCAGGGAACTCCTGCTTAAAATGACTAGATTTACAACTCATAATACATTAGTGTGAATGTTATGCCGCGTACACACGGTTGGAATTCTCGTCGGAAAAAGCTCTGATGGTTTTCCCGTTGGAATTCCGACGGAATTTCGCTCAAACTGTCTTGCCTACACACGGTCACACCAAATTCCGATGGTCAGTAACACAGCGGCATTCAACACATTCAACAGCACTATAAAAGGGAAGTTTAATGCTTCCGAGCATGCGTTGGAATTTTGCGTGTCGGAATTGCATACACACGATCGGAAAATCCGATAGAAAGGTTTTCCGTCGGAAAAATTGAGAACAGGTTCTCAATCCAAAGTCCGTCGGAAATTCCAACAGAAAAAGGCCAATGGGCATACACACGGTCGGAAAATCCGTTGAGAAGCTCCCATCGGACTGTTTCCATCGGAAATTCCGACCGTGTGTACACGGCATTAGTGGGAGGAATGCTCCTTGCACTTGTGGCCATTGGGAAGAATGTAGTATTTGATCCCCAAGCAAAACATGACTTAGTACTTGGTGGAGAAACCCTTGATGGCAAGCACAGAGGTAAGACGTTTCTTGTAGTTGGTTACCAGGTTTGCACACATCTCTGGAGGGATTTTGGTCCACTCTTTATTACAGATCTTCTCTAAATCCTTAAGGTTTATTGGCTGTCGCATGGCTCCCTCCATAAATTTTCCATAGGACTAAGGTCTGGAGACTGGTTAGGCCACTCCATGACCTTAATGTGCTTCTTTTTGAGCCACTCTTTTGTTGCCTTGGCGATCTGTTTTGGGTCATTGTTATACTGGAAGACCCATCCACAATCCATCTTCAGTGTTCTGGCTAAGGGAAGAAGGTTCTCATCCAAGATTTTACAATAGATGGCCCCATCCATTGGCCCCTCACTGCGGCAAAGTTGGCCTGTACCTTTAGCAGAGAAACAGCCTCAAAGCATAATGTTTCCACCTTTGTGCTTGACTGTAGGGATGGTGTTCTTAGAGTCATAGTCACCATTTTTCTTCCTCCAAACACGGTGAGTCGAATTAATGCCAAAGAGCTCAATTTTGGTCTCATCTGACCACAGCACTTTCTCCCAATCCTTCTCTGAATCATTTAGATGTTCATTTGCAAACTTCAGACAGGCCTGTACATGTTCCTTCTGGAGGAGGGGGATCTTGTGTGTGCTGCAGGATTTTAATCTATGATGGTGTATTGTGTTACCCATGGTTTGTTTGGCGACTATGGTCCCACCAGCCTTGAGATCATGTCAGGGCTGGGCTCTTAGCAGCTTCCTGTGCTCTGGCTGCTCAGCTGCCGGATAATTATCAGCAATCATTGATCCCTCAGTGGCTCACCTGGTTATCATAATCTGCTTGTCATCCCACCTACAGCCAGCCCCTTCTGGCTATTTAAACTGCCTTGTTCATTCCTTTCCTGCCTTCGCCTTCGTCAACATATATGGAGAATCACTGCTGCATTCCTGTGAAAGATTTTGCCCAGCTGACATCCCTTCTGGTTCCTGATCTTGTTCTTCTGCCTCCGACTAGGCTGATTTCTGGTTTCCTGATGACTGGCCTGTCTGACTACCCGTTCTGGTTACCGATCCCTGGCTTATGACCACGATTACTGATTTGTACCATATTTACCATTATATTAAAAGTTGCAAATTTTTACTGCATTTCTGTCTCAGTCTTATTCACGGTTCTTGACAGATCATTCACTGTGTCGTTCTAAGCTGATCACCCATTTTTCTCACGATCATCCTTATTCCATGAGGAAAAATCTTGCATGGAGCTCCAGGCTGAGAGCGATTGATGGTTATTTTGTATTTCTTCCATTAATGAATAATCGTTGTCTCCTTCTCACCAAGCTTCTTGCTGATGGTCTTGTAGCCCATTCCAGCCTTGTGCAGGTTTACAAAATTCCTCTTCCGAGGTCCCCCTGCTGGTGATCTTGGGGTCTGCCCCAAAAGCAAGCTGGTAGTTATGGGGGTAAACGTGTGTCCATAGACACACACAGTGTGGGTTGGCCACGCCCCGCCTCACAGGATTTGATTGCCAGCAGCAGGAACTAATGGCTCCCGATGCTCTGCTGCCTCTGTGCCTGTAAGGAGAGACAAAGAGACCAGCAATACTGTTTTTGTTCACAGAGAGAAGCCAGGTATGTATTTAGGGGGGTACTAGGGGGAGCTGATACTGGAAAGTTTTACACCTTAATGCCGTGAATGGATTAAAGAGGCTGTAAACCCTAAAAAAATAAAAAAAAAAAACCTGTAAGACAAAGGCATAAGTATGCATTCGATTGAAGAATTTTTGTGTACCATTTCGCAAAAGGGCGCGATTTAATATTGACAATTATTTGTTATTTATTAACTCAATACAAGTTAAGCATTTATATTTAGTAGGAATTTCGTAAAATTTGCTGTGTTGGTATCTGCTAATAATAATTTAATAGTGTATTTTTTGTGAAAATATTGTTTTGATAAACATTTGGGCAAATATTGCTGGGCCTTAAAATTTAGTAGCACCTTCTCTTTATTCTACTGGTCGTGTGCTTTCAGAAAATATATAGTTTGGGGGGTAATTTACAAACTCTGAAAGCTATAAGTGAAAAATAAAAAAGCAAAGGAAAAATTGCAAAAATGGTCTGGCCAGCTGAGTTAAAAGTGGAGCACAGGGACTGGCAGTGAAAAGGTTAAAGGTTTTGTAAACCCTCGTTTTTTTTAAATAACAAACATGTCATACTTACCTCCACTGTGCAGTACGTTTTGCACAGTGTGGCCCCGATCATCGTCTTCTGGGGTCCCCCGGCGGCTCTCACTTAGTCCAGCATTTGCGTCCATAGACACAGAATGCCTGACTCGGCACCGCACCCCGGCGCCCGCGTCATTGGATGTTATTGACAGCAGTGGGAGCCAATGCCTGCGCTTCTATCAATCTATCCAATCAAGAGCCGAGAACCCCCCGGGCAGGGAGGTACAGCGCGTCCCCGCCGAGGAAAGGAAGGGGGGCTCGGTCAGTGTCAGAAGTTTTTTCACCAAAAAACACGAGGGTTTACAACCCTTTTAAAAGGAGGACCGTCAATTCACCCACATTCATTTTCTTTTATTCATTTTTTTCCCTTCTTACCTACGCTGAGTTGTCCTAAGAACATCCTCTCACAGGCAGCAAATTCAGCTATGTGCCAATCTACTGCTGGACCCCACGTCCCGCGCTGCTATCTTCCTTTATGATGTTATCAGGAGCTACCTGTCTATTTATGCAGAATGTCTCCTGATAACGTGCTACCAAGGGGGATTTTGTATGGCGCGCATAGGAAATAGCTTTTACAATGCATATGGTGGGTGACGGTGGGGGGGGGGTTGGTGAGGGGAAAAAACGTTCACTTTATTCTTAGACCTCAATAGATTCATCAGAAACATTACAGTTAAACGATATTTCAACATCCAGGCCCACAAAAAGAATCCGACAATTTCCAATAGTAGTAGCAACTCCTCTATATGCAATACCTCTACTGAGGACACTTCCATATTAGGACCAGCAGAACTCCAGGCCCTAGATCAGCTAGAAGACTTATATACAGATGACTTCATCGAATCACTTACACAACACCTCCCCACCTCTCCACCCATCCAACATACCACCTTCAAACCCAAATCCATTTTTTATCCTACATTTTCCAAAGGACCCTATGTCCAAACCTTTTACCAAGTTGTCTATGCCGACATACTCAGGATGTGTGAACTATCAAACTCCAAAACACATCGACAGTCCAATCTAACCCCAGCAGAACGAACATCACTCAAAATACTCACTGATAAAAAATCACTAGCTATTAAGTTAGCAGACAAAGTTGGTGGCATTGTTGTCCAAAACCGCACAGATTACATGCTTGAATGCGCCAGACTTTTATCGGATAGCACCACATACAAAAAACTCCCAAGAGACCCGCTACCTGAATTTATTATTGAAGCCCATGACATAATTAACCAAGCAGCCACAGATGGTATTTTAACAGCACCTGAGGCTGCCTTTCTCAAACATGACTTCTATCAAAGGCCGTACTTTTACCATTTACCCAAGATCCACAAAAATCCCACACACCCACCCGGCAGACCCATAGTTGCAGCAATGGAAAGCGTGACCAGCTATTTTTCCATTTATCTAGACCATTTCCTACAAAATATAGTACAAAATCTACCATCATATATTAAAGACAGCATCCAATTACTTTCCACATTACAACATTACTCCTGGGAATCTACATATCGCTGGCTCTCCCTAGATGTTGTTTCACTATACACATCCATCCCTCACAATATAGGAATTCAAGCTGTACAACATTATCTCAATAATGACCCACTTCTCAATCAACGCCAGAGCTCATTCTTATTGGAAATCCTGAAATTTTGTCTAACACACAACTACTTTGAATCTAATGGTGATTTTTATATTCAGACACAAGGCACAGCCATGGGGGCTAATTTTGCCCCCAGCTATGCCAACCTTACCATGGGTCTATGGGAACTTAAACATATACAAAATAACAACCCATATGCAGCAAACATCATCTTCTATGGTCGTTATATAGATGATGTTGTAATCATTTGGGACGGTCCGGATACCCTCATTCCTTCATTTGTACAACATTGTAATAATAACACTATGGGCCTCTCCTTCACTTCGGTTACAGATGATAAAAAAATGGCTTTTCTAGATCTAGAACCCTTCCATCAAGACACCACAATATGCGCTCAAAATTTCACCAAACCCACCTCCGGTAATTCATATCTACACTTCAACAGCTGCCACCACCCACGATGGGTCAAAAACATCCCTAAAAGTCAATTCTGCCGACTAAAGCATAATTGTACAAGACTATGAAACACACGGCCAAACGTTAAAAATCAAGTTTAAAGAAAAGGGCTACCCTGACCAAATCATAGATGAGGCCTTTAGCCACTACCACCATGACAACACCACAACCACCACCCACACTGATAAAACAAATACTACCAATACCACCCAACCCGTGAGATTCATCACCAAATTCCATAATCGCTTTAAGAAAATGGAAAACATTCTCAAAAAACATTGGTCTATCCTGCGGGAAGACCCACATTTACAACACACTTTACCAGACAGACCTTTAGTGACATATAGAAAAGCAAGAAACATCAAATCTCAAATAGCGCCCAGTAAAATTTCATCAACACGTTCATTTGCCAGTACATCTTTGACATTTTTTAATATTAAAGGTATGTACCAATGTAAGAAACCTCTGTGCCTTACCTGCTCCCATGTGACCCATAGACAAAAAGATTTTTACCACAAAGGAAAACAATATATTATCCCGCATTTTTTTAACTGCAGCTCCAATTATGTTATTTATTGTCTCTCTTGCCCTTGCGGCCTACTATATGTCGGTCGCACCATAGGAACCCTCCGTAAAAGATTTGGCGAGCACCGCAACCTGGTAGAAAAAGGTAAAGACAAACACAGCTTACCCAGACACTTTAAAGAACGCCATGAACAGAGCTCATTGGGCCTACGCGTCTGGGTACTAGAATCCATCTCCAACTCTCTCCCTACTGCGGAGCGATACAAGCGCCTATGCGAGAGGGAGAACTATTGGATATATAAATTAGATACATTATCGCCCGGGGGCCTCAACGAGGGGATTGAAATTAATATCCTCCTCTGAATCTCCAGCTATTCTTCTCCCAATATACCCACCACAAACCACTACTCATACCCCCCCCTTTTCCCCTCCCCCACTCCTTATTTTCACTTTCCACTTTCCCCTCTCACCCCCTCTTCCCTATCCCCCCCCCACCTTCTCCAACCCTTCCCCCCCAACCCCCCCCCTCTCTCACCCTTCCCCTCCGTCACCCACACCCAATAAACCCCCCCCCCCCCCCCCCCTTCCTTCCCCCTCATCATCTTACTCAATCTGTTAATTAGTATGCTAGTACAAAATAACACCATATTATATTGTATAACGTTCTCCTCTTTTTCTCTATATATATATATAGATCTCCCAATGTCGCCCCTACATAATGAATTTAATTGGCCGTAAGTATATAGTATATAGTCTATAGTCGTCAGTATAACTCATATGTCTGATATTGCTATTTATATTTTTGTACATATCCTATCATTTATTAATACCCCCCTATGGCAGGTTTGCAGGTATTCTGTTCTAGAATGATTTTTTATTACTTATATTTTATTTTTTATTTTTCATTTTTTATTCCTTATTTAATAACTTCATCACCGTTTTTTCCCCTTGCAACATTCAGTTAACATAATCAAGCTACTTAAACAAAAGTTCACATTACGTTGCTTTTAATTACCAACCTCCCCTTTATAGTCCGCTCCAATATAGTCACCCATATCTATCATCCATCCTATCTCCCGATATATCCCGCCTGATAACTCGCTCGTTAATATGGCCACCTCCAGCTCAGTTTAAAATACACCTTCTCCTATTACATTGCTGGCCCGGTTTCCCTGGTAACCATTCCTTCCTCCGTTCGGCCCCGCCCCCTCTGTTCGCCCTCCAATCCAGTTCCCAGCCGCTCCCCACTTAGGGTACAAAACTCCCATCTCCAATATGGCCACTATCACAGCCTGACGAAGGGGCACGCATGCCCCGAAGCGCCGCCCACGTGACCCGTACCCGGAAGTGATTGCGCAACAACACCACTGCCTAGTACTCAGCTACCCACTGTCTGCACAGCCTGCTCTCCAGCCATCCGGAGGCACTGAGAACCCACAGCGCCACCGGATCTCCACTGGATCACACAGGACGTTTGAAATATCACATCTGACAGCAGCTTTGATGACATCACTTCATCCGGGACCCAAATACGGAAGATCCTCCAATCTCTGATATGCCTTTATGACACATCTAATGTGTGAGTGTTCTTAATCTTCTTTTGTATTAAATTGATCTTAATTTGCTGCACTTAGAGGGCGCCGTCTCTCTCTCTCTTTTTATAACGTGCTACCAAGCCTGTCTACCTCCAGCCAAAGCTTTGAAGCTGATGCCCACCTAGGATGTGTTTTTATTATTATACAGGATTAATATAGCGTCAACTGCGCATTGCTTTACAACGTGAGGACAGACAGTACAGTTATAATACAATTCAATACAGGAGGAATCAGAGGGCCTTGCTCGTTAGAGCTTACAATCAAGATCATGTGTCAAACACAAGGCCCGTGGGCCGAATCCAGAGGCCCTCCCACCTCTCCTGCAGCTGCAGCACCCCCGTCTCCACCCCAACCATGTCTCAGCAGTGGGCAGCAGAGAGGAGGACAAAACTCCTCCACCAGATCCTGCGATGCTCTGTGCAGCCACAGAGAGGATAGTCTCTGTCCCCCTTGTCTCAGCATTAGGGAGCAGAAACTCCTCCTACAGATCCTGTGCCACTGTGCATCTGCAGCACCCCCTCGCCTCTGTCTCCCCTGTTCAAATCATTCAGCTCTAGCAATTGACTCCAGCCCTCCTCTGGTCCTCCTCCAGACCCTGCTCCACCCTCATCTCCTTCACAGCAGCAGCACAAGCTAAGAGGGTGCACTGTGATGTAAGGGAGGGTGGAGGACTCTTAACTTCGGATGATGCTGTAAAAGGGGATGGGGTGCTCTGGACCTCTAGTCTTACAGATACAGATACAAATGGCCCTTTGAGGGCAAACATAATGTTGATGTGGCCCGTGATGAAATTTTGAGTTTGACACCCCTGATCTAGAAGGTATGTGTTTGTGCATATCCCAGGAGGCTTCAGGAGGGGAGGGGAGACTAGGCGAAAATGGAGGTGGGGTGAAGGGTTAAAAAAAAGGTAAAATAAAACAAATAAATAAAAATAATGATCTTTTTTGATTGCTAGAAAAGAGAAATTTTGTTTATGAAAAGTGTTTGGTATGACAACTGTCCCCCTGTCCCAAAACACATGTTTCTTTCAAACCCTCTCTATGCCCCTCCCACCCACTTCCTGCCATAAACCAACTTCCTCTGAACCTGGCTATCTGGTTTATTTACATATCAATGGAGGGGGAAGAGGCCTTTGTAGACATGCTGTTACTAAATCTAAACTCTATATTTGCAATAAAGTCACTATACAAATGCCCATAGCAACACAGAGGGTAGGTCCACTTTAATTACATAACTCGATTAAATGATGGCCTTTTATGTTTTTCCTGGAATTCAGCTATAATATATTGCATTTTTTGTGGAATAGTAATGCGCTGGGATCAGAAAAGCCTCAAAGTTATGATTCTTTGAAGACAATGGACGTGTTTTTTTTTTTTGTGGCCAGCTCCTGTACAGCTATTGGTGAAAGCAGCGCAACCATCATATGGCATCCCATCCCTACTCTCGCTTCATATAAAGATGTTATTGCAGGCTTTTAAGGTGGCAGTACAAGTGACGAAGATGATAAAGAGATGAAAAGCTGCTGATAAAAGCAAGCGCAAGTGCTGATCAATTTTACATCAGCATTCGGGAATAATGAGGCACAAAACCCTCTAGTCTCGTAACAGCTAATCATGAAGGACACCGGGGGATACATACATGGGGATGTGTAGGTCTGCTCCCAGGGGATTAAGTCACGGCACAGATCGATGACATACACTGCCCTGAGGAACAACACATATTACTACTACTATGTTGGTGTGAATACAATAAAGTAAAGCAAGGTTGGAGTGTTTTTTCCCGAATGTCAAACAAGTCATTTTTTTTCTCTGCAAGATCTAAGCCGTAGGGTCTCCCTTTTAAACCCAAATGATCTTGTGGTGCACACAAAAGCTACAAAAAATAAATAAAAAAAAAGGTCTTTTATAAAGTATAATTCATGTTTAAAAAGTGTGTACTGTACAGTTCACTAAATATCCAAAAATTTCCAATTTCACTATAATTTTTAGAAATATAATTTGCGAGTAAGCCTACAATGAACTCAACAACTGCAGCTTTATCCTGTACAGGATACAATGTGAACACATTGCTGAGAGCTATAGGTTGTTGCAGATAGAGCTGGGCCCCCTAACAAGCCCAGGAGCTCCCTGGAGTTATACCCTAGCCTGTGTGGTCATAACCCTCATCCATCTAGTCCAGTGGTCTCCAAACTGAGACCCGGGGGCTGGATGTGGCCCTTTGCTTGCCTTAATCCAGCCCGTGGGGTACTAGGTACTAGTCCATCAACTGACACCATCAATGGCACTATTCTTGCCATTGATACCAACAGTGGGGCATTGTTTATGCCCACTGATGCCAGGGCATTTTTTACTCCCACTGGTAACAGTCCGACCCCCTTTAAAACCTGAAGGACAGTAAACTGGCCCTTTGCTTAGAAAGTTTGGAGACATCTGATCAAGACAAAAAAAAAAAAAGAAAATGGAATCCACCTCTTCTCTCACTGTGGAACATGTATGAATTGGTCATGCCACTAACAGGATGAAGAAATTACAATTCCAACACCTGCAACATGCATATGTGATGACAAGAAGATCCTCTTTACACACTGTAAGTCATCTGTAAAAAGGCATGAGGCTTTGAGATTGGCAAAGAAAGCGTAATGCCGCGTACACACGATTGGACTTTTCGACAGACTAGGTCCGGCGGACCGGAATCCGTCGGACAATTCGATCATGTGTGGGCTCCAGCGGACTTTTCTTTCCCAAAAGTCCGACGGACCTAGAAATAAAACATGTTTCAAATCTTTCCGACGGACTTGAGTCCGGTCGAAAAATCCGCTCGTCTGTGTGCTAGTCCGACGGACGAAAACCGACGCTAGGGCAGCTATTGGCTACTGGGTATGAACTTCCTTATTCTAGTCCAGTCGTACGTCAAATCCGTCAGACTTTTGGAGTGATAGTGTGTGGGCAAGTCCGTTTGTTTGAAAGTCCGGCAGACCTCCACTGCAAAGTCCGTTGGATAGTCCGCCGGACCTGGTCCATCGAAAAGTCAGATCGTGTGTACGTGGCATTACTCGATCCATAGGAATGCTTGCCTGTGTTGGTTGAAGAAAGCCTAAAGACATTAGATTTTTTTGCCTTAGGAGACCAGTGAATATTCTATGAAATCTCTAGACATTTTAACAGCTGTGATACAGTACGTGTTAAGTGTCATAAGCTTGAGTTGCAAAACCCAAAATCTAAATCCAAACACCTAAACAAGTTTTGTAGATACATATGGTCCTGTAACGTCAAATTCAATTAAATCACACTTGCAACGTGTATTCAAAGACACTTCCTTTCCTAGGGTGACAACGCTTAAGCTAGCCATAGATGGCTTAAAATTCTCATTGTTGGATAGCCCTATCAGCATCACCTGGCTCGACAAAAGTTGGTTTAAAAAGTTGGGGTGAAAAATTATCAGCTGAACAGTGACTTATTAAAAATAAAACAACATGGGTTGTCCTAAGAACATCCTCTCACAGGCAGCAAATCCAGCTTGCTATCTGCCAATCTACTGCTAGACCCCACGTCCCAATCCATGAGTGAACTACAAACAGCCATGACAATGCGAATAGTGCTCAGGCACATTCCAATGTAGTCACTACTGCTGGAGCATGTACACATCCCTAGGAATGTCCGACTTTCCAAAGTGACTATAGGATGTGCATAGAGAAGGGAGAGAAATCATGACTATGAAGGACACAAACTGTATCATTTAAAAAATTATATTGTTTTCTTGTTAAAAAAAAATTATATTGTAAACCTATTTTACTTACAATGCGCTATAAAATATAAGGTTACATATTTTGTGAGTTTCGTTGGAGCCAATGACCACAGTGAATCCCAATTTTTTTTGTCACCTGAATATTTGTACTTAGACTCTGCAGAAACAACTTTAAACAACCTCTGTGAGTGCTCTACAAGAAGCTTCATCTTAAAGAACGTAAGGATAAATATGCAAGACATTTAAGTAAATAAACAGGATATTGGGGTAGGTGTTTTCTAACCCACAATCAAACAGTTCTCATCCAGGCTTCTAATTGAGACATTGATTAGAACATGCATTCAGCCAGTTAAGTGTCTTAGACCACTGATATGCACATATTTGTTCTGTGTCAGGTTAGGTACCTCCACACCAGGACTGCCCAATCACTCTGAATCTCAAGTGCCAAAAGTTTAGACCAGTCATTTTACTCTCCTAAAAATACTCAAGGTTTGCAGCCTTCGAAGACTGCAGTTTGCCACATACAAAGCATTAGAGGACTGTTGCTTGATCATATTTCTTTTAGTCTAAACAGACAGAAATGTTTAAGCCTACGGGAAGATTAATCATCACCTGAGCTTGGAGGGCACAACCATTGACACTCAAAGCAGCAACCCCCTGGCTATTGCTATAGGTTCTTGTTGCCCATAGAAATTAGCTTTTTGATTCATTTTTAAAAAATGGGCTGAACGAGTGATGTGTAGAATACAGATCAGTTACCGTGGGCAACAAGAAACTGTGTCTTTGGAACCGTTTCATAAATTAATTCCAGAGGAGCAAAAATCTCTAGAGACCATTGTTATTACTTTGGAATCAAAAGAGTTAAAAGGCGCTGCATAGAATCATATTATCTAGTACGCTATACGATTCAAGGATTCCAACAATTGCCCAGGATTCCGTCTACAATAACATCCAGCATGAGGATCAGAAAAGTCAATCAGCTTCTCATACATTTTTCCTTCTCTCACCCTATGATCAAAATGCACCACCGTGAGCAAGTGAATTGCTCACCAGACAAAACTTCCTTAAAAGGAGAAATATCATCAAAAAACAATTTATTTTTAGAGCTAGAGCACAAAGAAAATAAATATAATAGAGCAATTCAATTTACTCAAAATAGTGTCGGTTTTATGTTTGATCGAGACTGCTTTAGGTAGAACAAGTCTATCACGTACCTATATGAGGATGACAAGGGTGGCCTCTTGCACAATTCCTCTCTGAGCACCCCAGAAAGCTAAGATGGGGGGCGATGGAAAGGAGTGTCGGGATCAGATGTGCAGGGAGTACAGCTAGTAATAAAGTGAGGATACACAAAGTACATACTGGCAGATTCTGGTCACAAGCCGGAGTTACTAATAGATGGGCAGCAAAGCATCAAATCATAAGCAGAATTATGGTCAGGGAACAGGCAGAGGTCAGCAACATGTGGGCAGGGACATACAAAGTCAGCAAGCAGATTCCTACTCTGGGCCGAAGTTAGCAACCATTGGCAGACAAGGGCAGAAAACTGAAAGACTATTTATCACCAAGCCAAGCGGGACTCCAAAGGCTTGGCACCAATGTCCATGCGCATTTGCCCGTTTGACTAGGCTTCTATGCACAGAAACATGCACGCTTACGCACAAGAATATATGGCTGGTACAATGTTCCTGACAAAATCAAACAGTGATAATCTCTTGAATGGAAAGATATAGGAGCAGTGTCATGTGCAGGTTAAGGGCGCGATGGCTGAACAGGTAAAGTATGTGGTCAGAATTACTGCAAGTGACAGCAGAACTAAAAGGCAAACACTTACAGTGCTATGAAAAAGTATTCATACCCTTTGAACTTTTCCATATTTTGTCATGTTACAACCGAAAACGTAAATGTATTTTATTGGGATTTTATGTGATAGACCAACACAAAGTGGCACATAATTGTGAAGGAAAATTATAAATGGTTTTCAAAATTTTTTACCAATAAATATCTGAAAAGTGTGGCGTGCATTTGTATTCAACACTTTGTAGAACCACTTTTTGCTGCAATTACAGTAGCAAGTTTTTTTTGGGGATGTCTCTACCAGCTTTCCACATCTAGAGAGTGACATTTTTGCCCATTCAGAGCTCAAGCTCTGTCAGATTGGATGAAGAGAGTGTCTGTGAACAGCAATTTTCAAATTTTTGCCACAGATTCTTAATTAGATTTAGGTCTGCACTGTGACTGGGCCATTCTAACACATGGATATGCTTTGATCTAAACCATTCCATTGTAGCTCTGGCTGTATGTTTAGGGTCGTTGTCCTGCTGGAAGGTGAACCTCCACCCCAGTCTCTTGCAGAATCTAACAGGTTTTCTTCTAAGATTGTCCTGTATTTGGCTCCATCCATCTTCCCATCAACTCTGACCAATTTCCCTGTCCCTGCTGAAGAAAATCATCCCCGCAACATGATGCTGCCACCACCATGTTTCACGGTGGAGATGGTGTGTTCAGGGTGATGTGCAGTGTTCGTTTTCCGCCACACATAGCGTTTTGTTTTTAGGCCAAAAAGTAAAATTTTGGCCTCATCTGTCCAGAGCACCTTCTTCCACATGTTTGCTGTGTCCCCCACATGGCTTCTCGCAAACTGCAAACGGGAATTCTTATGGCTTTCTTCTTTCCATTCTTCCATAAAGGTCAGATTAGTGGAGTCCATGACTAATAGTTGTCCTGTGAACAGATTCTCCCACCTGAGCTGTGGATCTCTGCAGCTCCTCCAGAGTTACCATGGGCCTCTTGGCTGCTTCTCTGATGAATGCTCTCCTTGCCCGGCCTGTCAGTTTAGGTGGACGGCCATGTCTTGGTAGGTTTGCAGCTGTGCCATACTCTTTCCATTTTCAGATGATGGATTGAACAGAGATGTTCAAAGCTTGGGATATTTTTTTATAACCTAACCCCGCTTTACATTTCTCCATAACTTTATCCCTGACCTGGTCTTCCTTGGCCTTCATGATGCTGTTTGCTTATTCTGGTTCTCTAACACAGTGTTTCTCAACTCCAGCCCTCAAGGCGCCCCAACAAGTCATGTTTTCAGGATTTCCCTCAGATGAAACAGCTGTTGTAATTACTAAGGCAGTGAACCTGATCAAATCACCTGTGCAAAACAATGGAAAGCCTGAAAACATGACCTGTTGGGGCGCCTTGAGGACTGGAGTTGAGAAACCCTGCTCTAACAAACCTCTGAGGGCTTCACAGAATAGCTGTATTTATACTGAGATTAAATTACACACAGGTGGACTCTATTTACTAATTAGGTGACTTCTGAAGGTAATTGGTTACAGGAGATTTTAGTTAGGGGGTATCGGAGTAAAAGGGGGCTGAATACAAATGCACGCCACACTTTTCAGATATTTATTTGTAAAAAAATTGGAAAACCATTTATCATTTTCCTTCCAACTTCACAATTATGTGGCACTTTGTGTTGGTCTATCACATAAAATCCCAATAAAATACATTTACGTTTTTGGTTGTAAAATGACAAATTGTGGAAAATTTCAAGGGGTATAAATACTTTTTCAAGGCACTGTATTTACTCGGCGTAATATTATCTTTCATATTTTAAGAATTAAGTAAAAAATTGCAACACCCATCATTTTATTCTCTAGGGCCTCTTTGTAAAAAACAATATATAATTATATATATATATATATACAGGGGGTCCCCTACTTACAAACATCCGACTTACAAACGACTCCTACTTACAAACGGAGGGAGACAACAGGAAGTGAGAAGAAATCCACCCCTAGGAAGGGAAATTCACTCCTGTAAGAGCTATTATGGGAAAAAGGTGTCTCCACTGATGCTTTATCACCAGTCCATGCTTCCCTAACAACCCAAAATTTTCTAAATCCAATTGTCATTGGGACAGAAGGTGAGGTGAAATCTTCTGAACAGGGGCACAGACAGCAAAACAAATGTTACAGGGGTGATAACCCTTCTCTATGTTATCAAAAAAACGTAAAAATAGATTTTTTGGCTGGAGCTACACTTAAAAAATGTACCTGTTCCGACTTACAAACAGATTCAACTTAACCGCTTCCCGACCGCCTAACGCCGATATACGTCGGCAAAATGGCACGGGCAGGCAAAATCACGTACCTGTACGTGATCGTGCATGTGCCTGCCTGTGGGTCGCGCGCTGCCAGCGGCGCGCTCGCGACCCGGTCGGGAGCTCCGTGACCCCGGCCGCGGGACCAGCGGACCCGATCGCCGCTGGTGTCCCGCGATCGGGTTACGGAGCTGAAGAACGGGGAGAGGTATGTGTAAACAAACCTCTCCCCGCGCTTCCTACTCTGCCTGTCATTGATCGGCTGTTCCCTGTCATCGGGAAAGCGGATCAATGACGTCAGACGTCAGCCCCGCCCCCTAATGTAAAAAACAACACACACGTCACAGCCCATAACCCCTCCCCTCCCCCTAGTGGTTAACCCCTTCACTACAACTGTCATTTATACAGGAACCAATGCATTTAAATAGCATTGATTGCTGTATAAATGACAATGGTCCCAAAAATGTGTCAAAAATGTCCGATGTGTCCGCCATAATGTCGCAGTCACAATAAAAATCGCTGATCGCCGCCATTACTAGTAAAAAAAAAAAAATTAATAAAAATGCTATAAAACTATCCCCTATTTTGTAAACGCTATAACTTTTGCGCAAACCAATCAATAATCGCTAATTGCGATTTTTTTTATCAAAAATATATCGAAGAATACGTATCGGCCTAAACTGAGAAAAAAAAAAAAATTTTATATATTTTTTGGGGATATTTCTTATAGCAAAAAGTAAAAAATATTGAATTTTTTTCAAAATTGTCGCTCTATTTTTGTTTATAGCGCAAAAAATAAAAACCGCAGGAGGTGATCAAATACCACCAAAAGAAAGCTCTATTTGTGGCAAAAAAAGGACATCGACTTTATTTGAGCACAGCGTCGCACGACCGCGCAATTGTCAGTTAAATCGACGCAGTGCTGAATCGCAAAAAGGGGCCTGGTCCTTTGGCTGCCAATTGGTCCGGGGCTGAAGTGGTTAAGAACAAACCTACAGTCCCTATACTGTTTGTAACCCGGGGACCCCCTGTAATATGTTTGGGGGGGTTCTAAGTAATTTTCTATGTACATATATGCAAAAAGTGTCAGAATAGGTGGCTAAGAATTAATGGCACCGCCATGCATCTGCCAAAGGGCAGCGAGTTTCTGTGCGTGTCGGGAAAGCTTGCGATTTTGCCCGAGTTCCTAACACGCACAAAGCCTGAACCTGAAGCCAACACTGACAATTCTGCTGCATCCATTTGCCGGCAACCTGCTGATATTCTATTCCTCTTGAAGACACTGGTGCAGATATACATTCTCGTGACAATCCCCAGTTCTGCACACCAGGCACACTATTACAAAGCCAGGTGTTCATGTCACGTACCCCAGATGGATTGCTTATAACAAAGAACAAATAATTGGGCAATCCAGCTTGAGTGACACATTTATTATCACTTTTTTTTTTTGGGTGGGTGGACACACAAATTACAAGGGAAATCTTGCTACTGGAGTCTTCCAAAGGATATAAAAAAAAAAAAAATAGGAAGACGATTTTCATAGATCTTCCAGTAGTGTGGGGGTTTTAAAAATGAAAAGTATAAATGATTGACGTCCTCTTGTTCTATATGTGGACTATCAGACGGAAGACGTGCGTTGTGTAATATCGCACACTCTGAGACAGGGAGCCGTCTGCCATTTGCTAACAGGAGGCCAGTGGGTCAAGTCCCAGGCGAGGCCCCATCACGCTGCCTGCTCTCCTTCCACTTGGCCCTCTGGCTCTTAATTATGATGAATGTTTCTCAAAATGAGCTTAATCCAAGTGCTGACAAATAAAATTTGTGCCATATAACTGTTGGGTACAAATTTCGTGGGAGGCGAGAGGCGGCTCAGGATTAATTCATCAGTCTCAATTGAGACAACGGGCTGTCCGGGAGAGTTAATTAGCTCTGTATAAGGGAGCGGAGAAATGTTAACCCCGTACATACTACAGCGCCCCATAGACCCTGCAATGAGGGCGTCCAAACTAAATATCGACTGATTTCTCTCTGTGCTTACATAATCGAATTTCTGTCCGTCAATCTATCAACAAAAAATCAGTTACGCTGTAAATATGTGAACAAAAAAACAATATGTACTGATGTTAGTGTTGCCACCTCATCCCTTTAAAACCGAACACACATTAATTACACGGGTTCTGTGGCTGATTAAGGTGGTAATTAAACGCACTTGGTGCCTTATCGGCATTAAATTAGCCTCAGAACCTGTGTAATTATTATGTGTTTGGGTTTAAAGGGATGAGGTGGCAACCCTAACTGATGTTGGCTTTTCCATAGCAATTCACGTTGTCAGGAGAGCAGCCGCAGCCCTTTACCACTGCGACAGGTCTCCATTGCCGCAGAGTGGTGCGCAGTTCAGCACACCGCACCGGCTTTATTTGAAGTGTACAAAACATACACTTCATTCACTGCAATGTCCGGCAGAGCAATGTGCTGCGCTGCATGACATTGCAGTGCGATTCAGGCCGATGTGCTGCATTAAATCGCAGCATGTCTAAATTTTTGCGCAGCGCTAGGCTGCATTGCAGTGTGAATGGGATACATTGGAAATTGTTTTCTGTTCTGATGTTTTACCATGCAGTAAAATGTTTGTCACCACACATAGTGTGAATTGTCCCTCAACTAAATACAGAAATGTAATACACACGTGGGAGCAATTTTATCTGCCAAAATATTTGTATGCGTCTATCCTGTGCTGATATTTACCCAGTTCTGCCACACAGCACAGCCCTGTCTTGCAGGGCAGTAGACCTGATCTTTCTCTGTTAAGTAAAGCCTCATACACACGATCGGACCGTGGGCCAACTTTCCCGTGGATTTTTGTCCAAAGGGCGTTGGCCCCAAGTTGGTATTGCATACACACAGCAGGACTTTTTCAGCCAACTTTCACCAAATCACTTGGTTTTTCTGCTCTTTACCGCCACCTTTGGTCAACTTCTGTATTGTTGTCTGATCTTTTGCATTGGTTCTGCATTGGTTTGTAAAAAAGTCCATTGGTTTTGTGTACACACAGTCGGACTTTGGTCCATCGGACTTTTGTTGGCAGAAAGTTGGTCCGTTCGCACAGCCACCAAAAGTCTGATGAAACCTGGAAAAAGTTCACGGTCGGATGTTGGTCCAAAACAGCTAATTTGCATGTTGGTTGTCAAAAAGTCAGATCGTGTGTACGGGCCTTAACACTTACAGGTCTTGTCCTTCCCGCAGCCTGTGAATGGACAGTCAAAGGAGAAGCAGTAGACTAACAAGCTCACCTCTCTGTTACTCTCCTCCTATCAGCATGTCCCTGGTCAGCGCATAAGCAGTGAAGAAAACCTGATTGGCTTTTTGTGCTGCTCCTCGGTCTTCCACTCTGAGCTCTGCTGTACAAGGACTGCAAGAGGCTGTGACCAAATTCAATTCAGGTACTTGTGCTGTTTAAAAGGGTTGTAAAGGTTCAGATTGTTTTAAATACAAATAACCAACACATTATACTTACCTGCTCTGCGCAAGGGCTTTGCACAGAGCAGCCCCAATCCTCCTCTTCTGGGGTGCCCCGCCAGTGCTCCTCCCCTTAATCGAGTACCCCCACAGGGAGCCACTTTTTATGGGGGACACCCATGCGGGCGCGTTACTGAGTCTTGCTGCTGCGTCCATTGACACGGACAGCTGGACTCAACCCCACCCCACACTTCCATATCACTGCCAATAGCTCCCGCTGCTATCAATCTATCCAATGAGGACAGTCACAGCGGCTGTAGCTGCTGGGCTCATGCACATCGCTGGAACAGATGAGCTAAGGTAAGAAAAAGGAGGGGCTCTGGGGGCAGCTGCAGCAAAGAAGGATTTTCACCTTAATGCATAGAATGCATTAAGGTGAAAAACATTGAGACTTTACAATCCCTTTAAATTTTATTAACGTATTAATGAATACAGAACGCTATTAAAGCGGAGGTCCGCCCACTGCTGCAAAAATTAAAAGCCAGCAGCTGGACATACTGCAGCTGCTGACTTTTAATAATCGGAACAATGTAGTCCAGTGATGTCGGCACCGCAGCTGATGTTTCCATCAGCTGTTGGGTGCATGCCGCCTCCATTGCAAGTAAGGGAACCCTACTGCCCATGAGCAAGGCTCTGCTCCTCTCTCCTACTGGCCCTGCGACCGGGGAAGTAGGAGGGGGCCCGGGCGGTGATGTCAATACCCGAGGCTGAGGCTTCCGGAAGTGGGAACAAGATACCTGTGAATGACAGGTATCCTGTCTCCCCTCCCCCCAAAATGTGCCAAATGTGGCACCTGAGGGGGGTGGGGAGTACAACGAGCGGAAGTCCCACTTTTGGGTGGAACTCCGATTTAATTTGTGTCTTTTAGATCTCCCTGGAGTAAAGCTCCTGCCAAGTTGGAGGACCTGCCTTCATTATAACCACCTAATCTGTTTTTATTGTTGTAATACGAAAACTAGTAACCTCAGCACGCCACTATTACGTGTCATCATCCTACTAAAAGAAGGGAATGCCCATAATTTAACTTGAAACACTGAGCAGACCTTAAGCAGTGAGGCAAACACGTGAGATGAAAATTTAAATTCTGGGGGTGTTCTGTAAAAACACAATGCACCCCATACAACCCTAAACGCAAGGAAGCAACAATTGGATATTATTATTATTATTATACATGATTTATATAGCGCCAGCTGTTTGCGCAGCGCTTTACAACATCAGGGGAGACAGTACAATTACAATACAATTCAATACAGGAGGGATCAGAGGGCCCTGCTCGTTAAAGCTTGCAATCTAGAAGGGAGGGTCAAGTGGAACCAAAAAGGTAATAACTGTGGAGGATGATCAGATGGAAAAAAAAATGAAAATACAGTTGTTAGGTGTGGGTAGGATAGGCTTCCCTGAAGAGGAGAGTTTTCAGGGATCGTCTAAAAGCTAATAGAGTAGGATATAGACGGACTGATTGGGGTAAGGAGTTCCATAGGCTTGGAGAGGCTCTGGAAAAGTCCTGGAGACGAGCATGGTAGGAAGTGATGGGAGCGCTAGAGAGCAGGAGGTCTTGAGAAGAACGAAGCGAACGATTAGGTTGGTATTTTGAGACTAGGTCAGTGATGTAGCTGGGGGCAGACTTGTGGATTGCTTTGTAAGTGGTGGTTAGTATTTTAAATTTAATTTGTTGGTTATTTAAAAATGTATAGCAGCCAACCCTCCCCACCCTTGAATCCTGGCAGAAGGCGGTCAACTCAGTACTACCTCTGTACAAACTCACTTACGAGAGTAGGCAATGCCTGGGAAAATTCAACAAGGTGTGGTCAGCATGGATAGACGCTCGTGGATGAGGGGTCGTGGAAGGGTGGGACCGTGTGATGGAATTCCCCCCTCCCCCTCGGGGGACTGGTTCCTTACCCTTCTAGGCTTGAGGGTAAACTACTGAGGAGGGACTGATTATCCACCTTGAATAGGAAACGATATTACTTTACTCCTCTACAGACTTGTACTTGTAGGATAATGCACTCCGACTACGGATTACTCCTATTGATAATGCATGCATGGAAAACGTATGCATATCTGTTGCCAACTATGATGTGTTATCTTTCAAAAAAAAAAAAATGTATAGCAGCTATAGACTGAATTGGAAAGCTATGTTAACACTGTTAAATAGCAAAACTGCTTGTATAGCCATTAGATCAGTTTTAGCAGGTTTTGGTAAAATGGAACTAAACTCAGCAATTCTTACCTCCATTCCAACGATGAACTGTCTGTAAGGTTCCTTGCCGGTGCAGACATGTTCTCCCTGGCTTCTTCTGGGTGCTAGGTCTTCGGGAGCCTTGATTGGTCGAGGCAGGATGACGTTACTCCCACACACATCCAGGAGTTCACCCATCCCCCGGCACTGTGCACAGAAAGCGCCCTGAGCTGCACATGCCCAACCCAGTCTACACTCTAAAGGACACTGCAAACTGGCAGGTGAGTTTAGTTTATTGGAGAAGAGACATAGCACATCTATGTCTCTAATAAAGGATGTATTTTTAAATAAAGATCTCTCTCTTCATTTTTGGAGTTTAACAAAACTGAAAACTAAAGTTCTGGCCTGGTGAAGTTTAATTACATCGGAGTTCTGAAGTTTGGTCATATATAACCTATTATGCCCCGTACACACGGTCGGAGATTCCGACCACAAAATCCGTCGGAAATTTTTCCGACACTGGTGTTGCATACACACGGTCGGACAAAGTTGTTGGAAAAACCGATCATTCGGAACATTGTGACGTTCGTTGCGTACGACGGAACTACGTAGAGGCTAGTAGCCAATAGCTTTGGTCTCGTAATTTGATCTGAGCATGCGTGGCACTTTGTCCGTCGGAATTCTCTACACACGATCGGAAAAAGTCCGATAGGATTTTGTTGTCGGAAAATTTGAGGGCAGGATCTCTAATTTTTTCCGTCGGAAATTCCCACGGAAAAAATCCGATGGAGCCTACACACGGCCGGATTTTCCGACAACATGGTCCGGACGGACATTTTCCGTCGGAATTTCCGACCGTGTGTACGGGGCATTAGAGTTGTCAAGTCAACGAAAAGAGGCACAAAGGACTACTGTGGACTCTAACCATGACACTTGTAAAATGTACTAAAACCTTGAAGACTGCAGGAGCCGAGTACAGCAATGACTTCCGCGTTATGTTATTATATGTCCTTGTTCACCTGTGCGAGGGCCGTGTTTCCCCACGTGGGGATGTTCAGGTGTTCCGTGGATCCTTGTGCAGGAAATCTCCTTAATTTTAACTGGGATGAAGTTGCTGCACCCAATTTAACATTCCTGTGGGTGCAGAGCCCCGAATGCAGAAGGTATGCTTCCGGGGCCACACGCATGTTCAGCTGTCATATTTGGAAAAAGCAACTGTGACTGTGCAGCCGTTATGTCCCAACTTACGTGAGTGGAATTGTCTGCACGGGGATGCATGAAACACCTCAAACACGGCCCTTGCACGGGTGTATACTGCAGTAACGCCCATCTGAACGAGGCCTGAAAGCGGTATTAATTCCAAAACAAAAAATGTAATATATTATAATTATAATCATTAGATGTGGTGGCTGCATTTGCTTTCTTTTGCTTTTTTTCCCTGTTTTCACCTGGTGATCTGGCCAGTAACACACCTCCTGTATTAGTGAGATGCAACTCTTCAGGAATGAGTACAGAAGTCAAAGCAGCATTATCATTCGGGGGGGGGGGGGGGGTGTTAAATGTATTAGCAGATTTAGATACACTAACACATTGAAGCCAAACTTCAGCTCACACTTTACAACCAGTTTTTACAGGAAACAGTATTTTTTTTCCATTTTAGGATAACGGTTTTGCATGAATAAATAGAACCTTATCATTTTAACCACCCCTGCGTTAAATGGTGTATCTCACCCATGTAAACCAGGGGTCTCAAATTGGTGGCACTCCAGCTGTTGCGGAACTACAAGTCCCACCATGGCTCTGTCTATGGCAGTCATGCTTGTAACTGTCAGCCTTGTAATGCCTCATGGGAATTGTAGTTTTGCAACAGCTGGAGGGCCACCAGTTTGAGACCCCCTGATGTAAACTAATACATTCTGCTAGAGAGCTTGAGCTTGTGAAAAACAACATACTTGTTGCTGGATTACCAGATGAAAATAGAAAAAAAAAAAAGGAAACAATGCAGCCATCACATGTAAGAATTGGTAAGCTGCAAGCTGCAATATAATAAATGATTGCTTTTGGGTTTATTACTGCTTTAAATTTCATTGTTCTTATTTGACAATATTTTTTAAATGGAAGAGATATCAAACAAAATGCCATGTAAATAAAATAAAAAAAAACACAGATCAATTATAATTATTAGCATTCTTTTTGTCATCAATAGATCTTTTTCAGTGTCGTCTTTCTTTAAAAAAAAAAAAAAAAAAAAACAATGTTATGGTACTGATGCATATTACAAAGCACACACTGCTAGCTAGTGGTACTTTTAGGTATTGCAGAAAATACTCTGCAAGGGTAGAAACTTAACCATTAGCTAATAACAGGCAGTCGGTATGTATTTGTATGCAGACATTTTTATAAGAAGTATATATTTATAAGATGAAAAATTTGCCATGAATCATTGTACAAGTCATTCAAATGCTTTCCTTTCTGGCAGCTGTCACGGTTTGCCATTTGTACTACCAGCCAGAATACTTCTCAGTCTTCTTTGCTCCAGTTCTCTGTCCATCATACAATTCTCGGATACAGAGGATCAGTTCTTCGGCATTCTCTCCGGTCAGAGCAGACACTGCAATGATTTTGCCGCTCACCTCCCGTCGCAGGTTTTCTAGCGTCTTCCCGGCTTCGGGGATGTCTATTTTATTGGCCACGATGATGTGAGGTCGCTGGGTGAGGTTCTCGTCAAACTGGCTCAGCTCGTACTGCAGGGAGCGCATCTGGGTCCAGGGCTCAGGGTGCGCCAGGTCCAACACATAGAGGAGAATACGGCACCTCTCAATGTGCCGCAGGAAAGACAGGCCCAAACCCCGGTTCTGGTGAGCTCCTTCTATGATGCCGGGGACGTCCGCCACTGAGAGGCCAACAAGAGAGAAGGGGGTTACCGTTTATTTTATTGTAATCAGTTCTAGTACGTTGGCACTTCCTCTGTAGTGCTTTACAGTGAACATGGAAGCATTCACATCAGTTGCTGCCCCAGAAGGAGCTCACAATCTACTCTCCCTACCATAGTCACACCCACACAGTACAACTACGGTAATTTCATTGCAAACCAATTAACCTGATTGCATGTTTCTGATTTGTAGGACACCAATACATGCAAAACACAAACAGAACATGCAACTTCAAAATACACATTTTTCCAGAATGAGAATCAAACCAAGGATAAAGAATTGTGAAGGAAGAGCTCTAACCACTAAGCTGCCAGGTAAATATCTCCTTCTATTTAGTCTCTATATTGGGTGTAGGTATGTGGTGGGCAGGCATGTGGTGAAACTACCACCCCCATTATGTCTCTGCCTCTGGAAATCATGACTAGGTTTGTCAGAGTCTTGCAAAGCCTTGTGGGATTTGTAGTTCCACAACAGCCAGACAGTGTCTTTTTTTTTTTTTCCTCTGCGTGGGGTGGGGGATGATGGAATACCCCTAATATGATGGAGTATATTATGAGATAGGTCCATGTTTATGTTGATTGTGTTTTATGTTTTGTTTATTATGAATGTTTCGTATATGCTTGTATATATTTATATGTGATTGAATTGAAATGTTTTTATATGTATAAAATGTAATAAAAATAATTGAAACACAGCAGCAGGAGTGCTGAAGTTGCCTACCCCTGCCATAGGGTATGGTGGCTTATGCTTCATGCACAATGTATCCCATTGATGCCTTTTTCTCCTAAAAGGAGTTTATCAGCAGCAAAAAACAATATAAAGCTGCCCTTTTTGCCTCTGCCTTCACGTGTCTTGTGTTTATACATTCTATTGGCCAGAATTCTGCCCATTAGAATACATTAACGCAGTAACACACCTAGCACTAATGCGCATTTAAGCACCTTTGGGCATTTTTTAATGCTCAAAAGCTCTTTTGTTGATGTTTTTTTTGCCTCTAAACTCTTATGTGTGCATGAACGCATAGGTTAATATGGAGGGGCAATTTGAATCAGAAAAAAAAAATGTAAATGCCTCTAAAGACTGCGTTTCTTGAGCTCAGGTGTGCATATATCCATATCAAATATATCCAAAATGTTCTTACTATGGTTATCCTATGAGTAAGCTAGAGCTGGTAGATTAGCTTCTGCTCAACTGCGGTGGTCGTCACGCATAAATCGCAGACAAAACACTGATCAGCGCTGCCAGCTGTAGCCTGTAGCGCTGATCGAGCGGAGAAAATCCAACAGGGCGTTTGTACAGAGGTCAATCGGTAGATCGACTTCTGTTTAACCTCCCTGCCCAAACATGGATTGAAATTAGGCCATCTCAGGAGGGACTAGGAGGGTTTTTTGAGATAAGATGGGAAGTCTGCCGTGGTCACAGGACAGCTCTGAATTTGTGACAAGATCAACAATTGCATTTAATATGACAAAATGCTTCCAAAAGACCAAAAAGGGAGAAAATAAGAGAAGCTCACTGTTAGGATTTACATACACTAACAAAAATAGTCCTTCAGCACCACCACATGGCTGCCACTAGGAAATGGCTTTTTTTTGTACTGTGAAAGAATAAAGTCGTATGAGCACTTGCAAATTATACTTTAAATACATTGTAACAGTGGAGGGAATACATTTGATATAGATAAAGTAAATGGAGGGTAGAGATGGGTAGGGGGGAGAGGGGGGTAGTCAATATAGCAGAGATAAGGGGGGGGGGCCTTGATTTATGTTTTTTTATGAAGTGTTGCCTTGTTGACCGACTCTCTCCTTCCCAGTATAGGGTTTATAGATAGTGCTTTGTTAAGGTTTACATGTCTGGATATACAACTATCTGTAAAAACATCTTATACCTAATAAGAAATCTTTATTCTGCCTATTAGTATAATAGAATGTAAACATTGTTTATGGATGGTAAAATAAATAAAGAATAAATTAAAAAAATATATATATATATATTGTAACAGTAACATATATATATATATATATATATATATATATATATAAAATTACTTTTATCCTTTACAACCTTTTTGTATATTCACGTTTAGAGTGCATGGACTTCATTTTACATATGCTATAAAGCTAGTTGCATTAGAAAGCATTTAGTATTTAGTCTTAGCACTTCACTATAGAGTGGGGCAAAATATTATTTGATCCCCTGCAGATTTTGTAAGTTTGCCCACTTACAAAGAAAAGACGGCTGTATAATTCTTATCATAGGTGTATTTTAAATGATGGAGACATAATATCAACCAAAAATCCAGAAAAAACACATAAAACAAATGATTGTTTTGAGTTGCAGTTTAGTGAGTAAAATGGGCCAATGGATGGGGCCATGTATTGTAGAATCTTGGATAAGAACCTTCTTCCCTCAGCCAGAACACTGAAGACGGGTCATGGATGGGTCTTCCAGCATGACAATTACCCAAAACATACCGCCAAGGTTGGTTGGTCAGAAAGAAGCACATTAAAGGTAATGGAGTGGCCTAGCCAGTCTCCAGACCTTAATCCTATTGAAAATTTTTTTTTTTTTTTGTTAACACTATGGGGTTGATTTCCTAAAACTGGAGAGTGCAAGATCTGGTGTAACTCTGCATAGAATCCAATCAGCTTCCACGTTTTATTGTCAAAGCTTAATTGAACAAGGCAAAGTTAGAAGCCGATTGGCTACCATGCACAGCTACACCAGATTTTGCACTCTCCAGGTTTAGTAAATAATCCCCTATGGCATCCATTTATAGCCATTATGTACTATTGGGATAGCTGTAATTGGCCACAGCGAACACATGGTACAGTGTGCTGCGATTGGATCTGTCTGTACCATGGGTTCACTGTTACCAATCACAAAGATCACAATACTAAACAATGAATGGCTATGAATGAAAGCCATTAATGGTGTACAATGGTCATGTGATCATTGCGATTGGTCAAAGCAACTACATGATACTGGGGCCAGCCCAGCACACCAATCTGTCATCTGCTGTGTCTGGTGGACTGGGATCGAGCCACAGCACGGCTGCCAGAGTAACTGGGAGGAAGTCATATGATGTCCTCCCAGGCCCAGGGAGCTCCTGCCCAACTGTCATATTACTATAGGCTGTGCAGGAAGTGGTTAATACCTAAATGAACTACGTTTAAATCCGCTAATTACATTCTAGGTGTATCAAAACAAAAAGGTGAGCAATGTCTTATGCCCCGTACACACGGTCGGAAAATCTGACCACAAAATCCATTGGATTTTTTCCGACGGATTTAGTCCGACACTAATGTTGCATACACACGGTCGGACAAAGTTGTCGGAAAATCCGGTCATTCTGAACGTGGTGACGTTTGTTGCCTACGACGGGACTACGTAGAGGCTATTAGCCAATAGCTTTGGTCTTGTAATGTGATCTGAGCATGCGTGGCACTTTGTCCGTCGGAATTCGCTACACACGATCGGAAAAAGTCCGATAGGACTTTGTTGTCGGAAAATTTGAGAGCAGGAAATAAAACTTTGTCCGTCGGAAAATCCGATGGAAAATGTCCGATGGAGCCTACACACGGTCGACAACATTGTCCGATAGGACATTTTCCGTCGGAAAATCCGACCGTGTGTATGGGGCTTTACAGCTAATTTCATTCCGAAAGCAGCCACATCTACTTGTTCCCTATGTGGAGGCAGAGATTTCTCTTTAGAGGTCTGATACACATTATGCAGAGTCATACCTTGAGCTCTGCAATCAACTAAGCTCATGCTCCTTGCTGATTGGAGAGATGAGGCCACATTGGACCTCTGCAGCATTGTGGCAGGGGACAGGCTTTAATAATTAGGCTGTAGCTGCTTTAAAAATAAACAAAACTATAAGAAAGTTCCATCGGGTTTCAAGGCTTCATTCACAAAGACATACCAGCTGATGCTTTATCCCTACCTTGACAGGGAAGGAGAAAAATACCTTTTATCTTATCCTAAACGCATGCCACCGTAATTATTCCGCATTCTCTAAATGCAGAAAGCATTGAGAGGCTGCAGCCAAGATTGTCAAAGCATAACAAAATATTTTTTCATGGAAGGTACGCTTAAACTCCTACATGTCATTTTATTCCTGGAAGTCAAACATTTCTTTCTGAGACAAGCCTGGACTTACCGGCAATCTGTTCATAGTCTTGGTAACGGATGACCCCAACATGGGGGTTGAGGGTGGTAAAAGGGTATGCTGCCACAGCTGGTCGGGCATTGGAAAGAAGACGTAACAGAGAAGACTTTCCAGCATTAGGAAAACCAACCTAGAAGAGAAAAGTGTGCTTGTTTGAAGAGGCCTTTATTGGGATTTTTACATACAGGAATACATTTATAATAAAGGTGACAGGAATACAGTCTGCCCATAAGTGCAGATTTTCAGGCAGGATATCAGAGCTGATATCTCTGCTGCTGCTTCCGAATGCAGCACCAGACACCGCTTCTAAAAGCAAATGTAAAACTTATTCTCGGGCGGTATTTAGTTGTCAGGGTAGAATGCTGTGACAGGTAGTATTTTTATAATACAAAGTTTTCAGATTCATGAGATACAGAGAATGCAGAGAGAGAAGGGATTAAAAAAAAAAGAGCAGAAACAGACTTTAACCTAAGAGTACAACAGTACCATGCCAGCATGTGCCATGGTCTTCAGTTCCAGCTGGAGTGACTTCTCTTCTCCGAGTTCTCCGGGTATTGTAGTTACTGGGGCTCGGTTCTCATTGCTGAGGAAGAATCGGTTTCCTTTTCCACCAATCCCACCGTGAACAGCTACAAACTCCTCGCCTGCGGTGGAGAGATCCGCAAGGACCACACCATCTTCCTTCACCAGTGTTCCGATGGGAACCTAAAAATGGACAGAAAAGTTTCATCTGGTCACTGCTAATTTCTATTTAAAGAGGAACTGCAGTCTGTTCACATAATTTGTAATAAAAACATTTTTGCCATTCTGACGCTTCGCTCCAACCACTTTGCATATTATTTTATATATACTCTAATTCTGTACTTGTCAAATATCCTGCAGAAATCTCCCTCCACTAAGTTTGGCTGCAACCATTTTAACTGTGGGCAGCTGAAGCTGCTGCCTGTTCACTTCCTGGATTTACACAGAGGCACACCTCCAGCTCTGCAGCTCTCATTGGCCCTCTTATGACTCATCCCCCCTCCCTTCCTGGCAAACTCTCACAAGAGTGAGAGAAAGATCTGTGGATGATGTCATAAGCCTAGGCTTTTTACCAGACAAGAAGTGTTTATAAGGTATTACTTGCAGAAATAAAATTTTTACTATCCAAAGTTAAAACAACAAGGGCAGAAGATTTAATAGATGGAAAAGTTGAAAAAACGACTAAAGGATCCGCTTTAAAGAAGAACTTCTGTCTAGACAGTCTTCAGTAGCAAGCAGCAAACCCCCTTTATCAGGAGCCTTGATGGGTGATATATGCTGACCTCCGACTCCCAGATTATGTACTAATTCTGGCCCAACAGTTAAGTGTCAAAATGAGGTGTGGAAAGTCCAAAATCATTTTTTTTTCAGCAAACATATATAATTAAAAACATCCAGCAAGTTTCAGGGGGTCACCAGGGCTTAGTGAGTGTCGCAGGATGTGTATTCTGTACAACAGAGCTGGATTAGTCTTTGGGGAATACATTTAGGTATATGCTCCAGTGGCTGGTTATGTAGCCTACATGGATAATATTGCCTTGCTGCTTTTGCCAGAAGTCTGCACAGGATCTATAGTGAAATTACAGGCATGCCCTGCTTCATGAATAGACATTTTTGATATTCTAGATCTCTTGCACACCTAAAGGGTTGCAGAGACTCCCTGAAAAAGATCAGGTAGTGATATTGAAAGCAGATCCTCCCACACACTAGTTATTTTAATAATAAACAGCTGGCAAATCAAACATCAGTATCTTCTGAACAATAATGGTAAGATTTTACAATAAAGCTACTTTCACACTGCGACTGCGTTGGCGGGAAAGCACTGGTTGTTAAAGCAGCGCTTTACTGCCATTTTAGCAGCGCTTTTCGCCCACTAGTGGGGCACTTTTAACCCCCCCGCTAGCGGCCAAAGGGTAGCGGCCGTGTTGCGGCGCTTCGGAAGCACTGCCCATTTACTCCAATGGGCAGGGGCGATTTTGAAGCACTATATACGGGGCTCCCAAACTGCCCCAAAGATGGTGCTTGCAGGACTTTTTTTCCCATCCCGCAAGCGCAACACCCCAGTGTGAAAGTACTCAGGCTTTCACACTGGGGTGGTATGGGAGGCAGTTTTCAGGCACTTTACAGGTGCTATTTTTAGCGATAAAATGCCTGAAAACTGCCTTTGGTGTGAAAGGGGTCTTAAGCTTGCTGAAAACCTTCTAATCTATAGTATATAGTTTCCAGGAAATGTATTATTTTGTTATTGCCATAACAGATGTTACAAGATGCACCATTATACTTCTCTTGCAGAAAATGCTGCTAAATTCTCCCTCGCCATGGAGCCACATGACCAAATGCCAAGGCATCACCTGATGGGGAGGGTCAGAGTAAAGATATAGCCACTGATTGGCCATCTCTGCCTGAATGTAATTTCCCTAAACATTTTCTTTTGAGATAGTAGGTCCAGTGATCTAGTAGTAGAGATAGTAGGTCCAGTGATCTAGTAGTAGAGATAGTAGGTCCAGTGATCTAGTAGTAGAGATAGTAGGTCCAGTGATCTAGTAGTAGAGATAGTAGGTCCAGTGATCTAGTAGTAGAGATAGTAGGTCCAGTGATCTAGTAGTAGAGATAGTAGGTCCAGTGATCTAGTAGTAGAGATAGTAGGTCCAGTGATCAAGTAGTAGAGATAGTAGGTCCAGTGATCTAGTAGTACAGATAGTAGGTCCAGTGATCTAGTAGTACAGATAGTAGGTCCAGTGATCTAGTAGTACAGATAGTAGGTCCAGTGATCTAGTAGTACAGATAGTAGGTCCAGTGATCTAGTAGTACAGATAGTAGGTCCAGTGATCTAGTAGTACAGATAGTAGGTCCAGTGATCTAGTAGTACAGATAGTAGGTCCAGTGATCTAGTAGTACAGATAGTAGGTCCAGTGATCTAGTAGTACAGATAGTAGGTCCAGTGATCTAGTAGTACAGATAGTAGGTCCAGTGATCTAGTAGTACAGATAGTAGGTCCAGTGATCTAGTAGTAGAGATAGTAGGTCCAGTGATCTAGTAGTACAGATAGTAGGTCAAGTGATCTAGTAGTACAGATAGTAGGTCCAGTGATCTAGTAGTACAGATAGTAGGTCAAGTGATCTAGTAGTAGAGATAGTAGGTCCAGTGATCTAGTAGTACAGATAGTAGGTCAAGTGATCTAGTAGTAGAGATAGTAGGTCAAGTGATCAAGTAGTAGAGATAGTAGGTCCAGGGGACTGATGTTGTCTCTTGCGCCAGCAATATTACCCTGATGAGCTGAAAAACTGCATCAGGCTACTGGGCACCTACCTTAATAAAGACATCTTCTCCACCTTTTCCGTAGCAGTTCTTGCTGCGGCCTGGCCGCCCATCATCACCCCGGTATTGAGGAACAATGGAGGCCAACGACTTCACACAGGGATCCACTGGGAAGTAAACATAATCCAGAGACATTATAGAGACAATCCCGAAAACTATTTCACAGGTTAATAAATCACAATGTTTCCCATATATGCCAATATTTAAAACACAGTATACTAAGAATAAAGAAAATGCATTACTTGTCAATGACTCCCCAGGGGATGAAGACCTAAAAGACTCAGAGGGGAATTTAGTAAAACTGGAGCATACAAAATGTGGAGCAGCTGTGCATGACCTGTGAATGATCAGCTTCATTTTTCAACTTGTTCAAGTGAAACTAAACTAAAATTTAACAGTTCATAAAACAGTTACATTCCCAGAATGCCGGGAATGCTAACGGTCACATTGGTTTTGCTCTCAACCAAACTGTCAAACAATGAAATGGCTGGTGTCAGAACTGATCACATGTGCAGCACCATGAGAGCTGCAGATCAAACAGAGGCCAAGATGGCAGCTTCCCTGGCTGAAAAGGATAGGAGGGTTTAGTTCCACTTTAAGCTTTTTAAAATGAAAGACAGAAGCTGATTGGTTGCCATGCACAACCGCTCCACATTGTATGCTCTTGTTTTGATCAATTCCTGCCATAGTGTACTATGCTGGGATTAAAGGGGGGCTATATTTTGCTTTTTGTCAATTTTATTATACTTTTTTTACGCTTATGAAGGCTGAAAGCTAAAAATCAATAAGATATTTCATTTTTTTTTTAAATGTTATTTTTTTTTATTCTAACCATAATCAATATAGAAAGAAAGGAAAAATATATCAAACTACTATATATTCACTTTCAAAATGTATTGCCATTTTGTATGCAAGAGCAGGTTAGAAAGCACCTTAAGCACCGTGCACCAATTCAACAGATTGTGGTTGTCCTCTATCTTAGACAGAGGGTTTAAAACTATAACTAAGGGCAAAACATTTGGACTGTTTAGAGACAGCAATGAGGTGTTAGAACCACTGCCAGCCTTTTTTTTTTTTCGGCATCTGTGTGCCGTTAGAAGGATTTACTCTCTCTAATTGTCCTTATCAATGCCACAAGGAATGAAAGTGAGGGTAAATCCAAAATGTTTAGTTGCCACCAGAACAGGAATAGAAGAGAAATCTTACAATGGAGGCACCTGTTCCCATGACAGCATCCAAACACTAGAAAGCAAATGAAATGCACAAAGTCCTGCACTGGAGGCGAATGTTCCAGCAGTGGGGGACCTTAGTTCTTTGACATCTTGCAGCTAGGCAAGGCTTTGCAGCCCCCTGAGGACTGGGGAAGCCTAAAGAGAACACTGGAGAAACAAAAAGCAGAGGGCGCATAAGCCTTGCCCATAACCTCAAAAAAACTTTTTTATTGACAAAATAAAACAATTATGTACTCACAAACAGCACGCAATATAAAGCTCATCAATATACACAGTGACCTGCCCACTCTGGTCCACTTGGCCAAACCCCAGCATAAGGAAGGCACTTCCAATGGGTGATGCGTTTCGAGTATAGGAACCCTCTTCTTGTTTGGCTCTGAACAGGGTTCTTTTTTTTTTTTTTTTATAACAATCAGGAGTGCTTTACTGAAGAATTAAGTGACAATACAGCAGGGCATATACAAAATTATATATAGCAGAATATGGTGTACTGAATGAAAATAGATACGATTTGACAGGACAGTTCTTATCTAGTCAAAACTAAGCAACTGAACAGGGTTCCCAACCTCGAAACGCGTCAGCCACTGGAAGTGTTTTCCCTACGCTGAGATTGGCACAGTGGACCAGAGTGTGAAGGTCACTGTGGATATTGATGAGCTTTATACCATTGTGCTGTTTGTGATACATAATTGTTTTAATTCTTCAATAAAAAGTTTTTTTTACAGTAATGCACAAGGCTGGGGCTCCCTCTTCTGTTTTTCCACCAGAAAGCAAATCACCTTTAATTATCACATGTCCTCCATTTCCTCCATCCCCTCCATCTGGTCCTCCAAATTCCTTCCGAGGCTCACTGTGAAAACAGCAGGCTCCGTCTCCACCAGCTCCTCCCACTACTTTAACTCTACGGTGATCAACAAAGTAACGAGTCTAAAAAAAACAAAAAAAAACGGATATGAACAAAATACAGACTTCTTTTATTTTTAGGCCAATTGTGTATTTTCAGTAGTTGCAATTTATGGCCCATTTTCTACACCAGGAAAGTTAAGAGTTTCACTGGGCGCGTTATGTCAATTTATAGGTGCGATGTAAAAATACTGTGTCTTCTGCGAGATATGTGTAATTTGACATAGAGCCCTTACACTGAACTGGGCTGCAGAAAAATGATAAACTGACAGTTGGAATCCCAGAATAATAGTATGCTGTCCTTCGGGATACCAAAATAATGGTACGCTGCCCCTTGCAATGCCAGAATACTGGTTAGTCGTTTCTTGGGATTCCAGAATAATCGTATGCTCTTCCTTGAGATCCCAAAAAAGTGGTATGCTGTCCCTTGGTTTGCCAAAATAATGGTATACTATCCCTTGGGATGCCAGAATAACAGTATGCTGTCCCTTGGGATTGCAAAATAATCGTAAAATGCCCCTTGAAATCCCCAAATAATGGTTGGGATGCCAGAATAATGGTATGCTTCCCCCTTACAATACCAGAATACGGGTATGTGGTCTCTTGGGATCCCAGAATAAAGGTATGCTCTCCTTTGGGATGCCAGAATATTGGAATGCTGTCCCTTGGGACGCCAGAATGATGATATGCTGTACCTTGGGATCCCAAATTAATGGTACGCTGTACCTTGGGATCCCAAATTAATGGTACGCTGTCCCTTGGGATCCTAAAATAATGGTACGCTGTCCCTTGGGATCCTAAAATAATGGTAGGCTGTCTCTTGGGATCCCAAAATAATGGTAGGCTGTCTCTTGGGATCCCAAAATAATGGTACGCTGTCTCTTGGGATCCCAAAATAATGGTACGCTGTCTCTTGGGATCCCAAAATAATGGTACGCTGTCTCTTGGGATCCCAAAATAATGGTACGTTGTCTCTTGGGATCCCAAAATAATGGTACGCTCTCTCTTGGGATCCCAAAATAATGGTACGCTGTCTCTTGGGATCCCAAAATAATGGTACGCTGTCTCTTGGGATCCCAAAATAATGGTATGTTGTCCCTTGGGATCCCCCAAAAAGTGGTATGCTGTCCCTTGCAATGGCAATATACTGGTATGTGGTCTCTTGGGATACAAGAATAATGGTACCCTGTCCCTTGGGATCCTGAAATATGGTATGCTGTCACTGGAGATACATACAAATTGTATGCTGTCCCTTGGAATCCCAGAACAAAAATTGTATATTGTCCCTTTGGATCCTGAAATACTGGTATGCTGTCCCTTGAAATCCCAAAATACTGATGTGCTGCCCCTTGAAATCCCAAAATACTGGTATGCTGTCCCTTGAAATCCCAAAATACTGGTATGCTGTTCCTCCTTGAAATCCAAAAATACTGGTATGCTGACCCTTGAAATCCCAAAATACTGTTGTGCTGTCCATTGAAACCCCAAAATACTGGTGTGCTGTCCCTTGAAATCCCAAAATACTTATATGCAGCTGCTAAGGATCCCATAATACTAGTATGTGGTCCCTTGGAATCCCAGAATAACGATATGCTGTCCATTGGTTTCCATGAGCAATAACACACTGATACTTGGAGTTTAGAGAACAATTACAACTTTTAGGAAGGACTACCTCTATTTTTATGTCAGTGTTTAGTGTGATTATATGGAGAAATTAGAGAAAGAAGGTAATTCTGTGGAGTTCCTTACCAGCTTCTTCTCAGTTAAGTCTCTCTTCCTCTTGGTGTAGGTTTCTTTCTTGGCATATAGTGGGATGTTAGTGAACAGGGGGCGGTGATGCGACACAAGCTGGGCCGGCAGTGAGGTTGGAAAATGAATACCTTGGCAAATGACAGATTGACACCATCGAACCCGATCGGACAAGGCACGAAGACGAGACAATAGCTGCACCGCCAACATCGCTACCTGCAAAAAGAAAAAAATCACGCTGATAGCCGGGTTTCAATAGAATTCAAATAGTGCTGAAGATTACTAGTTGCTGCTAGTTTACAGACGTCCCCTCAGTCTTGCACAGTTGTACAGCCTCCCCTCCTCTACTGAAATGGGGCACTCTGATTTCACTGCACACTGTGAGCTTCCTCTAGCCAGGTAACGAGCCTGTCTCATTTCTTAGCTGAGGACATCCAGCCCTTTCCTCCCCAGCATGACTGTCCTTGGATTTCATTGGATTTCAGTTCATTCAATCATGGAGGCTCAGCATTATACGTGGGTGTAACCTAGGGTGGTCTGTTCCTCCAGCCATTACCTTCTTTCTGTGACCCCTAAAAGACCCTTCATATCTTATCAAAGATAACCTGTCATAAAGAGTTTATGTAACATGGGGGACGTTTTGCCCCCTATGTGATATAAATTACGTTTTAGTGGGGGGGGAAAAAAAAAAAGTGTTAAAAATAAGGTTACACCCAAGCATTTTAACAGCTTGCCGACCAGCTGCACGGGCAGGTGAATCGCTGTCATGTTACATTGGCTCCAAAGGCGGCCCCTAGGGGCACCTTTGGATACAATGGGGATATTTATTATAGCAAAAAGTACAAAACACAAATGTCCTTTTTTCCCCACAAATAGAGCTTTCATTTGGTGGTATTTGATCACTTCTGCAGTTTTTATTTTTTGCACTATAAACAAAAAAAGACTAACAATTTCGAAAAAAAAAAAAGATAAAAAAACACATTTCTTCATGAGTTTAGGCCGATAAATATTCTACATATTTTGGTAAAAAAAAAATCACAATAGGCGTATATTGAGTGGTTTGCGCAAAAGTTATCGCGTCTACAAACTACAGGATAGATTTAGGGACTATTTTTTTATTGTTTTTACTAGTAATGGCGGCGATCTGCGACATTGCGGCGGACAAATCTGACCCAAATGACACTTTTTGGGGACCAGTGACATTATTACATTGATCAGTACTATAAAAATGCACTGATCAAATGTAAAAATAAAACTGACAGGGAAGGGCCTAACACTAGGGAATGATCAAGGGGTTAACTGTGATCCCTAGTGTGTTCTAACTGTAGGGGGGATGGGCTGCCAGGGACATGACAGAGATCACTGTTCCCGATGCCTGGGAACTAAGGATGGGCTCAGGCGTGTTCGCACACTCCACGTGCAGAGCCCCGCCAGGAAATCGGCACGGCGCTGAGCTAATCACAGGCAGTGAGAAATTTTCCCGATGTGCGGCTGCAGAGATTGGGAAATGACTCACTGCCTGTGATTAGTGCAGTGCCAACTTCCTGGCGGGCTCTGCATGTGGAGTGTGCAAACACGCCTGAGCCCATCCTTACTGGGAACTAAGGATGAGCTCAGGCGTGTCTTTGCAACCGCACGTGCAGAGCCAGCCAGGAAGTCGGCACTGCACAGCGCTTATCACAAGCAGTTAGACATTTTCCCAATCCGCGACTGCAGAGATCGGGAAACGTCTCGCTGTCTCTGATTAGCGCTGTGCAGTGACGACTTCCTGGCAAGCTCTGTACGTGCGGTTGCGAACATGCCTGAGATCATCCCTACTGGGAACAGAAGATCCCTGTCATGTCTCCTGTCAGAACGGGGATCCGCTTGTTTACACTGGCAAATCCCCGTTCTGCCTCTGTACTAGGTAAACGCAGGTCGCCAGCGGACATCGAGTCCGCCCGACCCACTGGCACGCTCCCGCCCACCCGTAACTGCGCGAGCCGCCGTATAGAGAGCAGACCAACGATGGCGGCTGGTCGGCAAGTGGTTAAACTTATGATTGCCGTGCAAGGCACACGGTTGCGACATGGTAGTACTGCAATTAGAGGTTTAAATCCGGTGTGAGATGCGACACTGGGCAACACTGTGCCCGGTGATCTTTGACTCCTCCTATGTTGTTCAGGCAGATCTCCACCTCTTTAAGGTTGCCTACCCCTGTTGTAAGGGAAACCGGCAGTGAGGGCTTGCGGCTTTACAGCTGATTCCCCACTGCGCATACGCTTTCTGAATGGCCCGGCAGGGGCGATAAGTGTACCTTCCACTTTTGGGGGGAACTCCGCTTTAAGTGGTTATATTGGCTTTTGGAATTTACAAATGCAGCAATTTAGAGATCAGATGAAAGGTTTAGCACTGGGGAACACCTTTTGAAAGATAAATAGTGCATTTTATATATAACTCTATAGACCAGACCACAATGAGGAGGACAGAGGGACTGTTCTGAATGAGGGGCAGTCCCTCGAATACAGGGACAGTTGGGAGCTATGGGCTATGCTTTCCTGTCTATGGTACCTCATGGGGAGGTATGTCAACATTGTTCAGCTGCTGTGGAACTAACAATCCCAGCAAGACCACCATGAAAGGAAAGAACTTGAATCTCCAGTCTGTCACCGTGTATATAAACTAAGACACACCAGCCATTCCCCACAGCTCACCTTCCAGCAGTTCTCATGCTCTACATTTCCTCCTTCACACAGCATGCAATGAGTGTCCTCACTGCCGGAGCCATCTTGCCGGAGCCGAGCTCGTGTAAGTCTATGGCGTTCGGTCTCCGGGAAAATGGCCGCCGACGTGCAGCCAAAGCGTTGCCTTTTTGGAGACATAAACTCCACTACAGCATTGTACAGGCTTGTGACGTTAAAACGTGGGAGCCATCTAGGCTGCCGTAGTGCAGATATCGGCTTGGAGGTGTGTTAGGAAGTGCCTCTAACAACCAGCGCTATCCCTTGCTTTGAAAAACAAGCCTGTCCCTTGCTCTAAAAAAAAATGAATATCCTGCCCAAGAAAAGCTGGCACGTGCGCAATAAGGACAACGTTGCACGAGTGCGGAAGGATGAAGCGGAGGCCGCGGAGGAGGAGCGCAAGCGCAGGAAGAGAGCAGAGCTCGCGGAACAAGAGGCCAGGACAGACTTCCTGCGTAAGAAGGCCAGGCAGTCGTTGGCGGGTCCCTCGTGTAGCGACGCGGTCGTGGCGAGCGGAGAGTCGGCTCACGTCAACTTCTTCCAGGATGTGGAGGAAGGCGGCAAAGGGACCAACCGAGGAAACAAGGAGTACGAAGAGGAGAAGCAAAAAGAAAAGGAGCGGCAAGAGAAAGCCCTGGGCATCCTGACCTACCTGGGGCAAAGCGCGTCAGAGGCCCAAACCCACCCCCCCTGGTACCAGGAGGCCCCGACCCGATCTAAAGATGACGAGGACTCGACCAAGGACGAGAAGCTGAAAGGAAAGCTCGACCCGCTGTGCCAAATGGAGAAATACCTCCACAAAAAGACCGGGGAGAAAAAGAAACGCTCAGAGAAAAAACTGAAAAAACACAAAAAAACGAAGGAGGAGGAGAAGGCAGCAAAACCGTCCATGGAGCAACTGCGGCAGGAACGCCTGAAGAGGGAAGCGGCGGAGAAGGCGCGTGCCAAAGCGTTGTTGTCCGGGAATAAAAACCCTCCCGCTCCAGAGGAGGAAATGGATGACCGAAAGAGGCGGTACAACTCGCAGTTCAATCCACAGGCCGTCCGGAAACCCAAAGTACGAGAGGAGCCCTGGAGGAGACCATCGGGATTAAAGAGATAGCGGACTGATTGTCATAACGCGTGTATATTATTCCATCTATACATCGCAGACTAAAAGACTTTGCTTGCATATGGAAAAATAAAGATGTTTTGGTTGGGAAAACTTGTCTAGCTCCGCTCTGTTGGAAACTGGAAAATGGCACTGATTGGCTGCTTGCGTAAATGAAAACGGAACTAAACCCTCCTGTTGTTTTCAGCCAAGGAGGCTGCCATCTTAGCCTCTGTTTGATCTGCAGTAACCATGGTGCCGCACATGTGATTGTTTATGACACCAGCCATTTGATGGATAACAGTTTGGTTGAGAGCACAGCCAATGTGACAGCTACATTCCCAGCATACTAGCAATGTAACTGTTTTTTTAAACCATGGGTTTAGTTGAGGGCGGAATTTATTTAAATCATGAATTAAATCACTAGTAAAAAGGCTTGATTTACATCATAGTTTTTAAAGAGCAACTGCCATTTTTGTCCTGCAGCAGCTCCTCCTCGGACCCGCTGTCGACTCACCAACAGTCCCATTCACTTCAATGGGACGGCTAGTGATGCGGCGGTGAACAAGGTAAAGGAGGTGGTGGCAGCAGGTGAGTGAACGCCCACTAACAGGCGCTGCCATGATGGATCTGAAATGACAGGTGCTCTTTAAATGTATGGACTCCTTCTTGCTGGTAGTTGGAATCTTTAATATTTGCAAACAAAAATGAAGGTTTCCTATTTAGAATAATAAGCTGTCAGGTTAGTAAAACAGCGATATCAGAACCGATTCAATCATACAGTTTGTAGTGTACATAGATTTGCAAAACAATGGGATAAAGGAATATTCCTCAACTTTGTTTTATCTCATGGTTACTGTGCCATTGTGTGAATGCATCAATGCAGTGCATGTTATCTCAGCTTGTAGAGCTTGGATTCCTTGAATGAGTTTACCAAAACTGTAAATATTGCAGAATATACAGCCTCATGCTACATAACTAAGCTCTATTTCATGCTGAATAAACTCAATTATTAACGTATCTTAAATAGAAAACTATCTTTTAGATTTTTACTCCAAAAGCATTTTATTAAAATAAATGTAATAAAAATCAAAAAAATGTATTTAAAGTGGAGTTCCACCTGCAATTTTTTTTTTAAAAAGTCAACAGCTACAAATACTGTAGCTGCTGACTTTAAAATAAGGACACTTACCTGTCCTGGGTGCCCGCTATGTCCTCACCCGAAGCCGCTCCGTCTCTCGGCTCTGGGTGGAGGCGCCGGCATCTTAAGTAAGGGAATCGGGAAGTGAAGTCTTGCGGCTTCACAGCCTGTTTCCCTACTGCACATGCGTAATTCGTGCTGCGTGTTCTGACTGGTCCCTGCTGTCTTCTGGGACCTGTGTGTCTCCCAGAGGAGAGGAGAGGCCGGGCGTGGCATAGATCGCCGGAAGTGGGAGCAAATGTATTAATGTATTGATTTTTAGCCACCCTGGTTTAATTCCATTTGGGGCTGTTGCAAAATGTGTTGCTTGGTGACTGTGGCTGGAATTATTTGGTCTTGCCAGCACTGGTGTAATGTAAGGGCTCGTGCACACGTGCTTTGCTGTTTGAAGAGCGATCTGCATTTGGATCGGTCTTCAGAAAGCATTTGACAGCCAGTGAAGAGGCATTGTATAGCCTCATCACCGCCTGCTTCAACCCCTTGAATCCTGCACTAGCATGCAGTTCACTTAAATGGGTTGTGTTCTGCAAGCTCTATGCCCACCGAAAGCGCAGCGGGCTAAAGTTCCTGCTGTGGTATGTGTACGCTAGAGATGGGCTCGGGTGTGTCCGGGATTCCACCTGCCCGATCCCGCCAGGAAGCCGACACTGCACACCGCTAATTGCAGGCAGTGAGACATTTCCTGGTCCACAGCTGCACAGATCTGGAAATGTCTCAGTGCCTATGATTAGCCATGTGCAGTGTTGGGTTTCCTGGCGGGTTCGGGCATGTGGGATCCTGAACACGCCCGATCCCATTCCTAGTGTACACCCCCTGGCCGCGACCTTTGTAGCTAAAGGGAGGAGTGGTTGATGATTGGTAACCTGCAATATAATACATTTTTGGATTTGATACCGCTTTAGGGGCTCATTCACACGTGAGGTTGGGGGGGAAAGGACCATAAAAAACCCTGTGGTTCAGCTGCAGTTTTACTCCCCCCCCCCCCTCAACCTCATGTAAGAAAGAGCCCTTAAAGTGGTATTAAATCCAAAACCAAAAAGATTACCAATCATTAGATGTGGTGGCTGCATTCGTTTTCTTTTCTTTGGCTTTTCACCTGATGTTGATGTGGCCAGTAACACACATCTTGTACAGGGGGTCCCCGAGTTACGAACTCGTTAGGGACTGCCCGCCTGTCTCACGAAAAATGGCGGAGGGTCCCCGCAGCGCCGCGTTTTGTAAGTAGGGGTTGTTCGTAGGTCGGGCGTTCGTAAGTCGGAGACCCCCTGTATTAGGGAGACACAGAGGAATGAGCAGAGAGCGCAGCATAAAGCAGTATTGTCAGTCCGGGGGGGAGGTTAGTGTCAAATTTACCTCACTGTACACACCAGATTACCTCACTGCTCCCTCAATGCACACCTCAGATTTACCTTACAGCTCTCTCTGTACACCACAGATTTACCTCACCCTTCCCACTGTACACCCCAGATTTCCCTCACCCTTCCAACTGTACACCACAGATTTACCTCACCCTTCCCACTGTACACCACAGATTTACCTCACCCTTCCCACTGTACACCACAGATTTACCTCACCCTTCCCACTGTACACCACAGATTTACCTCACCCTTCCCACTGTACACCACAGATTTACCTCACCCTTCCCACTGTACACCACAGATTTACCTCACCCTTCCAACTGTACACCCTAATTTACCTCACCCCTCTCACTGTACACACCAATATACCTCACCCTTCCCACTGTACACCACAGATTTACCTCACCCTTCCAACTGTACACCCCAATATACCTCACCCTTCACACTGTACACAGCAATATACCTCACCCTTCTCAGTGTACACACCAAATTTACCTCACCCTTCCCACTGTACACCACAGATTTACCTCACCCTTCCAACTGTACACCCCAATATACCTCACCCCTCTTGCTGTACACCCCATTATACCTCACCCTGTACACCTTGATTTACCCCAACCCTCTCACTGTGTTAACCAAATTTACTGCACCCCTCTCACTGTAAACCCCAATATAACTCACCCCTCTCACTGTACACCCCAGATTTACCGCACCCTCTTACTGTACACCACCAGAAACACCTCACCCATCTCACTGTACACCCCCAATTTGCCTCAAAGCTCTTTGTAAACTGAAGATTTACTTTACCCTTCTTACTGCACACCCCAGATATACCTCACCCCTCTCAATGTACACCCCCAATTTACCGCAAAGCTCTTTGTACACTGCAGATTTATCTCACCCTTTTTACTGTACACCCTAGATTTACCTCACCCCTCTCACTGTACACCACCAGAAACACCTCACCCCTCTCACTGTACACCCCAAATTTACCTCAGCTCTTTGTACACCACCAGAAACACTTCCCCCCTCTCACTGTACGCCCCAAATTTACCTCAGCTCTTTGTACACCACCAGAAACACTTCACCCCTCTCACTGTACACCCCCAAATTGACCTCAGCTCTTTGTACACCACCAGAAACACCTCACCCCTCTCACTGTACACCCCAAATTGACCTCAGCTCTTTGTACACCGCAGATGTACCTCACCCTTCTCACTGTACATCCCAGAATTACCTCACCCCTCTCGCTGAATACCCCAAATTTGCCTCAAAGCTCGTTGTACACCGCAGATGTACCTCACCCTACCCACTGTACACCGCAGATGTACCTCACCCTACCGACTGTACACCCCAGATTTACCTCACCCTTCCAACTGTACACCCTAATTTACCTCACCCCTCTCACTGTACACACCAAAATCTCACCCTTCTCAGTGTACACACCAGATTTACCTCACCCTTCCAACTGTACACCACAGATTTACCTCACCCTTCCAACTGTACACCCCAATATACCTCACCCCTCTTGCTGTATACCCCATTATACCTCACCCTGTACACCTTGATTTACCCCACCCCTCTCACTGTGTTAACCAAATTTACTGCACCCCTCTCACTGTAAACCCCAATATAACTCACCCCTCTCACTGTACACCCCAGATTTACCGCACCCTCTTACTGTACACCACCAGAAACACCTCACCCATCTCACTGTACACCCCAAATTTACCTCAGCTCTTTGTACACCACCAGAAACACTTCACCCTCTCACTGTACACCCCAAATTGACCTCAGCTCTTTGTACACCACCAGAAACACCTCACCCCTCTCACTGTACACCCCAAATTGACCTCAGCTCTTTGTACACCGCAGATGTACCTCACCCTTCTCACTGTACATCCCAGAATTACCTCACCCCTCTCGCTGAATACCCCAAATTTGCCTCAAAGCTCGTTGTACACCGCAGATGTACCTCATCCTTCTCACTGTACACCCCAGATTTACCTCACCCCTTTTCACACTGCCGTGACTTGGCCGCGATTTCAGGGAATGCCTGTGTAAACTTGAGGTCTATAGACCTCAACTCGGCCAAAGTAGTACAGGTACTACTTTGAAGTCGCACAGATATGAATGGGAATCATGGGTTACGACTGATGTCCAAAGTCGCAGGAAAAGTCACACAAGTGTGAAAGGGGACTTACTGTGCACCTCAAATTTACCTCACTCTTCTCATTGTACATGCCAGATTATGTCACTGCTCCCTCAATGCACACCTCAGATTTACCTTACAGCTCTCTCTGTACACCCCAGATTTACTCCACCCCTCTCACTGTAAACCCCAATATACCTCACCCATCTCACTGTACACCCCAATATACCTCACCCCTCTCACTGTAAACTCCAATATACCTAATCCCTCTCACTACACACCAAATGTACTTCACCCTTCCCACTGTACACCCAAATATACCTCATCCCTCTCACTGTACACCCCAGAAACACCTCACCCCTCTCACTACAAACCCCAGATTTTCCTCATCATCCTAATGTTCCAATGGATTTTTTGGTAAAGAAGAAAATGTAAAAAAACACTTTTCTTCATATTGAGAGGTGTTGTACCACGTAATTGGACCATGTACACTGCCTTGTAAATTCAAATTTGAGATGTAAACATTAACAATGTGTAGGCCGTGTCGGCAATGCATGCCTACACATTGTTCATGTTTACAGCTCAACTGTCAATTCACAAGGCAGTGTATATGGTCCAATTACACGGTGCACATGCAATGTCTACATGTATAGTGTAAAATATGGTCCAAATCAAACCACAGACGCAGAATTTTCTTTTTTTGTTTTTGCTGATAAGTGCCACAGACCAAAACAAAGCGGTGTGCATGGGCCCACGGCATACAATACTGCTGCTTTTGTATCCCGAAAAAAAGCGACAAGATCTGAATGCAGCACAGTGTATGCCCATGGGCATGAGCCCATAAATTGGCCGGTCCTACGGTAGTGGAGATGGTGGCGTTACCCATGAGTATGTTGCCATGTTTGAATCAGGAAAATGCTATGACTAGAAATTTTCTGATAAATGATTTGTAGACTTCAGCCTGGCTACTGCAGCAACCTAGAGAAATAAATACCAAGGGTGCAAGGCCTTCTAGCATGGAAGATCATTCTTTTATACCCCTTTATTGAAAAGAATTGAGACAAACAGGCATTTGGTATTTTTTTTTTTTTTTATATTGTTCATAAAAAGCAAACTTTCCAATGCAAATGTCGCAACAGTTGTTCAAAATGTAGAGCAGTACAGAAAATTCTTCAGTATGAAAAAAAAGAAACAATTCTTCAATGCACTTACAAATGACGCATCAATTATAGACAATCTTATGAATAATTACATACAGTGTGGTCACTTCTGTCTATATATCGTTACTGGAAAATAAAAATAAGTGCTCACATAGGGTTGTCATCATGGTTCGATCTTCAAAGGATGTAAAGAGGGACCTGGCTCTACTGCGGTCTACAGTATATCTGATCTGAAATTAGCTTTTTCTAACATACACCACTGTTCAAAAGAGAATACTTGCTGCACATTGTGGTATGCAGTAATGCAAGCCTTTGCTTGGGGTCTCTATACTTTAAGCCGTTCAACTCCATTGCAGACGTACACTGTTGTCAAAAGCATTGGGACGTCTGCCTTTACACGCACATGAACTTTAATGACATCCCAGTCCTAGTCCATAGGTTTCAATATTTAGTTGGCCCACCCTTTGCAGCTATAACAGCCTCAACTCTTCTGGGAAGGCTGTCCACAAGGTTTAGGAGTGCGTCTATGGGAATGTTTGACTTGTGAGGTCAGGCACTGGCGTGGACAAGAAGGCCTGGCTTGCAGTCTTCGCTCTAATTCATCCCAAAGGTGTACTGTCAGGTTGAGGTCAGGACTCGCTCATCCATGTCTTTATGGACCTTGCTTTGTGTACTGGTGCGCAGTCATGTTGGAACAGGAAAGGGCCATCCCCAAACTTTTCCTACAAAGTTGGGAGCATAAAATTGTCCAAAATGTCTTGGTATGCCTTCACTGGAAGCCAAGCCCAACCCCTGAGTAACAACCCCACACCATATCCCCCATCCACCAAATGATTTGGACCAGTGCACAAAGCAAGGTCTATAAAGACATGGATGAGTGTTTTTGGGATGGAGGAACTTGACTGGCCTGCACAGAGTTCTAGCCTCAACCCCATAGAACTCCTCTGGGATGAATTAGAGCGGAGACTGTGAGCCAGGTCTTCTTGTCCAATTTCAGTGCCTGACCTCACAAATGCGCTTCTGGAAGAATGGTCAAGGATTGCCATAGACGCACTCCTAAACCTTGTGGACGGCCTTCCCAGAATAGTTGAAGCTGTTATAGCTGCAAAGGGTGAGCCAACTCAATATTGAACCCTACGGACTAAAGCTGGCCATACACCTATAGATTATCTGCAGATTTTCTATGGTTAGATGGAAAAAGTGCAACAGATTTCTCCATGTTCGCTAAACTGTGTGGATGGAGGAATCTCCCACTTTTTCCATCTAACCATAGAAAATCTGCAGATAATCTATAGGTGTATGGCCAGTTTAAGACTGGAATGCTATTAAAATTCATGTGTGTGTGTAAAAGGTAGGCATCGCAATACTTTGGGCAATATAGTGTATGTGAGAATGCGTTTTAGTTCCTGATTTACGAAGGCTGCTCTCTGTCAACCAGGGTGTTCCTGGTGACACTTGGAGCAGGCCGAGGAGCATATATAAAAGGATAAAAGCACCACAAATCAAGGACAAATGTCCAGGAAAAGTCTATTGATCACAACAAAAGGTTGAAAGAAACCAGCATGGCGTTTCCTTGACTTACAAATCCTCCTTCATTAAATCAAATCTGATGAAGGGGTATTTGTAAGTCCTGGAAACGTGAGGCTCCAAAACACTCAGGTTGCCTTCTGAGCTCTTGTTGTGATCATGATCGATAACCTTTTCCTGGACTTATCCCCAATTTGTGGCGCTCTCATCCTTTTATCTATACTTTCTGGTTTGCAAATTGCTATAGGTGTTGGCAATTTACATAACTCCTGAAGCCTGACTGGAAAACTCCCAGGACATTGCTATGAGACTCCTAGCTGTTAAAGTGATAATAACCACTTGCCGACCGCCGCATGTACATATAGGTCAGCAGAATGGCACAGAATGGCAGACAGGTACGTCCCTTTAAATTTGCCGCCATGTGGTCGCGTGCGCACTGCCGGCGGCACGCGTGACCCTGCCACGAGCTCCGTGAGTGTGATCGCAGGTCCTGCGGACTCGATGTGGGGATACCTGTGATCGTCTCACGGATAGGAAGAACGGGGAAATGCTAATGTAACCAAGCATTTCCCCGTTCTGCCCTAGTGACAAGACACTGATCACAGCTCCCTGTAATCAGGAGCGGTGATCAGTGTCGTGTCACACACATCCCTAGGACACACTTAACCCCTGCAGCGCCCCCCTCCTAGTTAACCCCTTCACTGCCAGTCACATTTACACAGTAATCAATGCATTTTTAATCGCACTGATCTCTGTATAAATGTGAATGGTCCCAAAATAGCGCCTAAAGTGTCCGATCTGTCCGCTATAATGTCTCGCTGATCGCCACCATTACTAGTAAACAAAACATTTTTTTTTATAAAAATACCATAAAACTATCCCCTATTTTGTATCCTGGGTTCCGCTGCTGGCGCTCCTGAGTTCACCCTCCTTCCAAGTGCCCCCACAGCAAACAGCTCACTGTGGGGGGACCCAAGCTGCTGCTCTGCGTGTCCATTTAGACACAGAGCCACAGCCCAGGCCCACCCCCCCTCCTCCCATTGGTTCACTAGCTTTGATTGACAATGGCTCCTGCTGCTGTCTCAGCCAATGAGGAGGAAGAGTCCCCGGATAGCCAAGACTCTTGTGCATATTGCTGGATCGAGATGGGGCTGTGGTATGCATAGAATGCATGAACGTAAAAAATCTTGAGCCTTTAGAACCACTTTAACGTTTACCATCACAGGAGAAAGCTCTCAAATGCTGAGCTCAGAGCTACTGCACCAAGGAAGAGGAAGCACATGTGAGGAGGTTTGAATTAGAGAAAGAGCTCGCTATTGTGATGGTGAAGGTGAACAGTAACAGCCAATCAGGCTTCGTGAGGTACATAAATGGCCTACATCTATAGCAAGGGAATAATTCAACTTTAATCAGCTTGATTTTATCTGCAGAGGCAGTTTTTTGGTGAACTAAGCTTTAAATTTAGAGGTGACCCATTTTCCTGCACATTTGGGTCCAGTGACCTACCAACACATTTTTCAGTGTTTATTCCAGAAAGACTTTCAGCTTGGCTAAATATTCACTGTCACGCATTGGAACCATGGCTGTCTGTCCCACTATGGTATACAGATCGTTCTGCAGGCTATGTCATTACAATGAAGACAAGTCTGTAGCTGAAGGACCATGTCAGTTCAGGTTACTGCCAATCTCATTATGCTGAGTGGTCCTGCAACTCACAGATTACCTTAAGAACTGTTAAAAAGTCTCAAACCCCAAATCAAAACTTTAAGGCTCCTTTCACATGAGGCGGATCCACTTGCATGGAGTCCGCCTCTGTCCGCGGGCTCAGCGGGAGATCTCTCAGTTGATCTCCGCTGAGCCAGCGCATGACAAGTCCCTCTCTGCATCACTGAGCGTTGAGGGGCTTGTCGAGCACCGCTGGTCTCTATGGAGAGATCGGATGAAAACGGGCAGCGTGTCCGTTTTCATCAGATCTCACCCGATCCGATCCGCCAGCGGATCCGGACGTGGGGCCATCCGGGTCGGATGTCAGCGGACCGCTGACATCAGTCGCTCCATAGACTAGCATGGAGCGCCCGTTCAGGTCCGCCGTCAAAACTGACAGGCGGACCTGTACGGTCCGTCAGTGTGAAAGGGGCCTTATATATTGCAGCTTATCAGTCTTTTGAGATTGTGGATACATTATTTTCTTTCCAGCCTATTCTCTATATTTATTCCACCAGAAGATCCTGCCAGGAACACTTTCTGTTCTAGGATGCCAACTCTCACTGACACTGCTGTATCTATGGAGAAGCCAGGTTATCACCCTAGACTGGTTGCTCCCTATTTGGTCTACAGATCAACCTCTCCTTCCCTCCATAACAGAGAAGTAGATGTTCTGTAGCCCACAGTGAAAATTGGAAACAATGCTTACTGTTACTGATAAGAGAAGACAGCATAGAACATTATAAGCTCACTAGATCTCAAAACAAGATACGCTAAGGCTACTTTCACACTGGGGCGTTGTGGGCACTGGCAGTAAAGCGCCACTATATTTAGTGGTGCTTTACCGTCGTTTTAGCAGCGCTATTCGGCCGCTAGCGTGGCAGTTTTAACCCCTGCTAGCAGCTGAAAAAGGGTTAAAACTGCCCGCAAAGCGCCGCTTTGCAGGCGGGTTTGCAGCGCTGCCCCATTTTTTTTTATGGGAAGGGGCGCTTTAGGAGCGGTAAATACACCGCTCCTGCAGCGCTCCAAAGTTGCGGCTTGCAGGACTTCTTTGACCGTCCTGCATGTGCACCGCTCCAGTGTGAAAGCCCTGGAGAGACAGCAGCGGCTGTTTCAGGGCGCTTTGCAGGCGCTATTTTTATCGCTGTAGCGCCTGCAAAGCACCCCAGTGTGAACGGGGCCTAATTGTTAGGGTTTACATACACTTTAGGTTCTCATATGTAATCAGTGATTGAAATTTATAAAAAAAATACACTTTATATTTCACTTCAACCTAAAGGGGTTGTAAACCCTCACCGTGTTTCACCTTAATGCATTCTATGCATTAAGGTGAAAAACCTTCTTTACTGCAGCAGCGCCCCGAGCCCCCCTTATACTTACCCGAGCCCCGTAATTCTCGGGATGGGAACGAGCACACCAGCTCCTGCCGGTGTCTCCTGTCCTGATTGGATAGATTGATAGCAGTGCAGCCATTGGCTCCCGCTGTTGTTAATCAAATCCAATGACGTGGGCACCGGGGGGCCGAGCCGGGTACTGCTGTCTGTGTCAACAGACGCAGCAGCAGGACACGGGAGCGCACACGCAAGGGTGTCCCATCCGAGAGCGCTTCTCCAACGGGACACTAGAGAGGAGGAGGAGCCATGAGAGCCGCTGAGGGACCCCAGAAAAGGAGGATCGGGACGACATTGTACAAAACCAACTGCACAGTGGAGGTAAGTATGACATGTTTGTTTTTTTAAAACTGAAACTTTACAACCACTTTAAAGTAGCCACAGGTCCACTTTAAGGGCTTGTTCACACTTGCTTCAAAATGTGGCATTGGATAAGCTTTTTTTTTTTTTAAAGCACTCTGAATGCCAATCAAAGCTCCTGTCACTAAATAAAATGGTAAGCTTACAGTCCTGTTCACGCGTTGCGTTTGCTTCAAAAAATGATACTCCATGACGCTTTCTTGGTGCCACAACGCCTCTCCACAGACTCCATAGGAGTCTATGACAATGTTTACTAACAGCACCTGCAGCTTTTGAGAGACTTTTATTCAGAGTTAGCTTCGCCTTGTTTTGGAGGTATTGCAGGTATGATATATCCCAGGATGCACTGGGGAACCAACAAGCAAACCGTAAAAACTTCATCAGCAGTCACTTCCGGTTCATATGTATATATTCTGGGAGTGTCTGGTGCAGACATCACATATGGTGTGTAGTGTGGAGCAGCAGGAAGGCAAGCAGGATCCAGACTGGAGCAAAGCAACTAGCAGACAGCTCATGTGGTGTGGAACATGGGAACGCTATAGTAGAAGGTGAACTAGACTGGGGAGTGAGGACTGAGCAGTGGAGGATCAGCAGAGCTTGGGGACCTGAGGAAGAGAAACCCGCAGATGCCACATGTGGTGCGCAGTATGGGAGCAATATAGCGGAGGTGAACAGGGACTGGAGAGAGAGGAGGATGAGAAAACTGGAGGATCAGCAGAGCTGGGGGTTACTACTGAGTGGGGGATTAGCAGAGCTGGAAATTACTATTGAATGAGGGATGAGTAGAGCTGGGAGTTACTACTGAGTGGGGGATCAACAAAGCTTAGCATTACTACTGAGTGGGGGATCAACAGAGCTTAGCATTACTACTGAGTGGGGGATCAACAGAGCTGTGAGTTACTACTGAGTGGGGGATGATCAGAGCTGGAAGTTACTACTGAGTAGGGGATCATCAGAGCTAGGAGTTACTACTGAATGGGGGGTCAGCAGAGCTGGGAGTTACTACTGAATGGGGGATCAGCAGAGCAGGGAGTTACTACTGAGTGGGGGGATCAGCAGAGCTGGGAGTTACTACTGAGCGGGGGGGATCAGCAGATCTGAGTGTTACTACTGAGTGGAGAATCAGCAGAGCTGGGAGTTACTAGTGAGTGGGGGATCAGCAGAGCTGGGAGTTACTACTGAGTGGGGGATCATCAGAGCTGAGTGTTACTACTGAGTGGGGGGATCAGCAGAGCTGGGGGTTACTACTGAGTGGGGGGATCAGCAGAGCTGGGAGTTACTACTGAGTGGGAGGATCAGCAGAGCTGGGAGTTACTACTGAATGTGGGGATCAGCAGAGCTAGGAGTTACTACTAAGTGGGGGATCAGCAGAGCTGGGGGGTTACTACTGCATGGGAGATCATCAATGCTGGGAGTACTACGGAGCGGGGCATCAATAGATAATCAACACACACAGGGCATTTGCCAAGCTTCATTAAAGATTAAAAAAAGCATCAAAAACACACAAAAATGCATGTTGAAGCAGTAGGCACTTTAATGTGTGTTAAAGGTGAAGCAAGTGTAAACTAGCCCCATGTGCTCAAGAAACATAAATTAAGGAAAAAGATGACTTGTTCTATTTGGGTCCGAAGTAAAAACTGCCCTTGCAGCCTATAACAGGCAATCGGAATATCCCTTTACCAGTGCATTATGGAACAAATAAATTAAGACTAGAACAGCTTGCTACAGGCAATAGTGATATTACTAACATGGAAGATTCCACTACTAAAGTGGGGATATGACCTAATCCATTACATTCCAAGTTTTGATTTTCTTCTTTGGAGTTGGAGAACCAACGCCAGATTGGTTTCTACAAGCAGGGGCCATATTTTCCTTGGCTCCCCTTTTCAAAAATCATCCCTGAAGCCCCATTATTCTGCATGCTCTTAGGAAGGAAGATATTTGCACTTTAATAGGACACAGAGCTTCCTTTTTATTCTATGACATCAGTACTGTATTGCAAAGAGAATGAACCAAATACGTCTAGAAATCCAGTGCCCAACCTGCGGCCCGAGGTTCCTTTGGTTCCCATTGTGCATCAGCCAGCATTGGAAGGGAGAGTTTTGATTTGAAAAGGACAAGAATATAATTCAACAATTATTTCAGATGTACAATGGATGTTTGTACTCAAATATAGTACCGAAGCAACCGGTAATATACATTACCAAAAGTATTGGGATGCCTGCCTTTATACGCACATGAACTTTAATGGTTTTCCAGTCTATGTCTGTAGGGTCCAAACTTGAGTTGGCCCACCCTTTGCAGCTATAACAGCTTTAACTCTTCTGGGAAGGCTATCCACAAGGTTTAGGAGTGTGTCTATGGCAGTGATGGAGAACTTGGCACCCCAGATGTTTTGGAACTACATTTCCCATGATGCTCCTGCACTCTGCAGTGTAGTGGAGCATCATGGGAAATGTAGTTCCAAAACATCTGGGGTGCCATGGTTTGCCATCACTGGTCTATGGGAATTTGGTTTGACCATTCTTCCAGAAGCGCATTGGTAAGATCAGGCACTGATGATGAAGAGAAGACCTGGCTCGCAGTCTCTGCTCAAATTCATCCCAAAGGTGTTCTATCAGGTTGAGGTCAGGACAGTCAAGTTCCTCCACCCCAAACTCGCTCATCCACACTATAATGCCAAACATATTGGGCCACCCCTCCAAATCATTTGGTGGAGGGGGGATTATGGTGTGGAGATGCTTTTCAGGGGTTGGGCTTGGCCCATTAGTTCCAGTGAAGGGAACTCTTAAGGCGTCAGCATTCCAAGACATTTTGCACAATTTCATGATCCCAACTTTGTGTGAGCAGTTTGGGGACGGCCCCTTCCTGTTCCAACATGACTTTGCGCCAGTGCACAAAGCAAGGTCCATAAAGACATGGATGAACGAGTTTGGGGTGGAGGAACTTGACTGGCCTTCACAGAGTCCTGACCTCAACCCGATAGAACACCTTTGGGATGAATTAGAGCCGAGACTGAGAGCCAGGCCTTTTTGTCCAACATCAGTGCCTGACCTCACAAATGCGCTTCTGGAAAAATGGTCAAACATACCCATAGACGCACTCCTAAACCTTGTGGACAGCCTTCCCAGAAGAGCTGAAGCTGTTATAGCTGCAAAGGGTGGGACAACTTAAAGCGGTTGTATACCCTCCATTACAACTTGCACCTACAGGTAAGCCTAGATTAAGGCTTACCTGTAGGTACAAGAAATATCTCCTAAACCTAAACAAAAAGTTTTACAACGTTGTCTACGGCGCATGCGCGCCGTAGACAACGGTGCATTCACAGAGTTAATCCCCATTCACAAATCCGGCATGCGTGGAGCGACGTCTTCGCTTCTCTGGCCAATCACAGCGCCCCTGTGATTGTCCGGAGCGGCTATACCCAGAAATAACCTTCCGGGTATCTGTGGAGAGATGGCTGCGGCTAGAGGGGGAGACGAGGACGGTGTCGGGGGCCCCGATCTAAGGTAAGTGATGCATAATGAGCTAGTATGCTAGTCATACTAGCTCATTATGGCTTTGTCTTGCAGGTGGTTTAAAAAAAAACAAAAAACGGGTTTACTACCACTTTAGTATTGAACCTTACAGACTGCAAGTGCACTTGGAAGTGCAGTCGCTTTAGATCTGAGGGGAAGATCTGAAATGAGTTGTACATCCAATCATGTACAAGCAAAACTGTTGTTTTTTTTTTTTCCTTGCATGCCCCACTTGGGTCTACAGCGACTGCACTTCTAAGTGCACTTGTAGTGCAAAGTGGATTTGCCTTTAGTAAATAAACCCCTAGGACTGGGTTGACATTAAAGTTAATGTGCGTGTAAAGGCAGGCGTCCCAATACTTTTGGTACCATAGTGTAGGTTGTACGATGCAAGGTGGAGATCTGCGTCATTCTGAAGTGCAACATTAAAAAGCATATCGTTTTGAAAACAGATAAAGCCGGTAGTAGCTAGACACACATAAAAAGATACTAAGTAGACAATCCCTTTAATTCATAGGGTGTGGTCCCTTCTCACAGTATGATGCATTTAAATAACTATACAAAAGTGCTTAACCAAAAGTATGGGGTGCAAAATCAGCACCATCTTTTTGTATGACATGTACTAAAATATACATAAAAAACTAAAATACCGACACCTCTTCACGACAGAGGCATTGAAGGATCAATCAGTCCTCTACAATCACTTAAAAGCAAAAATACATCAGCACACATACTGTACATCTGAATCATTAAATTAATATTACATAAGATACATACAACTGGACAGAGAAAAAAACAAAACAAAAAAAGACTTTGCTTTTCCAAAAAAGTGCTTCTTAAATTAGGCATGGAACACCAACTGTACAAACAACCCGGACACAGCGGCGAACGCTTTTGTGACTTATTTTTAGAAATGATCGCGCCGCTCCAGGAGACGGGACGGCAAATTAAACTGATGCAAACTGCAGCTTTACTAAAAAAATGACGCTCCTTGCCAAAATTAGCAACTGGCCAGCATACACCCAGACAGAAATACTTGGTCTGCGCGGAGTTTCCCTTTCATTTTTCCAACCTCATGGAGACCTATTGCCATACGTTGAACTTGCCTATCAACGTTTTAAAGAGGACCGGTCACATTTTTTTTTGCCCAACAGCTTGATAATACATAAGCGTGATACTGAGCACTTGAGTGAAGTCTTGTGGTTCTCTGTGCCCTCCGTTGCGCAGTGCGGGTTTTTTTTTTTTTATCCTGGTGCGCAGTATGTAAATATGGCTGACTAATGCAAGGAGGGAGGAGAGCCATGTGCTTAAAGTGTTACTAAACCCAGGACCCTGCATTCACTATATCTGGTCTCCCACAGTACACAGAACATGGAAATGCAATCGTTTTAGTAACTATAAACTGCTAATTGCCTTTTCTTATCAGCATAGCACTTCTGTGACTCCTATCGGTGTCTGGTTAACGCTTGAAGGAGGAGTTTTCATTCTACTCTGACTGTCCTATGAGGCTGCAGGACCCCTGACCCTCTGTCTGGACAGTGCTGTTTGGCCCTGTGCCGATCACCTGTACCCCCTTAAAGTGGAAGTAAACCCCCCTATCGTTTTCAGCCAAGGAAGCTGCCATCTTTGCCTCTGTTTAATCTTCAACTGCCACAGTGCTGCACATGTGATCCGTTATGACACCAGCCATTGGATGGTTTGACTGTTTGGTTGAGAGCACAGCCAATGTGCAGTTAGCATTCCCGGCATGCCTTTTTTTTTTTAAACTGTTAAATCGATGGGTTTACTTCCACTTTAAAAAAAAAAAAAAAAAACTCTCTAGCAATACACACCAAACTGAGCATGTGCAGCCTGTCCCCTAACCTCTGTTCTATCAGGAGATGGATTGGGGACAATGAAAGAAGGGGCGGATGAGAGAAAACAGGATCAAACAGCCTTTTTACACAATGCAGAGGATGAACCCCTCAGGCCCCTTTTAAACTGAAAAACTCAAACTGAAAATAGCGCCTGAAAAAAGCGGGTCCTTTCACTCCAGTGTGAAAGCCGGATGGCTTTCACACTGGAGCGGTGCGCTAGCAGGACGGTAAAAAAAGTCCTGCTAGCAGCATTTTTGGAGCGGTAAAGGAGCGGTATATTCACCGCTCCTACCCATTGAAATCAATAGGACACCGCGGGGATACTGCCGGCAAAGCGCCGCGGGGGGGGGGGGGGTTTTAACCCTTTTTCGGACGCTAGCAGGGGTTAAAACCGTCCCGCTAGCGGCCGAATACCGCTGCAAAAACGACGATAAAGCAGCGCTAAATATAGCGCTGCTTTACCGCCGACGCCCGCACCGCCCCAGTGTGAAAGGGGCCTTAGGTTCCACAGTGATTATAACAAGCATGCTTTACTGCATATAGCATTTTAGCTTTTACTGTTGTGGGTTTAGTAACACTTTAAGTATTCAGCAAAACTAAATTCTGAGTAATATTGCTGCTTTTACAGTGGAAAAGAAAGCAAACAAAATGAATACATATATAAGAATTGTTTTACCCGTCAAAGGATTTGTATTCTGTTCAGCCAGTCTTATAATTCCCACACCCCTACCATAGCATAGCAAGTAGGATGATGCCAATATTTACTGATTTACACCTATCTGCTTACTGGACTGTGAATCAATACTGAAGCAATGCTGATTCATGGTCCAGTAGGCACATTACTGACCTTTAGGCAGGTAAAACAGGTCACTTATTGCAAGGGTAGGCAACCTCTAGCTGCGGTGAAACTACAAGTCCCATGAGACACTGCTAAGACTCAGGCATGCCTCCCAGAGGCATGATGGGATTTGTAGTTTCACCACAGAGCTGCAGTGCCAAGTTTGGCTACCTCTGACCTACCAAGTTCACACGCCTTCAACTGTTTGCCTAAAATTCCACTTCAATTACATGACAGGTTCTCCTTGTAATACAAAAATATACATTTAAGCCCTGCTACCGACCATCCATATTTCCACCTGTGTTTGGGGAAAAAAATATGCCTATGCTGATAGATCGCACATCATTCTGGATCTAATAAATGGGAATAATCCACCAACATGGGGTGAAGTCGCCGCATTCCACTCTTCTCCATCTTGACAATGGTATGTGCAGTAAGCGTTGCTAATAGGCATTGTTCGCAGTCCTGTTAACCTCAGACCCGTGACTTGACCGCCTGAGGGCCAAAGTTCTGGCTTACTGCTGATAGTTTCCATACTGACCCTGTAAGGAGAGAACATTATTTATTTCATAACATAGAACAGAATTCTATATTTCTTAACAGCCAATCAAAGATTATCTTTTTTTTTCTGCCTAGTCTAGAAAAATCAATTTGAATACAGATTAGTTGTTGCGACTTAATGGGCATACAATGCCTTTAAAAGAGACTCTGTCACTTTGGGTCTCATGCACACAGGTGGTTTGGCCCATCAATGTCAAATTTCGCCATTTTGGGTGCATGGGAGGCACATATAAAGCAATCGGCCTCGCTATGACAGGCTGCAATGTGCAGAGGATGGCTGCTGTACTGGGTCGTAAGCACGGGGAAAGCCCTAAATGTCAGTGCCGGTGTCTTGCCGAAAAAGGTCCCCTGGCGGATAATGTCCCCCGCCCTGTACTGCGCAGGCGCAGCCCTTGCGCAGTACGAACGACTACAGAGCCGCCGAAAGTCTTCGAAAATGAACAGCTGATAGTCAGCTCTACACGGCGCCTGCGCACTACATTCTGCCCTGAGTCCAGGTTCAAGCCCCACCATCCAAGTGGACATAGAGTTAGAATATACATATGCCGAGCGAAGCGAGGCCGTGTCCGAAGCGTGGCGAGTGAAGCGAGCCTGCGAGGGGCCCTGTTACAAAGTCGTGTCTTACAACAGTGTTGGAACGTAGGCGCGTGTACAGCCGACTCACAGGTGTTCAGCTTCGGCTATTTTTGGCGGCTCCGTTGTGGTTCGTACTGTGCAAGCGCTGCGCCTGCGCAGTACAGGGGGGACATTATCCACCGGGGAGGCCTTTCTCGGCAGAACACCGGTACAGTGTCCAGCCATGGTGTATTTTAGCCTGTTATAAATTATGACAGGTTGATGGCAGCAAAGCTCGCTGATGCAGCTGTGCCTCCCAGGAGGCCCAAAAAGAAGGATTTGATACTGATAGGCCCAATCATCCATGTGCATGTAGCCTTACCCGGAATGTGAAAATTGTTAGAGTCCCTTGACAGCCAATCATCTGACCCATCTATACTCACCTTGGCTGCTCAAGCCCAGACACTGTCTCTTGGGATAAGGTCTTGTGCTCCACAATACCTGAAAGCACCACTTATGATGGTGCTTCAGTTGGGCAATGCAGATAAAGAGAGAGTATAAGTGGGTTTGGGAGACAAAGGGGTTGATTTACTAAAGACAAATAGCACTTTGCAAGTGCAGTTGCTCCAAAGCTTAGTAAATGAGGTAAGGCTTTTTTCCTGCACATGATTGGATGATGGATGTCACCAGAGTTTCTGCTCATTTACTAAACTCTGAAGGAACTGCTCTTCAAGGGTGCAACTGCACTTTGCAAAGTGCACAGTCTTTTTCCCTTTAGTAAATCAACCCCATAGTGTTAGAGTTTCTTGATGGCCCACTGTCTGACTCTTTTATACTCAACTTGGCTGTTCAGGCCTGGGCACTGCATCCTAGGAGAAGGTCCCTTGTTCCACCATGCTCAGAAGAACCCGGTATGATGGAGCTTCAACGGAGCAATGAAGCAGTAGATCAGTATGATGAATGAGATAGTGGGTTGGGGAGGCATAATGACAGAGTCTCTTGATAGCCCACCTCAAGCCTGAGCACTGCATCCTGGGAGAAAGCCCAATGCTTCACCATGCTTAGAAGAACCAGATATGACGGTGCAAAAACGTGTCAGCCCCTGTTTTAACTCACTGTCATGTAATTAATAAAGCATCTGCAAGAATTTTCTGAGTTGCCGACACTATCATTTGTTTGATGATTGTGCTTCAACTGAACAATGGAGCAAAAGGGCATTGTGATGAAGAAGAGTATAAGTGGGTTTGGGAGGTTAAATGACAGTCTCTTTATAGCCCACCCCCAACCCATTTATACCCACTTTGGCTGCTCAGACCCTAACACAGTCCTGGGAGAAGGGCTCATGCTCCACAACTTATGATGGTGCTTCAGTTGAGCAATGGAGTGGTGGGTCAGTGCAGAGAAGGAGAGTAATGCCGCGTACACACGAGCGGATTTTCCGTCAGAAAAATCTTGGATGGTTTTTCCGACGGAATTCCGCTCAAGCTTGGCTTGCATACACACGGTCACACAAAAGTTCGCTAAACTATCGACCGTCAAGAACGCAGTGACGTACAACACTACGACAAGCCAGGAAAATTAAGTTCAATGCTTCCGAGCAAGCGTCAAATTGTTTCCGAGCATGCGTAGGAATTGTTACAGACGATTGGAATTTCCGATAGGAACTTTTTCGGACCGAAAAATTGAGAACCTGCTCTCAATCTTTTGCTGGCTGGAATTCGGGCAGCAAAAGTCCGATGGAGCATACACACGGTCGCATTTTCCGACCAAAAGCTCTCATCTGTCTTTTGCTGGCCGAATTTCCGATCGTGTGTACGCGGCATAAGAGGGGTTTGGGAGACAAAGTGTTAGAGTCTCATGATGGCCCACCGCCTGACTCATTTAAACTTATCTTGGCTATTTTGGTCTGGGTACTGCATCCTGGGAGAAGATCTTATGCTCCACCATGGTCTTCAACCAGGTATGATGGAGCTTCAACTGAGAAGATAAGCAGCAGGGCAGTGTGATGGAGAGAATAAGTGGGTTGACCCATTTATACACATCTTGGCTGCATAAACCTGAGCACTGCATCCTGGGAGAAGGTCTCGTGCACCACCACGCCCAGAAGAACCAAGTATGATGGTGCTTCAACTGAGCAATGATGCAGTAGGTCAGTGTGAAGAAGGAGAAAATCATTGGGTTGGAGAGGCAAAATGACAAAGTCTCTTGATAGCCCACCCTCTGACCCATTTATACTCAAATTGGCTGCACAGGCCCAAACACCTGGGAGAATGTCTCAATCTCCACAACATATGATGGTACTTCAGTTGAGCAATGGAGCAGTGGGTCAGTGCAGAGAAGGAGGGTATAAGTGGGTTTGGGAGGCAAAAGTGACAGTCTCTTTTTATAAGTTCTAGTCTTACCTCGCCGTAACCGTATGGCCTCTGTTGCTGGGCTGAGGATGCTGTCTGGGGTGTCCGGTAGCTGGAGTATGGCTGGCTCTGGCCTTGCTGGTAGGTGGAATACTGCGAGGAAGAGCCTTGTGCTGGAACTGGGAAGAAGAACATATGTTGAATTTTATATAAAATGTGCAGCACAGTGTATACTGTTTACTCCCTTTTTCTCATAAGTCATATTCTCACCTGTACCTGATCCAGCAATGCAGGCGCATGGAGTGTACTTCGCATTAGCGAGCTTAGCTCAGGAAATTTTGACAGGCTCCATGGCTATGTGGGCGATATCTTGCTGGATTGGGTCAGGTGAACCTAGGACTTAGTAGAAGGGGGGACTGTCAATGCAAGTACATGTTAAAAGCTCAGGATCCCTGTAAACAAATGGGAAAGCAGAAGAAAAGAAAAGGTACAGTGTAAAGTGGTATCAGCAGTGCTGGGACAAGGCCATCCAGTGCCCAGGGCAAAGATGCCAAATTGCGCCCCTTCCTCCACCGCTCACAATATGTAAGCTTAGGGGATCCTATGCCCAGCAACAGGAGGAAGGCGCCCTCATCCCTACAGTAAAACATTGCACCCAGGGCAGCTGCCCCTCCTGCCCACCCCTTGTCCCAGCCCTGGGTATCAGAACCAGATTTTTGCTACCAGCAGATTTGGATTTTAAGCACCAATGCTAAAGTGATCCAGATCTGGAGAACCAGAGAATCTCCCTTTTGCAGGGATCAGATGCATTTATGCTGATTCCAATACCCTTTCTAACCTTCCATGTTTAAGGTGTCATTAACACAAGCGGGCAGGGAGCGGTAAAACCAAGCAGTTGAGTCAGAGTCTTACCGCCCCCTGATCACCCGCATCAAGCCGATCGTGGATGTACACATGCCACGGCCATAGTAAATACTAAAGAGCGTGTCATATTTTATGGGCGATGCCACCACCAAACACGACTAATACAAGTCTATGGGGCCGCGACACCACCTTGTGCAATGCATGCGATAGTGTGGCTTTTCCAGGGTTAAATCCGTGATCCAAACATCCCCCGCCCTCTTCAGAGGGCACCCTACAAAAGTGGCACATTTTGAATTTCTGCTAGGCCTAATGCCGCGTGCACACGGTTGGAATTCTCGTCGGAAAAAGCTCTGATGGTTTTCCCGTCGGAATTCCGACGGAATTTTGCTTAAACTGTCTTGCCTACACACGGTCACACCAAATTCCAACGGTCAATAACACCACGCCTTAAAAAACGTTCGACTGAACTATAAAAGGGAAGTTTAATGCTTCTGAGCATTCGTCGAATTGTTTCCGAGCATGCGTTGGAATTTTGCGCGTCAGAATTGCATACACAAGATCGGAAAATCCGATAGAAAGGTTTTCCGATGGAAAAATTAAGAACAGGTTCTCAATCCAAAGTCCGTCGGAAATTCCGACAGAAAAAGACCGATGGGCATACACACGGTCGGAAAATCCGATGAAAAGCTCCCATCGGACTGTTTCCATCGGAAATTCCGACCGTGTGTACGCGACATAAGGGACCTTTAAAAAATTTGAAAACCCCAAGCAAATGCTGGAAAAATATACAAGCTCTATGCAGACAGTGTCCCTGGTGGGAAATGCACACAAGACTCAAGTGCTGTAAAGAAACATTGTTGGATCAATTAGCTACTGTGCTTCCCATTACATAAATATAAATACTAAACGGCATTTTGTGCCACAGCTTTATACAACAGTGTCCTTCTCACCGTATCCTTGCTGCTGCTGCCCCGCATAGTTCTGCTGATTGGAGTACTGCTGCTGCTGGGAGTACGCCTGTTGCTGCCCCGCTCCCTGCTGATATCCGCTCTGCTGCTGGCTGTACTGGGTGGTTCCTCCTGCACAGAAAAAAAGTTATTACAGAGTGCAGGACTTTCACAACTTCATTTATTGTATACCATTCTTTGCTTTCAATAAATGGTTTACTACTTGAGCTTACTGAAGGGACAAGCCTCAGGAAATTTTTAGTTTTGCGTATAGTAGGAAAGAGTTAATATTTCTATCTGTGACCCTATTGGGAAGATTTTTACCACTTACGGACCGCCTCGCTGTCATTATACGGCGGCTGTTTGACGTTGAATACCGGGATTATGGCAGCAGATAGCTGCCATAACTCTGGTATTTTCTGGCGGGCGGTCCTCTTTCAGATAAAAGAGGTCTCTGCGGCGGATTCGCCGCAAGATCACTTTTATCGGCGGCGGGAGAGGTGCTGTGGTCTCCACCGCTTACCTGAGCCCTCGGTAGCGGCGGAGATGATCAGGTCCTTTCCCATCTGAGGCATGGAGTCGATTAAGGGAGAGATGCCACTCGGCTCCATACCATTGGATGACAAAGCAACATCAAAACGGCACATCCGCCCAATAGTCTTAAAGGGGAATTTTTTTTTTTATTAAAAAATAAACAAAATAAAAATACTTTTTAATTTTTTTGGGCTTTTAAGTGTAAATAAGAGAGTTTTTTTGACCCCAGATCTCATATTAAAGAGGTTCTGTCATGCTTTTTTTTTTCTATTATAGGGGATGTTTACATTCCTTGTATCAGGAATAATAGTGACCCAATTTATTTTTTTTGAAAAGACAGTGGAAAAATAAAAACATGCTTTTTTCCATAGACAAGTGAAAGTGGCTCCTTCCCATCACCGTGTGCCCCTTCCCCATGCCAGTGACCAAGGCTGGGGTTTCTGGCTACTCTCCTAGCATACATGGTCCAGAGGCTTTCTCGGGTTGTCTCGTTCAGTATATGCCATTCATTTTGTGAGTGCAATTTTATCATTTAATAAATTATTCTTTATTCTACTTGCTACACTATGGGGTTAGCCCTTTTCCTTTTTTCTCTACCACTTTATAAAGAATGATGATGACAAGCCACAGATATATGGGATTCTTTTTTTTTTTTTATTCTTCTGACCTCCTTCATAGTAATGTTGCGAGGAGTCATCGAACGTCCTGTCGTAGCTCTGCTCCCCATAGGAAGATTGTTGGTAAGCGTACTCACTGTGTCCTTGAAACAGAGAAGAAGCCCATCAAGCATCAAATAAAAGAATATACAAATCACTGTATCAGGTTGACGTGTCTGGAAACAGAACAATCTGTAATGTTCATATACCTACTAGACTTACCATCTGTGTAATACTGCTGGCTAATAGGTTCAGAGGAACTTTGGCTGTGTCCATACTGCTCGCTATAATATTCTTCCTGGCCAATGTATTGCTGTGCAGAGCCTGTAAGTATACAGAACAGATATTACACATATACAACCAGTCTCAGCTAGACATGTGCACACTGAAATATTTCGTTTCGGTATTTCGTTTTCATCCAAAAAATAAATTTAGTTACTCCCGAAATTCGTTTTTATTTATTTAGTTTTTCGTAAAAAATTGCATTCGTCCGAAAATCCAAATGAATTAATGTCGAATCTGTCATTGAAGGCTTATGGTGTCTGTCGAATGTTCAAAGAAGATTCGACGGAGCAGCTAAACTGTACGACTCTGTATAGTTTAGCTGCAATTCCACCCAATTCCAGCAGCAATCTTTTCTCTACGTCCAATCTTTCCTCTCTGCGTCCAATCTTTCCTCTCTACGTCCAATCTTTCCTCTCTACGTCCAATCTTTCCTCTCTACGTCCAATCTTTCCTCTCTACGTCCAATCTTTCCTCTCTACGTCCAATCTTTCCTCTCTACGTCCAATCTTTCCTCTCTACGTCCAATCTTTCCTCTCTACGTCGAATCTTTCCTCTCTGCGTCGAATCTTTCCTCTCTGCGTCGAATCTTTCCTCTCTGCGTCAAATCTTTCCTCTCTACGTCAAATCTTTCCTCTCTACGTCAAATCTTTCCTCTCTATGTAGAATAATCTTGGACTAATAGAGTTAAGTTTAGGCACATTCGACCACAGGTTCAATGGACACAGATTGTTATTGTCAGCGTCGAATCTCCTATCTATATTGAACTGTTGTCACAATGAAAATAAACAAATGCTTTATGTCGGATCTTTCGTTTTTTGGATTCTGCACTTTCGTTATCGTTTGTTAAAACGATAACGAAAATACCTGAAATTCGGACGAAAATGCATTCGGACGAAATGAATGCACATGTCTAGTCTCAGCTATGCAAGAAAATACACGGAGGCAATGAGGACTCCTCAATGTCCTTTACCCCTGAGGTTCCCGTTTACTGGACTGTGCAAAACAAGGCAGAATTAAAAGATGCACAGACAATATATTAATGGTGGAAAATTCTATAGAAGTGCTTTAAATTGGACCTGGACTCAAAAAGTTAAGATTTGCTATGTTATAGGGAACATCGAAACTGTGCCTACGCAGCTTCCTAAAAAAAAAATCTACCTTTTGTCTTGAATTCCTCCTGACAAATAGGTGTGCACTCATGTTCCATGAGCTTCATAGCTGTGAGATCATCAAAGGTACTGCAGCCTGTCACTGCTAGTTTGATGAGATTCAGTGATGCCACTTCTGTGCTGCACTGTTCTCCTTGCTGAAGGGGAAGCTGTACCTGAGGACCTGCAGTGCAAGGATCTCCATGCTTGAGCAGCATTCATTCTATAGATCTGTGCTTCCTCCTCCTCTCCATGAGATTCATAACTGTGAGATCATCCAAGGCACTGCTACCTCTGACTGCTAGTCTAATGAGATTTGGTGATGTGTCTTCTATGCTGCGCACGGTTTTCCTTGCTGAAGAGGAAGCTGTACATAAGGACATGCAGTGCAAGAATCTCCTTGCTTAAGCTTTATTCGTTCTGTGCTTCCTCCTCCTCTCCATAAGCTTTAAAGCTGTGAGATAATCAAAGGCACTGCTGCCTCTGACTGCCAGTCTAATAAGATTTGGTGATGCAACTTCTGTGCTGATCTGTTCTCCTTGCTGAAGGGGAAGCTGTACCTGAGGACCTACAGTGCAAGAATCTCCTTGCTTGAGCTTCATTCTCTCTTTAGAACTGTGCTTCCTCCTCCTCTACATTTGCTTCATGTCTGTGAGATCATCCAAGGCACTGCAGCCTGGGACTGCTAGTTTAAAGAGATCTGGTAATGCCTCTTCTGTGCTGCAAACTGTTCTCCTTGCTGAAGAGGAAGCTGTACCTGAGGACCTGTAGTGTAAGGATCTCTTGGCTTCAGCTTCATTTATTCTATAAGTCCCTCCTCCTCCTCTCCTGCTGCTTCTTGAATATTACCCACTGGCCATTAGGTAACCAAACATCTGGGAGGGGGGGGGGGGGGGTAGCTCTGAAATGAAGAAACAAAGCCCTGCTTCCACCAATACAGCTTCCTTCACACAGTACAGAAGAGATAGAAGTAGTGCCTGACCGATTAGTAAAAGTAGTCCAAATCACTTGATTGGTTCACAGATAAAAAATAGCCAGAGCGTTTTAGGGCCCAAAAACACCCTTGAATGGTCTCAAGAAAAAGCTTTTTTATTCTTTACCATCACTGCTAATAACCACTGGTCACTGATTCCCCTGATTCATTAACACTTTTCGCAAGCAGATTACCATAATAAAGCTTGAGAGACCATTCAAGTTTTTGATTATATCTCAAGCCCCGATGAAGGGGGAGAGTTTTTGGCTGTTTTTTTTTATCTTTGAACTACTAAAGTGATTTAGAATCCTTTACCAATTGGTCTGGCGCTCCTTCTGTGTTCTGGGGGCTGTTCTCTGATTGCCTGTTTGGTGCACAGCTTCCATGGTTCAGGTCCTCTTTAAAACACCTGAACCAACGATTGTGATCGCAAATGTGGGCAAGAGATAATATTTGTAGTTGTTACTGTGGTTTGCTGACACACCAGATGAATTGGGTCTCCTCACCTTGCTGTGATGGTCTGTATGGTCCCAAAGGCCTCTGACCCATCATGCTGCTTCCTTGGTTACTCTGGCTCATTATGGAGATGGAAGATTGCCCTTGGTAGTGCTGACCTCCACCTTGTGCAGTGGTGTAATGCGAGCTGGCAGCTTGCTGGTGCATCATGGACACTGTGGGTATATTATGGAGCAAAAAGACCATTTGTCAACATGCTGAGAAAAATCAGAAGCAGATCTAAGCCATACTTTACAGTGGACAACTTTGGTCAATTAAAAAGAGCAGTATGGCCAAAGCTGCTTTGTCCTTACTTCTCTTATAGGTCATAGGAGTGCACTTACTTGTGCTCTCCTGTGACCCAGAGTAACAGAGCAACTCCAGGCTCTGGAAGGATCTCAACAATCATTTTGGGATCCACCCAAATGCCTAACTGAAGGCTAGCTCAGCCTCTCAGTGCGCCGCAAAGAGCCAGAGCCAGCTCCTCCCACCCCCTTCCCAGCCTGGTGCTCCAGTGAGCGTTGGAGGGGCAGAGCAGAGAGCAGTGACTGACAGCCACCACTCTCTACTCAGAGCAGACTGAGAACTGAGCGATCAAAGGTCATGTGATCGCTCAGCTCTCGAGCTTCGAGCTAGCAGGGGACAGTTACAGCATCAGACCGGTGCTGCAGCACGGAGGTGAGTCTGTGTGTTTATTTTATTTAGAATCCCACACTTCTCCTTTAAATATGAATTATATTATCAAACAGTGCAGCTAAAACAAAAATAAATCTTAAGAAGTTGTATGAGTTGATTCACCATTTGTGGCTCACGCTCTCCCACCGCACTATTGGTCAATGAGGCTGCCCATCATATAGATGAGCCAATAGTGAGGCAGGAGGCAGAAGTGCATTGTTGAGTTTTATGGGTTTAAGGGCTCTCAAAGACACTGGACACATTTCACAAAGCTACCACACCAGAATAAGCATACACATTAAAAAAAGTACAGTTATTAAGGGGTTGTAAAGGTTCCCGCATTTCATGGGGGAACTTGTGCAGGCGCGCTCCGGAGTCCTGCTGCTGCGTCCTGTGACACAGAAAGCAGGACTCGGCCTCGCCCCTGGCTCCCATGTCACTGGATTTGATTGACAGCAGCATGAGCCAATGGCTCCTGCTGTTATCATTCTATTCAATGAGGACCCGAGACAGCGGCTGGAGCTGCTGTGCTCATCCCCATCGCTGGAACAATCGGGTTCAGGTAAGTAAAAGGGGGGCTCTAAGGAGCTGCTGCACTACAGAAGGTTTTTCACCTCAATGCATAGAATGCAAGGTGAAAAACCTCGAGGGTTTACAACCCTTTTAGCTACGAAATTTGAAAATGACAGTTATAAAGGTCCCTATCCTTGCAGTAAAGCTTTGTGAATTGAACCTATTGATACACTATTTTACCAAAAGTATTGGGACGCCTGCCTTTACACGCTCATGAACTTGTAGGGTTCAATATTGAGTTGGCCCACCCTTTGCAGCTAGAACAGCTTCAACTCTTCTGGGAAGGCCGTCCACAAGGTTTAGAAGTTTGTCTATGGGAATGTTTGACCATTCTTCCAGACTAAGACTGGGATGCCAATAAAGTACACAGACTTGAAAAGGGCAGGTGTGCCAATATGTTTGGTAATATAGTTTAGGTACGTGCTGGCATCTCTGGGAACCCAGAAATATAACAGGAAGTGAGATTAATCTCTCCAAGAGAACAGAACAGAAGAGCTGTCCCCATTCCTGCTTCTGGGCCAACTGAAAATGCATGGATTTCCCATCACTTTCTGTCCTGGTGGCAATGGTGTCCAGGACAAAAATAAAGAGAATGAATCTTCCCACCAAACACAACAGACAGCAATAAAAACTACACAAAATGTAAAGGAGGAAGAATTGGCATCATAGTTTGAGGATGAGAATAAACCGTATGATTGGTTAGGAACAAGCAGTGAAATGAATGAAGGGCACTCGGCAGTCTATAGTTGTTCACACAAATTATAATCTGATTGTGCCATCTTTGAGCAATCTCTTTTAGGTTTGCCAACAACTATGTAGTGCAAAGGACTACCTAAGGCCTGATTCACACCTATGCAGTTTTAGTGCTTTTTGTAGTTTGCAGATTTGCACTACAGTCCATTTAACATGGTTTCCTATGGATCACGTTCTGTAGTGCAAATCTGCAAAATGCAAAAAGCACTAAAACTGCATAGGTGTGAATCCAGCCTTAATCCTCCATTCAATTTCAATCTGATCAGAAAAGCCCCCCCTACTATACTGTATATGTGCAACAAATTGTATAATCAGATTGTAACATGTGTGACCATTTGCATAGCCTAAACCTAAAACAAATGAGATTCTGGGTACAGTATTCATCTTACCTGGGTTGGTCGGCAAGTTTATGTTGGCCCTCGACACATAGTTCGCTATGGTGCCCTGGCTTTGCATCGGCAGATTCTGAGAGCTGGGCACAGCATGGCTATACCCAGGAGCTGTGCCATGCGAACTCCCTGCCATACTCATGCTGGTTGTGGGCATCGTGGCTTGACCAGACTGCTGCAGAGACACATGATTGGGCCCTAAAACAATTAGAAGGCAAAAGTACACTAACAATCAGAACTTCATTAAAGTAAACCCTATCTTGTTTGTTTTATCAGGATAATTACTGATATTGGTGAATATGCATAAGGGCCTATGCTCACGGGCATCATAAAATAACGATATCTATGCAGGATCTTGCTGGAAGATCCTGCATAAAAAAAAAAAAACACATGTAATGGTAAAAAAGGTGCCTCCATTTACATGTGTTTAGGTGCGTAAACATCTGCAAAATGCTCCAAAATATTCTTCCATTCCTCTAGCTCAGTTGTTACTCCCAGTGTGTACACATTTACAGGCATTTAAATTGCACAGAAATAATGACTATGGACATTGAATTTTCTACTTCACCTGAACACAATGCAATATTACTGAGAACAATGCAGCCGTGCGCATGGGCCCATAATGTGTAATACTGCTGCATTCAGATCTGTAAAAAATGATACGCTGTACTCTGTAAATATGGGCAGAACATGAAACATAGTCAAATAGGTGAAATTAGTCTCTAAATCCCTGATGAAGGAGTTCTCTGACCCCTGAAATGTTTTGGCTCTGAGATATAGTCTTTTAAAATGATCCTGTGTTGGAATAAATATACATTTGGATGTTTTAAGCCCAACCTCTTTGCCAACAGCCAGGATTCTGTGTTCCAGGAATATGTCCCTAAACACAAGTACCAGTTGGTACAGCGTCCAGCAGTGGCGGCTGGTGGGCTTTTCTTCTGGGGGGGCGGCAAACAACCAGCACTAACCCCCCGGGACGAACGGACGAACATCACCACATGTTATTTTTTTTTCGTTTTTTATTTTTTTTAAATTTGCAAAGATTTCAAACAAACCTCTTTCACGTTGTCATTATGGGGTATATGTAAAGAGTGCCCTCTTGTCTTCTGTGATGACTTTAAAGGGTAAGTTCACCTTTACAGAAAATCTGTAAGGTGAACTTACACTGGACCCTCTCCTCATCCCCCCCAGTACCGCTGACCTTAAGTGCTGCGATCTTCTGCTGTGACACATCGGGGGTCATTTACTAAGATGAATGTGCTGCGCCGGTTCATACCTTAATTGGTGCACCAGATAAATCATTAATTGAGCGTGTAAACTGGCGCACGCATAAGCGCAACAGCAATAATAATACGCCATTGATATTACCGCACGCTGTATCTTTAACAGTCCATTCACACAGGGGCAACACGACTTCCAGCATGACTTTGGGAGGCAACTTGGACACGACTTGAGTATGAATCACAGCGTGACTTAGGGCGACTTACAACACGACTTTAAGTTGCCCCCAGGTCAGACGACTTTAATTTTAAATAAAAAAACGGCATGGGTTCCCCTCCAAGAGCATACCAGGCCCTTCAGGTCTGGTATGGATATTAAGGGGAACAATGCTCCAAAAAAAAAAAAAAAAAAAAAATTGGCGTGGGGGTCCCCCTCAAAATCCATACCAGACCCTTATCCGAGCACGCAACCTGGCAGGCCGCAGGAAGAGAGGGGTGGACGAGAGAGCGCCCCTCCTGAACCAATTACACTGAATGAATTAAAAAAAAAAAAACTAACCAGTAAAGTTAGCTCCATTTTTTTGTATAATGTGAAAGATTTTACGCCGTGAGAATCGTGATCTTTTTATTCTAAGCAAAAAAAATTGTGATTCTCATCTTGTCCAGAATTGTCCAGCTCTATATAGGAGGCATTCAAATTGTCCGGCGCCGTCACATGGACAGCGCCGACCAATCAGAACCTGAGTAGCCTGTCCTGTCAGCGGGGGGGAGAAGAAGAGAGAAAGCCGCCAGGATTTCAAATCCCCGGACCGGTAAAGCGGCTGTACAATGCGTCATAGCAGGAGATCGTGGCACTCAAGGTCAGCAGCTCAAGAGAGAATAAATTCAGTTCCTCTAATCTTTCCTCAAAGCGGAGCTCCTCCATGCCTCTTTATCAGTTTGGTGACCCTTCTCTGTCCATTCAAGGTTCTCTCATCACATATTCTCGGTGAGACATACTGGGGTAGATTTACTAAAACTGGTGCAATCAGAATCTGGTGCCACTGTGCATGGTAGCCAATCAGCTTCTAATCTAAGCTTGCCTAAATAATCTTTGGCAATACAATCTGGAAGCTGATTGGTTTCTATGCCGAAGTGAGCCTGATTTTGCACTCTCCAGCTTAAGTAAATAAACCACACTATTTATTTTCTATTTACTTGGCTCGCTTTACCATTGCTACACTGCTTTTTGGATTCCCATTCTTTTTCTATTCTTTGGTTTATCAGTTGTGTAACCACTTTATTGATATAATATCAATCTTTACAGATATTCTTTGGAATTATATACAGCACCAATTTTATATCACAGCTGATAACTGAGGAGTTCATTCTAATGCTTACTCATTGGTGTTGGTGCCGCCATTTCATCACGGTTATTACCGCCTCAGCTCCCGGGGATGACGTCTCCTACAGTGCCTCCATACTATGGTTAGGGAAGAGCATTTGGGATCCATTTTTGTTCCCCCTCTTTTCCCCTTTTTCTTACCCCCCTTTTTTTTTTTATCTACCATCATACTATTTTGGCATTTTATTCTATTATAGATACATCCAATCTGCATCTGCTCCTGATGAGTGGCAATATGTCCACGAAACGCATAGAGCTTTCCTATGATGCTACGTCACAGTAACCATGTGCAATACTTAAATTTCATATTCGATAAGATTTATTGTGATATTATATATATATATATATATATATATATTTTTTTTTTTCTTTTTTTCTAATGTTTTATATGTATGTGTGCTCATATGTAATAAAGAATTATTATTATATATGCATTGGGTTGTTAATTTTAGCTGTGTGCTTCATATAAAGTCCCACTACCTCCTCTTTCTTTCAATGTACCAGGGATGGAGGTATATGAATTTACCAGTCATGGCCTCATATAAAGTCCCATCCTCTTCCTTTTTTGTTTTCATTCAAGGTTCTCATTTTTAACTGAAGAACTGATGAAGGAGGGGTTCCTTTTGACCCTCAAAATGCGTTGGCTGTCTTAAAGCACAATATCAATAAATTAATTTGGACACTTATCTTTTGGTCTGGACCTCTTTCCACATATGCATGTTTTTTTTCTGGCAAGCCAAAACACCGGGGGGTTATTTACTAAGCCTGGAGAGTGCAAAATATGGTGCAGCTCTGCATAGAAACCAATCAGATTCCAGGTTTTATTGTCTTAGATTCTGAGTGCACCAGTTTTAGTAAATATACCCCAGTGTCTCCTGGGAGAAGGTCTCGTGCTCCACAATACCCAAAAGCACCGCTTATGATGGTGCTTCAATTGAGCAATGGTGCAGTTGGGCAGTGCAGAGTAGGAGAGTATAAGTGGGTTGGGGAAGCTACCGTAAGTGTTAGAGTCCCTTGATGGTCCACAGCCTGACCCATTTATAGTCATCTTGGATGTTCAAGCCTGGGCACTGCATCCTGGGAGAAGATCTCAAGCTCCACCATGCCCCGAAGAACCAGGTATGATGATGCTTCAACTGAGCAATAGAGCAGCAGGGCAGTGCCGATCCCCTGACTGAATGCCTCACGGGCACCCAAAAATGCTGGGATTTGAAGCACATGGGCTAAATGCTCCTTGTGCATGAGGCCTAATCCCGGTGTGGCCCTACAGTCTCAGAATACATTAAATTACAAACCAAGGATACTGCCAGCCCAGAATCCAGATACTACTACAACTCCTATGACATTAAGATAACCCAGGGGTCCCATTGCTATGCTTCCAAAGTACTTCTCTCACAACAGGCTTCCTGACATCTGACAGAAGTGGGAACTGAGGCCTCCTCTGCCATCTTGTAGGTTACAATGAGATTGTTTTTTTTTCTAGGTCAAGGTACTACACAAGCTTGAAAATTGGGGGACGATCCTACATTTGCTCATTTGCTTTCTCACAAAGAGACTTATTGACAAGGCCCCACACAGACAGGATTTTCACATACACATAGCATTTGCACCTTGGTTGCTAGGCAACTGTAACACATCAGAGACAGGCCTCACCGTTGCTGATCTGGTTCTGCATGAGGGAGGAGGGCGTCAGGCTGGCACCCAGTGCATCGCTCAGGTTGCCCTGTGAGTGGAGGGTCTGGCTGGGGCCTGTTTGGCTCATCCCTCCAGGGCCCAGGTTTATGTTCTGCGCTGGCGGCTGCAAATAAAGCTATGTCATTTCACAGGTCAAAAAAAAAAACAGCACCGGGCCAGAGACAAAGGATGCAAACACAAAAGACAACTAGGCTTCTCTATTCTCCATTTACTGCGCTATCGCTTCGAACTATACACAGAAAGAAGGCTTAGAAAACATTAGCGTGCATTGATGTAATGAAGATATATATATATATATATATTAATTTCCTTTTAGGCCTCGTTCACACGGGGCGTATGCATCTGTGCTCCATGTGACGGTCATGTTTACCCACATGGAGATGTACAGGTGTTCCATGCATCCCCGTGCGGACAGTCCTATTCAAGTCATGTTGGGAGCAGTGACTGTGACCGTGCAGCCACTGCATCCCAATGGACAGCAATGGAACTGCCTGCATGGGGATGCATAGAACACCTGTAAATCCTTGTGTGGATAAACATGACAGGGGGCACAGATTTATAGGCCTCATGTGACCGAGGCCTCAGGCTTAATGCACATGGCTCTACAGCGAACAGAGCCTGCCTAATCACTCTCTTGGGACCCACCATCACCATGTACGTCTGTCTGTTCATTAAGATGAATTAGAAGATGAGGCTGTACACGGTTATCCACTGGGGTAGTGTAAAGCACACTATCTGCATCCATAGTAAACATCCGGGTTCTATATGCTACCCTGGCACATAACCATGTACAGCCGCATCTTCTAATTTATCTCAATACTCCACAAGGGCAGGTCCCTGAAGAATGATTATGTAGGCCGTGCACGATGTACGCCCCCGTGAAGCCTACAGCTATCTTGTAGTAAGAACATATTTATTTATATAGTGCCAAAAAATTTATGCATAGCTTTCCATACTGTACGTTCACATCACTCCCTGCCCTCAAGGAACTTACGATCTCACCTGGATATACACACGCATTTTTTTTTTTTTGAGACCGTGACAGGTGCGCAAAAAGCAAAACACCACGTGAACACACAAAAAAGTGCACTGTGTGTTACTGAACCCTTCCCTGACCCCCCCAAGATGCAAGTCTCTTGACAGGGACAAGGCACTTTGGTCCTCCTAGTCAAAAGACTTGACGGACCCTTCTCCTTGTCACCAGCTAAAGCCGAGTACTAGGTGAGGTCTCCAGAAGAGGGACCCCCTAGAAAGGGGAGGAAGGAACCTAATGGCCACACATCTTCTATACCAGAGCCAATTTAGACAGAAGCCAATTAAGCGAAGTTGGAGTGTGGGGGGAAATCAAAGTACCATTTAGGTAGTGGGCTAATTGGGATTCAAACCGAGGACCCCAGTGCAGCAAAGCAAAAGGGCTAACCACCAAACCACTTAGTATACACCAATCATCCATAACATTATGACCGCCCACTCATACCCATATTGAGTAGGTCACCATTTTGTCACCAAAAACAGCCCTGACCTTTCGAAGCATGGACGCCTTTAGACAAAGCATCACACTGCCTCTGCCAGCTTGCCTTCTTTCCATAGCGTATCCTGGTCTCTTCCCCAGGTAAGTGGCACACACGTGCCAAGCCATCCGCATGATGTAAAAGAAAACACGATTCATCAGACCAGGCCACTTTCTGCCATTGCTATGTGGTCGAGTTCTGATGCTCACATGCCCATTGTAGGCACTTTTGGCTGTGGACAAGGATCAGCATGGACACCCTGCCCCATACACAACAAACGATGATGTCCTGCGTGTTCTGACACCTTTCTATCAGAACCAGCATCAACTTTAACAAGTAACTCTTCTATATGGATCGGACTACATGGGCCAGCCTTCACTCCCCACGTGCATCAGTAAGCCTTGGCCGACCATGACCTTGTCACTGGTTTGCCGTTTTTCCATCCTTGGATGACTTTCGGTCAGTCTGGACCACTGCAGGCCAGGAACATCCAACAAGAGGTGCAGTTTTGGAGTTGCTCTGACCCAGTTGTCTAGCCATGACAATTTGGCCCTTGCCGAAGTCGTTCAATTTCTTACGCTTACTTCAACAAATCCACTTTACAGAAAAACATGTTCACTTGCTACCTAATATATCCCACCTAGGCTTTCAGATTCCAAGGCATTCAGATGCCACTGTAATGAGATAATCAATGTTATTCACTTTACCCATCAGTGGTCATAACGTCATGGCTAATCAGTGTACCACTACGTGCAATGCATAGCAGGTATCTTCATGTCAGCTCTTAGCTTCTCAGATGTCATGTATGCCTGGGTGCCTTTGTATGCAAATCTTGACCAGCTCCTCTAAACGTCCCCCTTTTGTGCCTCCCTAATGGACAGGCAGGCTGCTGGTCCCAGTGATAATATTACTGGGAGGTAAGGGAAAGCAGGCAAGCCAAAGCCCAGGACATTCACAATAGAGAGCCATGGGTTTGCTCGAGAAGGGATTGTAAGCTCCTTGAGGGCAGGGACTGATGTAATGGTACAATATGCAAAGGTCTGTGTAAATTGTCAGCCCTATATAAATACCTATAAGAAATAAATATAGAATTATTAGAGATGCACCGAAATTTCTAAGCTGTGGGAACTGCGGGGGACGGATGAACTATTTTCATATTACTGGGTTTAGTAACACTTTAAATGAAACGCATTGAAAAATACGTCTCCGTACCGATCACTTACTGTGTTCATTCACTCGCTGTGTTCATACTACATATTTTTGCCCTCCTGCTCTCCATCCTGAAACAATCCAACTCTGTGCCCTGCGGAGGTTGCAGCTGGCAGGAGGGAGAGGAGGAGAAGCTGGCAATGCTGTGGGGGCAGCAGAGGTAGAGGGGGTGGGGGGGATCAGAGTGGTGGGAGATGGGGGGGGGGGGGCAGATACTGGAAACTATCCCCCTGCAGTGAGGCATGGTGGGAGAGAGAGTAAAGAAAGCTGACAGGGGGAGCCACAGGAGGACTGGTTCCAGGGATAAGGTAGTACAGCTCAGGCCCCCCTGTTAAACTGATGGGGCCTGGGCACGGTACAGGAAGACTGGCTCTACCCCCTTATCGGTGGCCCTGGATTCACTTGATACATGGGTTAACCACATGCAAAAATCTGAATTCAATATCTTCATGATAGGGGCCCTTAAGGCACTAATTCCTTATCTATAGATGGAAGAAGGCAGAGGTATGTGTGGACTTCTCTACTCACCGCAGGAAGCAGAGATTGCATGTTCTGATTGGAGTCTGCTATAGTGGCGAGATAGACCAGATTTCTGTGCAGGATCTGCTGATATCTAGTCAAATGTAAAACACAAACATAAACATACAGTATACATGCATTGAAAGCAATTTATGACAAGCCCCCCCCCCCCCCCCCCCACACACACACACACCCCGGTGGAATATAATGGTACTGCATGTTAAGTGAGTGATATGGGAATTTATAGATAGGCAACTCCTATCCTCATTATTAATTTGGAACCACTAATCAATATAACTACTGCAGTAGGGAACAGACACAAAAGATACACTCTGCATCTTTCCAAATAATTGTATTCTATTTTGTATATATTGTACTCTGCCCTCACTGTGCACACGGCACTAACAATAATGTTTTCATTCCTCGAGTCCTGATTAGAATTAGTCTGCCTATGTTACGCCCCTTGTTACCATAAACGTACAATTGTAATATTAATGCGATACCTACGTAATCATGTGTATAAAAACCTTCAATTGCGTCATAATAAAGCAGAACAGTTATTTGGAGAGATGCAGAGTGTATCTTTTGTGTCTGTTCCCTACTGCAGTAGTTATTAATTTGGAACTACTAATCAATATGAGGATAGGAGTTGCCTATTTATAAAATTCCCATGTCAGGTGGCGAGCCAGCCAGGAGTCGAACCTAGAATTTTATGATTAATTAATAATTTCCATGTCAGTGAGTACTAGTTAGAATGTTTGGTTAGTAAACCTATTTAGTATATCTATTCCAGTGTTCTATGCTGGCATAGCTAAGTAACAGCCACACCCCTCAGCATAAGAAGGGGCGTGTCTGACCAAGTCTTGTACTGAGTGCTGATTACAGAGTGCCCTAGGTCTAACTCTGGTGCAAACTGCACTGCACAGTTATATTTAAACACCCTCCAGAGCTACTGTAACAGGAAAGTATGGGTAAAACTATTAAAGCAAAGGCCGTTGGTATCCAACTGTAAACTCATATCTATGATTTCAGTTTTATTTTTTTTCTTTAATTAAAAAAAACAAAGAAGCGCAAGTGCTCATGCCATTGATTACCATTGTGTACAAATCCTCAAGCCCCATTAGCACTTGGGCATTTTTGGTGCAGTTAAATATGTGTGAAATGACAGTCAATGGCACCTTTCAAATTTCATAAGCCAAGTTTTTCAGCACATTTTTTTGTACTGAAAATGTCCCCCCTCGGCTTATACTGGAGTCAAGCACTTTTCTGCAGCAGAGAATGGGGTTCCTAGCACCAAGTGGCCCCGAGATACGGGGCCCCAAAATCGGTTCGGAAAATGTCATTCTCTGCTGCAGAAAAGTGCTTGACCCGACTTTGGGGCCCCATATCTCAGGGCCATTTGGTGCTAGGAACCCCCTAATTTGGTATGCAGACCCAGGGTTTATTTAGGGGTTCCTAGCACCAAGTGGCCCCGAGATACAGGGCCCCAAAGTCGGTCAACTGTGCCCATCTGCAGCAATGTCATTTCAGGACCCTTTGGGTCCAGAGACCCCAAATTTTGCCTGCAGCTAGGGGGCATCTAGGAACCCTTAACTACCACCTATGGCTGCAAATGGGCCCAGTGAGGCTGCAAATGGGCATTGTTGACCCTCTTTTCCACTTACAGTAGCTGCACATTTCTCACCCTAGGCTTATACTTGAGTCAATCCGTTTTCCCATTTTTTTGTGATAAAATGAGGTGCCTCGGCTTATATTCGGGTCGGCTTATACTCGAGTATATACGGTAGTTCATTGCCATGCATGCCTACTATGACTGCCCAGATACTCACTGTGTGCACTCGGCAGTCTTGCCCTTGCTTTGATAATCCATTATACATTGTATCAGGTGGTGGTTCTCATCCAACATCTGTTCAAGAAAAACAAAAGAAAAATGTTATTTTATGGAATTTTTAAATTTTTGTGGAATACAGTAAAACCTTGGTTTAAGTGTAACTTGGTTTGAGAGCGTTTTGCAAGATGAGCAACATTTTTAAATACATTTTGACTTGATATACAAGTGATGTCTTGATATACAAGTATCTTCATGTCACAACTGAGTATAAAAGAGAAGAGAGGCTCCTCTAAGAGCCGGTTCACACCGGGGCGACTCGTCAGGCGACTTAGCCGCCTGACAAGTCGCGTCCTGTTCTGTAGTATGGAACCATTCTAATAGGAGCGACACAAGTCGCTCCGACTTAGAAAAAGGTCCTTGTACTACTTTGGGGGCGACTTCAGGCGACTTGCATTGACTTCTATACAGAAGTCATTTTGCAAGCCGCCGCTGAAGTCGGATGCCGGTCGCCTGAGGCAGTTGCGCTCCAAGTCATGCTGCCTCAATGTGAACCGGTTCTTAGTGTGGCAATATGGTTACATTTAATGAAGGTACAACATTTAGCAACATTTTGCTACACTAATGCCCCATACACACGGTCAGAAATTCCGACCACAAAATCCGTCTAATTTTTTCCGACGGATTTTGTCTGACACTGGTGTTGCATGCACACAAAGTTGTCGGAAAATCCGATCATTCTGAACGTGGTGACGTTCGTTGCGTACGACGGGACTACGTAGGGGCTAGTAGCCAATAGCTTTGGTCTTGTAATGTGATCTGAGCATGCGTGGCACTTTGTCCGTCGGAATTCGCTACACACGATCGGAAAAAGTCTGAAAAAAAAAGTCGGAAAATTTGAGAGCAGGAGCTCAAACTTTTTCCGTCGGAAAAAAGTCAGATGGAGCCCACACACGATCGGAATTTCCGACAACACGGTCCGATAGGACATTTTCCGTCGGAAAATCTGACCGTGTGTACGGGGCATTAGAGGCGCCTCTCTTCTCTTTTATACTCTGTAGCTCCTGCTGGATTTTTCTTCTAATCCCATTGTGGATGGACGTTTTATGGTTACACAACCTATCACATTGCTATAATCTTTTTATATGGACTATAAACTGAAGGACCTATGAATAAATGGTTGTGGAACGAATCATTTGAGTTTACATTTTTTCTTATGGGGAAACTCGCTTTGATATACAACTGCTTTGGAATACAAGCATGTTTCTGGAACGAATTATGCTCGCAATCCAAGGTTTTACTGTATTTTCTTTAAAGTTGAATTCCAGGTATGGACATTTTTACATTTACCTTGGCCCAGCTTGGAAGCTGGAAATCAAAGTGATCCCGCAGGTATGGAACATAATACTTACATTGCTCAAAGCTGGACCATGGAGCCTTTGTAAAAAAAAATATTCAAACCTGGAATTAAAAAGATATAATAAAAAAAAAAGTAGCTGGGTCTTTAATCTGAACTCTGCGAAGTCCACTGCAACAAGTGCCCAGCCTGCCCAAACAGAACTGTAGCAGACTGATGACCTGTAAGTGCTTTTTTACCCCAATGATTTTGGAAGATTTTGAGTACCAAAGTTTGTTGCCGTTTCATGGGCATGTATCGTTTTTTGGCTTGACATGTTGGGTATCTGTTTACTCGGCACAACCTCTCCTTTTATATCTTACCATAAAATTGGGTAATATATTGTGTGCGTGCACTAAAATAAACTAAAATAGGAGTTTACATAAAAAATAAATAATTTTAAAGTCTACAAATACTGCAGCTGCTGACTTTTATTAATCGGACACTTACCTGTTCCAGGGTCCAGCGATGCGGGGGATCGAAGCCACGCTCGTCCCCATCTCCGCTCGGCGGCACCGGCATTGTAACTGTGGGCACCCGGCTGTGAAGCAGCATTGCGCGCTGTGATTGGCCGCGCAGTCATCTGGGACCTGTCACGTGTCCCAGATGACTGACCGGAGGGAGGGGGCAGAGCTGAGCCCTTCCTGTGCCGAGGGGAAGTGATGTCACCAGCCCAGGCACTGAAGGAGGCAGACTACAAGGGACCTCCTAGCAACAGGCATTTAGAGGTGAGTTAAAAAAAAAATCCATATATTTTTTTTATTTTTATTTTTTTAGGCGTTTTAATGATTTATTTTTTTTCTGTGCAACCCCACTTTAAATTGTATTTTTTACTGAAAATTTTCACATGGTAAACCCTTGCGCTAATATTGTACGACATAAAAAAAAATTCTATGCATGAAGGTAAAAAAAATGTTTGTGTGCAGCAGCCCCCCTAATACTCACCTGAGCCCCATCTCTATCCAGCGATGTGCACAAGAGACTTGGCTCTCTGGGACTCTTCTTCCTCATTGGCTGAGAAATCACAGCCAGTGAGGAGAGTGGGGGGATGGGGCAGGGCCGCGGCTGTGTGTGTGTAAATGGACAGGCAGAACAGGGACTCGCAGTTGGGGGCCGACTCAGGACCCATGAAAAGGAGGATCACGGATGCTCTGTGCAAAACCATTACACAGAGCGGGTAAGTACGACATGTTTGACACTTTTTTTTTTTTTTTTTACTTTATTTAAAAAGTTCCTCTCCTCCCCCTCTTTCTGCAATGATGTACGTTTTTCATGGCTTTTTTTTGTGGAGCGCAGCTCATCTTTGGCCTTGGACAGAATGACGCTCCCGTCCAAAGTCTCTTTGGATAACCACATCACAAATCTCAGGAGGATTTGGAGATGTGCAGGACGCACTTTGCATGTGCAGTGAGCGTCATCGGGAGGCTGGCTGCTAGGACTTGGAAGAGACAGCCAAGCCCCTGATGATGTCACAAAGAAGATGGCGGCGTGTGGTGGTGGCTCTTAGCAGATCACAGTGGGAGATCGCTGGATTCACGGAGAGGAGGAGTATACTAATCCATCTCAATCTGCCATACCAGGTTAGATGCCCTGGTTGCCCCCCCCCCCCCTTTTTGAAATGCCTGCTCCCTGGCTGTTATGTTGATCCAATGGCTTCAGTACTGTCTGAGTCACTGAGCAGGAACAAGTCTGCAGATTATAAGCAATGGAAGGGCAGTACTGAAGCCAGGAACAGCCAGGAATAAAGTATTTTTATAGCCAGGTCGTCAATGGTATTTTCATTAGAACACATCTCCTTTAAAGATAAACTAAAATCAAAGCAAATATTGTCTAAATACAAAAAGCTTGTGTAGAATCTTGGTGTGCTTTGTAGATTTCTTCCAGACCTGTACAGGGATCCAGCATGCAAAAAAATCTTACACATTGCTTCTTTGGAGGAGCTTCCTGTAATAAAGACCGGTCACTGCTGCTTTCTCTCCTTGTGCAGGGTGACTGGTCTTGTCTCCGCCCCCGCCCTGCAGGCAGCCTGTAGCGGGCGGAGCTGCTGGGCCCCTCCCACAGCTCTGCTCAGACTATGTAACAGTGCAGTGTTGAGATCACCTCTACTTTTCCAAAGGTAATATCTGGGTTTGCAAATGTATTAAGTGCACACAGACTAGATTTATATCCTTTGGGGTTGATTTACGTAAACTGGAAGGTGCAAAATGAGCATAGGAACCAATCAGCTCCCAGGATTTTTTTGTCAAAGCCTAATTGAACAAGCTGATGTTAGAAGCTGATTGGCTACCATGCACAGCTGCACCAGATTTTGCACTCTCCAGTTTTAGTGAATCAACCTCTTTGTGTCTATTTATGAAGGTTTTTTTGCTATTGGAGTTCAGCATTAAGCAAAGATCCCCAACTCATTCAAACTTTGATCCATCACAGGTCCTACCCAGCATGAAAAAAAGAAAGCTACCATCAAGATAAATAGCATGAATGAGTAACCTCTGTATCATCATGACTAGCAGAAATATGACAGGCAGGTCACCAAGAGAAACTGAGCATTTCCTGCCAGGCTGCACAAGCCACATCAAAAGGCGCTGAAAGCCACACGTGTCCCCCAAGCAACCGGCTGCAGACAGAACCTCAGTCCCATTCGCCACTGTTCTGCTTGTAATCTGCCCTACTGACACTGAACAAGCAACAGCATGAAACCAACACAGTCCATCAGGATCTATCTCGAGGAGAATAGAAATCCGCCACAATTGTGCAGCATTCACATTGTACACCCTCACTGATCCCTACTCCGGCTCCTCTGATCTGAGGACGAGGTGGGAGGAAATGCAACGGCGATAGTCAGTGCTGACATATTAAGTGTCATTCATGAACCCTCCTCCCCTAATCCACAGATAAGGATGAAGAAGACACTCAAGTGTTGTCTATAGCTGCAACTGTCATGGAGGCAGATGACATCTGAGAGAGGACGCTTCAATGATTAGAATTCACTGGGGCACCCATGCAGGCTTCAATGTTCAGGCATTTACATATACACACACATTATATATATATATAATATATATATATATATATATATATATATATATATATATATATATATATATAGCTCAAGGAGCATGCATGTACATAAATATAGTTCAATGATCATATATGCAGTATATAGCTCAATGATCATGCATATACATACACAGTATAAAGTTCAATGATCATATATACAGTATATAGCGCAATGATCATATCTACAGTATATAGCTCAATGATCATATATACAGTATATAGCTCAAAGATCATGCATATACAGTATATAGTTCAGCTCATATACATATATAGTTCAATGATCATATATACAGTATATAGCTCAACGATCATATATACATCTCAGTGATCATATATACAGTATATAGCTCAGTGATAATGTATACAGTATATAGTTCAATGATCACATATACAGTATATAGCTCAGTGATCATATATACAGTATATAGCTCAAGGATCATGCATATACATATATAGTTCAATGATCATATATACAGTATATAGCGCAATGAGCGAATATGTAAATATATATATATATCTCCCAATAATACATACATAAAGTCCAATGATCAGGAAATACATGTGCAATGATCCTATATGAATAGATATCAATGATCATACATACATTAATAGATATCAATGACCATACATATACATACATAATTATATATATATAATATATATATATATATATATATATATATATATATATATATAATTAGATATCAGTGACCATACATATATATTTATAAATAGATATCAATGACCATACATATATAAATAGATATATCAATGACCATACATATAGATACATATATATATATAAATAGATATATCAATGATCATACATATATAAATAGATATCAATGACCATACATACACATATATATATATATATATATATATAAATAGATATCAATGACCATACATACATACATATATAAATAGATATCAATGACCATACATACACATATATATATATATATATATATATATATATATATATATATATATATATATAAATAGATATCAATGACCATACATACATACATACATAGATATATAAATAGATATCAATGACCATACATACATATATAAATAGATATCAATGACCATACATACATACATACATATATGAATAGATATCAATGATGATCAATGAATGAAAAGTGTTTCCATTGTGAAGTGTCCATGAATGGTTGTGTGTGCCAGGCATCCATCATGCAGATGACATAGCTATGTCTCCTGTATAATATGCATGGCACATGGGTATTGCATGTCCCCTCCTCCCCCTAGAATAAAGCTGGTGCCATCACCCCCTCCACCATCACAGATCCTGTACCTTCTGTATAGTTTGCTGGGTGACTTCTCCTTTTCCTCTGGGTCTGGCTGATGCAAAGGCCACAGACATGGTTGCCCCCCTCTGGCCCGGCGTGTGTCTGAGCAGAATAAATTATTCCTGATATTCCTAATATCTGCACCCTTATTACTAGCCAGAGGATTCTTATTCTACGCAGCAGACAGGGGGGAGACGGTGCCAAATGGTATGATCCGTTTCCCACCCGACGGGCTGCACCGGCCAAATTGCGGTCCATTTATACAGGAAAATAATTTAAACGATGTAATAAATATACATGTCTGGAGGAAAGGTTATGAAAATAGCGGTATGGCGCAGTGAAGCTTTCCGTCCTCCCCTGCTTACTTTTGGTACGCTCCACAAGCCGGGTTTCCTGTCTGTAATCGCCGGGTAGCGCAGGTTCCCGTGGGCGGGGTTTGGTTACGCCATTTGCGTAGCGTAGAGAGGCGGGTAAGGCAAGGGCTCTACGCTGCGCTGGAGGCTTAAGTCGGCTTAGTGGATAGGAGGCGGATGAGTGAGCTGTTTTCAGGAGCAGCTTTCGGTTTGGTGAGCAGTCTGACCGCGCTGTGAGAATGAGCTACGACCGAGCAATCACCGTCTTCTCCCCGGATGGACATCTCTTCCAGGTGGAATACGCCCAGGAGGCCGTGAAGAAAGGCTCCACGGCGGTGAGGACGGCTCTGTGTTCTCTGTGGAGGGACATGTGTCCCGCCTGGGGAGGATGGGGGCCTCCCGGGGACAAGGGGACACACATCGGACCCTTGGCGACCAACCAGGCCTGAGATCTCACGGTAGAGGTCACCTGGTTGCTATAGGCAACACCTCCAGGCCTGTTGCTCTTAGCAACCATTTAGACGTGATTTCTATGGGTAACAGCTTCAGGTCTCTTAGTCTGGATGGGAAGAGAAACCTTTGCTCCTATCACCCAATCAGATCCTAGGAAACAGGGCTTATGGTTGCTATGGGTAACCGCACCAGGTCTCTTGGCCTAAATAGTGAAACATTTGCCCTTGGCAACCCATCAGGATGCAGGGCTTCTGGTTGTTAAGGGCACCACCTCCCAGGTTTTTGGGCCTGATGGGTGAGAAGTGAAACTGTTGCCCCTAGCAACCTATCAGATCTTGGAAAACGGGGCATCTGGTTGCTATAGGCAACATCTCTGAACCTGTTGCTCCTAACAACCATTTAAACCTCAAATACAGAGCATGTGGTTTCTATGGGTAACAACTTCAGGTCTCTTAGTCTGATGGGTGAGAAGAGAAACCTTTGCTCCTAGCACCCATTCAGATCCTAGGAAACCGGGCTTATGGTTGCTATGGGTAACAGCACCAGGTCTCTTGGCCTAAAGAGTGAAACATTTGCCTTTTGGCAATCCATCAGATCTCAGGATACTGGGTAAGAAGTGAAACTGTTGCCCCTAGCAACCCATCAGATCTCAGAAAACAGGGCATCTGGTTGCTATAGGCAACATCTCTGAAACTGTCGCTCCTAACAAACAATTTAGACCTCAAATTCAGAGCATGTGGTTTTTATGGGTAACAGCTTCAGATCTCTTAGCCTGATGGACGAGAAGTGAATTTGTTGCCCCTGGCAGACAATCAGAGCCTAGGAAACAGGGCAGCTGGTTACTATGGGTAACAGCACCAGATCTCTTGGCAACCCATCAGATCGCAGAATACAGGCCTTCTGGTTGTTATGGGCAACACCTTTTTATGTGTTTGGGCCTGATGGGTGAGAAGTGAAACTGTTGTCCTTAACAACCTACCAGATCTCAGAAAATGGCATCTGGTTGCTGTGGGCAACATAGCCAGGTCTCTTGGCCTGAGAGAAGTCGAACTGTTGCCTGTCGCAGTCAATCAGATCTCAGTAAACTAAGGATCTGGTTCCTATGGGCAACCTAGCCAGGTCTAATATGAGAAAAGTGAAACTGTTGCCCTTGGCAACCAATTAGATCTCTGGAATCAAGGCATCTGGTTGCTGTGTGTTACAGCTACAAAGGTTTTGGGCTTTATTAGTGAGAAGCGATACTGTTGCCCTTAGCAACCCATCAGATCTCAGGAAACGGCACATCTGGTTGCTGGGTTTGATGTGTGGGAAGGGAAGCTGTTGACCATGGCAACCTATTCAGATCATAAAATACAGGGCATCCAGTTGCTATGGGCAACAGCACCAGGCTATTCAATGCCCACACAGCTGGTCCAGCGGTCTGGGGAATTGAAATCTCCGCTCCTCTTGCAGCGCTTTTGGAAGGACCAGATCGATTCACTGTGCAGGTGCCGACCAATCAGAACTGCTCTGGTCTGTCCCAGAAGCGATGCACAGAGAAGACTGGGGAACATTAAATCCACAGACCACTGGAGCGGGGGATGGGTAGGGTGTTACATTGTTACTTTTTCAATAAAGGTGAACAAACACTTTAAGGTTTCTTGTTGTAGCTTTATGAATTTCCATCTGATGGTGCCCGAGTCATTCTGGAGTCAGTGCCACGTGGTAAAGACATTTGTATGACACCAATGATCTTTTTAGCTGCCTCTGAGGGTGTTTTCATCCCATTGGCAACCAATCCATTGGTTTTAGTGGGAATTCTGAGACCTGAAAATTTATTTCAAGGGTTCTTCTGGGGTAAAAAGGTTGGATGGTGGTATCAGAGGCATCCACCAGAAAACAAGGAAGCCCTTGGTGCAGCCACTCTCAACCAGGGCTCCATGGGACCCTAGGGTTCTTCCCTAGGTTGCTAGGGGTTCCCTGTGCTGTATCTTGTTGACCCTCCATCTGATGATGCCTGCATAGTTCCAGGGCCAATGCCACTTGGCAGTGTCAGCAGCATGACAACCATGGTAATTTTGCTCTCTGTAAGGGTGGCATTTTAACCACCAATGTAAGGGGGCAGTCTTCTTCCCACCAGGGTGGGGGGGGTAGTCTTCCTACTTCCCACCAGGGTGGGGGGGGGGTAGTCTTCCTACTTCCCACCAGGGTGGGGGGGGGGGGTAGTCTTCCTACTTCCCACCAGGGTGGGGGGGGGGTAGTCTTCCTACTTCCCACCAGGGTGGGGGGGGGGGTAGTCTTCCTACTTCCCACCAGGGTGGGGGGGGGGGGGTATTCTTCCTACTTCCCACCAGGGTGGGGGGGGGGTAGTCTTCCTACTTCCCACCAGGGTGGGGGGGGGGTAGTCTTCCTACTTCCCACAAGGGTGAGGGGGGGGGGTAGTCTTCCTACTTCCCACAAGGGTGAGGGGGGGGGGTAGTATTCCTACTTCCCACCAGGGTGGGGGGGGGGGTAGTCTTCCTACTTCCCACCAGGGTGGGGGGGGGGTAGTCTTCCTACTTCCCACCAGGGTGGGGGGGGGGGTAGTCTTCCTACTTCCCACCAGGGTGGGGGGGGGGGTAGTCTTCCTACTTCCCACCAGGGTGGGGGGGGGGTAGTCTTCCTACTTCCCACCAGGGTGGGGGGGGTAGTCTTCCTACTTCCCACCAGGGTGGGGGGGGGGGTAGTCTTCCTACTTCCCACCAGGGTGGGGGGGGGGGTAGTCTTCCTACTTCCCACCAGGGTGAGGGGGGGGGGTAGTCTTCCTACTTCCCACCAGGGTGAGGGGGGGGTAGTCTTCCTACTTCCCACCAGGGTGAGGGGGGGGTAGTCTTCCTACTAACCACAAGGGTGAGGGGGGCAGTCTTAGTTTTCAGTTACCTATGATCCCCACCAACACAATCGCCAATATTGGTTTGATCTTCTTGGTGATTGTGTTGATGGGGGATCATAGGTAACTGAAAAAGAACCAACCAACCATTATTGGTGATTATGTTGGTGCGGATTAGGGTTGCGCCGATGCCAAGCATTTTCACAATTATCGGTACTCGTACAAATGCTCCGATACTTACAGGCTCTGTTCTTTCAGCTGTCAGTGGAATTCCCCCATGTAAAAAAAAAAAACACAATTATCGGTTGTTAAGGAGTGGAGCCGCCGCGTCCTTAAAGAGTTGTTCTGCCTTGGAAAAACATTACAATGACTGTAGCTGCTGCCTTTTTAATATATGGACACCATATATAACTGAAAAATAAAATCCAACCAATATTGGTAATTTGCGTTGGTGGAGATCATATATAACTGAAAAAAGAAGATCCAACCATATATATGACCCCCCCCCCCCCCCCCAGATTGTAGCAGCCTCATTCTCTACTGGTGACTACTGTCATTGTGAATGCCAATTTAATGAGGTGGCAATACAAATCAGACAGATGATCTAACCCAGCCCCACTATAAATAATAGCTTGTTATCAAACCTTCTTTTTGCTGTGTCATTCCATAGGAGCAGGAAGTGAGCAGTGCGTAGATGTATTGCTTCCTCTTCCTATGGGCAACTGTTTCGTGTACATGAACTGTTCTTCATCACTAATATCAACATGTTACTGTCTTTTCAGAAGTCATTTTTACTTTTTTTAAATTTGCATTTTTTTATTGAAAGAATACCCGTTGGTCCTGTTTTTGTATAGGAAAGGCTTTACCCTTGATTTATAATTGGTCTCCTGAGTTGGCACCCTGTCACATGGGCTTCAGATATAGGCTGCCATTGGCAAAATATCACCAGGAAACCCCTTCTGAGAAATGTCATGTAGCCATCACTGGACAGGAAGTGGCTGCAAAGAGGCTCTAGGGCAGTGATGGCGAACCTTGGCACCCCAGATGTTTTGGAACTACACTTCCCATGATGCTCTGGCACTCTGCAGTGTAGATGAGCATCATGGGAAATGTAGTTCCAAAACATCTGGGGTGCCAAGGTTCGCCATCACTGCTCTAGGAGATCAGGTGCTTGAAATGTAAAAGCCCAACTCCACCTTTCCTTTCACTTTAAAGAGGAGTGCCCACAAAAAAAAATTAAAAGTCAGCAGCTACAAATACTGCAGCTGCTGACTTTTAATAATCTGACACTTACCTGTCCCAGGGTCCAGCAATGCGGGGGGAACGAGACCCCCCCCCCCCCCTCGTTCCCCGCTCCGCTCGCGGCGCCGGCATTCTTAATCTGGGAACCCGGCTGTGGCTTCACAGCCGGGCACCCACTGCGCATGCGCAAGCGGCGCCGTGATTCGACGCTCACTCATCTGGGACACATGACAGGTCCCAGATGACTGTGCGGCGCCTAGGGGAAGTGACGTTTAGCCCAGGCAATGAAGGTGGCAGACTACGAGGGACCCCCTAGCACCAGGCATTTAGAGGTGAGTAGAACATTTTTTTTTTTTTTTTTTTTTCCAATAATTTTTTTTTGTTATGATTTTTAAGCCACATTTTTTTTTTTTTTTTGGTGGCAACACCACTTTAATAGTTAGTTTGTTTGGACCAAGCTGGTCCTAACTATTTTTCCTTTACTAATTGCTGCAGCTGCTGTCAGCACTGAGTAATGAATGTAGCACCTTCTGTATACGATATACAGCGATGTGTTCCGGCAGCAATAAAGGGACTTCCCGTCTGGTGCTGGAACAGAATTAAGTTGGGTTGAGCACTGCTCAGCTATTACCAGCAAGCCTTGTATTTTTATCAATGAATGCAAGTCTTCCCCTGAATGGCTGAGGTCCCCACCTGTGGGGGTGACCGGTGGGTGGATGACATCACAACCTACTTTTTCTAGGACATCACAACCATCGGGACAAGGCCTGTATGGCAGTTTGTGCACACAGTTTTTCTAGCACCGTTGTCTGACAATGTGTTCTGTGTTTGCAGGTCGGGGTACGAGGAAAGGAAATTGTGGTACTCGGAGTGGAGAAGAAATCTGTGGCCAAACTTCAGGATGAGAGGACGGTGCGGAAAATCTGCGCTCTGGATGAGAACGTCTTCATGGCCTTCGCTGGTATGAACATGAAATATATAACAATTGCTTAGATGGGGTAACTGATTATTCAGAGAGGGAGGTGCGTGTTTGAAATAAAACAGCAAAATGGAAACCAATAAGCTTATTTCATTCATGCGCTTAGCACAGTTTCAACGTTGAAAGAAGGTTTCTGATTGGTTAAAAAAAGCAAATCTATTAGCTCCTTACTACCAAGAAGTAACATATTACCTACCATGCTCCGATGTGCAGTTTTTTTTTCCTTACCTGTAGTGTTTACTAATTTAAGGTTTATTAAAAGTATTTTTAATTGATAATTAAAACGATGAATTCCTCTTATTTGCTACCTGTTAAATATTAAATTGCCATATATTACACAAGGACAAAAAAATACCTGTCAATCCTGCCAGAAATCTTGTGAGCTGATGGTTCCCTGTGCTCTCTGCTGCCATCTTACCGGTTTGCAATGTTCCTAGGATTGTCTGCAGGCTGAAGCACACCTCCACCCTATGTTATGGAGAGAGGGAGATGTTTTGTAGGCCTACAACACTTCCCGTTCTGAGGTGACATTGCTCCCTGTTGCACAACACCTCCCCCCGTTGTTAGAGATGGGAAGAGTGAGGTGTTCTGTAGTACTATAACGCTTCCTATTCTAGGGTAACCATGCTGCTCCCCAATAATTACAGGTCACCCCCTTGTTTTTTATGTAGATGGAAAGGGGGGGGGGGATGTTCTGGATGTCTACAACACTTCCTGTTCTGGGGGTGACAATGCTGCTCCCAAGTAGTTACAGAACTTTGGTCTAAAGATGGAAAGAGGGAGACGTTTTGTAGTCCTACAACACTTCCTGTTCTAGGGCAGTAATGGCGAACCTTGGCACCCCAGATGTTTTGGAACTACATTTGCCATGATGCTTGTGCACCTCTTTAGTGTAGTTGAGCATCATGGGAAAAGTAGTTCCAAAACATCTGGGGTGCCAAGGTTCGCCATCACTGTTCTAGGGTAACAGTGCTGCTCCCCATTAGTTACAGGACACCTCCGCTCTTTGTTATAGAGATGGAAAGGGGGTGATGTTCTGTAGGCCTACAACACTTCCTGTTCTAGGGTGGCCATGCTACTCCTCCAGGGTGAGAGTTTGGTGAGTAAGTGTTGTCACTAGGGTTGCACCGATACTAGGATCAGTGCCGATACCGAGCATTTGTACGGGTACTTGTACTCATGCAAATGCTCTGAGGCTTGACCCGATACTTGGGCAGTCAGGGATGATCGGTGCGACAGTGGGGGGAGTTACAAGCACTAATCTCCCTGTATAGATTTCAATAAAGTAGCTGACAGCCCTTTCCGATGTGCTCCTCTGGTCCCCCTCTGTCCCGAATCTGTCAGGATGGAGAGCAGAGGAAAGAGCCGGTAAATCTGTAACTTACCCACTCCTTCCTTTTTTGAATGCACAGTCAGTGATTACTGACTGTGCATTCATAACTGAGCAGAGTAAACTGTGTTTACAATGTTTCAGTTTATGAATGGAGAGGAGCCTCTGTCTCCTGTCCATTCATCTCCAGTGCAGCTGGGGGTACAGCGAAAGGGACTGGGGAATCTGTCCTAAGTCCCATTCCCTGTCTCAAAGGAGAGATGTTGGGTCTGTTTAGATCCCTGATATCTCACCAAAGCCCCCCAACAGTGCTGAAAAAATAATAAAAAAAAAGAAATTGTAATATATTATTTTAAAAGGTAAAATTCGAAAATAAAAATTAATAAAAAAACACTGACACTGTCCACCCCCCCCCCCCCCCCAAAAAAAAGAAAAAAAAAAGAAAGCATTGTAAAGAATAACAAAAAAATATAAGTTGTAAAAAATTATAATAATAATTTGTAAAAAAAATACAATTGTAAAAAAAAAAAACAGTCCACTGTCACAAGATGTTTAAAAAAAAAAAAAGTATCAGTAATCGGTATTGGCGAGTACATGGGGGAGGGACGGAGGAAGGAAGGAAAGTATCAGTACTTTGTACTCTGTCTTAAAAAAGTGGTATTGGTGCAACCCTAGTCATCACCCTAGGAGGTGAGATGTGTCACTAACAGGATCATCGGGTGAAAATAAATCAAATGCAGCCACCACATCTAAGAACTGATAAGCTGCAACATATTCAATTTTTGTTCTTTGGTTTAGATAATTTCAGTCTCTTCTAGCAACCAACCAAACGTCCTTTCTTTTGCAGGTCTCACAGCCGACGCCAGAATAGTGATAAATCGGGCACGGGTAGAGTGTCAGAGCCACAGACTGACAGTAGAAGACCCAGTGACTGTGGAGTACATCACACGATACATTGCCAGTCTAAAACAGGTACCGAGATCTAAGTGGATTGGATAAGGCTTTGCTTTCTTTTTTCTTCTCAGTGGATTAGGAAATCCATAGTGATCTAATACGAAAGAGAGGATTGTGTGCACCTGCTGTGTATAGAATAGAGAACTGGCTGCATAGGCATGCAGATGGCATGACAGCCAGGCAACTGGCATTTTCAGCTACAGCAGTCTACATAAATTGTTCAATATAGTTGTCCTTAAATTTCCTGATATATAGTATGTCCTATATCGCTGCCTTCTTTGGGATAGAATCCAGCAAAGGACCTCCCAATAAAGAACCTTTTATAAGATGTCAGGATGTGTTCCAATCCAGGAGAATTTTATACTAACAAGCTTACCAGCAATCTGCTTTTTCTGTAAAATGTGTGTATGTACTAAACCGTATTCCAGTTGGTTTGCACAATGGTATGCTATAACCCTAACTTTGTATCTCACCAGCGCTACACTCAGAGCAACGGTCGCCGGCCTTTTGGTATATCCGCTCTCATTGTTGGCTTTGATTTTGACGGCACCCCTCGTCTCTACCAGACAGATCCTTCCGGCACTTACCATGCTTGGAAAGTAAGTCTGTCTTCAATCTCTTGGCAATCGGTGCCCTGTGCAGGTTCAATAAAGACTGATCTATTGTCATCTTACAGGCCAATGCTATCGGCAGAGGAGCCAAATCTGTGCGGGAGTTCCTGGAGAAGCACTACACGGAAGAGGCGATCGAGACAGATGACCTGACCATTAAACTGGTCATTAAGGCACTTCTGGAAGTGAGTACAAAGGCCAGCCTTGCGGTTCTATGTTATTGGCCAGTCTTTTTATTTTTTATTTTTTTAATTGAGCTTTACTTGTAGTATAACAGAAATGAAGGACTTGGCAGGCAAATATGAGCCTTCCCAAGCACCCCCGTAACAACGCATTGAGCCCCATATTGGTGAGTGGGGTGATTGCCCAGGATAGTTGGCGGTGGATGCAGAATGCTTTCCCCTGCAATCCGCTGAGGGCAGAATGTTACCCAACACCACAAACAATGAAAACATCCGAAGTCCGAAAGTGCAGGTTTGCTTCTGTCAAAGAAAACTGTCCCTGTAAAACGGGGATGGGCAACTACAAGTCCCATCGTGCCTCTACCTCTGGCAGTAACTGTCAATCCTCCCATCATGTCTCTGCCTTTCAGAGTCATTCTTGTAACTGTCAAGTCTTACAATGCCTGATGGGACATGTCGTTCCACAACAGCTGGCGGGCCGCAGTGTTCCACCCCTGATGTAAATGATTGGTGGTACCTTTGTTGCAGCACATTGATACGGTCGTTACTTTCTTTTGGCACTAAGTGATGATGCGTACAATCGTTTTGGTATTTTGAAAGAAATGCAGTAAAAGATGAATGGAAAATTTTAGAAAGATTCCACATCTACATATTGTTGTTTTCTGGCGATGCGTTCTATGAATGATGTCTAAGTGAACCAATATCGATCATTAGCCACTTGACCTCCGGAAGATTTACCCGCCTGCATGACCAGGCCATTTTTTGTGATACAGCACTGCGTTACTTTAACTGACAATTGTGTGGTCGTGGGACGCTGTACCCAAATAAAATTTATGTAATTCTTGTTTCTCACAAATAGAGCTTTCTTTTGCTGGTATTTGATCATCTTTTTTTTTTTTTTTTTTTTCGCAATAAACGAAAAAAAAACCGACACAATTTTGCAAAAAAAAACAACTATTTAACTTTTTCCTTTCTGCTATAAAACATATCCAATAAAAATTAGGCCAATATGTATTATGCTACATGTTTTTGGTTAAATAAAATAAAGTATATTGATTGGTTTATGCGAACGTTATAGCGTCTCCAAACTATGCAATATATTTATGGAATTTTTATATTAGTAATGGTGGTGATCAGCGACTTATAGTGGGACTGCAATATTGTGGTGGACATTCTGACACTGCCTGGAACCAGTGAAACTAATATAGCGCTATACAAGTCATTCATTCATTCAGTTATCAGTCCTGAAAATATATGCGGTCACTGTACTAATGACAATGGGTGGGAAGGAGTTAACATCTAGGGCGATCAAAAGGTTAACTGTGTGCCTAGCCAGTGTTTGTGTGTTTAAAGTGGTTATAAAGTCAGAATTTTTTTTTATATTAATGCATTCTATGTATTAAGATAAAAAGCCTTCTGTGTGCAGCAGCCCCCCTAATACTTGCCTGAGGCCCATCCGGATCCAGCGATATCCACCAGTGCCTCCGCCGTCTGAGACTCTCCCTCCTGATTGGCTAAGACACAGCAGCGCCATCGACTCCCACTGCTGTCAATCAAAGTCAGTCAACCAATCAGGAAAGACGGGGTGGGGCCGGGCATCAGCTCTGTGTCTGAATAGACACAAGGAGCTGTGACTCGGCTCTGGTGCCCCCATAGCAAGTTGCTTGCTGTGGGGGCACTCGACAGGAGGGAGGGGTCCGGAGCACAGAAGAGGAGGATCTGGGCTGCTCTGTGCAAATCCACAGCAACAAAGCAGTTAAGTATAACATGTTTGTAAAGTTCTGTTATTTTTATAGAATAAATAAAAATCACTTAAACTGTGTGCTGTTTTTATTAATGGAAATAATGTGTTTTAGTCCCTGAATCCATTTCTTGCCCCCTCGTCAGATCTAAGATGTGCCTTGTTTACATAGACATATCTCAGTTCTCTGTGGATTGTCGACGATCGGCAGGTGCTGGAGGACATTGAGTGCCTGGCACCTGCAAATTGGCTTCTGCTGTGAATTATCGTGCCCCCTGCAGGCAGAAGTCCAGAATCACGTGTGTGTATATATAATATGTGATCCGGCATGCAGCTGTCGCCTTGTAGCAGTACAACTGCTATGGGGCGGATAGAAAGCAGGTAAATAACTCTATCTGATGGCTAAAGTGGTATTCTAAAACAGGTTTGTCTTTTAGGCCTCATTCACACAAGGTGGATCCACTCAGCAGAGTCCGCCAGGTCAGCAGGAGATCTCGCCGCTGAGCCGGCGGATGACAGGTCCGTCTCTGCTCACTAAGCGGGGAGGGGCCTGTCAGTGCCGCCGATTCCTATGGAGAGAGATCAGGCAAAAACGGACAGCATGTACATTTTCATCAGATCTAAGCCGATCTGCCAAGACAGATGGCCATACGTCATATTTTAGCAGATCGGATGGCAGACGGGTGTCAGTGGACACATCTCCGCTGACATCCGTCTCCCCATAGGAGTCAATGGATGGGCCGCTCTGATCCGACAGGCGGTGGATCTGAGCGGGCTTGCCGCGTGAAAGATAGATATCTATATATCCCCTATCTATCTATCATTGAGCAGATAGGTACAGGCAAGTGTTCTATAGGATGAACCTTCCTATATGTGCTTCCCCCCCCTACAAAATAATACCTTGGCTGAAATGGTTGTGGGGACATCATGATTAGTAATTTTCTTTGTAAATAATTTTTTTTTTATTTCTCCCCCCAGGTTGTTCAGTCTGGAGGTAAAAACATTGAACTAGCGGTTATGAGGCGAGACCAGCCACTAAAGGTACGCTGTGTGAATTATGGCAAAAGAGTGTTGAGTCTTCTAGCTTGCACTTGGAAAAAAACAGACAGGTCTGATCTTTTTGTTAAAATTAAAGTGGTTCTGAAGGCCGTTGCTTTTTACCTTCATTCTTCATTATTCTGCATTCTATGCATGAAGGTAAAAAAAAAAAAAGCTACAGGCATCATTCAGATATCGGCTTTTTTTAGCCAGCGATTTCCTACACCATAAGAACGATCATAGTGGCTGTTCCGCCATTTGTTCGTTCTTTTGCGGGCAGCGAGAGGGGACACCCCCCTCCAGCTGCCCTCCGGTGATTCTGCTGACTCGCCGCTTCCATCGGTGAGTCAGAGACAGGATCCGCCGGTCCCCCTGATGGTGATCATAGAGATTTCCGGCAGACCAGATGGTTGCCGGAGTCTCTATGATCGTTCAGAGGCCGGGCATGATGTTATGCTGTCACTCCCGGCCTCTGCATTCAAACAAATGGTGCCGCCTTGGCTGGGAAGCCGAGATCGTTTTTTTATTTTAGGCTTCCCAGCCTAGAGATGAGATGTGGGGTCTTATTGACCCCAGATCTCGCTGTAAAGTGGACTGATCATGCCATATTCCTATTACAAGGAATGTTTACATTCCTTGTAATAGGAATAAAAGTGAGAAAAAACAAATATATATTTTATTTTTATTTTTTTGAAGTGTCAAACAAAAAAAAAAGTAAAATTAACAAAAAAAAAAAAAATAAAAAATTTCAAGCGCCCATGTCCTCGTGTGCTTGCACGCAGAAGCGAATGCATATGTAAGTCCCGCCCACATATGAAAACTGTTCAAAAGACACGTGAGGTATTACTGCGAACGTCAGAGCGAGAGCAATAATTCTAGCCCTAGACCTTCTCCTGTAACTTAAAACATGTAACCAGTAAAAAAAATTAACGCGTCGCCTATGGGGATTTTTAAGTACCGAAGTTTGGCACCATTCCATGAGCGTGTGCAATTTTGAAGCGTGACATGTTGGGTATCTATTTACTCTGCATAACTTCATCTTTCACATTATGCAAAAAAAATTGGGTTAACTTGAATGTTAGTTTTTTTTTTTTTAATTTATTTATTTTTAAAGCATTAAACTGTTTTGTTCCCCCCCCCCCCCAAAAAAAGTGTTTGAAAAATTGCTGCACAAATACCCTGCGAGACAAAGTTGCAACGACTGCCATTGTATTCTCTAGGGCAGGGGTACTACGGCCCTACAGCTGTTGCAGAACTACACGTCCCATGAGGCATTGTAAAACTCTAACATTCACAGACATGACTAGGCATGATGGGAATTGTAGTTCCTGAACAACTGGAGGGTCGTAGTTTGAAGACCCCTGCTTTAGGTTCTTTGATAAAAAAACAAAAAAAACATATATAACATTTGGGGGTTCTATGTAATTTTCTAGCAAATAAATAATAAATTTAACATGTAGGAGAGAAATGTCAGAATTGGTCCGGATGGGGGAAGTGGTTAAAATGACTATCCTGTGCTGCCAACAATTTTATGATCGCCCCCTACGATGTCTTCCCTACCTCCTCTCTGTTCCAGTGCTGAGGCCCCTGCTAGTCTCTTTTTAAAGTGATTGTGAAAGATCATCTTGTAAAACAACCCATTCCGTTTACAATAGAAATGAAAGGCAAAACATTTTTGTATAGCTATAAAAGAAGTGGTCACATTCCCTCTGCTCTCAGCTGCATAAGAGCTGGGGAAGGAGAAGCTGTATTACACTGAGCTTCCCAGTGAAGGGCTGTGCATCGGGTGGGGGGGGTTCGGGTTGTGTAAGGACAAATCTGATTATTGGAGAAGAGTTCCCAGCATAGCTAAAGCACTGACCAGCTGTGCTCTCCTGCTTTAGTGTGGTCAGTTTTTAATAGGAAAACAGAGGAACTGGTAGGTACACCAGGGATTTGACATAAAGGAAGCAATACAAAGAGAATAGGAGATTTTCTCATACAAGTACATATCAGGAATATGAAGTGTTGGGGTAACGAACGCTTTAACGTTCAACTCTTCTGGGCATTCATCCTTCTGACCTACATGACTGCTGAGTTCTATAGTGTGGCATGGGGGCGGGGGACAGGCATCCAGTACTTCAAGAAATGCTGAAGAGAATGGAGAATAGAGGGGAAAGTAGGAGACGAGGGTCACTGGAGAGTTAACGATAGATTATCGTTTGCAGTTTAAAACTAGATGGGGGTTGCAGCAAGGTGCCAGCTGCTTGTTGATATTTTTTCAGTATTCTAATTTACTAACACATTTGCAGACCTCTTCTTATCTCTGCCTACTTGTTCTGCTTAGGCAAAGTATGTTTGTCAGCATAACAGCCAGGCGAGTAGTGTTTTCAAGTCACAGGGTGCAATCAGATGCTTCTCCCCCATCACAGGATCTTAGGCAAACAGCCTCAGAGAATCAGCAGCTCTAATATTCCTATTTATTGGAGACCATATGACTTTACTTTGATATACAGCCAAAAGTTTTGGAGAATGACACAAATATAAATTTTCATAAAGTCTGCTGACTCAGATTTAAAGAGGAAGTAAACCTTTCTTTGCAAATCGCATACTAGCACATTATGTGACACTTACCTGCAAATGATGCCCGCGCGGTCTTCGCTGCAGGCCGCAAAAATCTTCGCCCATCTTCCTTCTGGGGCTGTGGATTCCGGCTGTGTGACTGGCCTGGAGCTGCCAGTCGCAGCACACGCTCCTAAAGGCATGGGTGGCCGTTCCTTCAGAGCGCATGTGCCGATGACCTCGTTGGCGCAGTAAACATCTCCTGGCGCACGTTTTAGGAGATATTTACAGTACTTATAGGCAAGCCTAGAACAAGGCTTATCTATAGGTACAAATGTTACAGGGAGGTTTACAACAGGCATCCAGAAAAATACTTCAGAGAAGAAAAGGTGAGCGCTACCATCAGTCCTGTGTCATGCCAACAGTAAAGCGTCCTGAGACCATTCATGTGTGGGGTTTCTTCTCAGCCAAGGGAGTGGGCCCATTTTTGATTTTGCCTAAGAACACGGCCATGAATAAAGAATGTTACAACAACATCCTCCGAGAGCAACTTCACCCAACCATCCAAGAACCGTTTGGTGAGGAACAATGCCTTTTCCAGCATGAGGAGCGCCTTGCCATGAGGCAAAAGTGATAACCAAGTGTCTTGGGGAACAAAACATTGAAATTTTGGGTCCCTGGTCAGGAAACTTCCCAGACCCTAATCTCATTGAGAACTTGTGCTCAATCCTCAAGAGGCAAATTCTGGCAAACTCCAAGCATTGATTATGCAAGAATGGGCTGCCATCAGTCAGGATAGGCCCCAGAAGTTGATCGCCATGCCAGGAAGAATTGCAGAGGTCTTGGAAAAAAAATAAAAAAGGTTCAATACTGCAAATATTGGCTCTTTGCATAAACTTTTATATACTTTTCAATAAAAGCCTTTAACACTTATGAAATACTTTTATACTTCAGTATACCATAGTAGCGTCTGACAAAGATCTAAAAACACTGAAGACTTTGAAAATGTATATTTGTGTCATTCTCAAAACTTTTGGCCACAGCTGTATTCTGTGGATTCATTCTCCCAATCCCCCATTTTCACCAGAACCTATTTTCTTACAGATCCTAAGCCCAGATGAGATTGAGCGGTACGTGGCAGAGATTGAAAAAGAGAAGGAAGAAAATGAAAAGAAAAAACAAAAGAAGACAACTTAACTTGACACTTTGTTCTATTCAGTCTGCTTTAAGTATCGGCCTTGTAATGAAACTTCTTTTTTAAAACCTCAGCACTTGTTTCCCGATTTTTGAATGCAGAAAACCTCTACGTCTTCAATAGTATAGCCTGTGGCGGAAGTGCCCAACCAGTGACTGGCAACCACCTGCTCTGGGATGGTGAGTTGGCAAGCCCAGATTGCTAGATGCCGACGCGCCATCCCAGAGCATCAGAGTTATGGATGGAGCCAGTGGAGGAAGCGGGAGCCGCATAAGCTGCTTCCCCTATAGTGCCGGTGTTATATATCGATTTATGCCCTCCGTCGAAAAGTGGCTGCGCATGCGCACAACAAAAGGGCACTCCAGCTGATTTGCAGATCAGCTGGAGTGACTCCACCATAGCGCATGCGCACATCATAGAAGGGTTTTTTCGATGGGAGATACCATTCCACAGGCACAATTGAAAGCGATGCAGAGGGACACAGTAGATGTCAGATTGTGCGGCGCAACAGAGAGGCACAATATGACAAATCCGGTGTACCTCCGCTGTTTGCATAGCATTAAATTGCGGCCAAGAAATAGTATCTCCCGTCGAAAAAAGGTTCTATGATATGTGCATGCACTATGGTGACGTCACTCCAGCTGATCGGCAAATCAGCTGGAGTGCCCTTCCGTTTTGACGGCGGGCACATATCGACAGAAGACCGGCTCCTGTCCCAGGCAAAGTGCATTTGGTATCACTTTGCCTCGGACAGGAATCCAACAGCCAGCGATGGCTGTAGAAAGGGATAAATAAAAATGGTCGGTCTATGAAAATAACAGTTTTAGCACTGGGCATAGTTTTCCAATAGTTACTAGGCTGCTTTTACATGCAAAACACAGGGCACCTGCAGCTTACCTGCACTGAGCTGTAGACTTCTATTATATCCTGCAGTTTTGGTGCTCCGCACTTGCAAGATATAATAGAAGTCTATGGCAAAGCACAGCTAACCTGCAGGTGCACAGCGCTACACCCACTGTGCGGGTAAAGTGCAGAGCATCGGAGTGAAAGCCTATATTAGGTGGACCTCTTTGGACTCTCTATGAGGTGATGGGTATAAATGGATTTGTGTCCATTAACACCCATCTACCTCCAATGCAATCCACTGGAAAAAAAAAAAAAGAAGGAAATCTGTCCCCCTCTGTCTGGGTGGATCGGAGGGCCATTAGAGCAGAGCGGGCTGTGTCCGTGTTCAATCCGTATAGGCAGAGCCTATCATCTGCCCGCTCCACGGGGGAACAGTGGACAGATACCCTGCTAGGCAGTTGGATTCTGCCCCGTGTGAAAGGGGGCTCAGAACCATAAGGGCTTGTTTACATTATATTGTGGCCCTCACTCTTCAAAAGGCTGTGCACCCCTGGCCTATGGTACTGTAAGGGATTAAAATGAGGTCAGTTTAAAATGGTATCAAAATGTTTGAACATATGATTTTCCTTTCCTAGATGAAGGACGACGACCTCCGCTTTTCTCCCCGAACAAATGTGCAATAGACCATGCGCACAAACCTTCAAGTTTAACATATTCTCTATAGTTTGCAAAATTGGATATATATATATATATATAAAAAATAAATAAATTTATATTTCACAGGTGAAATACTAAAAAATAAATACATGTATGTACAAACAAAATAACCACTTGACTCTGTCCAGTGAACAGAACTAGGACAGAGGGTGCCCTAGTTCTGTTCACTGGACAGTCAAGTGGTTATTTAGTCTGAAAAAGACTTGAGATTGGGGTGGAGGTTCACCTTCCAGCAGGACAACAACCTTAACTACTTGACATCCGTGCTATGGTGGAATGACGGCCACAGCACGGACCTGAATTCCCGGGAGGCCATCGTATGACGGCCTCCCTGAGCGCGCCGTGATCTCAGAGTCAATGAGACTCGGGTGATCACCGATCCGAGTACCCCTTACCATGTGATCAGCTGTCAGCCAATGACAGCTGATCACATGATCAAAACAAAAGCTCAGTGATCATTTTTTATTTTTTTTTCCTCGCGCTGACAGCGGAGGAGAAAAAAAAAAGCTGATCGCCGGCTTATCTTAAAGGCACATCGGTCCTGAAAAGGAAGAGGCAATTATGCCACCTATCATTGCCCACAAGTGCCACCTAGAAGTGCTGCCTATCAGTGTAACCCATCACTGACACCTATTGGTGCCCATCAGTGCTGCCTCATCAGCGTACATCAATGATGGACGAAAATTACCATTTTTTTTTTAATTTTATAACAAAAAAAATAAATTTTGGTCTATTTTAAATATTAAAAAAAAAAAAAACGCACAGGTGATCAAATACCACCAAAAGAAAGCTCTATTTGGGGGGAAAAAAAAGCTATAAAAATTTGGGTACAGTGTTGTATGACCGCGCAATTGTCATTCAAAGTGCCTCAGCACTGAAAGCTGAAAATTGGTCTGGATAGGAGGGGGGTTTAAGTGCCCAGTAAGCAAGTGGTTAAACATACATCCAGAGCTACAATGGATGGTTTAGATCAAAGCATATTCATGTGTTAGAATGGCCCAAAGTCCAGACCTAAATCCAATTTGTGGCAAGACTTAAATTGCTGCTCACAGACGCTCTCCATCCAATCTGACAGAGCTTGAGATATTTTGCAAAAAATAATGGGCAAAAATGTCACTGGATGTGCAAAGCTGGTAGAGACATCCCCAAAAAGATTTGCACCTGTAATTGCAGCAAAAGGTGGTTCTACAAAAGTATTGACTCCCCACACTTTTCACATTTATTTGTAAAAAATTGGAAAACCATTTATCTTTTACCCGCCACTTTGTGTTTGTCTATCACATAAAATCCCAACTACATTTATGTATTTGGTTGCAACATGACAAAATGTGGAAAATTTCAAGGGGTATGAATACTTTTTCAAGGCACTGTATGTACTAGGACAAATAAAATGCTGGGCCCTGAATAGCACCAGTACAAGCACAAAAGGAACTCTACTCCTTCCCCACTATCTAAAACTAAAGTTTTGGTTGGACCTTCATTTTCAGGAAACCAGAGAAGCCCCATATTATCATGGTTGTGTAAAGACAGCCAATTTGTTTTGGAGAGGTTTTTAACCGCTTCAATACCCGGCTATAGTCATATGACGCCCACAAGGTGGATCTACCATCCTGGGTGGGCGTCATATGACGTCCTCGGATTCCCGGCCGCCTGGGGCGCGCCCGCGGCATCGCTCGGGACCCGGTGCGAGTGCCCGGCGGCCGCGATGTCCGCCGGGCACCCGCGATTGCCCGTTAAAACAACGGGACCGGGCGGGACCGTGGAGCTGTGTGTGTAAACACACAGCTCCACGTCCTGTCAGCGGGGAGGAGACCGATCATGTGATCCCAGTACAGAGGATCACATGATCGGTCTCCTCCCCTTAAGTCCCCTCCCCCTACAGTTAGAATCACTCCTATTAGGGACACACATTAACCCCTCCAGTGCCCTCTAGTGTTAACCCCTTCCCTGACAGTCACATTTACACAGTAATCATTGCAATTTTATAGCAACGATCGCTGTGTAAATGTGAATGGTTCCAAAAATGTGTCAAAAGTGTCCGAAGTGTCCGCCGCAATGTCGCAGTCACGAAAAAAAAATTGCAGATCCCCGCCATTACTAGTAAAAAAAAAAAAAAAAAAAAAAAATTAAATAAATCTATCCCCTATTTTGTAGACGCTATAACTTTTGCGCAAACCGATCAATATACGCTTATTGCGATTTTTTTTTTTTTACCAAAAATATGTAGAAGAATACGTATCGGCCTAAACTGAGGAAAAAAATAGTTTTTTTAAAAAAAAGTGGGATATTTATTATAGCAAAAAGTAAAAAATATTGTGTTTTTTTTTTCAAAATTGTCGCTCTTCTTTTGTTTATAGCGCAAAAAATAAAAACCGCAGGGGCGATCAAATACCACCAAAAGAAAGCTCTATTTGTGGGAAAAAAAGGACGTCAATTTTGTTTGGGTGTAACGCCGCACGACCGCGCAATTGTTAGTTAAAGCAACGCAGTGCCGAATCGCAAAAAGTGCTCTGGTAAGGAAGGGTGTTTAAAAGCCCTGTATTGAACTGGTTAACTGTTGTTTGATCCTGACCTGGGGAGGATTCCCAGCATTGCTTGCTCTAGAAACAACTAAACGGACCCCCCCCCCCCCCCCCCCCCCCCCAATGTCAGGAGCAATCTCACAACTTTTCCCCATTTGAAGGTTTCCCCTATCATGCTCTCTGGTGACCCCCGAGATGATAGTACCATCACAATGACAGCAAGTGGGGGGCAAGTCTCACACTAAGGAGACAGCAAAGACGTTCTAACTCTTGCCCAACAGCTAAAACAAAAGGATTGGGATGCAGCCCCAAATTTAAACACCCCTTAGGACAAGTCGTGAAGAACTTTGTATGAGGAACGTTTATATACCAGCTGATTTTGGGACCATGTACCTATCCTAATTACAAGATTATCAACTAAACCACATACAAGAACTTTGATACCGAAAACACATCCACTGGTATGTTCTGACTTCAGTGGTAATGCAAACACTTGTTGCTATATAAATAAGAACTAATAAGATGAACGGATATCAGGATTAGCAATAACCAATTTACTTATGCAATACCTTTCCCCCCATCATTTTATCTCTAAAAACACTGCAGGTACAGAAAGGTACCCTGTTGGTCCTATCTGGATTCAGTGCACCTCTAACTAGGGATGCACCGAAATTTCAGCCGCCAAAACATATCGGCCGAAAATGGCCTTTTAGTTAAAATGCCGAAAAGGAAATTGTCCCGATATCGGGGCCCCGCCCCTCTTCTCCCTCCTCCAGTCTCTGACCATCTCTTGTATCATGTCTGCAGTCTCTGACCATCTCCTGTTCCACGGCTGCAGTCTCTGACCATCTCCTGTACTATGTCTGCAGTCTCTGACCATCTCCTGTATAAAAATATTTTTGAAAAACAGTCATTTTTGGTTTCGGTTTTCGCCCTAGTGTATTTTTCATTTTCGGTATGAGTTTCGGCACCAAAAAAAAACCTTTGGTGCACCCCAACCTCCAATATCTTGTTTCAGCTGGCCCATTTTTTGCTGCACTGAAATAAAGCAATGTTGTCAGCCATGACCAGTACTCAACTGCTGGACTACTGGAAGTCTCATCTCCTTAACACAAAGGGGGTTATTTACTAAAGGTAAATCCACTTTGCACTACAAGTGCAAAGTGCACTTGAAATTGCACTGAAAGTGCAGTCGCTGTAGATCTGAGGGGGACATGCAAGGAAAATAAAAAAAAACAGTATTTTAGCTTGCACATGATTGGATGATAAAATCAGCAGAGCTTCACCTACTTTCAGATCTACCCCTCAGATTTACCGCGACTGCACTTTCAAGTGCAAAGTGGATTTGCCTTTCGTAAATAACCCCCAAGGTGTTATACAGGTGCATCTCATAAAATTAGAATATCATCAAAAAGTTAATTTATTTCAGTAATTCAATTCAAAAAGTGAAACTCATTTTATATACATGCGTTACAAGGCTGGGGTTCATTTACCAAAGCTGGAGAGTGCAAAATCTGGTGCAGCTGTGCACGGGAGCCAATCCGCTTCTAACTTCATTCTGTTCAAGTAAGCTTTGACAACAAAACCTGGAAGCTGATTGGCTACCAGGCACAGCTGCACCAGATTTTGCACTCTCCCGTTTTAGTAAATGAACCCCACAGAGGGATATATTTCAAGCATTTCTTTCTTTTAATTTTGATGATTATGGCTTACAGCTAGTGAAAACCCCAAATTCCATATTTCTGAAAATTACATAAAACCAATAAAGAGAAAAAAAAAAAGGATTTTTAATACAGAAATGTTGGCTTACTGAAAAGTCTGTCCATGTATAGTATAGTATGCACTCAATACTTGGTCGGGGTTCCTTTTGCATGCGGCGTGGCATGGAGGTGATCAGCCTGTGGCACTGCTGAGGTGTTATGGAAGCTCAGGCTGCTTTGATAGAGGCCTTCAGCTCGTCTGCATTGTTGGGTCTGGTGTCTCATCTTTCTCTTGACAATACCCCACAGATTCTCTATGGGGTTTAGGTCAGGCGAGTTTGCTGGCCAATCACAGTGATACCACGATCATTAAACCAGGTATTGGTATTTTTGGCAGTGTGGGCAGATGCCAAGTCCTGCTGGAAAATGAAATCGGCATCTCCATAAAGCTGGTCAGCAGCGGGAAGCATTGAAGTGCTCTAGAATTTCCTGGTACAGTAGAGGGCTGCTCTGACTTTGGACTTGATAAAACAAAGAGGACCAACACCAGCAGATGACACGGCTCCCCAAATCATCAGTGATTGTGGAAACTTCACACTGGACCTCATGCAACTTGGATTCTGTGCCTCTCCACTCTTCCTCCAGACTCTGGGACCTTGATTTCCAAATGAAATGCAATATTTTACACAGTTCTTGGTGATTTGGGGAGTCATGTCATCTGCTGGTGTTGGTCCATTGTGTTTTATCAAGTCCAAAGTCAGAGCAGCCCTCTACCAGGAATATCTAGAGCACGTCATGCTTCCCTCTGCTGACCAGCTTTATAGAGATGCTGATTTCATTTTCCAGCAGGGCTCAGCACCTGCCCACACTGCCAAAACTACCAATACCTGGTTTAAAGTTATTGTAAAGGCTCTATTTTTTTTTTTTTTTATAACAAACATTACCTGGCCTCTGTGCAGTTGGTTTTGCACAGAGGAGCCCGGAACCTCCTCTTCTCGGGTCCCTCTTTGCTGCTCCTAGTCCCTCCCTCCTTTGAGTGCCCCTCAGCCAGCAACAGGGGGCACCCAAGCCAAGTCAGAGCTCCGTGTATCCATTCAGACACGGAGCCCCAACCTGGCCCCACCCCATCTCTCCCCTGATTGGCTGACTGGCTTTAATTGACAGCCACAGGAGCCAAGGGCGCCGCTGCTCTGTCTCAGCCAATCAGGAGGAGTTTACTGGATGGCTGAGGGGATCGTGGACATCACTGGAGAGAGACGGGGCTCACGTAGGTACCGTATTTATCGGCGTATAACACGCACTTTTTCACCCTGAAAAATGAGGGTAAATCGTGCCTGCGTGTTATACGCCGATATACCCTTTTTTTTTTTACCGATTGGGGGGGGGGGAGGGGCGAGGATCGGGCGGTCCACCTCATTGGGAGGGTGTCGGGCCGGCCACCCCCGCCCTTCCTGGCCCAGTAAATGCCAGCCCCCTCCCACACATCTATCCCCCGCGTCACCCGATGCCGGTACCTGTAAGGAGAAGCCGGCCGTGCTGCTCTCCTCCTCCCGCTCCGCATCCTCCTCGATTGTAGATTGTGATTGGAGGAGGCGGCTTCATCTCTCGTGTACCCAGTCATGTGACTCTCCTCTGCTCATTGATGGTCACATGACCGTTCTCCACCCGCTCCGCCTCCTCGATGATTGTAGCTCTCGATTGGAGGAGGAGAGTGTGAATGAACCAGCAGAGGAGAGTCACATGACCGGGTGCTGAAACTGCTTTAATTGAGGCACACAGAAGCCCCCCATCTACACTGATGGTGACACAGGAGGAGCTTCTCAACCCCTAAAGGTATGCTGGCAGCGCTGTCCCAGGGTCTGTGTGCTGTGCTGTGCAGGGGGGTCCAGTGTGCTGTGCAAGGGGGGGGTCAGTGTGCTGTGCAAGGGGGGGGGGGGTCAGGTGTGCTGTGCAAGGGGGGGGGGTCAGGTGTGCTGTGCAAGGGGGGGGGGTCAGGTGTGCTGTGCAGGGGGGTCCGAGTGCTGTGCAGGGGGGTCCGAGTGTGCTGTGCAGGGGGGGTCCGAGTGTGCTGTGCAGGGGGGGTCCGGTGTGCTGTGCAGGGGGGGTCCGGTGTGCTGTGCAGGGGGGGTCCGAGTGTGCTGTGCAGGGGGGGTCCGAGTGTGCTGTGAAAAGTTTTTTCCCTGAAACTTCCCTCTTAAAATCAGGGTGCGTGTTATACGCCGATAAATATGGTAATTGGGGGGTGCTGCTACACACAAGTTTTTTTTTAATCTTGATGCATTCAGAAAAAAACCTGCCTTTACAACTCCTTTATTGATCTTGGTAACACTGTGCTTGATTGGCCAGCAAACTCACCTGACCTAAACCCCATAGAGAATTTGTGGGGTATTGTCAAGAGCAGGGGTTCTCAACTCCTGTCCTCAGGACCCACTAACAGGCCAGGTTTGCAAGATAACTGAAATATATCACAGGTGATATAATTTGCTGCTCAGTGATTGCAGTATTTTAGTCTGCATCTCCCCAAAATAATACATAAAACCTGGCCTGTTAGTGGGCCCTGAGGACAGGAGTTGAGAATCACTGGTCAAGAGGAAGATGAGAGATACCAGACCCAACCATGCAGATTAGCTGAAGGCCACTATATAAGCAACCTGGGCATCCATAACACCTCAGCAGTGCCACAGGCTAATCGCCTCTATGCCACACCGCATAGATGCAGTAATTTACGCAAAAGGAGCCCCGACCAAATATTGAGTGCATACTAAACTTACATGGACATACTTTTCAGTAAGCCAACATCTCTGTATTAAAAATCCTTTTTTTATCGGTCTTATGTAATATTCTAATTTCCTGAGATACTGAATTTTGGGTTTTTACTAGCTGTAAGCCATAATTAAAAGTTTGAAAAAAAGAAATGCTTGACCTATATATCACTGTGTGTGTAACGCATCTATATAAAATATGAGTTTCACTTTTTGAATTGAATTTATGCGATGCCCCTGTACTGTATTCTGTGCAGATCAAATGTGTCAATGGAAAAAATACTTCATTGTGGCCACTAGATGGAGCTGAGGAATATATATATTTTTCTATAAGTAGCCAGTGCCAGCTGTTATTATACAGGATTTAGATAGCGCCAACAGTTTGCGCAGCAACATGAGGCCACCTAGTGGCCATTATGCATTATATTCCCCAGTCACACATTCAATCCGCAGGGAATATCTAGCCTGAGAACATTTGTTTTTTTTTCCCCCCCATTTGCACAGAACAAATTTACAAGCAGTTAACATTCTAGATTTCTGAGATACTGAATCTTTTCACTAGCTGTAAGCCATAATTATCAAAATTAAAAGAAAGAAATGCTTGACATATCACTCTGTGTAATCAATCTATATAAAATACAGTGGAACCTCGGATTACGAGCAGAATCCGTTCAAGGTGTATGCTTGTAATCCAATGTACTCACATATCAAAGCGAGTTTTCCCATTGAAGTCAATGGAAACGGAAATAATTTGTTCTGCATTGACTTCAATAGGATGCAATACCACATGCGGCCAGAGGCGGGGGCGCCGGAGAGCCTCGAAAACCGCCAAAAAGGCCCGAGCACACTTCGGCAAACCTCGGAAGACTCAGTTCACGAGCCTTTCCAAGGTTTGCCGAGGTCAGCCAAACTGTCCTCGGGTCTTTCCATGCATTTCCGAACGCCGACGATCGGCACTGTTTGGCTCTGGCGCCCCCCTCCCACCTAAGGCCAAAAGCAGTAATGCCCACCGCTTTTGGCCTGACGCCTGCTCGGTTTACGAGACTACACTCGCAAACAGAGTTAGGATTTTTAGAAATGCAGTGCTCGTTTTGCGAGGTTCCACTGTACGAGTTTTACTTTTTGAATTAAATTACTGAAATAAACTTTTTGATGATTTTCTAATTTTATGAGATGCACCTGTATGTAGTCCAGCAGTAGAACTCAGACAGGCTTAAGCTAGTCATAGATGGACCGAATCTCGGCCGGTTCAGCAGAGCCCCACCAAGATTTTGATCCATCTATGGGCAGGCTGTTTGTACTGAAGTCGATTAATGGATCTGACGTCAGTACAACCAGCCTGTTGGAATTTTTTGCATGCAAATCACTGCTAGCAGCTTTAGAAGCTAATCAATCATTGTGTTCTGCTGGCAGGGAAGGCTCCCAGCCAGCAGAATACAATAGTGCTGCAGGGGGGATTTCCCCCATCAACAACTGTGTTGCTGGGGGGGGGGGGGGGGGAATCTAGCAATTTTCTTACCTGCAACCTGCAGTTGCCGGAAAGAAAATGGCATCATCTATTACAGGGATATGCAATTAGTGGACCTCCAGCTGTTGCAAAATTACAAGTCCCATCATGTTTGCAATGCCTCATGGGACTTGTAGTTCTGCAACAGCTGGAGGTCTGCTAATTGCACACCCCTGGTCTATTCTATGACTTGCTTTATAATACGGATTGGGATTTTAGCACATACCAGTAATTATGACACATTTGATTTCAGAAAGCAACAGGTAAATGTTCTGCCCCCCCCCCCCCCCCCCCCCATATTTTGGGGAATGCTGCATGCATTGCAGGGATACTGAACATTTTATTTTGTCCATACTTTAATAAGGCAATCCAACATCAAAAACTCAGATTTTTTTTGACAAAGGCAAGGGGAGTAAAATAAAAGTGTGACTGGGTAAAGCTCAAGTTTACTTTAAATCTGACAACGGTGTGGCATATGAAGAATGGGGGTCACATCACCTTCCATACTCTGAAGTGCCAGTTATGCTCTTCCTTCCCAGCAGCTGAATGAAGTAGTGGAGAACAGAGCAAGAGTTGAGCCCTTGCTCCTGAGCAGGGCACGGGGTATGTGTGTGCAGAAAGGTACCCATACAAAAAAAAACACTGCTCAACCCAATAGGGGTGTTTTCTGTCACAAAGCTACAGTCATGTTGGGGCATTTATTTTCACCAACTGAAACCATCAGCAGATTACCATCTTTGGCTTAAATCGTTGACTTGGTATATTGCAAAGTCAGAACTTCATGTAAAGACAGCAAACCACCATGAGCCAGGCAGTTCAGGAAATGTAGAACCCATCTGACAGGTTTCCTCTAAATCAGTGGTCAACACACGGCAGCCCCTTGCTTGCTTTTATCTGGCCTTTGGGGGTAGTGTTAGCCACCAATACCAACCATTGGGGCATAATTCCCCTTACTGACACCATGAATGGTCACAATTTCTCCCCCATTACACCAATGATGTGGCACTAGTCCTCAATGACACCACATAATTCCTCCAAATAACACCAACAATGAGGCCCGATGGGGCACAATTCCTCCCTCTGAAACAAAAAAAAAATGGGGCATCTTTTTTTTTCCCCCACTGATGTTGGGACCTTTTCTACTCCCACTGGCCACAGTCCAACACTCCCTAAAGTCTGAAGGACAGTAAACCAGCCCTTTGTTTAGAAAGTTTGGTGACCCCTGCTCTAAATTAAAGAACCCAAAACTCAATAAAATCTAAGCCAGCAATATATAAAAAAAACTAATCAAAAGGTTCCAACCCCTCACCAGGGCCATCCTAATAGCATCATGTGCCCCTTGGGAAAGTAATGCCTGAGGACCCCTACAAGTCTGCCCCAATTTACACACCTACTCAAGCATTAGAGACTAAATAGTTCATAGATTTGAACATATATTTCTTAGTACTTTACCCACTTGCACAACACCCCTGTAGATATACTGCGGCAGGGGAGATGCACTGTGCCAGATCATGTAACTAGTATGCGATTGGACGCTTCTGGGACTGGAGGGGGCATGCGTGGGTGCCCCTGCTCGCTCCCGCTGTGGTCACAAACAGCAGGAGCCCAGTGGCAGATACCAGACTCAATACCAGTCGATTGTTCTGTACACAGGCCGAACAGCAATCTGCCTTTGCAAACAAAGTCAGATTGCCGCTATGTAAACAAGGTAGATTGTCATTCTATCAGTAGGGGTGGCATTAATCCTGTGTTCCTGAAAAGCAGGGACATGGATCTATACCTTCCCTTAGTAAAAGCACCTCCCACAGTATACAAGGACTGGCTAGGAACACATTTAACCCCTTGCTTGCCTAATGTTAACCCCCTTCCCAGCCAGCATCATTAGTACTGTGCAACAGTGCATATTTTTTAGCACTATCAGACCCCTTTGAAACTGGGGTGCTTTTCAGGTGTTTTTGCGCTTGAAAAGCACCTCCGTCTCCCCAGTGTGAAAGCCCGAGTGCTTTCAGACTGGGGCGGTGCGCTTGCAGGACGGGGAAAAAAAAAAAAGAAGTCCTGCTAGCAGCATCTTTGGGGTAGTGTGGGAGCGGTGTAAACACTGCTCCCAAATCCCCCTGCCCATTGAAATAAATGGGCAGCTTTGTCGAAGCTCTTCAACAGCATTGCAACACGGGCGCTTTTATCCCCTTATTCAGTCGCTAGCAGGGGTTAAAAGCACCCCTCCAGCAGGCAAAAAAGCCGATCTAACAGTGGTAAAGCACTGCTGAAATTAGTGTCACTTTACCGCTAACGCCAGCACCGCCCCAGTGTGAAAATACCCTAAGTGTCACTGGTCCCCAAAAAAGTGTCAGTATTGGATTTGTCTGCTGCAATATCAGTCACGCTATAGTTTGTAGACGCTATAACCTTTGCACAAACCAATCAATATACACTTAATGTGATTTTTTTTTTTTAACCAAAATTTGTAGCCAAATACATATTAGCCTAAATTGATAAATTCGATTTTTTTTTTTATTTACTGGATGTTTTATAGCAGAACGTAACATTTTTTTTGAGGGAACAGCATTGCATGACCACGCATTTGTCAGTTAAAGTAATGCAGTGTCGTATTGCAAAAAAATTCCTGGTCATAAAGGGGGTAAATCTAGCAGAGAAGGGGAGAAGCAGAAGGGAGGCTGTGGTTGGTGGGTGGAAGGGGAGAAGCAGAAGGGAGGCTGTGGTTGGTGGGTGGAAGGGGAGAAGCAGAAGGGAGGCTGTGGTTGGTGGGTGGAAGGGGAGAAGCAGAAGGGAGGCTGTGGTTGGTGGGTGGAAGGGGAGAAGCAGAAGGGAGGCTGTGGTTGGTGGGTGGAAGGGGAGAAGCAGAAGGGAGGCTGTGGTTGGTGGGTGGAAGGGGAGAAGCAGAAGGGAGGCTGTGGTTGGTGGGTGGAAGGGGAGAAGCAGAAGGGAGGCTGTGGTTGGTGGGTGGAAGGGGAGAAGCAGAAGGGAGGCTGGTGGGTGGGAGGGGAGAAGCAGAAGGGAGACTGGTGGGTGGGAGGGGAGAAGCAGAAGGGAGACTGGTGGGTGGGAGGGGAGAAGCAGAAGGGAGACTGGTGGGTGGGAGGGGAGAGCAGAAGGGAGACTGGTGGGTGGGAGGGGAGAGAGAAGGGAGACTGGTGGGTGGGAGGGGAGAGAGAAGGGAGACTGGTGGGTGGGAGGGGAGAGAGAAGGGAGACTGGTGGGTGGGAGGGGAGAGAGAAGGGAGACTGGTGGGTGGGAGGGGAGAGAGAAGGGAGACTGGTGGGTGGGAGGGGAGAGAGAAGGGAGACTGGTGGGTGGGAGGGGAGAGAGAAGGGAGACTGGTGGGTGGGAGAGGAGAGAGAAGGGAGACTGGTTGGTGGGTGGGAGAGAGAAGGGAGACTGGTGGGTGGGAGAGGAGAGAGAAGGGAGACTGGTTGGTGGGTGGGAGAGAGAAGGGAGACTGGTTGGTGGGTGGGAGAGAGAAGGGAGACTGGTTGGTGGGTGGGAGAGAGAAGGGAGACTGGTTGGTGGGTGGGAGAGAGAAGGGAGACTGGTTGGTGGGTGGGAGAGAGAAGGGAGACTGGTTGGTGGGTGGGAGAGAGAAGGGAGACTGTGGTTGTTGGGTGGGAGGGGAGAGAAGGGAGACTGGTGGGTGGGAGGGGAGAGAAGGGAGACTGGTTGGTGGGTGGGAGAGAGAAGGGAGACTGGTTGGTGGGTGGGAGAGAGAAGGGAGACTGGTTGGTGGGTGGGAGAGAGAAGGGAGACTGGTTGGTGGGTGGGAGAGAGAAGGGAGACTGGTTGGTGGGTGGGAGAGAGAAGGGAGACTGGTTGGTGGGTGGGAGAGAGAAGGGAGACTGGTTGGTGGGTGGGAGAGAGAAGGGAGACTGGTTGGTGGGTGGGAGAGAGAAGGGAGACTGGTTGGTGGGTGGGAGAGAGAAGGGAGACTGGTTGGTGGGTGGGAGAGAGAAGGGAGACTGTGGTGGGTGGGAGAGAGAAGGGAGACTGGTTGGTGGGTGGGAGAGAAGGGAGACTGTGGTGGTTGGGGGGGGGGGGATGAGACTGGAGGAAGAAGAGTGGAAGAGACGAACAAAATCACACCAGAGCAGTGTGAGACTAGCGATGTCCTGTGGAAAGCAGATGTGCTGAAGTCATTCAAAGCAAGCCCCCCCCCCACTTTACTAATTGTTTATTGTTGCAACATTTAGAAATTTTAGTTGTGATCTCTCCTAATTCTGCTATTCTCCAAATGTGATCATTGTGTTTTCTACAGAAACATTTTTTGTTGAAGTGCCTTGGTATCGCCACAACAAAAATTCCATCTACTGTTGAGCAATGAAGATTACATTATTTCTGAAAAAAATCACATATTCATACAATTGTTCTCAGATTTTGATCTCCAGTGTATATTTGCTTTGTGACTGCGACAAGAATGATATCCCCAGTTGCATTTGGCAGGGCCTACCGCTCATATGCAAACCATTTAAATAAATAAAAAATAAATAAAATAAATAGGGTCCATGCTGCAACTTCCCCACAACCAATGCATGTGGCTGTGCTGGGGGGGTACAGCATTTAGGGCAGTTATGGTGAACCTTGGCACCCCAGATGTTTGGTTAATACGTTTCCCCATGACGCTCATGCAACCTGCATTGTAGTTGAGCATCATGGGAAATGTAGTTGCAAACATCTGGGGTGCCAAGGTTCACCATAACCGATTAAGGGGGTTACAACAGGTGGTGAGACGGCAACATCGCCTCATCGCCTGTCAAACACACAGATTGCTTTTCAGAGGAGTGGCAGTCTTTCAGTCTCAGAGCAGAAGAGGCGAGGGAGGGACATGTGCATTTCATAACCTGTATCCTCATTTCAGCTGAGTCTGGAGATAGCAGGCAGAACAGATGATGGTGCCACCCACTGGACCGCAGCCCACTCAGCTTTAGTCCCCATATGCAGACTGCAGTAAACATCTAGATCAGTGATGGCCAACTTTGGCACCCCAGATGTTTTGGAACTACATTTCCCATGATGCTCATGCACTCTGTAGTGTAGTTGAGCATCATAGAAAATGTAGTTTCAAAACATCTGGGGTGTCAAGGGTCACCATCACTGCCCTAGATCATTGGAGCTGGCCCTAATGGGGTCACATGCTCACCTTGGCAGTGCCCAGAGATGCTTACTTGGTAAGACAGCTCTGCCCCTCACCACTCCATCCGAAAACAAGTTTTTTGCTTTAGATACAGAATGATTGCCGTTCATTATTTATGTCACAACAGCCATTGCTTTTTTTTTTTACAATCACATACATTCCCTATAATAAAAGCAAAAATTTCAGTGTAAAATGACTTTCAGTAGGAAAAAAAATGTATAAAAAAAGCACAACTTGTTAAATGGCAGTCTTTTTATTTGTAGATTACAATTGAGATCAAATCCCCATGGGCTACTGGTTCTTAGCACCAGGATTCTACAAAAATAAAGACACTTTTTTTAACTTAAACTTTTCATAAACGTATAACTTAAAAATTGTCATTTACGGAGAAACTTGACAATACTAGGTAATGTTTAATGCAACAAAAAGAAAAATAAGGAGACCCACCCCATGCAATGTGGCATTTGGTTCTAGAGAAATGCTTACTAGGCATGCTCTCTAGCTGGGAAAGCCACACTTTGGGTTCATATGAATAAAGTCACATGAGGACAGCTTGGCAGCTGTATTGGCCAGTTTTGTAAGCCACGATCGCCCAATCAGAATTAATACACTTGCCTGAATTGTGTGACTGTTCCACAATTTACGGCAGTTAATAAAGGAACAATTCTGGGGTAACATGGGACCTTCCATTGACAACTTTTTGAAGGTGCTGTCACTGTCCTTCCATTGCTTGACTCCACAGGAATTTGTACACCCAATATGTATATACTCACCCCGGTTCAGTGACTAGTGCACCTTTAACAAGTCCACAATGGTAGCTGCCATACTTCTATCCTGAGCAATGAGCGATATTTCTGCATACAGGACCCCTTTTACCTGGCTGCACTGTAACCTCAGTGCTAAGTGCTTTGGAAAACAAAAAATGAGGGGTAAACTAAGTGCCTGCCACCCTTAACGCTTTGGTACAGTTTCCTCATGTCAAAAGCTTGGATGGTACCCCCTCAAAAAAAATAAATAAAAATTAAGTGTTTAATGGTGAGCATATCACTCATCTGAGTGCAGACCAAAGGGCATTAAAACTCCCCCTTGCAAAGGGGAATGCATTCCTTCCAAAACAAAAAAAGTGATTGGTAAAGAGTAAATCGAAAGATTTTTTTTTTTGCTAGGGGCACAAAACATAACTGCTCACCTTAACTTAAGTGCCACATACCATGCCCCCCCCCCCATAGTCTCAGCATTGATCATTCCTCATATGCACAAGCTTGTGTCAAGTCTGCTCTGTGGCTTTATACAGTGTTAAATGGATGAAAAGCAATGGCAGGATTTAAGCCTGCCTGGCGCAGGGTTACAGGACTGCTACAATGCATCAGGGAAGAAAACTTATGGAAGACAGGTCGGTCTAGGGACATGAGAACCCCCTTTTTCTGTCCATTGTGGTTGCAGAGGTCTTCACACTCTCCCAGTGCCGGCCCTCTGCGTCGCCTGGGTTCTTCGAGGAACTCCACCACCCCTACCTCCTCTGAATCCACCACGGTAGCTGCGTCCTCGGCGGAACCTTCCAGAGACCCCAAAGGTTTCAGTGTTGAGTTTTTTCTCCTCTGCCCATGTAGTTCGTCTAGAAAGATGGAAATCACTGGAAAATAAATAATTTTTTCTGAAAAGCTAAAAGTTTAACATCTCTAACTGCATGTCGACCAGCCGTCGCAGTTATACTGCAGCAACATGGCTCGGCTGCATGAATCGCTGTCATGGTACGTCGGTACTATAGACGGACACTAGGGGGCTCGTGCGTGCCACCGGAGGCGTGCGACCTCCGAAGCCAATGCGAGTGCCCGGCGGTCTCAATCACCGCCGGGCTCCCGCGATCGCTCGGGGCACACGGAGAACCCGGGACTGTGTGTGTAAACAGTTTCCGGTTCTCTGAGGGGAGAACTAACAGATCCTTTGTGCATACAGAGTATGAACAGCGATCCGTTAGTTTCCCTGCACAGTCCGATGTGGTCACAGTCAGTTGGAACACTTCCTAGGACACACATTAACCCCTTCACTGCCCCTAGTGTTAAGCCCTTCATGGCCAGTGACATTTTTACAGTAATCAATGCATTTTTAATCACACTAATCGCTGTATTAATGCCAATAGTCCCAAAAATGTGTCAAAATTGTCTGTGTCCGCCATGACGCAGTCACGATAAAAAAGCTGATCGCTGTTACTAGTAAAAAAATGAAAATGCCATAAAACTATCCCCTATTTTGTAAACTAACTTTTGCGCAAACCAATCAATGTACGCATATTGCAATTTTTTTTACCTAAAATATGAATACATATCGGCTTAAACTAAGGGAAAAAAACATTTTATATATACATTTTTGGGGATATTATAGCAAAAAGTAAAAAAAAAAAAAAAATTGTGTTTTTGCAAACTGGATGCTCTTTTTTTTTTTAAAGCGCCAAAAAAAAAAAAAAAGGTGATCAAATACCACCAAAAGAAATCTCTATTTGTGGAGAAAAAGGATGTTGATTGTTTAAGAGCCACATCGCACAACTGCGCAATTGTCAGTTGAAGCAACAGTGCCGAATCGCAAAAAAGCGCTTTGGTCTTTGGCCAGCCAAATGGTCCGGGGCTGAAGTGGATAAAACTGCTTCAACATTGCACTAACAAATGTGTGACAAAGTCGTACATGCGAGTGCGTTATTAAAAGCCCCCAACTGCTCCTCCAAACTATGCCAAGCCAAAGAAAAAAAAAATAAAAAAATGTGTACACCAAAAGTAGAGGCACTGCCATACATAACTGCCACATAATACACAATTCACCCCCGTAGAGCTCTGTATACAGTTATGCCACTTATGTATTGCTCAGTGACAAACCCCCTCATTTTCAGGTGCTAGTTGACACAAGACCTTTATCTGTATATAAAGCCTCAGATCTAGATCAAGGACAAAGGTCTATATACAGTGTCAAGTCATGTACCAAAAATGGCCGATCATGGCATTCGGGTGCTCTGATCCTTTTCTGTTGCACTAGAACCTAAAGGTGGCCACAGGAAACTGTTTTCCAGGGTAAAAGACAGCACTTAAAACCCTACCTGGATATCATCTCCGAGGAAATGTTATCGAAGAACGACTTGGACCGGTCATAGTAAATATTGGGTCCCAAAGGTTCCTCCTCCGGGTTCCCGTCACTATTTTGGGTCTCCACACCAGAATCTCCCTTCTCTTCCCCCTCCTTCTCTGGCTTGTCATCTGTAAAGATTGGTATTTAGGTATGGACTATTATCTGGAAAGAGGGTGCTCAAAAGATTAGATAGATAATTACCTTTGAAGTTGAGCTTATCTTTGAATTCTTTGTCCAGTTCCTCACGATTAAATTGAGCATTGGCGCTCTCGAAATCAAAGTCTCCATCAAATTTTATGGTGTTCTCCTTGATGGTCGTTGGGCGGTTTTGACCCCGAGAACGGTTCCTCGTCCGTCTGTTACCTATATAAAGGCATTGCGGAACAGGATTAAAGCTTTGTATTTGTCCATATTAAGAGAAGCCAACTTCTTAAGCTAGGAAACAAGTTTCTGGGCTGAACCCAAAGTTGTTGGACGTAAGTTAATAGCCCAACAGTGGTTGTAACAACTGCTCTTAACTCAAAGTTTGTCTGCATTAACCACTGCAATGATTGAGTGTGTGAAGGGTGTTGGAATAAATTTACCTATCTGCATTAGGCATTGTGCTCAGCTTCCAAAGAACCAAAAGACCAGTATTAGAGCAGATCTGCACTGGCACAGAAGCTGGTCTTCATTCACTGGAGACTGCTGACCTCAGCACTGACTTAACCACTTAAGGACTGAGCCTCTGAGATTTGTTGTTTACAAGTTAAAAACTTTTGCTAGAAAATTACTTGGAACCCTCAAACATGATAAACATTTGGAAAAAATACACTTTTTAATAAAAAAAAAACCCGTAAAGTTGCCCAATTTTTATATTGTCAAAGATAATGTTACCCAACATTTCACGCTTCAAAATTGCACCCGCTCGTGGATTGGCGACAAATATTTACCCTTAAAAATCTCCATAGGCAACGTTTTAAAAAATTCTACAGGTTGCATGTTTTGAGTTAGAGGTCTAGAATTATTGCTCTCGCTCTACTGATTGCAGCATTACCCCACATGTGTGGTTTGAACCCCGTTTTCATATGCATTCGCTTCTGCGCGAGCGCGACAGGACAGGGTGTGTTTAAAAAAAATTATATAATTTTATTTTATCTTTTTTTATTTTTACACTGTTCTAAAAAAAAAAAAAAATTGTGTCACTTTTATTCTTATTACAAGGAATGTAAACATCCCTTGTAATAGGAGAAAAGCATGACAGGGCCTCTTAAAGCAAAGTTCCACCCAAAAATTGAACTTCCGCTTTAAGGGACGGAGACTCCCTGACATGTCACATTTGACATGTCATTTTTTGGGGGGGGGGGGGGCGGAAACTCTTTATATCGCCTCTTCCCCCCCAGTTTCAGCAATCTGGGACATGTCACAGGTCCCAGATGACTGCCCGGCCAGTCACAGCATGAAGCCACAGCCAAGCGCCCACAGTGACAATTCCGGCGCCGCAGAGAGGGGGAGATGAGGGGCTTTGTTCCCCCCGCATCGCTGGACCATGGGACAGGCAAGTCTGTTATTAAATGTCAGCAGCTGCAGTATTTGTAGCTGCTGACTTCATTTTTTTAATTGGAACTCTGCTTTAAATGTGAGATCAAAAAGACCTCAGATCTCATATTTACACTAAAGTGCAATTGAAAAAAAAAAAAATGGGTTTTTAAGAGCATGGGCAGAAGTGGCGTTTTGATGTCGCTTCCGCCCTGCAATGATATGGAGACGGGTGGGGGCCATCTTCCCCTCACTCGTCTCCATACCCAACCAGGAGAAGGATCAGATTGCCTCCGCCGCTACCGACAGCTCCGGTAGGCGGCGGAGGGCACTGGAGCGCGGCGGGAGGGGGGCCCTCTCCGGCCACAGATAAAAAAGTGATCTTGCAGCGAATGCTCTGCAGAGACCACTTATCTGAAAGCAGACTGCCCGCTGAAGAGGATACCGGGGTTATGGCAGCTAGTTGCTGCCATAACGATATTCCTCTTCAAAGTACAAGGCCAAATTCACCATAAAAAAAAAAAAATTATGTATGCATGTATGTATGTATACACACCTTTTTGCAGGTGTAAAAAAATGTTTGAGCCTGGAAAGCATTGCACCCACAATAGTCTAAAGATCCCCCCCCCGCCTGTCACAACAGGGAGCCGGTTGATTTGTAACATGTTACCCCGTGAATATTGGTGAAACATGGTACAAAAAGGTGAACGCAAAATTGCTTTCCAGGAGACACATTTATGAATAGTTTAACACTTCCAACCATCCTGGGAGCATCTCCTACACTTACCATCCTGCGACTACAGAAAGTGATAAGAATCATTCAATATGCCAATTAGGGGGGGGGGGGGGGGGGGGGGGGCACGCTTCCCGCTAATGGGCAGGTCAAAAGTTTGCTTTAGGAAGGTCAACCCATAAAAGCGAAGTTTGAATTAAATTAGGGCAGTGCTACATAAATACTTCATTATGAATGACAAAGCGGAGCTCCACCCGCACCAAAATTATTAAAAGTCAGCAGCTACAAATACTGCAGCTGCTGACTTTTAATAAATGGACACTTACTTGTTCCTGGTTCCAGCGGTGTCGGCAGAATGTGACGAGCGACCGCTCGTCTCTCAGCTGCCCCGCCGCCATCCTCTGTCAGGGAATCAGGAAGTGAAGACGCGTCTTCACTGCCTGGTTCCCTACTGCGCATGTGCGAGTCGCGCTGCGCATCTTTATTGGTCCCCGCTGTGTCCTGGGAACTGTGTTTCCCAAGACACAACGGGGCATCTCCGGATAATTTGTCACGGAAGTGGGTGCAGATACCTGCATTATACAGGTATCTGCACCCCCCTCCCCCCTGAAAGGTACCAATTGTGGCACCGGAGGGGGGGGGGGAGGAATCCGATAAGCGGAAGTTCCACTTTAGGGTGGAGCTCCGCTTTAAGTCTTGAATTTAAAGAGGTTCTTCACTTTGATTGTAAAATAAGTAAGTCGGCTACATTGGCGGTGTGGTTCTCAACCTCAGTCCCCAAGTACCCCCAACAGGCCATGTTTTCAGGTTTCTCTTTAAATCATTATCAATGACGTGGTATTGATAAGAGCTATTTTATTTAAGGGAAGTTCCCAAAACATGGCCCGTTGGGGGTACAAAAAAATAAACAAACGACAAATGTAACCTAAAGATCAAATGTTTAACTGTTGTCTTCTAGAGGGCCATTCTTTCTCTGTTCACTAGTACAGCTGAACCTTTGTGACCCCACCCGTACATAGCCCTCAGTGACCCCACTAGTGTCACAAAGCCTCACTGCCTTGAAAAAAAAAATAATAATTACCTGATCTCCGTCTGGGGGGTCGTCTGTTCTCGTCATTCACATTGTTCTGTACCTGTGTAGCAGGAGCTGGTACTGAAAGAGGTAGAAGGAACTTAAATGTAGCGTAGAGCTGCACACAACTGACATTTGTTGCAAGTGTTAGTGCCAGTATAGTCAATGAAGAAAACTTGGCTAAGAAACGGGCCACTGACTGAAAAAGCAGATAGTCCTGTACTTTGCATGTTATCAAATAAGGATATGCATGAACTGGGACTTGAGACTAAGCTAGAATATGGTTATTTAGGAACCTTTCCAGTAGACCCAATTCAAGCTTATGTTGGCTTTAGAAAATGAGTAAGTCTGCTGCCACAGTGGCCCACACATGGGCCTGATCACAACCATATTCTGAACAGGTACGTTTTTACACTCTACACACCATGACACCAGGATAAACAATTTTTTTGTGAAGCATGAGCTTTGAGTTTAGATCAAGTCTAAATCGGGAACGGAGAGGTATCCATGTTCTCTCACTAGCTAAAAAGACCTCAACCTGTGGCAAAGCATTTCAGTGGCAATATAGATCACTGCACCCTCCTACAAACAGTGGAAAAGCCTTTTCTATTACCATTAATCTGTGCAGGTGGTGGTGCTGGTGCCTGGCCCAATGCCTGGCCCGGTCTGTTCCCTCGCTGGCTTACAGGGGGTCCTTTGGGCGGCTGCATCTTCTTCTGTGCCATATTCTCCATCGGACCAGTCTGAACCGCTTGTTCCACCATTGGACTCCTCCGTACCGGGACAGATGGGAAGCCTCCTCCTAACAAGAAAGGTAGTTCTTTAGGATAATGAAATGGAAGCACCAAGTACACTTAAATGCAATTTCTTAAAGCAAACCCATCGAGCGGCGCAAACCCTGCCATTACAGAAAAAAATCAATACCAATATGGGCATCTAACTGGTTTTGCAGTTTTAGGAAAGCAACCCTTATGGATTTTCAAGGTCTCTAACCAACACATCTTAAAGAATTGTGACCAGCATGGCAACTCAACAAGTCAACCACGAAACTGAATCAGGCATATGCAATTAGTGGACCTCCAGCTGTTGCAAAAATACAAGTCCCATCACGCCTCTGGGTGTCATGCTTGTGGCTGTCAGTCTTGCTATGCCTCATGGGACTTGTAGTTCTGCAACAGCTGGAGGTCCACTAATTGCATATCCCTGGTCTAAATCCTAATAAAGGAAGGGGGGATAAAAAGCGCTTACGGCTGTCACTACACACCAAGAATAATTTGTTCCATTTAGTGACAAAGACTTGCCATTTAAAAAAAAAACAACACAGCCTGCTCCAAACTAATGCTCTCTGAAGTCCCCCATAATCAACTACAAGTACAGCTTCGGGTCTAGTTTTCACAGTTTTACCAGATTTCTAAATCACTGTAGTAGACCTTCAGTCCCAAACCAACAACCTGCATGTCTTGGGCACCTTTCACGTGATCAGATTTTCCAAGCAGACCTGATTGGAAGGTCTAAGCATTCCTATGGACAGGCAGATGTAAATGGACTTGTTAGTTTACACCCACCTACTTTTGGCTCCAATCTGTCCACCAAAATGGAAAGGGACACGTTTTTTCCATTTAGGTGGATTAGACCAGAGGGTAGTTGGTGTAAATGGACAGAGCAGTCCATTTAGTCCCAGCCGGCCATAGAGCAGAGTGGACTGTGTTCGCTCTGCAGAAAGGTGAGTGGACAAGGATGTGTCATCCACCTGCTCCAATCAGCAGGGGATCTGTGAGCGGATTGGAAAGTAATCTGCCCCGGGTGAAAGGGGCCTTAGTCCTGCACAAAAATGCCCTAGCTTAGTCACAGGCTACATTATGGGAGCGGCCAATTGCAGGTGAGACAACGACACCTGTGCTGGTTATATCTGCAGCATGGATGTTATCAGTGAGCTGGAAATCCAACAAGAAGTTGGTTAGTCAAGCTGAAAGCCATTTAAAGTACACTTTAAAAAGGCTACACAGGTAAACACATACCAAAAGATATAAACTAATAAAATAATGGTGCCCAGAGTTAGAAGTATAATAGAGGTTTATGATAAAGAATTGTTAAATCTGCTCCCAGAAAAAGGTGGAGGAAGGGGTAATGCACCCCACTCACTTGGCTCATGGTCAGTAGCCACAGCCATTACAATAAGCTGCAATTAGGCAGGGGTCCATACTGGAAACATCTACAGTGCACACTGCCAGTAGACTGACCACAATTACTCACAATTTGCATCTTTTGCACAATTGTTTGCCATTCAGGTAGAGTCTATTCATCTACAGCATGCAGTTAGGGCCACACCATTATCTGCAATGTGCTCAGGTTATACAAGATGTTCTGTGGTCAATGGGTCTACTTTAACCACTTCCAGCCCAAGGACATCATACGACGTCCTGGACTTTAAGTGGAGATATCAGATTCATTAAGATATTTTTCAGGCGGCAATTCTGTGCACCGTAAAATCATAGTGGCAGTTCAGCCGCTTGATTGTTCTTACAGGCGGTGGGAGGGGGACATCTGCCACCCCCCATCCGGTGCTTCTCCGGGCTTGCCTGTACGATTGGCGAGCTGGAGAACTAATCAGTTGCTGCCGGAAGTTGATCAGATTTCTGGTGACCAGATGGTAGTCCCCCAGTCATCTCTATGACCCTCGGAGGCTCGGGTGCAACATTATGACGTCACGTCCAGGCCGGCGGATGTAAACAAAGCCAGGGACTCGGCTGGAAAGGCAGAGAGTTCATTTTTTGATCCGTCTTTCCAGCCTGGAGGAGAGATATGGGGGTCTTATAGATCCCACATCCCTCCATAAAGAGGACCTGTAACACTATTTTTATTACAAGGGATGTTTACATTCCTTGTAGTAGGAATAAAAGTGATCAAAAAAGTAAAAAAAAGTGTATAAAAAAAATAATGTTTGGGGGTTCTGATTTTCTAGCAAAAAAATTAAGATTTTTTACATGTAGGAGAGAAGTGCCAGAATAGGCCCGGTATGGAAGTGGTTAAATTGAATCAGTGGGAGGGGGAAATAAAAATTTTTTTTAAAAAAAAGGTGCCACTTAAAATTACATCCAAAACCACATGAATAGCATGTGGAGGGGTTGGAACCTATGTCAGGTTTTATTGGCGAATTACCCTCTGTTCAGTCACCAGAACAGGAAGGGGCAGACAATCTCCAGTGTGGAAACTTTTTCAGGTGATACCCAAGGAAATTTTCTTCACTTGTGCCTGTGGTACAAGAGAAATTTCCTCAATGAGAGACTAACAAACCCAAAGCGTTTTAGCTTGAGATGCCCCTTTAAAGCCAAATCTAAACCCCAACTAGGCAACACCAGGTACCGGTAATTGTCCATCTCATACTGGTCTAAAAACTGCAGCCCTTTGCTTGCCTTTATCCAGCCCTCGGGGCACTATTCTTCCACTTTAAGGGGCACCATGCCTCCCAATTGATGCCAATGGGGGTTTACTGCCATTGATTCCAGGAAAAGTTCCTCTCCCGTTGGCCAAAGCCCAGTCCCCCTAAAGTCTGATTAATAATCTGGCCCTTTTGTTTAGACCCCTGTTCCATCAAATGCAATTTTTGCCTTCAGTGTTTTCTGCACATCATTGCTCTGGGAAGGCTTCCCAATGACAAAAGCGGACCATGCTTGTGCAAGGTTAGCCCAGCAATAGTCTTCAACAGAAGCACATCTGCTAAGAAAACACAGGAGCCCCAGTGTATTCAAACAATAAATGGAAGTGTGAACAAGGACCATCATGCCAGATCAGTTCTTTTCTACAAAAGTTGCATATTAAAAAAAAAAAAAAAAAAAAAAAAAAAAATGTAGACCCGTTAAAGCTTATGCTATGTTGGTGGTTGGGTTTAGACCAACTTTAATGTAAATGGCAGGGGCCTCACTGATGGGTTGCCCCAACCAATTTGTACACCACCATTACAGGTTTGAGGTGGAGAGGTCCGCATCAGGAGCCCCAGCACCACAAGCTTTGTTGGCGATAGGAGTTGAGAAAAAAATATAAATCATGTAAAAGCAAAATCAGCTTAAAAAGTACCTTAGAAGCAAGTCAAAGCAGTGTTAAATCTTTATTTTACTTGCTTCTGAGGCTATGTACATGTTATCTGGGAGGCAAGGGTTTTTCTCCCCACAGGCTGACATGATTGAGAAGGTTACATGATGACCAAAAAATGTTGTTTTCATAATATTGTATATAACACAGCTGAACGATTAAAGACTAAAAATGAAGTTAGTCCACATTAGTTAAACCAGCATTGCACAAGCATAAGTACAACATATTCATTAGAACAGCTATACAAGCGTTCACACAGGTTTCAGACACTCGCGTCATCTTGAAGGACAGCTGTACTTTTGGTACAATTCTTAGCAGACCCCCCCCAACCCTGAGGTATAGCCTTAACAGCCCAACACTTTGACCCCCCCCCCCCCTAAACTAGCAATCTCAATCGGTCACACGGTATACAGAATCAACCATGCCTCTTTTGAGCGCATGCACATTGAAGCCACATTCACATGGGCAACCATCTAAGGGATATGCACTTATTACCGCAGGTTAGTTGAACTACATCCTTGGCAAAATTAGACTGGCTGGAAAATTCCTGATAAGTTACTCAAAGAAACCGGTACCTGAAGCACAAGCATTTTAGTAGGACCATGTGAGCCCTATGAGTATCTAAAGCCAAACGTGAGTGTTTTGGATAGCCTAGGGAAGTATTAAAAGCCATCAAGTTTTAGTGTCCTACTGGGCTTCACTTTGGTGCCAAAACCAACAGGAAAATCCCCAAGGGAAATGGTCTTCGTTGTCACTTCAGTAAGTGGCCAAGTTAGAAGACTTGGCAATTTTTTGTTCCGGTATCTCCAAAAATGGAATGTTTTCTCATTTCCAGTCCTGACTAAAGTGGTTACCAGGGCAAAGACGCTGAATTTCCCCAGTGAACACAGCAATAAAGTATGGTTGTCAACCCTTTCCCACTATCCAAAAATCAAAGTTTTGGCTTTAGATACACTAAGAAACGGCTATTGCAGGCGGCAACAAAGACCAGCATACAATTTTACAAGCATGAGGTTAGCTGTATACTTTCTACAGACTTAATCATTACTCTATACTAGAAGCTGGCAAGGTCGCAGGCTAATGAAAATTGCAATGAGGCCTATTGCTGCTTTAGACATCACAACAATGCTACAGCTAATACTACCTTTATAGCTGAATTTCAAAGCTTTTCAGTAGAGGTGTAGAGATAGGTCAACCTGCAGACACTTATGCAGCTCTCAGGAACTGGTCAAATAAAAGCTGACCATACACAACCATAGATCTTAATGTTTCAATACATTTGCTTCAAAAACAATTGTTAGGCACAAATCCATGGTCAAATACAGTCCTATAAAATTATTTTCAACCCAAACCACCAATTTTTCAATTACTGTGCCAGAAGTATTTCCCAGGAGGGCTGAATCGGCTGGGGAGCAAATGCCGTTCAAGCTACAAAGATGAACCTGTTATTTTACCAATCATGATCTGGGAATACTACCCTGACCTGCCATGGCATGGCTACTATGGAGCATCCTACTTTCCCTGTTCAATTTATATTACCCTGTTTCCCCGAAAATAAGACCTAGCGTGATTGTCGGTGTTGGCTGCAATATAAGCCCTACCCCCCAAATAAGCCCTAGTAAAAGTCCTTGTAGGTCTTGTTTTCATGGTAGGGCTTATTTTCGGGAAACAGGGTAGGGCTTATTTGGTGGGTAGGGCTTATATTGCAGCCATCACCGACAATCACGCTAGGTCTTATTTTAGGGGAAACAGGGTATGGACAAAGCAAGAATGGGAAAACCAAAAACACCATGGTGACAGAACAGAGCTTAAAGAATTACGGTTTGATAGAACATGAAAAACAAACCAACTCCTGCACTCAAGGTGAATGTTCCAGCAGTTGAGGACCTTATGACTGACAACTTTAAGATGGGTAAGACTTTGCAGATCCACTGCAGAACACGAGATGGATTTCAGTTACTGATACTAAAATTAAATTTAAAATTTCACTAAGCTTTGGTCCCTTCATAAGAAAAATGCTGTTTGATTTAAAGGTACCGGACCTGAAAAAAACTCAGCCAGCATCTAGGAATAAAGGTCTCCAGTAGAGTGGTTATTAGGTTGGAATCTAACAGGTATTCTGGGAGGTTAGAAACACAAAATTCGAGTCACCAGACCATTAAGTCATTGATTCTTCTGGATAGGTGGTGGGAATATAATCTTTTAGGTGACAATAAAACAAAGCCTTGAAAATCTCATTGACAAATAGTACTTTTCTTTAATGCAAACCTAATTTATTAAGGCACCAAAACCATCACCTTGTACAGTGGTCTCAGGCATCTGAATTCCTTAATTATTAAAACTAAGGGCCAGGCTGACATTTGGAAAACTCAACCAAATCTTTTGAACACTTAAATTGCGACATACTGCAGAGTATTTGAAACCAATGTTATCCATACTGGACTCTACTTTAAAGTAGTAGCCCAGTTTTCAGTTTTTTCCAGGCAGACTGGGGAAAGGGTGGAGGTTTCACCTATCAGACAATGCAAGGGAAAATTTGAAACTGGGACCCAACAATCCGACTGGGTTGTAGACTTTGCATAAAAAAGCAGCTTGCTGTTAAACCTTTTAGAGTCGGCACCTGCTGGTCCTTGAAGGGGTTTAGAGTGTCGGGAGGTGAGGGAGAGATGGTCATGTGACCACCATGATTGGCCATCACATTATCAGAAAGCTTGTGATGGCAAGCAGTGAATGGGAGCTTTCTGATAGCTCTCGGGAGCATGCTTTCGGCACAACTATGGGCGCTATTGCACGCAAATATGCAGCCGCTCTGCACCAAGGCCCGGCCTCATGGGTGCACTCAGCACCAAGCGGTTAAAGATTTTAAGACTTCCTGTGAAACAGTTGTAGGACAAAGTTAAGAAATCCTCAACAAAGCCCAAGATAGTAAAAACCCAATACGGAAACCTGATAGGAGTTCTAATCCTTCACCCACTATACAAAATGAATCATGTTTTGGGCTGGGCATACTAACCCCGCTTTCCACATTTGCCCTGAAATTAGTTAATCTACCCAAACATGCTCTACCTTTGGAAACTTCACTCCATAATACCACCAGAACAAAACATCTGGCTCCAATACTACTGACAAAACAGTTGTACATATTTGCACTAGACACACAGATTAAGCAGGGAGGTGGGTTAACAAAACACTACTTTAAGCAAGCAGCTAGACTACTCCCAGTGTCCAATTTGTTTCAACCAGTGAGCAGAAGATGAATTTAAGACTTGTACGTAATTGCACACAACGTGGGTCAAACCTAGGATAAGATTTTGAGGATAGTTGGACTAAACATGTTTTTTAGAACTGTCTATAGCCTTCTTTAAAGAGAGACACATCCTGCCCATTTAGGTCAGCTGTGACTCATCCTGTCCAACCCTTACCTTCCACTCCAATGGCCACCACTGTAAAACCCCAGGTGCTCTGAGTATTGGGAAGCCCATATGTTAACCCCAAGCATTACCACATGGAGGGTTTTAACTGCTTTCCTCAGACAGTGGCTGACACTAGATATGCCGATGGCTCAGATGTTGGAACAGCGATAGGGCTAGCAAAAAAAAAAAAAAGTATGAAGTGGCTTGGTTGGTGCATTTGTGCAGCAGAAGGCTATGGACTAGTTGTACAAAATTATAAAAATCCTTGAAGTGCAGAGATGAGGTAAACTACATAAAGACAAGGTTAGTCCACGAGGACACAACTTCACTGGCTTCCCAACTGATTGGAATCTGAAAAATGTCAAAGCATGACTGGACAACATACACAAACTAGTCTATGCATGCAAGGGCTACAGGGACGATCACAACAGCATGCAGAGCGTAACAAACACATTGGCCATGTTACCCTTTGAGGCGAGGTGCGGAGGCTCCGCCAGTATGTCAGGATCCGCCAGGGCAGGCTGTGGAGATGGGGAAGAGGAGGAGCTGGATTCCGCGGCTGAGGCCGAAGGACTTACCAGCTTCTCTGCATGGATAGGGCAAAACATTAATCAAACAGGTCATTAACACAGCAGTGGCTTTAAGCATCAAGATCACATGAGGAACGTTGACAGACAGAATTGTCCATTTCATTCTCAAGCTTACACAGGAATTATGATAGTTGGCATTTAGGAAAAAAACTCGAATTGTCCTCCGACTTAACAGCCTAACAATGTCTGTCTATAAAGTGAACAAAGCCTTTAACATTTATGCTTTAAGGGGCTACAGCTTTTGGGCTCAGATACCTATGCACTATGACAGCTGTTATCAGTAGGACAGGCTGGTATGCAAGTTGAAATTAAAGAGCTGCACCGCCGAGAAAAGCCAAGCAGCTCAGAGCAAGCTTCTGGGTGCCATCTGACTAGCTGGGGGTGAAAGGAACGTTTCCTGCAATGGCTATCAACTTTGGCGCTGGATGCTGGGACTGACCCATGTCAATTCATCCTCTTAAGGCAAAGTACATTTCATCTAAATGGAGCTTCTTCCAGCATTAGCAGGGTTCAGCTTCACTTGTTAAAAATTCTTGTAAAACGGTACCAAGGTTGGTTTTAACATTGTCACTTCCATGGTCTTTACGCAAGTTATGCTATGACAATAGGCATTGTGCACAAACAATTCGGGGACAATTACTGTTAGGTCAAAATTAAGGAATCTTACAATAGTCATTTTCCATGTAGCCCAATTTGTACATTCTTCACAGATACCTAAAGTGACCAAGTCTTCCCCTTTGAACTACAGTGGCTAATGAGTCTTCAGGATCTGACACTTCCAGGAGTGTCAGAATCCTAGCTCTATTGTACTCTTTGGCTCCATCTGCTGACCCATGCAAGGCCACACAGGAGGCACCAGGACCCACAGCGCTCAGCTGGAGACCAGCCACTCAGCAACGTGTCAGAGGCAAAGATCACTTAACCACTGTAGCTATTCAAGATGGATAAGACTGGCAGAAGACACCTTTTTTGAACATTTTTAAAATATTCAGAATCTGACTTTACAAAGACTTACAAGCCAAATATTCTGACATTTCAGGGAATGCAGCCAGAACGCCTGAAAATGATTGAGATTACAGGATCAAGCACACTTTCCTGTAGCAGTGTTGTCACCCTGGTACAGGTTATAACACCCACACTCATCTCCACTACATAGGGGGAGCAGTTTTGTAGTTCATCTAAAGATAGTTGGGAAGGCCAACATTTTCTCTGTATTTGCAGAACTTATACTAGCACTAGACAAGGCAGCCACAACTTCTAAGAACTGGTACCATATATACTCAAGTACAAGTTTTTCAGCAAATTTTTTTGTGCTGAAAATGCCCCCCTCGGCTTGTACTTGAGTCGAGCACTTTTCTGCAGCAGAAAATTACATTTTCCGACCCTAATTTGGGGTCCCGTATCTCGGGGTCACTTAGTGCTAGGAACCCCATCTTTGTATAGCACCAAGTGGCCCCGAGATACGGGGCCCCAAATTCGGTTCGGAAAATGTCACTCTGCTGCAGAAAAGTGCTTGACATATTCCGACTAGACTTTGGGGCCCTGTATCTCGGGGACACTTAGTGCTAGGATGGGATTCCTAGCACCAAGTGACCCCGAGATACAGGGCCCCAAAGTCGGTCAACTTTGTCCATCTGCAGCATTGTCAATTCGGGACCCTTTGGGTCCAGAGACCCCACATTTTGGCTGCAGCTAGGGGGCATTTAGGAACCCTTAACTACCAAGTTTGGGGGACCTATGGCTGCAAATGGGCACAGTGAGGCTGCAAATAGGCATTGTTGACCGTCTTTTCCACTTACAGTAGCTGCGCATTTCTCACCCTAGGCTTATACTGGAAAGAATACGTTTTCCCAGTTTGTGGTAAAATTAGGTGCCTCGGCTTATATTCGGGTCAGTTTATACTAGAGTATATACGGTAATACAAAATGTGTTACATTTGTGCTTATAAAACCAATTTTTTTACTTTTTGTCTGAGCTTTTAATATAAAGCGGATACAGTACTGATTAATGCAGAGTTGATTTGACCTGGGCAATGGGTTGTCAATGACCCCTGGACATGGGAGGATTGAGACCTTCCGATCCATCATTTTGTCACGACTGGCCCCTCAGTTACTGCAGGGTTGCACTGACACTACTACCATTTGCCATCAATACAGAATTTCAGCTTTCACCGCTGTCATTTTTATTATTTTGTAGCTGACCCAGAACAAGCAGACAGCATGGTCAGGACACTTCATAAACGTGTTCTAGGTCAGGAAATAACCAAGCAACGACACCAGGACAGCTAGGAATGCACTGATACCAAGATTTGCATCAATAGAAAATGAAACGGCGCAAATCGCACTGCAAAGAATTTCATGCGATTTGAACAGGAATGTGTTGCGATTTCCCCCGCTCTGCCCCAGACTGTATATAAAAAAAAAAGGAAAAGCGCCATCTAGTGGGCTATTAAAAATGTTAGCACTGACAGTACATAGTACACACAGTACTCACCTATCTTTATAGGTGTCCCGCCGATGATAGCAAATCACAGCCACTGAAGGAGATGTAGAGGTGGTCTACCCCCTAAGCTGACATCACTTCCGCTCTATACCCACAGGGTCCCGGAACTTCTCTAGCCCTGTGAGCGCCTCCAGTGGCCGTGATTTGCCATCATCTGTGAGACACCTTTGAAGATTTTGCATGTGGCCAGATATGTACTGTGAGTTCTAACATTTTAATAAACTGCCCACTAGATGGCGATTTTCCCTTTCTATATACAGGAGCAGTGGGGGGGAGAATCGCATGCAATTCAGACAAATCACACCAAATTCCTGTTCAAATAGCATGCGATTCTTTGCGCCAATATTTGGTGCAAAGTATTGGTACTCAGTATTGTATGTTACTTGACCAAAAGTATCGGTACTCACAAATAAACTTGTATCAGTGCAACCCTAGGGACAGTTGCACCTTCACAAACATGTCCAACTAGGGAACCTCCATATTTGTATCCTGCAGACTTTATTTTAAAAGGAGTTCCAGGGAAACTGATCCCCTATTAAGTAAATTGATGCTTTCTAGATTGGGCTTACCCTCCATTTGCAATTTTTCATGTTGCATGGGGTCACGTTTCCCCCCAGTTTTCTTTAAAAGCAGCCACAGCTTGAGTACAATATCCTGCCCCCTGCCAATATGCTGTGTGCAGAAGCAGTAGTCTCTCTGCCGAGGCCCAATAGCCGACCCCCTAGTCAAAGCTTCACCTCTCCAGTTACCAAATCGAATGCTGCCTGTTGATTACAGAACTCTGGTTCTGACTCTGGGGAAATGCCAGACCTCTACGGAGAGGCCACAGCTTCCACAGAACAAGTGCCCTTCTCTGCCCCATTAAGCTACACACCACAAACAGGATGGTGGTCTCACCATTTATAAAGGGCATATGGGCATATAGTGAGGACCCTCTGTGTACCTCTGCAGGGAAGGAGATGACAATTTTTCCAGGAAACCCCATTAATGGAATTTATTACCAAAAATCAATTTGTCAATATTTTACTCTTCTGTAAGCCCACATTGACAGGCAAGTTCAGATCAATGACTCCCAGCAATTACCAATACTGGCACTTACCAAGGCCCAAGGATGCAGCGTACTGCTGGCTAAGGAGAGAGGAAGCCGCCAGCTGACCATAGGATGGCATGCCACGGAACGGACTGTAAGGCACGGACTGCTGGTAGGACGATGTTGAAGCAGAGCTCAATGATGACTAAAGAAAAGGGTAAGGAAGACAAAAAATCTCAACTCGCATCAGTACTACAGTAGAAGGAAATATAAATAAAAAATAAAAAAAACACATCAACGCTCAAGAATCAATTTTAACTGCTTACTTGCGGCCCTTTTTATAAATTGGCATTATTCACTTTAAAGTGCCTTTAAACTTGCTAAAAAAAATAAAATTTACTATTTTAAAAGGTAACTACTCTTCATAACAAAAATTCCCCAACTGGACTTCACCCCACTAATGATCACCTATATAGGGTACGATAACCACCCTGTGTTGTCCTCTTACTACCTAATCACCACACAGCCAACTTCAAGCCAAGTGCAAAACCTTGCCAAGTCAACCAAGACCATTTTATATATTTAGTCTCCTCCTACTGTACCCCAAAACACAGCCTGACCAACCGACTCCTGCAGTCTTCATGGCTTGGCAATCTCAGACCCTGCAGGTTTCACAAGGCGGAGATCTATTCTCGTCTCCTGCAGGTGACAATGACGTCCCACCTTCACTTTGTGAGACAGCGCTTCGTTTGTCTCGCTGCTGAAGCCTATAATTATCTTGTTGCTGTCGGGAATTCGAGGACAAGTTGCATAAACAGGGACTAGATCTGGCATCAGAGGGATTAAACAGCTGCTTGCTCCAGTTCTATATTTTACAAGATAAAAAATTTAACCCATCAGCCACCCAAATCTAATTGAACAGGAATAATTTGTTTTACTATGAAGCAGTTAGGAGCCCAAGCTTCACAAGAGCTCAGGCACAAAAGTGAGCATGTACTGTATTCCCTATATCACATGTCAAACAAAGCCCGAAGGCTGACATTTGGCCCACCAGGTCACGTGACCCTCATACGCAGCCGTACGTTGTGGAACGTTATTCCTCACTCCACTCCCCGCTGTCGCTTGTAAACACAGAAGCCTTCTGTTTACAAGGGACAGCTTTTCTCTGGATCTAACAGATCCCTGCATGTACTCTGGAGCAGGCAGAGATCTCTAAAATCAGAGAGAACAATCTTCTTGCAAGACAAGACAGAGCCACTTACACAGGGAGGTCCTAGAACCAGGCCAGGTAGGAGAGAGTAGAGATGTAATGAAGCTTTGCAGTGGGTGTTGGGGTGGGCATAGCATGTCCCTGCACCCAGCGCAAACACGCCGGCCCCCTGCACCCAGCGCAAACACGCCGGCCCCCTGCACCCAGCGCAAACACGCCGGAATGTAGCTATGACTAAGCACTGTTAAGTGTGAAACGCATCAGCTCGTTTGTCCCATTTTTTGCTGTGTCTTGTATCTGTTGGACTTTTTACAAATAAGGGCTATATTCCAGAGTGCGGATGTCCAGAACTTCCTTTTTGCCTCATGTTGCTATATGCTTAGCCAGCACCTGGTGTTCCAGTTCCGAGGAGAGTTCTAGACCCACATTTCCACCTGGAGCAGTGATCCCCTTCCCACTCTGGAACCCTGCACTAGAGCTGCACGATTCTGGGTAAAATGAGAATCACAATTTTTTTGCATAGAAGATAGATCATGATTCTCACGGCGCAGCATCATCTTTCACAAAAAAAAAAAAAAAAAAAAAAAAAAATCGGGCTAACTTTTATTCATTGTGTATTTATTTGAAAGACCGCTGGGCAATACAGTGTGACATAAAATATTGCAGCATTTGCCATTTTATTCCCTAGAGTCTCTGCTTATATATATATATATATATATAATAATATATATATATATATATATATATATATATATATATATATATATATATATATATATATATATATATATATATATATATATATATATATATATATATATATAATGTTTGGGGGTTCCAAGTAATTTTCTAGCAAAAAAATATTGATTTTAACTTAAATCGGGATTCCACCCTAAAGTGGAACTTCCGCTTTTTTGAACCCCCCCCCCCCCCCCTCCGGTGTCACATTTGGCACCTTTCAGGGGGGAGGGGGGTGCAGATACCGGTCTAAAACAGGTATTTACACCCACTTCCGGGCATAAACTCCCACGGGAGTTTACGCCACTTCCTGTCCCGGCGGGCTGTCTGCCGGGACACACACGGGTTCCAGCAGACAGCGCTGACGATTCTCATTGCGCTGCGCCACTCGCGCATGCGCAATAGGGAACCCGGAATTGAAGCCGCAAAGGCGACACTTCCTGATTCCCTCACCGAGAATGGCGACGGCAGCAGCAGAGAGCCGAGCGATTCACCGACATCGCTGGAACCTGTGACAGGTAAGTGTCCATTTATTAAAAGTCAGCAGCTGCTGGCTTTTAAAAAAAAATAAAAATTCTTCTTAGGTACAGTCCCACTTTAAGGAACAAGTGTCAGAAAAAGATTGACTTTAAGTGGTTAAAACTTCCTGCATTTACACACAGAAGTTTGATCTAAGGAGGAACTTGGCTACAATGTTTCATGTTGTTACAAACTTGGCAGACTGCCCAGATTTCATCTTTACACACAGAAGTTTATCCTTTTGATCTAAAGAGGAAGCATTAGTTACAATGTTTCCTGTTAAAAACTTGGCAGACTGCCCTGATATTTTCTTTTAACAGCTGATAAGTCTCTCCACTTGTTAAATGAAAGAATCAGCAAACTCTGCATTGGAAAGTCAGGGGGGTTGAAGGAGAAAACAATTTTTAACAATTGTGTAGCTCTACCCTGCACCCAGCGCAAACACTCCAGAGCCCTGCACCCAGCGCATAGGGCACCCTAGATATAACTGGCCCTCTGCGGGGAACCATACTGCTAGCCAATGCAGACTGCAATAAAATTTAGTTTGAAACCCCTGTACTATACGCTTCCCCTAGTGAGTCAAGTGTCTGCTGCACTGAAATCCCAAGCCATGTTTGTCAGCCCTGCCTAGTCCTTGACTGGACTGTGGTACACAACCCCAGACTATGGATATGTCCCAATTCTAACTGCAAGGTGTTCAATAGACCATCAGGGGAGAACCTTGTTAAGGCTGACTACACTGACATTGATCCTGTAGTGAGATATTAATACTTACAGGTATGGTAGGACACTACCCCCCCCCCCCCCCCCCCCATAGTGAAGTGCTAGGAACCTGACTGCCAAATCACCAGGTCTATGCACTGTCACATGGGGAGCAAGGAGGAGCTTACAGAGCCCTGTGCAGGTTACAGCATTCCAGAAGTCAAAGCTTGCGTGTGGAATACGGGCATGCTCTGGCACAAGGCACACACACACACACACAAAGTACCAAGCACTTAAAAACTGGTAGCCACTCAATTAGCATGCAGTTTAGGAAACCATCCCATGTAAACCCCTTGTGTAGTTGCCACATACCTGGACAATGGCTGGATCCTGGGGCAAGGCATGCTGGGCCTTAGGGGGTTCACACACCGTAATATCTTTGATGTCACTACCCCTGAAGATGATATATTCATAAACCTCTTCACGAGGGGGTGCTGGACGGTCAGTCGGACGGTCTTCAGTCCCAAAGGATCGTACTGTAAATAAATCAAAAATATTGTTCAGGAAAGAACTAGTCCTCCAAGTCCACTATATAAAAAATGTCAGCTCTTGCCAAGGCCAACAGGGATGACTGGGTGGCTATAGACTAACCAGCTTTTGAACACCTATGCACCAGGCTTATTGCCCAAGAGGCAATGCTGTGCAGTATTACATAGTCATCAGATGTCAGCTGTGCACCCAGATCAGTGACATATCCCTCATTAGTTATGAGTATAGCAATGTGCACACTGACAACCAACTTGTTCCACTTATAGGATGCATGTAATAACCAGGGTATCCTTGCAAGGAACTAGTTGAATGTTTATGGCTTATCACAAGGGCAGTCCACCTATAGCCAACTGACAAGCTTCCAGAGCAGTCTATAAAAGTCAATCTACTGTGCAGCACAAGGCCTGCATCCTCAACAGATGAGTAGGACCCAAAGGGCTCCTCATATCCACACGGTTAGGGCCCCCATCTACATAAACTTTAAATATTGTCTCTAGCCCCACTCTATGTGGTCATTGCCTTAACCGGGGGGTTCCGAATACTCCGGCTCTAAAGTATCACATTAGTACCAGAGTCAGTAAAGGTACAATGACCTTGCACATTCTCAAATCCTGCAGGAAAGCCGTTACCCAACTGTTGGCGATTAACTTTGCCAACAAGAAAGTGAAGGTTTTATAAATTATACCAGAGTATTAGGGTTGCTACTTTTGGGCACCAGACATGGCCCCAATTAGGGACCATGTCAGTGAGATCAGCTTAAAGCAGAGTTCCACCCAAAAGTGGAACTTTCGCTTTAAGCACTCCTCGCCCCCTGACATGCTACATTTGGCATGCCATTTTTGGGGGGGGGGGGGTGTGCCTTTTTTGTGGGACTTCCTGTCCCACTTCCCATCTTCAGCCGCCTAGGCCACTCCTCTCGCCCTAGGCGGCCCCTCACTGCCAGCAATCTTCTGGGACACAATTCAGGTCCCAGAAGATCGGCTGGCCAGAAGTAGAGTCCAGGACCATGGGGGGCAGGTAAGTGTGTTTATTAAAAAAGTCAGCAGCTATGCTTTTTGTAGCTGCCGACTTAACTAAAAAATGAGTGGAACTCCGCGTTAAAGGGGTTGAAACCCTCATGCTATGCATTAAGGGGAAAAACCTCATGCTGAAGCCCCCCAATTTGACTTACCTGAACGCTGTCATTCTTGGGCCAGGAACGAGCATACCAGCTCTAGCTGGCGTCTCGTGTCCCGATTGGATAGATTGATAGCAGTGCAGCCATTGGCTCCCGCTGCTGTCAATCAAATCCAATGACCCACCCCCGAGTCCTGCATTCTGTGTGAATGGACACAGATGCAGGACTCGGGAGTGCTCCTGCACAGGTGTCCACCTTAGGAGAGCGCTTCTCTGACGCAGACACTCGATGCGGGGAGGAGCGCCGCTGAGGGACCCCAAAAGGAGGATCGGGGCCACTGTGCTAAACAAACTGCACAGTGGAGGCAAGTGACTTTTTTTAACAACCTGGGTTATAGTCTCCTCCCCTCCCTCCCATCCAGGTCACATGCCAATGCAGTTTCCTCCTGCAGGGCCACCGTTGGTATGCCCATGGCTCCAACGTCAGCTCTTACAGATCTTAACAGGACACCTCCATTGGCCAGCCAATGGGAATTGGCCACATCCCGCAAGCAGTGATGTGGACACCTAGGACTGCACCAGATGGGAAATCGTAAGGGATGATCTTGTGACCTCAGGTTAAGTGAAAACAGGTATTAGATCTTATATTTCACAAAACTAGCAATTTGAAGGGGGGGGGGGGGTTTACATTCATACAAGAGGACTAAAAGGATGCCAAGCCTTCAACAGCTTCAAGATCTGCAGGGCACTGCATTACCAATTAGGAGCCCTGTCCCAAAGTCTCAAGGACGCACTATACAAAGATTCATAAAGCTCAGTATTTCCTTGGGGGTCCCAACACAACAGCCCAAAGGAGGATCTAACCCAACAGGACTCCGTCGCTCAACAGCCTTAAGATCTGCAGGGCAACGCATCATTAAGGAGACCTGTCCCTAAATATCAAGGGGAGTACGTAGCAAGATTCAGAGGGATCTGGGAGGACCCAACATCTCAGGATCTGCAGGGCAACACTACCAATTAAAGCCCTCTCCTAAGCTCACAATGGCTTCTTGGTCCCAAGCTTCAGAGTGCTCTGGATCTCCAACCCAAAAGGCTTCCATCGCAGGGGGCTCCAACCCCCAGAATCTCAAGGGCACTCTGATCTTCTGGCGGGCACCAACCCAACATCTCAAGACCTGCAGGGCAACACAACCAATTAAGAGGACTGACCCAAGGTCAAGGTGGCTTCGTCCAAAGAGTGCTCTGGGTCTCCTGGATGGCTGCAACCCAAAACCCCAAAGAGGACTCCAACCAACAGGCCTTCATCCCACTATCACATGGGGGCTCCAACCTTAAACACCCTCAAGATATGTAGAGCAACACATTACCAATTAGAAACCCTGTCCCAAGATCTCAAGGGGGCCAGCCCAAGTTTCAGAGGGATATGGATCTCCTGGGGGGGCTCCAACCCAAAAGGCCACCATTCCAACAACTCAAGATCTGCAGGGCAACACTTGACTGATTCCAGTCCCAAGATCTTAAGGTGGCTTCGTCCAAAGATTGAGCGATCTGCATCTCATGGATGGCTCCAACACAAAAGCACAAAGGACTCCAACAAGCCTTCATCCCAAAAAAATCACAGAGGGGCTCCAACCCTAAACAGCCTCACAATATGTAGGGCAACACATCACCAATTAGAAAACCTGTCCCACGATTCACAAGGATCTGGATCTACCGGGGCTCCAACCCAGCATCTCAAGGGGGGGGGGTCTCTAACCCAACATCCCAAGGGATACCCAAACATGCATCCATTCCAACATCTCAAGATAGGCAGGGAAACGCTACTAATTAAGAGCCCAGTCTCAAGATGGCTTCAGCCAAAGATTGAGTGTTCTGGACCTCCTGGATGGCTCCAACCCAAAAACCAAAAGAGGACTTCAACCAACAGGCCTCCATCCTAAAATTACAGGGGTCTCCAAACCCACTAGCCTTGATCTGCAGGGCAACACATTACTAATTAGAAACCATGTCCCAAGAACTAAAGGGGGCTCCATCCCAAGAAATTCTTAGGGGTAAGGATCTCCAGAGGGGGCCCCAACCCAACATCCCCGAGGGGGAAGGGGGAGGCCCCAACCCAACATCCCCGAGGAGAGGGGAAGGGGGAGGCCCCAACCCAACATCCCCGAGGAGGAGGAAGGGGGAGGCCCCAACCCAACATCCCCGAGGAGGAGGAAGGGGGAGGCCCCAACCCAACATCCCCGAGGAGGAGGAAGGGGGAGGCCCCAACCCAACATCCCCGAGGAGGAGGAAGGGGGAGGCCCCAACCCAACATCCCCGAGGAGGAGGAAGGGGGAGGCCCCAACCCAACATCCCCGAGGAGGAGGAAGGGGGAGGCCCCAACCCAACATCCCCGAGGAGGAGGAAGGGGGAGGCCCCAACCCAACATCCCCGAGGAGGAGGAAGGGGGAGGCCCCAACCCAACATCCCCGAGGAGGAGGAAGGGGGAGGCCCCAACCCAACATCCCCGAGGAGGAGGAAGGGGGAGGCCCCAACCCAACATCCCCGAGGAGGGGGAAGGGGGAGGCCCCAACCCAACATCCCCGAGGAGGAGGAAGGGGGAGGCCCCAACCCAACATCCCCGAGGAGGGGGAAGGGGGAGGCCCCAACCCAACATCCCCGAGGAGGAGGAAAGGGGAGGCCCCACCCCAACATCCCCGAGGAGGAGGAAGGGGGAGGCCCCACCCCAACATCCGAGGAGGAGGAAGGGGGAGGCCCCACCCCAACATCCGAGGAGGAGGAAGGGGGAGGCCCAAACCCAGCATCGAGGAGGAGGAAGGGGGAGGCCCAAACCCAGCATCCCCGAGGAGGAGGAAGGGGGAGGCCCCAACCCAACATCCCCGAGGAGGAGGAAGGGGGAGGCCCCAACCCAGCATCCCCGAGGAGGAGGAAGGGGGAGGCCCCAACCCAGCATCCCCGAGGAGGAGGAAGGAGGAGGCCCCAACCCAGCATCCCCGAGGAGGAGGAAGGGGGAGGCCCCAACCCAGCATCCCCGAGGAGGAGGAAGGGGGAGGCCCCAACCCAGCATCCCGAGGAGGAGGAAGGGGGAGGCCCCAACCCAGCATCCCGAGGAGGAGGAAGGGGGGGGCCCCAACCCAGCATCCCAAGGAGAAGGGGGAGGCCCCAACCCAGCATCCCAAGGAGAAGGGGGAGGCCCCAACCCAGCATCCCAAGGAGAAGGGGGAGGCCCCAACCCAGCATCCCAAGGAGAAGGGGGGGCCAAGGAGAAGGGGGGGGCCCAACCCAGCATCCCAAGGAGAAGGGGGGGGCCCCAACCCAGCATCCCAAGGAGAAGGGGGGGCCCAACCCAGCATCCCAAGGAGAAGGGGGGGTCCAACCCAGCATCCCAAGGAGAAGGAGGGGCCCCAACCCAGCATCCCAAGGAGAAGGGGGGGCAACCCAACATACCAAGGAGAAGGGGGGGCAACCCAACATACCAAGGTCTGCAGGGCAACACTACCAATTAAGAGCCCTGTACCAAGCCCTCAAGATGTCTTTATCCCAAAAGTGAGTGCTCTGGGCCTCCTGGATGGCTCCAACCCCCAAAAAAACTAAGAGAACAGGCCTTCATCCTTACATCTGACAGTCGTCCCCAAACCCAATAGTCTTCTGCAGGGCAACACATTACCAATTAGAAACCATGTCCCAATATCTCAAGGGGGCTCCATCCCAAGATTGAGGGGTACTGGATCTCCTGGGGGCTCCAACCCAACATCTCAAGGGAGGGGGGGCTCATACCCAACATATTAATGGGGCTCCAACCCAACCTAGAAGAGGCTAAACTTGGTCAGTAAAATGGCCAAGCCTTTCCTTCTGTTATAAATAAATAAAGAGGGTCAAGCCTTGAGACACCATGATGGCCTCCATCTTTCCTGCCCACCCAGGGCCCCAGGACTCGCTGTGACCTGTAGTCCCCCGGTTGCAGAGTGCCAGCACACAGGTTAATAACCCCAAATACCATCAAGGCCTCCAGGGCTCTCCTGGGGTGACAGGGCTTTGTCCCCGCCCCCGAGCGGGCTCCAGCACCGAGCCCGGAATGACGTCATCCCTCCGCAGGGAGACCCGCTCCCCAACCGGGCACACGCCGGTGCCCCCCTCCCCCAGTGACGCACAAGCAGTGCACCCCCTCCCTCCCAGGCCCGGGGCCCCTGGCTGCACCTTTGGCTAGGGCCACAGTGGAGTTCTCGGTGTCGATGGTGTAGAGGATGCCCTCATAGCGGATCTGCGCCTTGGAGATCAGGCTGATCTTGCTCCCGATGTACGGCGTTCCCGAGCTCATCCTTCCAGTCTTCTCAGGCAGTCCCCTCCACACACCTTTCCACCTGCGGAACCCCCCCGGACTGCGAGGCGCCGCCCACTACCTCCATTTATAAACCGCGCCGCCGGGCCCGCCCATTCACACGCCGAGGGGGCGGGGCGCCCCCCTCTTGTTTCTTTACTGCGCACTCTTCTGTGCGGGTCTCTCCGGGCGGGTGACGTCGAATGCGCTGATTGGCCGTGGCGGGCAGACTAGGCGAGCCTCGGCAACGAGTGACGCGAGGACACAGCTGGCGCCAGAGTGACGGCATGTGCAGGGGGCGGCGGCCATGTCGTAGGTGGGAGTGTCTGCCAGTGTGATGGGCGGGTCACAGGTGTCACCGGGGTGTGATGAGGACCTGTCATCCCTGAGCTTTGTCACCGATAGGATCACATGGGCTTATTAAAGGGAACTTGTCATCTCTGAGTGATGTCACCGATAGGATCACATGGGTTTATATATCATATCATGTATCTATAGTGCAGAGGCTGATCAGTCATCCTGAGAATCACCTGAGAGTCGTCCTAGGAGCAGGGGCGGACTGACCATTCGGCCACTCGGGCACTTCCCGAGGGCCCCGGGCCACTAGGGGGCCCCATCAGGATTGCCAGCCTCAGTAAAACCAGGGACAGTATGTAAAAATCTGTGTTTTTTTTTACACCTGTTTCTGAAATGTCCCTTACCGACATCCTTTTGGTCTAAAAATGCAGAGATTATAGCTGCCCCACCTCTCCAGTACCTTCTCAGCCAATAGAAACATGTCTGTGTCTACGTGTACATGTGTATACTGTGTGATTGTATACTGTGTGTGTGTATACTGTGTGGCCCCATAATTTCCTATTGCCCTGGGGCCCCATGAGTTGTCAGTCCGCCCCTGCCTAGGAGTTGACCTGAGAGTCAGCCTTAGAGTCATTATGAGAGTGGTCCTAAAGGCCCTGGGGGTCACCTGAGAGTGAGAATGGACCTGGGAGCCATTCTGAGAGTCACCAAAGAGTCGTCCCGAGAGTCGTAATTCGAGTAATTCGACCCTCTGCCTGACCCACAAATGCACACAAGGAAACGCTCGTCAATACTTATGCGAAAAAATAAAACACTACACACCCAATCGCAACCTCCGATCTAACAACCAAAACCTCCTCCTCATTCCCAAATCCCGGTACAAATCAAGGGGAAAATAAAGATTTGCAGTCCAAGGACCACGGCTATGGAACGCTCTACCTACGAACATCCGCTTGGAAGGAAACCATCGGGCCTTCAGGAAAAAACTTAAGACCCACCTCTTCTAAGAAGGAATCAACGTAGGTCGGATTAAGCGCCTCAAGGCAATTCAGTTTGCAGTTGCAGCGCTATACAAATCATTCATTTATTCATTCAGAGTTGACCCGAGAGTCATCCTGTAAGGCTGGCCATACATTATACAACTTTTGTCTATAGATTTCCTTTAGATTTACCAAAACCATATAATATGAGGTCAAATCTAAACACTTTCAATTTGTATGCAATCAGGCAGGCCCTTGTACTACACAGATGAAGGTAAATCTAAAGGAAATTGAATAAGAAAATTGTATGGTGTATGGCCAGCTTAACTCATCCAGAGATTTGTCAAAAGAGTGGACTTGGAAGCCATTCGGAGAGTCATTCTGAGACAACCTGAGAGTTATCCAGAGATTTGTCCTGAGAGTTGACCTGAGAGTCGTCCTAAAAGTCGTCCTGAGAGTTGACCTTAGAGCCATTCTGAGAGTTACCGAAGAGTCACCCTGACAGTCATAATTAGAGTCATCCTGAGAGTTGACCCGAGAGTCATCCTGAAACTCATCCAGAGATTTGTCCCAAGAGTGGACTTGGGAGCCATTCAGAGAGTCATCCTGAGACGACCTGAGAGTTATCCAGAGATTTGTCCTGAGAGCCATCCAGAGATTTGTCCTGAGAGCCATTCTAAGAGTCACCCTGAGAGTCGTCCTGAGAGTCCACTTGAGAGTCATAATTAGAGTCATCCTGAGAGTTGACCCGAGAGTTATCCTGAAACTCATCCAGAGATTTGTCCCGAAAGTCGACTTGGGAGCCATTCTGAGAGTAATTCTGAGAGTTGACCTGAAAATTATCGTAAAAGTCATCCAGAGATTTGTCCTGAGAGTTGACCTGAGAATCCAGCGAGAGAATTGTCCTGAGAGTTGACACGGGAGCCATTCTGAGAGTCACAGAAGAGTTGTCCTGAGAGCCATATTTAGAATCATCCTAAGAGTTGACCCGAGAGTCATCCTGAGACTCATCCAGAGATTTGTCAAAAGAGTTGACTTGGGAGCCATTCGGAGAGTCATTCTGAGACGACCTGAGAGTTATCCAGAGATTTGTCCTGAGAGTTGACCTGAGAGCCATCCAGAGATTTGTCCTGAGAGCCATTCTGAGAGTCACCGAAGAGTCACCCTGAGAGTCGTCCTGAGAGTTGACCAGAGAGCCATCCAGAGATTTTTCCTGAGAGCCACCGAAGAGTCACCCTGAGAGTCGTCCTGAGAGTCCACCTGAGAGTCATAATTAGAGTCATCCTAAGAGTTGACCCAAGAGTCATCCTGAGAGTTGACCCAAGAGTCATCCTGAGAGTTGACCCGACAGTCATCCTGAGAGTTGACCCGAGAGTCATCCTGAGAGTTGACCCGACAGTCATCCTGAGAGTTGACCCGACAGTCATCCTGAGACTCATCCAGAGATTTGTCCCGAAAGTCGACTTGGGAGCCATTCTGAGAGTCGCCCTGAAAATTATTGTAAAAGTCATCTGGAGATTTGTCCTGAGAGTTGACCTGAGAATCCAGCGAAAGATTTGTCCTGAGAGTTGACACGGGAGCCATTCTGAGCGTCACAGAAGAGTTGCCCTGAGGGTCGTTCTGAGAGTCATGATTAGAGTCATCCTTAGGCCCCTTTCACACTTTTGCGACTTCAAAGTCGTGTGATTTTTACCGCGATTTTGCCACGATTTTTGCCGTGATTTTAAGGAATGCCGGTGTAAGTGGCATCAAAATCAGACCAAAGCAGTGCAGGGACTACTTTGAAGTCGGAACGACTTGAAGTCGTACTAATATGAATGGCTGTCATTGGAAATCATGGGGAACGACTTGTCATGCTACTTTGCAGTCCCAAATCGTGGGACAAGTCGTATAAGTGTGAAAGGGGTCTTAGGGTCAACCTGGGAGTCACCTGAGATTCGTCCTGAGAGTTGACCTAAAAGTCACCTGGGAGTCGTCCTCCTCTGTACCTTTTTTATAGTGTCAGTTCCCCCCCCCCCCCCCCCGTGTTCTGTGTTGGGGTTCTCCTTGCTGTCGGGGACGCTGTGCCCTCCTTCCCTCATACAGGTGGGGTGGGGTCAGAGGTTCTATGGCCATCATAGTATATGGAGGTTCGTTCTTTGCAAGCCCCACCCATTGCTGACCACTATTCTACCTATCTATTACCAGCAGATTTCATGGCTATACTCTCTACAATCTGATTGGACAATCTCCTCTATATCTATTCAGAGGGCACACCTGAAACATCCAATCCACTTGTATGTAACCAGGCAGATCCCCACCCTACAAAGCTCAAGGGAAATCTAAAGGTGACCCTACACTCTGCAATCTGATTGTATAATCTCCATCAGATCCGATATGAGGTTCTGCCCGATTAGACACTAATTGGATTGTGAAGGTGTGTGCCCCTATTACATTGTTTTGGTACATTTAAAGGAGATTGTATAGTGTCTGAGGAGATTGCACAGTGTATAGTTTATGTCCATCTTAAAGGAGATTGTATAGTGTATGGCCAGCTTAAAGAAGATTGTACAATCAGATTGTTTAGTGTATGCTGGTTACAGCCCAGCCCTGGCATATATGTGTACAGTGGAGGTTACACTAATACTCAGTGATTGGGAAGTGAACGGAGAAGCAGATGAATGAGATCATCTCTCTGTCACTCTGCTCTCTCCTCCTATCAGCATATTTCTTTATGACACCTGAGCATTGTAGTGAAGTTGATTGGCTCTTTGTGCTGTTCTCCTTCTCCCAGCCTGAGCTCTGCTGTACAGAGAATAAGACAAGAGGCCGATACCAGGTCAGAGTCAGCTCCATACACCGCTTACATCAAATAATGAATGGAGTCAGTGGAGTCGGCTTTCACGTGTCCTGAATGCCCTTAAAGTGGAAGTAAACACCCCCAATTACAGACAAGGAAGCTGCCATCTTAGTCTCTGTTTGATCTGTAGTCGTCATGGTGCTGCACATGTGATCAGCTATGACACCAGTGTTTTGATGGTTTGACAGTTCAATTGAGAGGACAAGCAACTGTGACAGTATCATTTACAGTGTGCCTTAACTGTTTTGGAAAACCGTTACGTTTGTGGGTTTAGTTCCATTTTAATGTCTATGGCCCAAGTGAATGTTTTCTGTCATGTGAGAGAGATGAATGCAGGCATGTCAGTTGCTTGGAAGTGAAAAAATGTCAGAAGTGACAAAATGTCAGTTGCTTGAAAGCAAAAAAATGTCAGTTGCTTGGAAGTAGAAAAATGTCAGTTACTTGGAAGTGCAAACATGTCAGTTACTTTGGAGGCAAAAAAATATCAGTTGCTATGAAATAGAAAAAATGTCAGTTGGTTGGAAGCAAAACAATATCAAGTGCTTGGAAGTAAAAACATGTCAGTTGCTTGGTAGTAGAAAAATATCAGTTGCTTGGAAGTAGGAAAATGTCAGTTGCTTTGAAGCGGAAAAATGCTTTGCTGTTTCCAGTTGCAGTACTTGGGAGGGCACTAACCCAGAACAAAGAAAGCCAGAAAGAAGTCAGAGTTGATTACCTAGTGGAAAAATTCCAGTTGCTTGAAAGTAGAAAAATGGCAGTTGCTTGGAAGTAGGAAAATGTCAGTTGCTTGGTAGTAGGAATATGTCAATTGCTTGGAAGCGGAAAAAATGCTTTGCTGTTTCCAATTGCAGTACTTGTGAGGGCACTAACCCAGAACAAAGAAAGTCAGAAAGAAGTCAGAGTTGATTACCTAGTGGAAAAATGTCAGTTGGTTGGAAGCAAAAAAAATGTCAGTTGCTTGGAAGTAGAAAATGTCAGATACTTGGAAGCAAAACAATGTCAAGTGCTTGAAAGTAGAAAAATGTCAGTTGCTTAGAAGTTAAAAAAAATGTCAGTTGCTTGGTAGTAGAAAAATGTCAGTTGCTTGGAAGCAGAAAAAGGCTTTGCTGTTTCCAGTTGCTGTACTTGTGAGGGCACTAACCCAGAACAAAGAAAGTCATAGTGGATTACCTAGTGGAAAAATTCCAGTTGTTCGGAAGTAGAAAAATGTCAGTTGGTTGGAAGCAAAAAAAAATGTCAGATGCTTGGAAGCAAAACAATGTCAAGTGTTTGAAAGTATAAAAGTGTCAGTTGCTTGGTATTGGAAAAATGTCAGTTGTTTGGAAGCGGAAAAATTTCAGTTGTTTTGCTGTTTCCAGTTGCAGTACTTGTGAGGGCACTAACCCAGAACAAAGGAAGTCAGAAAGAAGTCAGAGTTGATTACCTAGTGGAAAAATGTCAGTTGGTTGGAAGCAAAAAAAATGTCAGTTGCTTGGAAGTGGAAAATGTCAGATACTTGGAAGCAAAACAATGTCAAGTGCTTGGAAGTAGAAAAATGTCAGTTGTTTAGAAGTAAAAAAAAATGTCAGTTGCTTGGTAGTAGAAAAATGTCAGTTGCTTGGTAGTAGAAAAATGTCAGTTGCTTGGAAGTAGAAATATGTCAGTTGCTTGGAAGCAGAAAAATGCTTTGCTGTTTCCAGTTGCTGTACTTGTGAGGGCACTAACCCAGAACAAAGAAAGTCATAGTTGATTACCTAGTGGAAAAATTCCAGTTGTTTGGAAGTAGAAAAATGTCAGTTGGTTGGAAGCAAAAAAAATGTCAGATGCTTGGAAGCAAAACAATGTCAAGTGTTTGAAAGTATAAAAATGTCAGTTGCTTAGAAGCAAAAAAAATGTCAGTTGCTTAGAAGCAAAAAAATGTCAGTTGCTTGGTAGTGGAAAAATGTCAGTTGTTTGGAAGCGGAAAAATGTCAGTTGTTTTGCTGTTTCCAGTTGCAGTACTTGTGAGGGCACTAACCCAGAACAAAGGAAGTCAGAGAGAAGTCAGAGTTGATTACCTTCAGGGCTTTTGCACACAGGCCAGCTGCGCCCAATTCAGTGTAATTGTGAATACATTTCCTCCCCCCTGGGTAGCCCAGGTGCAGCGTTCAGCCTGTCATTGATGCGAATGTCTGTGTGCACGGTGCAGCCATACTTGGGTATACGCCCCCTGCTATCGTAAACAGCGTATGGGCTTATGCAAAATAAAAGAAGATTTTCTAATTTGTACATATGCACACATGCTTCTGATGCACGCTGTGACAAGCCCGCAGTGTACAGTGAAATCAGAATAAGCCATTTCAGTCCAGGAGGAGAGCCGGTACAACTGTGCAAGACTGGAGGTCAAATATCTCTTTCAATCGTTAGATCTGCAGCTCCGATCCAGAGATTATCTGGTGATGTACCCATGGAGGTCCTTGTTCAGGCACTTCCTGGCGTCTCCCAATTGCACTCCAGTGTTGTCACCTGTCCAGGGCAGCCATGCTGACGCTGACATACACGGTACAGGCAAGGTCCACCGTTGTCCCCATCGAGAAGCCGGTCCAAAACAACGGCGCAGCCGTCACCGGAGGGCATGTAGGCAGGAAGTGGATGTAAAGGTAAAAAATGTATTTTAACAAATGAAAATAAAATGCCATTGTATTGATATGGGTATCCTACACAACTAGGGGTTCAGGTCTTCCTTATGAATGAAGATTAAAATGTTTGCAAAAGCCCAGTCAATATGGAGCTCCAGGCATTCATTATAAATGTTACACAGTATACAGCTAGTATAAGTGCTCAGCTTCTGTCTTTATATTGGAGTCATCCGGTTGGGAAAAGGGACAGGCAACATTGCTTTGCACAGTGCTGACAATCCATACAAGACCATAGAGCACAGGGTTGTCATCAGTGGAATGCTGCAGCTCCCTCATTGTCCAATCAATAGGTTGAGGTAAGTCTTTGGCCTAACCTTGCAACCCAACTGCTCTGGAGGTCAGGGACCTGGCTACGTCATTCGTCAGGTGTGTCTGCATCACAAGAATGGCTGAGCAGGATTGCACCTGTGTGATTCAATTAAAGTTTGGCTACAAGATACAAGTTAGAAAGAGAGCTACCAGGTGATGGCGCTATGTCACAACTAAGCTTATTGGGTCATTACTCCTCGCCATCATATAATCCAGTGTTTCTCAACCACTTTGCCACTGAACATCATGACTGGGGGACCTCTGATGTGATGAGGAGACCTCTGATGTGATGAGGAGACCTCTGATGTGATTGGGAAACCTCTGATGTGAAGGGGCCACTGATACAATGGGGGGAACCTCTGATGTGAAAGGGGCTCTGATATGAGGGGAGGACCTCTGATGTGAAGGAGTGCCTCTGATATAATGGGGGACCTCTGATGTGAAGGAGTGCCTCTGATATAATGGGTGGACCTCTGATGTGAAGGAGTGCCTCTGATATAATAGGGGGACCTCTGATGTGAAGGAGTGCCTCTGATATAATAGGGGGACCTCTGATGTGAAGGGGGCACTAATGTGATAGGGGACCTCTGATGTGAAGGGGGGCCATTGATACAATGGGGGGACCTCTGATGTGAAGGGAGCTCTGATATGATGGGGGGACCTCTGATGTGAAGGAGTGCCTCTGACATAATGGGGGACCTCTGATGTAAAGGGGGCTCTAATGTGATGGGGGGACCTCTGATGTAATAGGGTTGCCTCTGATATGATGGGGGGACCTCTGATGTGATGGGGCAGGCTGTGATGTGATGGGAGGACATGTGATGGGAGCGACCTCTAATGTGATTGGAAGACATCTGATGTGATGGGAGAGGACATCTGAGGAGATGGGACCTCTGGTGTGGTGGGAGGACATCTGATGTGATGGGGAGGACCTCTGGTGTGATGGGAGAACATTGATGCAATGAGACCTCTGATGTGGAGGGTGGCTTCTGATGTGATGAGGGGACCTCTGATGTGAAGGGTGCTCTGATATGATGGGGGACCTCTGATGTAATAGGGGTGCCTCTGATATGATGGGGGGACCTCTGATGTGATGGGGCAGGCTGTGATGTGATGAGAGGATATGTGATGGGAGCAACCTCTGATGTGAGTGGAAGACATCTGATGTGATGGGAGAGGACATCTGAGAAGATCGGATCTCTGGTGCAAGGAGGGACCTCTGGTGTGTTGGGAGGACATCTGATGTGATGGGAGGACCTCTGGTGTGGTGGGAGAACCTCTGGCGTGATGGGAGAACATTGATGCAATGAGATCTCTGATGTGGAGGGTGGCTTCTGATGTGATGAGGGGACCTCTGATGTGAAATTAATTTCCTCGAGGTGGTTGTGTGCATCATCCCAGGCTCTAGTTTTCCATTGGTGTGTAACATTTAATTTTTTTGTATTGAAGACTGGGGTGTTCTGTTATTTTAATACTTTTTAAGAGTGCCACCACTGGAAAAAAAGGTTGGGAACCTGTTTTATATCCATCTCCATGACATCAGAGGGTCACATAGGGACTAACATCTTAAATATGGCATAGGATGCCCCATGTAGTACGCTGGCTGACTTTCAGAGACAGAGGCATGATGGGATTTGTAGTTTCACCACAGTTGGGGTACTGAGGTTGCTTACCCCAGCTCTAATACAACAGAGAATGGTATGCACAGCTTGGCTTTTAGAAGAGAAGTGTTTAATTTACTTAGACCAGCCATACTCAAACAGCGTTCCACGGAACACTAGGGATTCTAGGGGTTCCATAAGCTGTGACCTGCTGGGATTTCATCTGATGGTGCCTGCATAGTCTTGAGGCCAATGCCCTTTGGTCAAACCAGTGGCATGGGATGAACAACCTTTTTGGTTGTGGGTAAGGGTGGCATTCTGACTATTAATGTTATGGGGGCACTCTTCTCCCTGACCACCAATACAATGGGGACACTCTTCTCACTGACCACCATTGTAAGGGGGACACTCTTCTCACTGACCACCATTGTAAGGGGGACACTCTTCTCACTGACCACCATTGTAATGGGGACACTCTTCCCACTGACCACCATTGTAAGGGGAGCACTATTCTCCCTGACCACCATTGTAAGGGGGACACTCTTCCCACTGACCACCATTGTAATGTAGAAACTCTTCCCACTAACCACCATTGTAAGGGGGGCACTCTTCTTCCTGACCACCATTGTAAGGGGGACACTCTTCTCACTGACCACCATTGTAAGGGGGACACTCTTCCCACTGACCACCATTGTAATGGGGACACTCTTCTCACTGACCACCATTGTAATGGGGACACTCTTCTCACTGACCACCATTGTAATGGGGACACTCTTCCCACTGACCACCATTGTAATGGGGACACTCTTCCCACTGACCACCATTGTAAGGGGCACACTCTTCTCACTGACCACCATTGTAATGGGGACACTCTTCCCACTGACCACCATTGTAAGGGGCACACTCTTCTCACTGACCACCATTGTAATGGGGACACTCTTCTCACTGACCACCATTGTAATGGGGACACTCTTCTCACTGACCACCATTGTAATGGGGACCCTCTTCTCACTGACCACCATTGTAATGGGGACACTCTTCCCACTGACCACCATTGTAAGGGGGGCACTCTTCTCCATGACCACCATTGTAAAGGGGGCACTCTTCTCCATGACCACCATTGTAAAGGGGGCACTCTTCTCCCTGACCACCGTTGTAAGGGGGGCACTCTTCTCCCTGACCACCATTGTAAGGGGGGCACTCTTCTCCCTGACCACCATTGTAATGGGGACAATCTTTTCACTGACCCCTGATGACTTTGTTTTAGAAGGGTACCAAAAACCTGACAATTATTTTAAGGGTTCCCCTGGGGTTAGAAGGCTGAGAAAGGCTGAGTTAAACTGTCACTGACCATTCAGCCCACCCCCTCAACCCACTTATAGTAGCCATTTCTGGGCTCCACCATTGGAGCCACGCCACAGTACCTGGTGATTGCAGGTTTGCAGGTGTGAGGGAGCATGTGACCCCCCCCCCCCGTCATAATGTAGTGCTTGGGTCTAGTGGCCAATTGCTAGGTCTGAGGAGGACATCATTATCAGCCCCATGTATGCTCCAACATCTGTCTCAGAGCCTATATAATAATGGAAGCCTGTGTTCTATCGATATGTGCCCCTCGTCGAATAGTGCCCGCGGATGCGCAGGACGGAGCCGCACTCCAGCTAGTTTGGCGATCAGCTGGAGTGACGTCACCATGACGCATGCGCACATTAGAGGAGGCATTTTTCGACAGGAGAGAGAGATTGTCCGTGAAATTCCCTCTCCCGCCGAAAACTGCCTCCTGTGATGTGCGCCATGGTGACGTCAGTCCAGCTGATCGGGAAATCATGCCTGCGCATGCGCGGGCACTATTCGACGGAGGGCACATATCGATAGAACACAGGCTGTCATCCTGATCCAATGGATTCCATACTGACTCAGAACAAGTATAGGGATAAGGAACTCTGACACTCCAGATCTGCACTACTCTCAGTGCTATGACGTAGATCAGCCTTTCTTAATCAGGGTTCTGTGGTGCCCTAGGGTTCCATCTAAGGTTGCTAGGGGTTCCTTGATTACTGAGCAATGGTAGACTGGTCTTTTACCTACACTAACCACCAGTGCAAGGGTGCAATTTTCCCCCAACCACCAATGTAAGGGGTCGCTTCTTCACTGACCACCAATGTAAGGAGTCGTTTCTTTACTGACCACCAATGTAAGGAGTCGCTTCTGCATTGACCACCAATGTAAGGGGTCGCTTCTTCACTGACCACCAATGTAAGGAGTCCTTTCTTTACTGATCACCAATGTAAGGAGTCCTTTTTTTACTGATCACCAATGTAAGGAGTCGCTTCTGCATTGACCACCAATGTAGGAGGCTACATCAATTTTTACTAAATGTATTTCATTTTCTGTTATTAATATTATTCAGTTCAAGATTATTATGGAAAATAATAAAATGATGAGTATTAAAAAAGATCTGCTTTGGGTGTCATTTACTGTAGGTACAAGACATTATTTTAATATTTTATAATGATTCTTTAATTAACTTCCTACAACTTACTGATCATGCTACTTCACTGTCAGCTGCAGGCATAATACATTTTAGCAAGAGGTTCCCTAAAACCTGGAAGCCATTTCAAGGGTTCCTCCAGGGACAATCACAAATTTCAGGAGGTCAGCAATGGCAGCCCTCATCCCTCTCACAGGTTTGCTATACACATAAGGGTTTATTTATTAAACATTTGTTCGACGAATGTCACGCACCGTCCCAGTATATTTAATACATTGGTTCCTATGATTGTTAGCGCCATCTAGTGGCCATAATGCAGTATTGTTTTCCAAACTACCTCCCTGATAAAACAGCACATTTGCCACTAGGCGGAGCTGATAATCATAGGAATTAAACTATTACAGAAAATAGAGGGAAAATTCATCCAGCCGGTGTTGTGTCGAATACTGTCCCCCGTCGGATAGTGTCAGCCCTGTACTGCGCTTGCGCAGTACCGGAGGACAAGGAGACGCCGAAAGTCTCCGAAGATGAACGGTGTGAGTCCAGGTTCAAGCCCCACCATCCAAGTGGACATAGAGTTAGAATAAAAAAATTGGCGAGCGAAGCGAGGCCGTGCCCGAAGCGTGGCAAGCGAAGCGAGCCCGAGCCCGAAGCGTGGCAAGCGAAGCGAGCCCGCGAGGGGCCCTGTTACTAAGTGCTACCGTAGGTCCACTTGGATGGTGGGGCTTGAACTTGGACTTTCGCAGACTCCTTGTCCTCTGTACTGCGCAAGCGCTGCTCCTGCGCAGTACGGGGCGGACACTATCTGATGGGGGGGGGGGACAGTTTTTGGCAGAACACTGGAACAAATGTGCGTGACATTCGTCCAATTAATGTTTTTTATAAACAGACCCCAGTGTAAATAGTGAATGCAGTTTACAAGCATTTTTATATAGTTGCTCTGTTTGTAGGAGGCCATACACCAAGATCTCTCCGACAATGACGGTGACAATAAAGCTGCACATGCCCACTGAGACCATCTCCTTCCAAGAGCTTGTCTCGACTCCCCCCCCCCCCCCCCCCCCCAATTCAGCAGATGATGGATGTGAAGCAAGCAGGGAAGGGACTGTTCCCCATTTCTGATGTGAAAGTGTAAAAACAAATCACTGTGTACGGTAACATACAACTCTGATTTCAGCAAGTTCTCATTATTGCTTGCAAGTTAAACCCTGTTACACAGCCTGATGGATACAAGCAATGCTTAGACCGCCATGCATGGACTGCCACAGCCTTCCCGATTGTGCAGGAGCTGCTATTTGCCTGTTCTGCCAGCAGGAGGCGCTGGAGTAAACAGGACCTGAGCAAGAAAAACAATAATACAAGAGTCACATGCTAGAAAACTTGCTCAGGTCCTGTTTACTCTAGTAATAGTGGGTAAGGATACAAGATAAAGATGACAGTCCCGTAACTCCCATACGCCATCCCTTTACTGGCGGCGAACCATAAAATAAACAATGAGAAACCTTGGCACATACAGTATAAATAAATCAAGAACGGAGACTGGCTCGCCAATACTGGAAGCTGTTCCCCTTGAATTTAAAGAATTAAAGTGTAACTACAGCCAAACGTTATTCTGCTAGGTCATAGAGAGATCTACTCTCACTTCCTATTTAATTAGACATATGCAGAATGAAAACATTTGTTTTGTGTTGTTTTCAATTCGGTATTTACATAAAGTCGTTTTCGGAATTCATTTTGTTTATTAGAATCAATTAAAATGTTCAGAATTTGGAAAATGTACAAAACAAGTCCCTAATTCCTATATTCCATCCCTTTACTGGCAGCAAACTCGAATTCCATTTGAAATGCAATCGAATCGTATTCTAATCTAATTCCATTAAAATTTTGGACGATGGTTATTTTGTTTCTATTCCATTCTTTTGTTTTTTTTCTCTATTCTATTCTTTTATTTTTTATTCTATTCAAATTTGAATTTATTCTATTAGAATCTTGGAAGGTTATATTCTATTATTTTTTTTTCTATTCTATTATCTTCTATTGTGTTTACATTTGATTCTATTTGAAATTTGAATTTTAGAAGATGGTTATATTCTATTTCTTTATTTTTCTTTTTTTTGTTCTGTTTTACGCTATTCTTTTCTTATTCTATCCCTTTATTTTCTATTGTATTAATTTATTTTGTATTCTGTTCTGTTTTACTCTATTATATTCCTTTATTTTCTATTCTATTTTATTCTTTTCTGAAATTCAAATTCAATTTTCGGAAAGGATTGGAGTTAGAAAACTATTCGCATTTCGTCCAAAATTTTGTTTCGTTATTTCGGATTTGTTTCAATTCGTTACTATGGTATTCGGATACATCAGAATTTCCGAATAACGAAAAACGTGTTTCAATTCGGAAGAAAACAAACCTGTCTATTATTCATCCCCTACTATAAAAAAGGTATTTTTACCTAATGTTGCTGTTTCTTTCACTTCCCGTCTGGAGAAAAGGTTGTCCCCAAGACAGTGAGAGAGAGAAAATCCTTCTAACGGAGCAGAGATAAATAAGCTTTAGACCCCTTTCACACTGGGGCGCTTTTCAGGCGCTTTAATGCTAAAAAAAAAGCACCTGAAAAGCTCACGAAAACCTATTTCCATTAAAATCAATGAATGCTGTCACACTGGGGCAGTGCGCAGGCAGGGCGGTGAAAAAACACCCCTCTCTATTGAAATGAATGGAAAGCTCTTCAAAAGCGCCTGAAAAGCTCTTCAAAAGCGCCTCAGTGTGAAAGGGGCCTTACTCTTTTTTTCCTCCAGTAGATGTCCTTAGTCTGATGATCAGAATAATTCAGACCACTTCCTCTGAGCCCAGGTCATTCTGGACCCACCCCCAAGTTGCGACTGGACAAACACAGAAGCATCAGCTCACCTCTGTTTTCTCATTCTATCAGTATGCTTCTTGCGAGCATGTGAAACAGATTAGCTGCTTGTTTGCTTTCACACCACAGCCCTGCTGTAGAGACCGCAAGAGTATGATAGCAGGTCACATTAAGGTGCTTAGCCAGTTGCCTCCTGCCCACCGTCAAATGACAGCGGGTGGTGCGGCTCTCGTTCTGGGACGACGTCACCCCAGAACGGCCGCTTTCGCTCGCCCACGGGGGCGTTATGTTCCATTTGTTTAGATGCGGCATTTGGTTTTTCGGATGCGGCATTCGTAACTTCAGATAAATTCATTACATTCACTAACAGCCAAATTAGAAAGGAAATTCCAATACCTATAATTAGACATGTGCAATTCGTTAAGTTTTTTTTAGTTTTTCGTAATATTCGTTCATTCGTTATCGTATGAATGAACGAACGATTCGCTAAAAATTTTAACGAATAACGAATCGAACGAATACCAAAACAACGAAAATCCAAAATAAACTAATTAGAAACAACGAAACTACGAAAGAAGAAAATCCAAAAAACGAAAACAGGAACAACAAAAATCAAAATGAACGAAAAAAAAATTGTACATTCGTAACTTTTTTTTTTGTTGTTGAATTGGTAATTTTCCGTGTCCCTTACAATGAGGCTGCTTAACGTGCCTCGAATGGATTGAACGAAAAAATTCGTACATTCGTAACTTTTTTTTTTTTTTTCGATTCGTAATTTTCCGTGTCTCTTACAATGGCGCTGCTTAACGTGCTTCGAATGGATTGAACGAAAAAATTCGTACATTCGTAACTTTTTTTTTCGATTCGTAATTTTCCGTGTCTCTTAAAATGTAATAATAGCATACACATTACATAACATTATGAATTATGCTCCGATTACGAATCTACGAAAACAATGTTACGAAAGTACGATAAATCAATCTAACGAAAGTAACTAAATCTACGAAAATACGAATGCGTCCGAATTTCGAATAAACGAAAATTAAACTAACAGAGAAACGAATCAACGAAAAAATAACTCTTACGAAAATACGAATCGTTACGAATACGAACACCGACGACTTACGAATTTACGGAAACGAAAATAAACAATTATTTTTTTTGTTGTGCACATGTCTACCTATAATTTAATAGTTAAGATATTATTAGTTATTATTTCAGATTTCCAGAAAAAAATTCATTAAACGGGTTTTCGTAATTCGGATATTTGCGAATTAACAAATTTGTTGAAATTCGTTAAAAAACTAATTCAGAACGAAACGAATTGCACATGTCTAATAAGGATGGTTGCCAAGCCTGGCACCGAGCCGGCCAGAGCTGCCCAGGTGTTCACCGACTCCAATAACCTTCTCCGAGAAACTTCACTTCCATAAAACTGTACATGAAGATACATCAGCCAACATCTGGGCTAAGGCTTCATGCACATTGGTCTATATTTACCGTGGCACATTTTTGCCACGGTTTGTCATTTCTCCCGTGGAAGCTTAGGGGCTGCCAATGTAGGCTAGGCTGTACATGAAGCCTGTGGGCTGGTTCACACCACAAAAACACACTCCAGATGCGTTTCTGCATGCGTATATTTGATGAATTCCAGTGCATCTTTGTTACATTTCCAGATGCTTTTTTCTCTGTACTGGGGTCAGTGCGTTTTGTATGCATTTCAGTGCATTTTACTGCTTTCCAGTAAAGGAAAAATGCAGCATGCAATACTTTTTTTTGTTCTTCTGGAACTGGTGTGCCCTGGAATTGACCGCACTGGTGTGATCTATACCATTGGAAACCGTATTACCTACTATCTATGCATTTGATGCCAAAAAAAAATTAATAAATCGCAGTGGACTGCATGTGCTGTGAATTGCCCCTAAGCAGAGGCTGTTGTTGTTAGTTGTTTTGCCAATATGTAAAGATTACAACAGAACTCTAGCCAAAAATAAGATATAACTGCTGTGGCTTCAACGTTGTGCCACTTTGAATCTGACATCCCTGTGCGACTTCATCGCGGCTTAAACGCGACTTCTTTAACAGAAGTCAATGCGATTTGTGTTGAACTTGCCCCAAAGTAGTGCAGGAACCTTTTTCTAAGTTTGGAGCGGCTTGGGTTGCATTGATTAGAATGGTTCCATTGCCGTTAATGGGATGCGACTCTGAACTCTCAAGTTGCATGAAAAGTCCTGGCAGAGTGAACCGGGGCTTAATGAATAGTTCAATCAAAGATAAAGTAACAAACCCAGTTTTTGGTGCAGTTTTGTTTCAATAAATACTTATTGGAAGTAACTAGCATGTGTACATTGTATCATTTTCAATCTAGAGTTCATCTCTCCCCTTATCAGCATGAGAACTGGTGGGACCCTTGTGCTGCTTCTTCCTTCTTCTGCTGCACAGGGATGGCAGGGGATAAAACCTGCTCCCACCCCATTTTAAGCCCTACATAAAGATGGCCTAGGGCAGTGATGGCGAACCTTGGCACCCCAGATGTTTTGGAACTACATTTCCCATGATGCTCAACTACACTGCAGAGTGCAAGGAGCATCAAAGGAAACGTAGTTCCAAACGTAGGAGTGTAGCTGAGCATCATGGGAAACATAGTTCCAAAACATCTGGGGTGCCAAGGTTCTCCATCACTGGCCTAGGGCCTGTCATGGTGAACCTTGGCCATCCAGATTTTTAGGAACTACATTTCCCATGATGCTCAACTACTCTAGAGAGCACCTGAGCATCATGGGAAATGCAGTTCCTAAACATCTTGGGTGCCAAGGTTCGCCATTACCAACTACCTTACTAAAGGAAAGATGTGTATACTTACCCCATCTTATGCCCCATACACACGGTCGGAAATTCCGACCACAAAATCCGTCTGATTTTTTCCGTCGGATTTTGTCCGACACTGGTGTTGCATACACACGGTCGGACAAAGTTGTCGGAAAATCCGATCATTCTGAACGTGGTGACGTTCGTTGCGTACGATGGAACTACATAGAGGCTAGTAGCCAATAGCTTTGGTCTTGTAATTTGATCTGAGCATGCGTTGCACTTTGTCCGTCGGAATTTGCTACACACGATCGGAAAAAGTCCGATCGGACTTTGTTGTCGGAAAATTTGAGAGCAGGATCTCAAATTTTTTCTCCGACGGAAATAGTCCGATGGCGCCCACACACGGTCGGAATTTCCGACAACATGGTCCGATAGGACATTTTCCGTCGGAAATTCCAACCGTGTGTACGGTGCATAAGGGTACTCTGGTACTCTGGTTTGATCGGCTTAAAGCATCAAGCTTCAGGGCAAACTCTCCTCTATCTTTAAGGCGGCCGCTGGGGAGATCACGTGACCGGACTGGAACACCCAGAGAACAGGTAAGTATAGTCATCTTTCCTTTACACGACAGTTGGCATTGGGGGGTGCCATGTCATCACAAATTTCATGTGCATGGTCCACTGTTGTCACCATCAGGAAAGCCACCATTAGAACAGAACTGGACCCCTGCTGTGAACCGCTCCGTTCCTCAGTGTTATATAGTTACATAGTTAAGCCCCATACACACGGTCGGACTTTTTCATGGATTTTGTACGATCGGACAAGGTTGTTGAAAAATCAGACCGTGTGTATGCACCATCGGACAGTGTTCGTCGGTTTGTCCGACTGACAAAGTCTTATCTCCTGCAGGAAAGCCACCATTAGAACAGAACTGGACCCCTGCTGTGAACCGCTCCGTTCCTCAGTGTTATATAGTTAGTCAGGTTGCAAAAACCAAAAGACAAGTCCATCTATTTCAACCATAAAAAAATTGAAAAAAGACAAGTACATCTAGTTCAACCATAAAAAAATTGAAAATATCATACAATCCCATATACCCAATCCTATACCCCCAGTTGATCCAGAAGAAGGCGAAGAAAAAAAAAAACAGGCAAAGCATGTTCTAATTTGCTACAGCAGGAGAAAAAAAAATCACTTCCTGATCCCCCGAGAGGCAATCGGATTTTCCCCGGATCAACTTTACCTATAAACGTTAGTATCCAGTTATATTATGTATATTTTATGTATATTTAGGAAAGAAAGGACTTTCTTAAAGCAATCTACTGAGTTAGCCAGAGTGGAGTCTATCCACATTTTCACAGCTCTTACTGTGAAGAAACCTTTCCGTATTTGGAGATGAAATCTCTTTTCCTCTAGACGTAAAGAGTGCCCCCTTGTCCTCTGTGATGACCGTAAAGTGAATAACTCAACACCAAGTTCACTATATGGACCCCTTATATATATTTATACATGTTGATCAAACCCCCCCTTAATCTCCTCTTCTCAAGAGGGAATAAATTCAGTTCCTCTAATCTTTCCTCATAGCCGAGCTCCTCCATGAGTGTGAATCCAGCCTCAACGCCTATGCAGCCTGGAGTGGTGGTCCTAGGGTTTGGAACCCGTGCTGTTCTTCCTCTTTTTTCCATAGCGACACAAAGACAGATCAGAGCAGTTCCAATTGGTCAGTGGCGACAAGCGACCGCACTGACCAATCAGAACTGCGCTGATCTGTCCTGGTCTCTCTAGGGCAGGGATCTCCAAACTACGGCCCTCCAGCTGTTGCAGAACTACACTTCCCATGAGGCACTGTAAACCTCTGACACATGACTAGGCATGATGGGAATTAGAGTTCCTGAACAACTGGAGGGCCTTAGTTTGGAGACCCCGGCTCTAGGGAAAGAACAGCAGAGTTTTCAAACCCCAGGACCACCACTCCAGGTTGCATGGATGGTGAAACCTTATCACCCATAGAGGGTACTAGGGTGAGGGTGTAGACCAGGAAAGGTTGGTAGATGGGCGAGGGCATGTAAAGTGGTAGGCTGCATTCACACCTGAGCGTATCATTTTCAGGCAGAAAGTCACACATTTTTACTGCGATTTTGTACAGGTCACCAATGTCCAAAAAGCAGAAAACCGCCTGTAATCTGCCAAAAAGAAGCTCTTGTACTTTTTTGAGTCTCAGGCATTTTACATCAGGCGCCTCTGGATATCAAGCAATTGGTAGTCTGTTCCAGCCTATGGTGAGTATAGAGCCATGCGTTTTTGGACCCTCTCGACTAATTGTCATGCTAGTGTCTGTGTTAATACTTAGTTGGTTCATTATACCCCCTACAGATGTACCCATTTTATAAATTTGGGGCCCAGCCCGAATTCTCGGAGGCAGGACCAAAGATACCCCCATTCGACCGAACCGAATGCCTTGGCCGTGTCTAAAGCTACTATAATTCGGAATCCAGAGTTGTCATGTTTCCATTGCAGGTTAATAAAAAGTCGTCTAAGATTAAATGAGGTATTCCTACCAGGCATAAAGCCTGCTTGGTCTTCATGAATAAGCGTAAGTATGACTTTATTAAGTCGGTTGGCCAAGACTTTCGCAAGAATTTTAACGTCTACTTCTAACAGGGATATAGGTCTATATGACTCTGGAAGATGGGGATCCTTACCTGGCTTGGGAATTAATACTATGGTGGCTTCACGCATTGAGATTGGGAGTTCAGAGGTTTCAAATATTAAATTGTACAAAGCTAGTAATTTGGGAATTAATACTTCTGAGTAGTTGGAATAAAATTCCACTGGCAAGCCATCTGAACCCGGGGGTTTTAGCCCTGGGAAACTGTGCTATAGCTGCACTGATCTCTTCCACCCCAAGTGGTGCCTCCATCTCTTCCACCTGCTCCTCCGTTAACCGAGGGAGAAACAGGCTGGAAAGGAACAAGTCCATCTCTGAGGTGTCAGTGGGGGCTCTAGTGGCGTACAAAGTCATAAAGAAGTCTCTAACCCGTCTGGTTACCTCTCTAGGTTCTGTCATCAGAGGAGCGTAGTGAGATCGAAACCGGTGGTCGTTCCTCACAATGCACTACGTAAGCTAAGAGTTTTCCGGCCCTCTCCCCATGTTCAAAAGAGTTTTGTTTATGGAAAAATTGTTTACGTTTAGACTTCTCGTAGTGTAGTTGGTCTAATACCCTAGTCCAGTGATGGCGAACCTATGCCACAGCTGGCACGCAGAGCCATCTCTGTGGGCACACAAGAGGGTCCAGGACAGAGCTAGAGGTCTCTCTCTCCTCTCAGCCCCCTCTTTTTCCGCCCCCTCCCCCCCTCTCTGTCCCCCGTCTCTTTCTCTGTTCCCCTCTCTCTCTGTCCCCCGTCTCTTTCTCTGTTCCCCTTCTCTCACACCCCTCTCTGTCTCCCCATCTGTCTCTCTGTCCCCCTTCTCTCTGTCTCTGTCCCCCCTCCCTCTCAGTTCACCTCTCTCTCACACCCCTCACTCTTGCAGTTCTCTCTCCCCCTCTCTCTCACACAACCCCTCTCTTTTGCGCAGCCCCCCTCTCTCGCGAATTGCCATGTTGGCACTTTGCAACACAAAACCAATGTATTTATTTCAGTTTGGGCACTCGGGTATAAAAAGGTTCGCCATCACTGCCCTAGTCCTTAATTTTATGGCCTGGGCTTTTTTTAGCGTAGGGTCTCCAAGGTATTCGGACTCAGTCGTCTTCTGTTGCTTTGTCAATGGTTCTTGCGGAAGTTCCCTTGATCTGGTTAATGCGCATCGTAAGTGTCATACGTGGGTGTAATTTAAACGCTTCCCAGACTGCCTGGGATGATGCAGTGCCCTCATTGATATGCAGATATTGTTCCCAGTCCAACCCCCCCTACAGATGTACTACACACACATCTACCCCTGATGAAGTGAGCCTGGTCTTACGAAACACAGGATACTTTTTATGCCCATGCAATTTACATTTTATATCATGACACGTGTTATGACATTTTCTACTGTATGTATCATTTCAATGGCTTGGCTATGATTCATGTTTATGTTTGCATGACTAGTTTAATAAATTTTGAGACTGCATTTACTCTGTCAATTGTTGGCTAACCGCAGTCACCTCATTTAAAGACCCGGGGCGATTTCCTGTTTTTTTTTTTGTTGCATAGATTGTGATGGAGGTGGTCTGCGGGTGACCCCCAGACCTTTTCCTTTTTGCTTCAGGCGACAGGACACTCAGATGTGAACAGGGGCCATTGAAATGAATGGGATTTTGCTTGTTGGGCGTTTTTTAACTTTTGAGATGAGCGTTTTACGAGCCGAGACCCGCTCAGATTGTAAATGCAGAATTAAGTTCATCTTTTCGTTGTTCCTCAAAAGGTGAACTTACTGCAATATAAAGTCCATAGCTGCAAAGCCTTCCAGAATGTAGCATGAGAAGTCAGAGAGTGTGGCTGAGAGAAGTATGTGACTCAGTGGTTACAGAGCCCCACACATCTGGTGATCTTGGCTGTGATAAAACATGGCTGGCTGGGTATTACAAGGCCTGCTGAGAGGTGCCCGTTATTAGCCATAATACCAAGTAATGGAAGACCCGGGGGTGTGAAGAGAGTCCAGGCTTTACTTTTATTTTTTCACACCGGTGAATGAGTATGCACAGCAAGTGTATCAATGAACCCCATATATACACCAGCTTTACCCGAGCAGCTGAGACCAGTCACACTACATACAGTGTACAGCCCGGGCATTGATGGGAAAGAGCCCGTCTAATGTCCCGTAAGCCTTGCTGGCTGTGACGTCTGTGGGTGAGGCGTGTGTTGGGACACAATTCACATTGAACGACACCACATCACCCGGAGGTACTGCTCAGCAATAGTGAGGGGTCCTATAGAGAGTCTGTACACAGGCTGGAGGTGATGGGTGGTGTGGTAGAATCAGTGTGGGAAATCGGTGGATAAGCACTAAATAGCATGTGCCAGGCTCAGTGGGCAGAGTGGGAATACTAGCAGGTCAGACAGAGCTCAGTGGTGGGTACAATGGAGGGAGGTGAACAAGTGCTCAGCAGACTGCAGAGGAGTCCAAGTAGGTACAGTATGGGGGAGGGGGGTCTCTAGGTGTGTATAGTATTAGGGGTCTTCTGGTGGGAGGATTCCCCGATGGGTACAGTATTGGGGGAGGGGGGTCTCCTGGTGGGTACAGTATTGGGGGAGGGGGGTCTCCTGGTGGGTACAGTATTGGGGGGGGGATCTCCCAGTGGGTAGCGTATTGGGGGGGGATCTCCCAGTGGGTAGCGTATTGGGGGGGGGATCTCCTGGTGGGTACAGTATTGGGGGGGGGGGGATCTCTCAGTGGGTACCGTATTGGGGGGATCTCCTGGTGGGTACAGCATTGGGCGGATTTCCTGGTGGGTACAGCATTGGGGGAGGGGGTCTCCTGGTGGGTACAGCATTGGAGGAAGGGGTCTCCTGGTGGGTACAGTATTGGAGGAAGGGGTCTCCTGGTGGGTACAGTATTGGAGGAAGGGGTCTCCTGGTTGGTACAGTATTGGGGGGAAGGGATCTCCCAGTGGGTACCGTATTGGGGGGAAGGGATCTCCCAGTGGGTACCGTATGGGGGGGGGGGATCTCCCAGTGGGTACCGTATTGGGGGGATCTCCTGGTGGGTACAGTATTGGGGAGGGGGGTCTCCTGGTGGGTACGGTATTAGGCGAGGGGGATCTCCTGGTGGGTACAGCATTGGGCAGGGGGGGGTTTCCTGGTGGGTACAGCATTGGGGGAGGGGGTCTCCTGGTGGGTACAGCATTGGGGGAGGGGGTCTCCTGGTGGGTACAGCATTGGGGGAGGGGGTCTCCTGGTGGGTACAGCATTGGAGGAAGGGGTCTCCTGGTGGGTACAGTATTGGAGGAAGGGGTCTCCTGGTTGGTACAGTATTGGGGGGAAGGGATCTCCCAGTGGGTACCGTATTGGGGGGAAGGGATCTCCCAGTGGGTACCGTATGGGGGGGGGGATCTCCCAGTGGGTACCGTATGGGGGGGGGGATCTCCCAGTGGGTACCGTATGGGGGGGATCTCCTGGTGGGTACAGTATTGGGGAGGGGGGTCTCCTGGTGGGTACGGTATTAGGCGAGGGGGATCTCCTGGTGGGTACAGCATTGGGCAGGGGGGGGGGGGGGTTTCCTGGTGGGTACAGCATTGGGCGAGGGGGGATCTCCTGGCGGGTACAGCATTGGGCGAGGGGTGATCTCCTGGTGGGTACAGCATTGGGCGAGGGGGGGATCTCCTGGTGGGTACAGTATTGGGGGAGAGGGGGTGATCTCCTGGTGGGTACAGCATTGGGCGAGGGGGGATCTCCTGGTGGGTACAGCATTGGGGGGGGATCTCCCGGTGGGTACAGTATTGGGGGGGGGGGGGGGGGGGATCTCCCGGTGGGTACAGTATTGGGGGGGGGGGGATCTCCCGGTGGGTACAGTATTGGGGGGGGATCTCCCGGTGGGTACAGTATTGGGGGGGGGATCTCCCGGTGGGTACAGTATTGGGGGGGGGATCTCCCGGTGGGTACAGTATTGGGGGGGGGGGGATCTCCCAGTGGGTACAGTATTGGGGGGGGATCTCCCGGTGGGTACAGTATTGGGGGGGGGATCTCCCGGTGGGTACAGTATTGGGGGGGGGGATCTCCCGGTGGGTACAGTATTGGGGGGGGATCTCCCGGTGGGTACAGTATTGGGGGGGGGGATCTCCCGGTGGGTACAGTATTGGGGGGGGATCTCCCGGTGGGTACAGTATTGGGGGAGAGGGGGGAATTTCCTGGTGGGTACAGCATTGGGCGAGGGGGGATCTCCTGGTGGGTACAGCATTGGGCAAGGGGGTGATCTCCTGGTGGGTACAGCATTGGGCAAGGGGGTGATCTCCTGGTGGGTACAGCATTGGGCGAGGGGGGATCTCCTGGTGGGTACAGTATTGGGGGAGAGGGGGGAATTTCCTGGTGGGTACAGCATTGGGCGAGGGGGGATCTCCTGATGGGTACAGCATTGGGCAAGGGGGTGATCTCCTGGTGGGTACAGCATTGGGCGAGGGGGATCTCCTGGTGGGTACAGTATTGGGGGAGAGGGGGTGATCTCCTGGTGTACAGTATTGGGGGAGATCTCCTGGTGTACAGTATTGGGGGAGAGGGGGTGATCTCCTGGTGGGTACAGTATTGGGGGAGAGGGGGGAATTTCCTGGTGGGTACAGCATTGGGCGAGGGGGTGATCTCCTGGTGGGTACAGTATTGGGGACCCCCGGTAGGTAGATATCTCAGTGGTCTCTCTCGGTAGGTACATGTCTTTCCGGGTGGTCTCAGGTCTCGGTCGGTACATGTATCTCCCGGAATGCCATGTCTCCCGCTCACCCGGAAATGACCCCGTCGCACCTCCCGTGTGTCCCCGCCCCCGTGCGGGTGTCCCGGCCCCGCCCCCGGGGTGTGTAATAGAAAGGCGCGGGCTCTCCCGTCCCCGGCTCCCCGCTCTCTCTCTCAGTCCCGGACAGGTGTGGTAGCGCTCCGCTCACCCGCAGCCATTTTGAATGTTCCAGACAAAGACTTGTCTCCCCCCCGCCCGCTCCTCAGATCCCCTCACCGTCAACCCCGTCCCCGGCTCTCCGCCTCCGATCCCGGACTCCCCTCACCCTCCCGCCAGGCCCCGCTCCTCCTTTCCCCTCCCCCGCTCCTCTCCTCAGCCCTCCGCACCACCAAATCCCGCTCGCAGCCATTTGCCCTCGCCTTAAGTAGGGTGCCGCCGTCCAATGGGCTCCCTCGGTCCCCGTGACGTGTTGGGCCAGCCGCACAGGCGCAGTAGGTCGCTGCCCTCTTGAGTTTGAGCGGCGGAGTAAAGATGGCGGCGGGTTCGGATCTGCTGGATGATTTCTTCAACACGGACGTGGACGAGAAAGTGGTGAGCGATCTGGTGGGCTCCCTGGAGTCCGAGCTGGCGGCCGCCGCCCACCACCATCATCACCACCACCACCCGCAGCAGCCGCCACAGCCGCACCCGGGGCCCCCCGAGGTCCGCAGCCAGGCCCTCGCCAACCATGTTGCCAGCCCTGCCGGGGTAGGGGCCTCCGCCACCGCCGGGGGACAGCCGGAGGCCAAGATCGGACTCCCCCAGGACCTCCCCAAGACGGGTGAGAGGGGCGGGCTGGGACAGGGGGGGTGCCAGGAGGGGGGGAACGGGTGTGTGCCACCCAGGGGGCGACCCTGAGGTGCCTGTAGGGGTCTCATCACCCCCAGGATGTCCAGGGGATCCTGGGTCAGGGAACGGGGGTCTGACCGCTCTGAGGGTGACCCTGGGGGGTGACAGAGGCCCGGCGAGGGTCTATACAGGTATGTCACCCCGCTGTCATCTCTCCGGGGGGGCCGGGACTGTCTGCTGCCCACCGTTACCCCAGGGTGGCAAGAGCATGCCAACTATGACCTGGGGGTGCCAGGAGTTTACCTGGAGGGTGCCCGGTGGGTCATGAAGTGTGCCCGGTGGGTCATGGAGGGTGCCAGGTGTGCCCGGTGGGTCATGGAGGGTGCCAGGTGTGCCCGGAGGGTCATGGAGGGTGCCAGGTGTGCCCGGAGGGTCATGGAGGGTGCCCGGAGGTTCGTGGAGGGTATCAGGTGTGCCCGAAGGGTCACGGAGGGTGCAAGGGGTGTCCACAGGGGGCCAGGTATGCCTGGAGGGTGATGTAGGCTGCCAGGTGTGTCTGAAGGGTGACAGAGGGTGCCACGTGTGCCCAGGGGGTCATGGGAGGGTGACAGGTGTGCCAGGCTGGTGATGTAGGGTGAAGGGGGGATGCCAGTTGTGCTGTTGCGGTGCTGGGTGTGCCTGGAGGGTAACAAAGGGGTTGCCAGGTGTGCCCGGAGGGTGAAAGGGGGCCAGGAGGGTGACAAGAGCATGCCCAGATGGTTATAGATGCGTGTTATCTGTGCCCAGAGGGTAAAAAGGCTTGCTGGTTGTGCCCTGAGGGTGACAGAAGTGAGCCCAGAGTGACAAAAGCATGCAGACTGTGCCTGGTGTGCCATGAGGGTGACAGAAGCATGCCAGCTGTGCCCACAAGGTGATAAGAGCAGGCCGACTGTGCTCAAAGGGTGACAGAAGGGTTCCAGGTTTGCTTAGAGGGTGACAGAAGGATGTTGGCAGTGCTCTGAGGGTGACAGGAGCATGCCAGCCACTGTACCCCAGAAATATGCTGCTATCAGCCCGGTAAGGAGCCAGCAATGTCATGTAGACTGCAGGGCTTTGTCTGGTAAGCTTGTGAAGTCTGGGTATACCTGGCACTAGTAGTGAGAAGCTCTGGCGGTTGTAAGGGTTACCCGGGGTCAGATATGTCCGCTGTTTGATTGGGAGCCCGGGTTTGTTTTAAGAAATATGGGGAAGGTCCTGGCATCGAGTGTGAAAGAAGTGTGCAAGGTGTGCCTTGGGGGTGGCGGGGAGTGTTTTTTCCGGCTGTGCCCTTGGGGGTGGCGGGGAGTGTTTTTTTTCCGGCTGTGCCCTTGGGGGTGGCGGGGAGTGTTTTTTTTTTCCGCTGTGCCCTTGGGGGTGGCGGGGAGTGTTTTTTTTTTACGCTGTGCCCTTGGGGGTGGCGGGGAGTGTTTTTTTTTTTACGCTGTGCCCTTGGGGGTGGCGGGGAGTGTTTTTCCGGCTGTGCCATTGGGGGTGGCGGGGAGTTTTTTTCCGCTGTGCCCTGGGGGTGGCGGGGTGTTTTTTGGCGGGGGGGTGGCGGGGAGTGTTTTTTTTCCGGCTGTGCCCTGGGGGTGGCAGGGAGTGTTTGTTTTTTCCGGCTGTGCCCTTGGGGTGGCGGGGAGTGTTTTTTCCGGCTGTGCCCTGGGGGTGGCGGGGAGTGCTTTTTTTTTTTTTTTTTGGCTGTGCCCTGGGGGTGGCTTGGGAGCGGCCTACAATGTCACATTGGCTGAGGCGAGTGGGCATACTTGGCACTAGAAACGGGAAGCTCTGGCAGTCATCTATATAAGTGGTGTTGGGTGAGGGTGGCGGGGCACAGGGCCTAGAATAAAGCTCTCTCCAGGGCACTCAGTAAACCATTGTAGAGTGATCACGATGTGCCGAAAACCAATCCTAGTATGCAAAGCGACTATAGATCTTCTATTACCTGTCCTGACATTTGCCTTGTCCTGCCTTCTGCACGCCATCTTATGGGGCGATCCTATGCATCCTGATTATAGGAGGGTAACAATGTGGCACCTTAGTAAGGCAGACTTTGTGATCAGGCCTGGGTATGCTTCCTAAGGTCCAGGGGGCATCAGTCGTAGTGCAACTTTTCTCAGCCAGGGTTTCTCTAGTCTAGAGGTTGCTACATGGTCCTTGAGCAATGAGCTATTTCTGCCTCCAAGACGCCAAGAATACTTTTAGTAAGGGGTGGGCGATTCTCCCCACAGATGATACATGTGAGGAGCATTCTTCCCGCCGATCATGCGTGTGAGGAGCATTCTTCCCGCCGATCATGCGTGTGAGGAGCATTCTTCCCACCGATCATGCGTGTGAGGGGCATTCTTCCCACCGATCATGCGTGTGAGGAGCATTCTTCCCGCCGATCATGCGTGTGAGGAGCATTCTTCCCGCTGATCATGCGTGTGAGGGGCATTCTTCCCACCGGTGATGCGTGTGAGGAGCATTCTCCCCACCGATCATGCGTGTGAGGAGCATTCTTCCCACCGATGATGCGTGTGAGGAGCATTCTTCCCACCGATGATGCGTGTGAGGAGCATTCTTCCCACCGATCATGCGTGTGAGGAGCATTCTCCCCACCGATCATGCGTGTGAGGGGCATTCTCCCCACCGATCATGCGTGTGAGGGGCATTCTCCCCACCGATGATGCGTGTGAGGAGCATTCTTCCCGCTGATCATGCGTGTGAGGAGCATTCTTCCCGCTGATCATGCGTGTGAGGGGCATTCTTCCCACCGATGATGCGTGTGAGGGGCATTCTTTCCCACCGATGATGCGTGTGAGGGGCATTCTTCCCACCGATCATGCGTGTGAGGAGCATTCTTCCCACCGATCATGCGTGTGAGGAGCATTCTTCCCACCGATCATGCGTGTGAGGAGCATTCTTCCCACCGATCATGCGTGTGAGGGGCATTCTTCCCACCGATCATGCGTGTGAGGAGCATTCTTCCCACCGATGATGCGTGTGAGGGGCATTCTCCCCACCGATGATGCGTGTGAGGGGCATTCTCCCCACCGATGATGCGTGTGAGGGGCATTCTTCCCACCGATGATGCGTGTGAGGGGCATTATTCCCACCGATGATGCGTGTGAGGGGCATTCTTCCCACCGGTGATGCGTGTGAGGGGCATTCTTCCCACCGATGATGCGTGTGAGGGGCATTCTTCCCACCGATGATGCGTGTGAGGGGCATTCTTCCCACCGATGATGCGTGTGAGGGGCATTCTCCCCACCGGTGATGCGTGTGAGGGGCATTCTGACCATACATGTAAGGATCATTGTGCCCACTGACTATCACACTAATGTACCACAGGCTGTAGATCTAGTATCCATTAGTAGGGGTTCCCTGAGGCCAGAAAGTTATTTCAATGGTAAAAAGGTTGAGAGTGGCAGCTGTAGAGGTCAAGGTTCTCCATGGGCTTTCAATGGTGTATCCCAATCTCCGGTGACAGAAGGGAGTTCATGGGACACGTAGGCATTCTAAGACTCATTCCTCCACCTTGGTATTCATTTTGGGGCTGTATACAGAGGTCCCCTCTGATGTATAGGGGCAGCTTAGGTCACAGGTGTCGTGGTTTTCATTGGTGAGAGAATTGCGAAGAAAGAGAAGATGTTTTGGTTACTATGAAATGCAGCCAACTTCAAGGAGTACATAACCCTGATAAATATGTATGTGTCCTATTGCTGCATTACATTGGAGTGACTAACCTGTATTTATCCTATTTTGGGATCTGCCATAGCCTATGGCTTCCATATGTATAGAGATTAAGCTCAGTCGCCTCAATGATTGTACATTAGTCCTTATCAAGTTCTCTCGTTAAAGACAGTTGCTTTGCAGGGTGTGCTGTTGTCACCTTTTTTTTACATTCTCTTGTTTATAGAAAAAAAAAAAAACGATACATCTTTATTTCACCGTATTTCTTTGTTTCCTAGGAGCAGCTGTACCTGGAGTCCAAGGAGGCGTCATTAACAACACCCGACCGCAAACAGCCCCTCAGCCGGATGGAGTTCAGTCTGCTGGATCAGAGACGGGAGGACCGCACAGTCAGGCCAAAGCTGGGGTCCTTGGCAACATTGTAACTGCTTTGCCCAACCACGGCTCAGGTAATGGCAAACCTGTGGCCATTCAGACCATGAATGGAAATAATGTGGTTATAAATTCTCATGGACCCGGGGGGCATGGAGCTCCATTTCAGGGGAACAGTAACCCGACGCCTGGTGTTAATCTTGTCAATGGCCCCGTTCCTGTCACCAAGGGCGTTGTGAACACAGCTGCCAATACAGTGATCCAGACTTCTTACCTTGCAACAACCAATGTGTCGGCCTCTGTCATCTCCTCATCTGCATCGACGGCAGCTGGACAGCCCGCAGGCATGGCAGGTGTACCCACTACTGTAGCGCTGGTGAGACCTCTTGTGCATCAGGGAGTGCCAGCCACCCAGAACGGAAGCAATACTGTGATCAATTCCCCTTTGCCAGCTCCTGGTGGGGTATCTTTGCAAATGAACAGCCAGCCCAGCCCGGCACCTAGCCAGGTGATCAAATCAGAGTCCCCTAAAACTATTATTCAGACTCCTCAACAGAGTCAGCCTGTCCCTGGGAATATGGTTATTGGACAGACTATGCAAGCAGGACATCCAGGCCCCGGAGGAGCAGCTCCTGGCACCCCAACGGCAATGGGCAAACCTACAGTCAGCACTGTGCCTCTAAGCTTGCCAAGGACTCCTACAGCACCGGTTGGTGGCATCAGGGCGACCATAAATCCACCTATGTTAGCGCCGCGGGTACCGCAGCCTCCACAGAATCCACCAAACATCCAAAACTTTCAGCTTCCTCCAGGTAAGAAACGACTTTGACCTTGGGTCAATGTGTCTGAAGGTTCTCATTGATCCAGGTCATGGAATGTATATGAAGGGTCTCATTGATCCAGGTCATGGAATGTATATGAAGGGTCTCATTGATCCAGGTCATGGAATGTATATGAAGGGTCTCATTGATCCAGGTCATGGAATGTATATGAAGGGTCTTATTGATCCAGGTCATGGAATGTATATGAAGGGTCTCGTTGATCCAGGTCACGGAATGTATATGAAGGGTCTCGTTGGTCCAGGTCACGGAATGTATATGAAGGGTCTCGTTGATCCGGGTCATGGAATGTATATGAAGGGTCTCGTTGATCCAGGTCATGGAATGTATATGAAGGGTCTCGTTGATCCGGGTCATGGAATGTATATGAAGGGTCTCGTTGATCCGGGTCATGGAATGTATATGAAGGGTCTCGTTGATCCAGGTCATGGAATGTATATGAAGGGTCTCGTTGATCCGGGTCATGGAATGTATATGAAGGGTCTCGTTGATCCGGGTCACGGAATGTATATGAAGGGTCTCATTGATCCGGGTCATGGTATATCTAGTTGGTTGAATTCAGCTGGGCCTGTTCTGTAATGTCGAAGGGGTTTTCCAGCTATGGTCAAGTCCCTAGACTTACATTATCTACACGGCCCTTGCTGCAAGGTTGCACTATTGACATTTTATCCTACGAAAATGCTATGTTGTATGTGATCCTACTTGCATTACTACTTTACGCTTCTTTTCTTTTGATTCCCTCTGCGTGGGTGTCCAGTTGTTTTTCCCATCTCCAAATTTTTACTAAAAATGATTGTACCAGTAGATATTTCACAGCCTATTCAAGCAGCTTCTTCAGTAGTAATGCGTGTCGGGACGATACCCCAGAATTTATATTCACACAGGTGCTTCAGTCCAATCCCCATGGCGTATGTAGATGTCGATTTTTGTCTGAGAAGGTCCTGTGTGTGGATTGTACAACCTGCTGTACCATGGTGATTGGATTGGGTATCTTCCTGGCACTCTTTAGAACTGAAGAAGCGACTCGGAAAAGCTACGCAACATCTTCAACATTACAAGAAAGGTCTGAATGGTTTGTGAATTGGGAGAGGCGTGCTGGGTGTACCCCCTCCCCTTCTAGCTGTGTTTATACTACATGTGCCTGTTCATCCAACCAATCACTGTCACCCGGCTCTGAAAGCCACTGGCTGCTCCGCAGCTTTCTATGAGGGTCACATGGGGCAGCATTTTGACAGCTTGGAAAGAGTGAGAGTCGGGAGCGTTGTGTAATCTATTCATTCTGTGCAAATATCCGTCCTGTGAAGAGTTCCCATCCTAGTCACCTAGAGTACCCTCAGCCCACCTTGTCCTTGTGTGCCTTCCTGCCCGGTGGGTGTACACCGCATCAACACCACTCATATTTCACGCTTCAAGGCTTGCAGTCGCTTCTATTGATCTTTTATGTTTGTCTGATTAACCCGTTCATGTCGCCGGAAACCTAAAACTAACGTTCTCAATCTCACTTTTGTAAATAAGTCGGAGAACTGGCTGATCTTGAAAAGACAAGTTACTTCATATTGTTCCTTTTTATTGTAATTTGTTAGAATGCTATTTTCCCACTAGATTTTTTTAAAGTAGTTTGAATGCTACTTTTATTTATTTATTTATTTTTTTGGTTGTTTAGTTGTGTTCTCTGATACAAATGGCATCCAAATCTGTTGCATTGTGTTTTTTTTAGATGTTCTTTCTTTCTTTCTTTCTTTCTTTCTGTTCTTTCTGTTCTTTCTGTTCCTTCCTTTCTTTCTGTTCCTTCGTTCGTTCCTTCCTTTCTTTCTGTTCCTTCGTTCGTTCCTTCCTTTCTTTCTGTTCCTTTGTTCGTTCCTTCCTTTCTTTCTGTTCCTTTGTTCGTTCCTTCCTTTCTTTCTGTTCGTTCGTTCGTTCCTTCCTTTCTTTCTTTCTTTCTTTCTGTTCCTTCGTTCGTTCCTTCCTTTCTTTCTGTTCCTTCGTTCGTTCCTTCCTTTCTTTCTGTTCGTTCCTTTCTTTCTTTCTTTCTGTTCGTTTCTTTCTTTCTTTCTGTTCCTTCCTTTCTTTCTTTCTGTTTTTCCTTTCTTTCTGTTCCTTCGTTCGTTCCTTCCTTTCTTTCTGTTCCTTCGTTCGTTCCTTCCTTTCTTTCTGTTCCTTCGTTCGTTCCTTCCTTTCTTTCTGTTCCTTCGTTCGTTCCTTCCTTTCTTTCTGTTCCTTCGTTCGTTCCTTCCTTTCTTTCTGTTCCTTCGTTCGCTCCTTCCTTTCTTTCTGTTCCTTCGTTCGCTCCTTCCTTTCTTTCTGTTCCTTCGTTCGTTCCTTCCTTTCTTTCTGTTCCTTTGTTCGTTCCTTCCTTTCTTTCTGTTCCTTTGTTCGTTCCTTCCTTTCTTTCTGTTCGTTCGTTCGTTCCTTCCTTTCTTTCTTTCTTTCTGTTCCTTCGTTCGTTCCTTCCTTTCTTTCTGTTCCTTCGTTCGTTCCTTCCTTTCTTTCTGTTCGTTCCTTTCTTTCTGTTCGTTCCTTTCTTTCTTTCTTTCTGTTCGTTTCTTTCTTTCTTTCTGTTCCTTCCTTTCTTTCTTTCTTTTTTCTGTTTTTCCTTTCTTTCTGTTCCTTGTTTCTTCCTTTCTTTCTGTTCCTTCGTTCGTTCCTTCCTTTCTTTCTGTTTCTTCGTTCCTTCGTTCCTTTCTTTCTGTTTCTTCGTTCCTTCGTTCCTTTCTTTCTGTTTCTTCGTTCCTTCGTTCCTTTCTTTCTGTTTCTTCGTTCCTCCGTTCCTTTCTTTCTGTTCCTTCGTTCCTTCCTTCTTTCCTTTCTTTCTTCGTTCCTTCGTTCGTTCCTTCGTTCTTTCTTTCTGTTCCTTCGTTCGCTCCTTCCTTTCTTTCTGTTCCTTCGTTCCTTCGTTCCTTTCTTTCTGTTTCTTCGTTCCTCCGTTCCTTTCTTTCTGTTCCTTCGTTCCTTCGTTCTTTCTTTCTGTTCCTTCGTTCCTTTCTTTCTGTTCCTTCGTTCCTTCGTTCCTTTCTTTCTGTTCCTTCGTTCCTTCGTTCCTTTCTTTCTGTTCCTTCGTTCCTTCGTTCCTTTCTTTCCCATTTATACATAGAATATATATAAATAAAATCCTGGCTATTACATGTACCTACCAGTTTGTGAAGTCGGTCAGCTGGTGTCACTCGAGGTTTATGTGTTTTGGTTGCTGGAGCAGTTCCTCCATACAAACGTAAAGGATGATGCTTTTTATCAGAGGTCTCGGCTGTGTTGTCCTCCTATGACATGTAGCCAGGACATCTGATGGTTCAGATTTATAGGTGTTTTTGTTTTGGATGTTTTTAAAGTGTCACTAATCACTGCATGTTAATATAAAATCTCAGTCCAGCATACAGTACCCCGCTACATCACTGTCCGTTATTCAAATCTTCTTCCATTTTTACATACTGTTTCCTCCAAGGAGGCTCTTTTCCTTTCACTTCTGTTTTTGTGGGTATGTAATGTATTGCAGTCACATGTGCGCTCTCACTATACTACAAATTCCATCCATCGTTGCATCTGGTTCCACTGTGCATGTGTCTTCTTTTTTTCTTTCACTCAGACGGGTACCGCCAACATCTGTCGCTGAGCCCGTCTCAGGAGGGTGGCTGCATTTCTACATACAGTGGGACCATGTAGAGCGAATGTAGTCACCCTCATTGGGCTCCATTCGCATTGTGCAATTTCATAAGGGAACCTGAGCTTGGTTCCCCACAATTGGCTGCAGAAGTAAGCTCCGTTTGAAAGCAACGAGTCTGCGTTCAGGGCTGATCACTTGCAGGTAATCGCAGCTACAGGCTGGCGGCCGTAAATGGTCTCCGGTTGCTTTCAATGGGGGTTTTCTCCTGCAGCTAATCGCAGGGAATCCCATTCACAAGTGTGTGTGTGTGTGTGTGTATATATATATGTATGTATGTGTGTGTGTGTGTGTCTGTCTCTCGCTCTCTCTCTCGCTCTCTATCTCGCGCTCTCTCTCTCTCGCGCTCTCTCTTTATAATTTCTGCAACTAACTATTATTTTCATAATCGCTTCGTTGGCCGATTTGATTGTTTCGATTAATCGCATACTAATCTTAAATAGGGAGTCCCGTGAAATTTTATTTATTTTTTAAAAAGTCAGCAGCTACAAATGCTGCGGCTGCTGACTTTTTTAACCACTTTCAGACCGGACCAATTTGCAGCCAAAGGACCAGGCCCCTTTTTGCGATTCGGCACTGCGTCGCTTTAACTGACAATTGCGCAGTCATGCGACGTGGCTCCCAAACAAAATTGACGTCCTTTTTTTTCCCCCACTAATAGAGCTTTCTTTTGGTGGTATTTGATCACCCCTGCGTTTTTTTATTTATTTATTTTTTATTTTTTTGCGCTATAAACAAAAAAGTGCGACAATTTTGAATAAAACGCATTCTTTTTTTTTTGCTATAATAAATATCCCTCAAATATATAAAAAAAAAAAAAAAAAACATTTTTTTTTTCCTCAGTTTAGGCAGATACGTATTCGTCTACATATTTTTGGTAAAAAAAAATCGCAATAAGCAATTGATTGGTTTGCGCAAAAGTTATAGCGTTTACAAGATGGGGGATAGTTTTATAGCATTTTTATTAATATTTTTTTTTTTAGTAATGGCGGCGATCTTTTTTTTTTTTTTTTTTTTTTGTGACTGCGACATTATGGCAGACACATCGGACATTTTTGACACATTTTTGGGACCATTGTCATTTTATACAGCAATCAATGCTATTTAAATGCGTTGATTCCTGTGTAAATGGCAGTGTAGGGGTTAACCACGAGGTGGCAGTGTAGGGGTTAACCACGAGGTGGCAGTGTAGGGGTTAACCACGAGGTGGCAGTGTAGGGGTTAACCACGAGGTGGCAGTGTAGGGGTTAAGTGTGCCTAGAGGTGTGTTTCTTACTGTGGGGGGGGGCGGTTGCTGATCTCTGCTCCAATCACAGGGAGCAGAGATCGGCGTCATTAGTTGCTAGGCAGAGCGGGAAATGCTGTTTATTTCCGCATCTCCCCGTTCAGCCTTCCCCTGAGACGATCGCGGGTATCCCTTTGGCGATCGAGTCCGCGGGACCCGCGACCGGCCTCACGGGGGTTCCGACTGGCGCTCGCCCGATGGCACGGCGGCATCTTAAAGGGGACGTACCTGTACGCCCTTATGCCTGTCCGTGCCATTCTGTTGACGTATATCGTCGTGCGTCGGTCGGCAAGCGGTTAAAATAAGGACACTCGCCTGTCCAGGGTCCAGCGATGTCGGCACCCGAGGCCGAACCGTCCCTCGGTCCTCGGATGCTGCCGCCGCCATCTTCAGTATGGGAATCCCGGCTCCCTACTGCGCATGTGCGAGTCGGGCAGCACAATACGAATGGTCCCTGCTGTCCCTGGGACCCGTGTGTGTCCCAGCAGACAGAGCGGCGTGGGAGTCTATGCCCGGAAGTGAGTGCAAATACATGTCTTAGGAGATTCCGAAAAGCGGAGGTTCAATTTTTGCCTGAACCTCCGGTTTTAAAAAATAAAAATAAAAATAAGTTTGGCGTATAATTTATTATGTAAATTATTATTTATTTTTTTTTTTAAGGCAATTTTTATTCTTAAAAATCCTATATGCAGTGGTAAATATAAATAATCAACTATATGATTAGGGAGCAAAATCTCTAATCTACTCTGATAACGGACAGAAGAGATGTACTTTATATATACTATTGGAGGTTGAATCTGGTAAATATCATCAGGCTCGGAGTACCCCAATAGCAAGCTGCAAATTATAGTATAGAGTGCCCCTATAGCAAGGTAAAAAAAAAAACTTCTGCCTTTTTAGACCCACTCACTTCCTGCCCAGGACTACATGTCCCATGAGGCATTGCTCCTCCCACATTCTGACTTACTGACATGTATGGACGGTGTACTGAGCCGTATGTGTGCTGCACTGTATTTCCTGATATGTAAACAAATAATGCATTCTGTATGCAGGCCAACTAATCGGCTGATCGATTATGAAAATAGTTAATAACTATTTTCATAATCAATTTAGTTGCCGATTAATTGATTAGTTGTTTCAGCCCTAACATACATACAACTTTAAAGTTTGCAAAAAAAAATAAACTTTTTAAAGTTTGCAATTTAAAAAATAAATAAAAATAAAAATTTTTTTTTTTTTTTTTTTTTTTTTTTTTTTTCTTGCAAACTTTAAAGTTGTATTTTTTTGCTTGCAATATCTCTCATTCTGATTTTTTTTTTTTTTTTTTTTCCTAATAACTAGGTGAAGATAATGTGTTTTTTTTTTTCTTGTGTAGTCGGATCAGCTGACTTACCGATAGAATGTTTGAAATTTGACAGCTGCAATCTGATTGGCTGCTGTGGTCACATGGCTTCCCTCACACTTTCAAACAAATCGTCTTGATGTTGTTAATTCAGTCCGTGGTCACCGGCTGCTGTACGTCTCCCAGGGAAGGAGTGTGGGGGGGGGGGGACTTTTTTTTTTTAACTTTTCTTATCTCGGCTTCATTTAGCAGAACTCTCTCCATGCCGTGTGTTTCTGTGATCTGCCTTTTTTTTTTTTTTTTTTTTTTTGAATGTTCAGTCCCGGGTCAGAGCAGAAAACTTTGTGCGCCTTTTTTACAGAGTCACTCTAAAACGGGCGTCCTGAAACTTTTTCACATAGAGGAACCCTCCAAAATAACTTTTCAATTCTCCAGGAATCCCAGCTAATAATTATAGGGCTGAAACAACTAATCGATTAATCGATTATGAAATTAATAGGTTACTTTTTTCATAATCGATTAATCGGCCAGTAATATAATGGGGGTAAAAAAGAAAACTAAAATGAGCCCTTTATAATACAAAATGAGCAATCAATCACTACTGTAAATATTACTTTCACAGTTCTACGGTAAAAAAAAAAAAAAAAAAAATTAAACCCTTACAGTAGTGATTATATATATATATATATATATATATATATATATATATATATATATATATATATATATATATATATATATATATATATATTATATATTTTTTTTTTTTTAAACCCCATTATGTTACTAAACGTCTTAGACCTGGTTCACATCTATGTGTTTTTTGGTGCTTTTTGCAGAAACGTACTACAGTTCATTACATGGTTTCCTATGGGACACGTTTACCTCTATGCTTTTTTTCAGCTGCTGCATATTTGGAAAGGGTCAGGGACCTTTTTTAACGCAAAACTTTTTTTTTTGGTTTAATATACTTCAACGAAGAAGCTGCAGAAAAGCCTGTAATGCGTTTTTGCAGCAATTTGCGTTTTTTATTCTGCCCAACAACAAATTGGCCAAAAAACAGTTTGTCTCTTCTAATGGTGTATACAGTATATCTCTTCTGTCTGTTATTCTCAGAGTGGATTTGATATTTTGCTCCCTAACCATATAGTTGGTGGTTTATATTTACCACTGCATAGAGATATTTAAGAATAAATTGCCTTTTTTTTAAACTTTACATATTAACTAAATTATACACCACACATTTTTTTTAAGGTTATTAGCCGATTAATCTAAACAATCGGCCAACTAATCGATTATGAAAATAATTGTTAGTTGCAGCCCTAAATAATTATTTTATCTACACTCATATTGATGGTTGGGGGGGGGGGGGGGGAGTAACCTCTCACATTGGTGGTCAGTGGGAGGAAGGCTCCCCACATTGGTGGTCAGTGGGAGGAAAGCTCCCCACATTGGTGGTCAGTGGGGGGAATGGTGCTTTACATTGGTGCCCCTTTTACAATACTTATCAATGAAATAAGCACCCTCTTAGACTGGTAATGGGAGAAGTGGTGGCCAGCGTGAAGGAGCCCCCTCCCTGCGTTGGTGGCCAGCGTGGAGGAGCCCCCTCCCTGCGTTGGTGGCCAGCAGGAAGGAGGCCTTTAGGAATGGGGCTCAGTGTGTGGCTTCCTCCTGTAATTCCTCTTTTGGCTGTAGGAGGTTGTAGAACTCTTAATTATTTCACTTTATAGTCTTACCCGTTCCTTATCAATCTGGAATTTGTGGCACAGAACCAACCTACAGCTACAGTCCGCTTTCTTGTATAACACATTTCTGTGGTGTGATAATTCTGATGTTGGAGTCGCAGCCTGAAAAACATCATGTGCTATATCCGACATGTTCCATGTTCTAATCTGAGAAGTCTGAGTCGTGTTACTAGTTTTGGTGTGGTGTTTTTTTATTTTTTGTTTTTTCCTTTTTGTTTCTGTATTAAAGCGTAGCTTGAAGTAAATGTGAAGAAAGTGTAATTTGCAGGGTTCCCATAACCTGTGTACATTCACAGTATGCGTCTTTTAAATTTGGAAGATTGTTATTGATAAATTACCTGGTGATCCGGTGAATTTTGCTGCAATTTTCATGGGTCATGTGACTCAAAAACACAACACAGGTCGTTTTTTTTATTTTTATTTTTTTTAAAGCATTCTTTGCCATGTTTTAATGCATTTGAATGGGGAGATTCATTACACTGCGACAGACCAGTGTAAAGACGTTAGAATTTAAAGGGATGCGTTTTCTTGTGCTCTTGCACTTTTTTTTTTATTTTTATGCAAAAGCGCAAGCTATTACTTTTTTTTTTTTTTTTTTTCAAAGAAATCATAAATTCTGCCAGGGTAAAACGCACACACGTATGTATGTATGTATGTATGTGTGCGTTTTACCCTGGCAGAATTTTTATGATTTCTTTGACCACTCATGGTTAGTGTTTGGCTGAAGCCATTTATTACCAATCAACTGCGTTTAGTCTTTTTATATCATAATGGCAACAGAAACTACCCAAATGACCCTGATCAAAAGTTTACATACCCTGGTGATTTTGGCCTGATAACATGCACACAAGATGACACAAAGGGGTTTGAATGGCTATTAAAAAAGGTAACCATCCTCACCTGTGATCTGTTTGCTTGTAATTAGTGTGTGTGTATAAAAGGTCAGTGAGTTTCTGGACTCCTGACAGACCCTTCATCTTTCATCCAGTGCTGCATTGGCTTTTTGCTTTTCTATGTACCACACTGTGTTGGGATGAGATGCGGTGAGCTGCCTTCATACGTACTGCCTTCATTCTTACACAGCGTAGATCGCCGCATACATAGAGCACGATCGTAGAGCCTGCGTTCATCTGTGCAGGTCAACATGCATGGTGGGAACCTGTACTCCATTGCAAGGTGCAGACCCCATAAGATGCTGTTATTAATTTAAGTAGGCTTTTCAGGCTACTTAAATTAACAGCATCTTATGGGGTCTGCACCTTGCAATGGAGTACAGGTTCCCACCATGCATGTTGACCTGCACAGATGAACGCAGGCTCTACGATCGTGCTCTATGTATGCGGCGATCTACGCTGTGTAAGAATGAAGGCAGTACGTATGAAGGCAGCTCACCGCATCATTCAATTTGGTCTCGCTTCGTCCCACTATTGGGGTTATACTTTACCTGGCTTCATGTGTATTTGGCCCCCGGGGGGTCCATGAGTCTAGCCAGGGTGCGCCCCAACCCAACCCCCCCCCCCCCCAGGTGGTCTATGGGTCTAGCCGGGGTGACCAATATCTCCCTCCCCCTGCCGGCCCACATCTAATCATGGTAAACCCCCTGCCCCCCCCCGGCGGCCCATGGGTCTAGCCAGAGAGTGGTTGTAAACAATCGCCTTGTAAAACAACCCATTCAGTTTCAAATTGAATCGCATTCCCTCTGTTCTCGGCTGCATAAGAGCTGGGGGGAAGGAGGAGCAGCAGCACACTGATCTTCCCAGTGAATGGCTGTGCAGCGGGGGCATGTCGAGACAAGTCTGCTCATTTGAAGGAAAGCAGGCTCAGTTCCCAACCTAGCTAGAGAACTGACCACGGTGTGCTCTCCTGCTTAGTGAGGTCAGTTTTTAATAGGAAAGCGGAGGGAATGGCATGGACATCAGGGATTTCACACAAAGGAAGCAATGCAATAAGAACAGGATACTTTCTCATACAAGTACATGGTACAGCAGACACATATCAGGAATATGAAGTGTTGGGGGGTATCAAGCACTTTAAGGCATTCTCCTTGGACATGGCAGTGGTGAAGCTCAGAAAAAAACCTCAATCAGAACAGGGCACAGCAGAAGAATTTCAGATTTAAACTTTTACATTGGAGTTACAGGTTTGTGAGCTAATCTGCATATCTATGGACATAATCTTAGGTTGCTTTCTGAGGAATTTTAACCCCTTTATGACCAGAATTTCAAAAAAAGTCTGAACACAGTTTTGTAACTTTGACATGTACTGGATTGGTGAAGCTGTACACATCATCGCAACTACCTTGTGTGTCCAAGTAAATGATACCTTCAGATCGTTAAAGCAATAGGCTGAAAATGGCAGCTTTACCTGTGAATTTCTGGATTATCACAAGGCATTGTGGAGCATTTGTTATATACAGTGTGACCTGATGTGCCCCCCGGAGGTCGTTTGAGGAAATGGAGAGAAATTCCTTCACTAAAAAGGCATTGGAGCCTAAGTGCCAGTTCACACTACAGCGACTTGGGATCCGACTTGTAAGTCCTCAAGTCGCTGGACATAAGAAATGCCATAGAAGTGAATAAGATCCGTCTTATTGTACATTACTGAAGTCGCTCCGACTTCAGGAAAGGTTCCTGTACTACTTCAAGGCGACTTGTACCCATAGATTTCAATGGAAGTCTCCTCCAAGTCCGATCTCCATCTATGTTGAAGCGGCTTTATAAGAAAAATAAAACAATTTACCCAGGCAACCCCCTCCCGCCCACAGAGCTGATTATTCTGTGATTGGCCAAAGTTGCCTGTCCTGGAGGCAACTTTAACCACCTGAGATCCGCGCTATAGCCGAATGACGGCTACAGCGCGGGTCTAAGATGCCGGGACGACGTCTATTGACCGGCCACAAGCTGCCTGCGCGCCCCCTGAACTTGCGCGCGTGGCGCACTCTGTGATCAGCGAGTCTGTAAGACTCGCTGGATCACAGATCGGAGTAAGGGATCGATCCCCGACCCCCTTACCACGTGATCAGCTGTCAGCCAATGACAGCTGATCATGTGATAATAACAGAGCCGGTAATCGGCTTTTTTTCCTCCTCGCGCTGGCAGTGCGAGGAGAAAAAAAAAGCCGATCACCGGGGGCAGTGAGAGGGACTGATGTGCCCTGGGTCCATGGTGCCCACCTTTGCCTAAATAAAAGTGCAGCCTTCTCAGTCCCCACTGTGCCTTCTCAGTCCCCACTGTGCCTTCTCAGTCCCCACTGTGCCTTCTCAGTCCCCACTGTGCCTTCTCAGTCCCCACTGTGCCTTCTCAGTCCCCACTGTGCCTTCTCAGTCCCCACTGTGCCTTCTCAGTCCCCACTGTGCCATCTGTCAGTGCCAGTGCTGCACATCAGTGTCCCCTACCAGTGTCCCCTATCCGTGCCCATCAGTGCTGTGCCCATCTGTACCGACTTTTCAGTGCCCACCAGTGCCGCCTCATCAGCGCATATCAATGAAGCAGAAAAATTACCTGTTTGCAAAATTTTATAAGAAACTAGGTGTTTTTTTATTTTTTTTAATTTTCCATCTTTTTTTTGTTTGTTTAGCAAAAAATAAAAACCCAGCTGTGATTTAAATACCAAAAAAAGAATGATAAAAATTTCATTTGGGTACAGTGTTGTATGACCGCGCAATTGTCATTCCAAGTGCGTCAGTGCCAAAAGCTGAAAATTTTGGTCTGGTCACGAGGGGGGTTTAAGTGCCCAGTAATCAAGTGGTTAAGTCACGTTATGTAAGTTGCGATGAAGTCGCCTCCAAACCGACTTGCAGCGCGACTTTGCAAGGCGAGTTGCCCCTGTGTGAACCGGCACTAACAAGTTCTGGCTATACACTCATCAATTTCTTTTTATCAGATCAAACGTCTAGCCCAGTCATTTAATTGATCCAATGTCAATTTTTTTTTAAGGTTTGGCATGTTGAGTATCTATTTGCTCGGTGCAACCTCATTTTTTATAATTTGCCAAAAATTTGGTTAGTTTATTGCATTTATTTGCCCTAAAAGTCACGTTGGTGTCTTTTTTATTTATTATATATAATATATAATTTTTTAGTTTTTTGCTTAAAAAAAAAAAAAAAAAAAAAAACTTTACCCCCCATAAAAAGCTTGTCTCAAAAATGTTGATAAACGCAAAAATACCTGCGTTTTTAAGCTGTTTCCAGCTTTTTTTTTTTTTTTTTTTTCAGAGCTAGGGCTCATGCACACAGGACGTTTTTACAGCTTTTGACGTTTGTCTTTGTTTTTAAACTGCATCTAAAAGCCTCTCCATGTTTACCTAATGTGTCCATGCACACATAAACCGTCAGGCGTTTGGAGGCATAAGCGTTTAGGGGCAGTAGGAAAAAAAAAAAACAGCCAGTGCTTCCACAAGTAGTAAAAACGAAAACATGACAAAAAACGCGTTTGACATTTTTACGCCTAAAAAACATGAACGCTGGAAACCGCTCAATAACGCTAATGTAAAAACACGGCTAAATGTGAACAAATTGGCTTTTTTTTTTTTTTTTTTGCGCTGTGGAAGTGCAGGCGTTGGTAAAACATCCTTTTGTATATCCGCACTTGGAACTCTTTCACACGGACCGCGCGGGGGCCTCAGCGGTTTACTGCCACTAGTCTTTAGTGACGCTTTACTGTAGTTTTTGGGGCGATTTTTTTTATTATTTTTTTTTTTTTATCACTAGCAATTTTAACCCCCGGCGGCCGAATAAAGGGTTAAATGCGCCCGCAAAAAGCGCCGCTGCCGAGGCGCTACCCATTGATTTCAATGGGCAGGGGCGCTTTTGGTGTATACACCACTCCTAAAGTGCTTCAAAGGGGCTGCTTGCAGGACTTTTTTTTTTTTTGATGTGGTGCCAGCGCAGCGCCCCAGTGTGAAAGCAACATTCAGGCTTTCACACTGGGATTGCAGATGAGGCATTTTTCAGGCGCTATTTTTAGCGCTAAAGTGCCTGTAAAACGCCTCGAGTGAAAGGGGTGTAAGGGCTGTTTTTCAGCTTAACTCCTTTTCAAAACCCACTAGTTCTTGTTCTTGTTTTTTTTTTTTTTTTTTTTCCAGCCAGAAAACACCCCTGCCAAAAACTGATAAGAGCCTATGTGTGCATGGACACATAGGATAACATGCTGGGGAGTTTATTGGCTGCAGAAAAAAACATCTGTAGCCAAAAACAGCAGCTGTAAAAACGTCCCGTGTGCAATGAGGCCTTAGTGCAACCAGAAATGTTTGTGTATGAGTTATTCGTCTATATTAACTAAATATCAAAAGATATTTGCGGAAAGCATGCAATGTTATGGGCTGGTACTCCTTCTTCTTCATCTGATCTGAATGAAGAGAAACTTTTTATTTAAATTTTTATTTTTTTTTAGTTGATTTAGAGTCTGACATTTGACAGTAAAAATCTCAGAACTATATTCGGAGGTTGCCCATCTTTAGGCTGAATTGAGTCCTCAGACATGAAATGATACTTTCCTGACCAAGCTATTTGCAAGTATGGAAATAGGTGAGCAAAAACAACAAGGGGATGAAGTCCTAAAACCCCTGCACAGGGTATTGCTGCTACCTGCTTTATTGTTGGCACACAGTGTGAACTGAATTGGAGGCATGGTTTAGGTAAAGTGGTGATACAGGTTGTCCCCCATGTCTTGTTGGATCTTACTCTTCGGCGACTTGCAGTCAGACCTGTACTTGTTACTTATGGGAACCGACTAGAGCAGGGTTATGCAATTAGCGGACCTCCAGCTGTTGCAGAACTACAACCCCCATGAGGCATAGCAAGACTCTGACAGCCACAAGCATGACACCCAGAGGCATGATGGGACTTGTAGTTTTGCAACAGCTGGAGGTCCGCTAATTGCATATCCCTGAACTAGGTTATCCCCAGGTGTAGGAATGAATGAATGGAGTAGAGGTTCTGTAGCACAGTGTTTCTCAACTCCAGTCCTCAAGGCACCCCAACAGGTCATGTTTTCAGGATTTTCCTCAGATGAAACAGCTGTGGTATTTACTAAGGCAGTGAAACTGCTAAAATGACCTGTGCAATGTAATGGAAATCCTGAAAACATGACCTGTTGGGGCGCCTTGAGGACTGGAGTTGAGAAACACTGCTGTAGAACATGCCTTCATAAGAAAAAAGGGGATATTGGGTTTGCCTCTGAATGCAGTCAAACTGTCAACATTCGCGACGGGCGCCCGCACCGAGGCATGTGTGGGGAGCGCACATGCTTATGTAGAGTTGCTGTGCCAGTGGGAACCATGGTCGGACCGGCCCTGGGTGCCCCCTTTCTCCTCCCAAAATGCACATCTCCTCCCAAAATGCAACACAGTTGATAGCGGCCGTGGCCCCAACTTCCTTCCTCCACAAAAAAAAAAATTGTCAGTGGCTGCCGTCCATTTTGAATATAGGTTAGGGTGGCGTGGGGGGCAATTGCCACTTTGCCCCCCCCCCCGGCCCAGCCTGTTGGGCAGTGCTCAGGTCCGAACAGGCAATTGGAGGCCCCCAATGCTGTCCCTTGGGAAGGGTAGAGTAGACAATGTTGGCTCCAACACTGCAGCCTACTGAGATGGATTCTGGCAGTGGGCAGATCACAGGGGAATGCGGATGGCTCTGTATACTTTGCTTGGGGGGCATCTGGCTATTGAGAGACTCCTTCACTTTGCTCTGAAGAGACCGGTGATTATGTCTTTTCAGGCCTCATGTAAACGGACATTCAGAGGCAATTGGACGCTTTTTTTTTTTTTCATCTGCCCCTGAACTCATCCAATGTTCTCTTATGTGACCTATGTACAGTCTTGTTTGTTGCCGTTTTTAGGCAGTTGCGGTTTTATTTTTTCTTCGAAAACAAAATAAGTGGGCTCAGGCGCTTTAGTTTCCGACATTTCAGACACCCAAAAGCGGTAATCCGTGTTTCGATTTATAGGCGTTTTTCATTTTTGCCCAAAAAATAAATAAATCTTCTTTCTTTCTTCTTTCTTCTTTTCTTTCTTTCTTTCTTTCTTTTCTTCTTTCTTCTTTCTTTCTTCTTTCTTTCTTTCTTTCTTTCTTCTTTCTTTTTTTTTTTTTTTTTTTTTTTTTTTTTCTTTTCTTCAAAACTCTGTTAAACGCAGCAAAACCTGGTGTTTTTAAACGTGAGTTACTATCTGTCAAGTTGAATCATTCAGGAGAGGTTGTAAAAACGTCCCGTGTACATTAAGCCTGAGTGAACTTGTTACCTCAATGAAATAGCAGTGTTTACCACATGGCATTCAGTGAGATGCGAATCCTTTCATCCGCCTTTATGAATGATTAGACTTTTAGGTTTTCTTCTACTAGCGCTCTGGGTGGTTTATGGCCGTGGTTGCCAGTTTTGTGGCACAGTATTACCCAGGCTTTGACTTTTCTCACATTGTTTTAGAGCGACTCTGACACTGATGAGTATATTCTATAGTAGATGAGCTGTTACTTGGTCAGCTGTGAATAGGAGTTCAGAATTTAGTATTTTGTAGTAAAAGATGCAGAATGTGGATGATGTGGTGGAAGTTTGGGAGACGAGCTTCTCACTATGAGGTGTGTTCTGTGTGTTCTGTCATCTGTAAATGTCTAAGAATAGTACTTTGTAATAATAATAATCATCGTACCTGAGGCTGTGCTCACCTTCCTATTTCTACAATGCAGCTCCCAAGCCACTTTTTTTATTTTATTTATTTTTTGTAGTGTTTGATCACGTGACTACACTATGACTTGGTGGGCATGTGCTCAGTCTGGGAAAGGAATAGACCCCCTGTTGGATTTTTACTGCTATTAGGGGATCCTTTAGGGCAGGAGGTCAGTGGGGGAGTGACCCACTCAAAACATCTAAAATGGAGAAGATGAGAATACTTATTAGGGATGCACTGATAACATTTTTTATTTTTTTTTTTTTCCTTTTTTTTTTTTTTTTTTTGTAAGAGTACCAATATTTATTTACACTTCCTTTTTTTTTTTTTTTTTTTTTTTTTTTTTTTTTTTTATTATTATTAGTACTTGCCATTGCCAATACCTACTGTTTTGTTTACATTTCAGCTGTCAGCAATGAAACAAAGCATTGAAAAGTTATTTACAAATTTTTATTTGTTTATTTTGAGTTTTACAACATGTAGAAATATTAACTTACAAAGCAAAAAATAAAGTTTTTATTTAATAGTTTATAAAATAGAAGTGAAGAAAAAAAAAATCAGCGGGAAAATAATTAAACGGAGAAGGGGAATAAAGAGTTTAAGGCTGATCAAAGTAAATTTAAAGCTGAGTTCCACCAAAAAATGGAACTTCCGCTTTAAGGGAAGGTGACCCCCTGACAACCCACATTTCTAGACGGTTCCAGCTCCCACTTCCTGGGAGTGGAAGTAAGTTCACCCCCCTCTCGGCAATCATCTGGGACCCGTCACAGGTCCCAGATGATTGCCCGGCCAGTGACAGCACAGCAGTGCGTGCCGGGCTGTGAAGCCACAGCTGGGCGCCCATAGTGACTATGCTGGCGCCGCAGAGAGGAGGGGGAGATGAGCGGGGCTTTGTCCCCCCCCCCCCCCTCGCATTGAGGGGACAGGTAAGTGTCCGATTATGAAGTCTGTAGCTGCTGACTTTTTTTTATTTTTTTTTTTTTTTTTTTTAGCAGAACTCCGCTTTAAGGGTTAATAAGAGGTTTCTGGTATCAAAAAGCATTTGCACGAATACCGATTTTACTCGTGCAATATCGGTACCGATATTGATATTGATGCAACATATACACATATACATCCTCTAGAGACCTGATGGAGGTATGAAAGTGGTAGGTGATCCAAGTCCTCTGCACCTACTGAGATCTGACACTGTCCCTTTAAATGTGGAGGTGTCAGATTTTTTTAGCTTCTATCTTTTCTTTGCCTCTAATTTCCATACGGATTCACAAATGAGCGCGGTTCGTATTCAGCGAGGGAATATGAATAGCCTGGTATAGATCAGATCTCTGTTGCTGCTGGAACATCTGATTGTATTGACCTACACACCTCCCGGCTTTGGGCTGCCGCTCGCTCTGGTATGAAATGAGGCGATTTCCAGCTTTTCCAGGGATGGGAGAAGTGTGGCTCGCTTTTCTTGGGTCAGCGTTCTAGTTTTTTGCATTATAATCTGGACTTCCACGGAAGGGTGCAGCGCAGGTACCAGCCGGGCAAAGGTCAGTTTTCAGCATCATGGTGTGGTTGGTCCTGTGGAAGCTTTATTTTGATTGGCTATAGTACTTTACACAGGGTCATGGAGCTTATCACAGGAGGATTGATGGAATACAGGGATGGGTAGACAATGGGCAACAATCACAGGTACTATGGCAACTAGTTTAGTGTGGTAAGGCTTTGAGCATCTCATCAGTGATTGGTTGAATGTTAATTTACACACTCATGCTTTAGCATCGAACCTTTATTTTTTGTTATTAGAAAGCATGAGATCCAGTCCAATAATCCTCTGCCTTGGCTGAGATTGTCATTCGTCTTCTGCGGGCAGGAGGGATGCTCTCCCCCAGTGATCAGACTGTGCATTGTAACTTTGCATCAGGTCTCAGGGTGAGACATTTGTGAGCACTGCCAAGAACTACACAGGCACCAGGATTTATGTAATTAGAGTTGAGCTCTCGATCGAGGTAGTAACTGGCAAACCTTTATGATGAAACGGAGACTTAGAAAGTCTGATAAAGGCAAATGCCAAGACGTCGATGGTCACGTTTGTGGAGGTCTAGGTTTTTAATGGTCTCACTGATGAGGAAGACACACGTTTGTTCCTCCTCCCAGTGAGTAGTAGTTGCTCCCATTGGGCACACAATAAGACACTCCCCTGCTCCTCCTCCCAGTGATTGGCAGCTGCTCCCATTGGGCACACATTAGGACAAGCTTCTGCTCCTCCCAGTGATTGGCAGCAGCTCCCGCAGTTAAACGCGCGTTCATAGGCAGTTGGACACTTTTTTCACCTGCCCCTGAACGCATGCAATGTTATCCTATGTGTCCATGTACACAGTCTCGTTTTTTTTCCCGTTTTTTATGCAGTTGCGTTTTAACCATGTTTTTCCAAAAGCAAAAAAAAAATGCGTTCAGACACTTTGCTTTTCCACGTTTCAGACGCAAAACGCGGCACCTGCATTTAGCTGCGTTTGCGTTTTATAAGCCTTTTTTAAAGGAACACAATTTTTTTTGGACCAGAAAACTCAGAACTATGATGGTAAACCATAAAAAATACTAGAAAAAATGGTTCAAAATGTCGTAATTAGTTTAGATAGTTCATAGAGCATGTATACTCACTGATGTATACATGTTTGTGAAATATCCAACGGACATTCGCTATGCCATCAACGGATGGGTCCAATATCGACGACCTATATATTGGTTGAATCTCCTCTACTTTTTTTTTTTGTTTTCAGGGTGAGAGGCTGGAGCAAAGGCTGATTTGTGGAGACGGGAGACGCCCTTACTACTTAATGGCACCCCAATCGTGGTGCGACTTTGCCAATGCGCTGAAATGTTTCAAAATTGCACCACAAAAGGCTTGTCGCTCAAAAAGGAACTTTAGCTTCTTTTGGGTGACGGCTTTGCGATTTATCTTGCGACAACCTTGGCAAAATCGCACTGCAATTAGGAAGTAATGGCATTGCAATAGGAGCCAGAAGGCTTTTTGTGCTGCTCCCCTCATCGGTCTCCTGTGCCGAGCAGCTGAAAGTGGCGATTTATTGTATGGCTCATATACGGGTCTGGACAATGTTGGCAGCTGAATGGAGCATTTTTTTTTTCCCTGTTCTCCTGGGAATGATCCAAAGTCACTACTAGTGAGACCTGTGAAGAAATAAGCAACATGTAGCGCTAGTTGTCATACATTCCTGTTTTATTGACGTTGGTTGAATTGGGCTCAATTAACAATGTTTTACCACAAAGATGAGGATCTTTATTTTCCTGGTGATTTTCGTGTTCTTTTCAAATCTCATTGGTCTCAGCTTAAAATAGCTGTCACTGTAAAAATAAAGAATCCTTATCTAGGTGTTTATGCTTTTGTGAACGGAGCCTATAATTCAATATGTTATGTGCAATTCAATAGAGGATAAACCCCAAAACAGAAATGTAATATATTGTAGCCTTTTCATCATTGGATGTGGGGACTGCATTTATTTATTCATTTATTCATTTATTTTATTTATTTTTCTTTTATTTTTAATTTTTTTTTTTTTTTTTTTAATTTTCTCCATTTTACTCCTGTGACCCATTTTTTTTCAGCAGAGAGTGGTCTGACGTCACAGAAATCAGTCCAGACACCACGCCATTCCAACCACGGAGTCTGGATCCACCAGGTGCCTGGACTGATACCCGTCTCAGCCTCTCAGCGAGCCGCTCCAGTGAGCGCAGGGGGGGCAGAGTGGAGATCTGCTGATTGACAGTCAGCAGCTCTCCGCTCGGGGAGCTGAGAGAACAGAGCCATCGGCAATGTTCGATCGCTCAGTTCTTGGTGCAGAGACACTGGGGGAGAGCTGCAAACCCGTACTTCTCTTTTTTAATCCTATGTAAAATACACTGATCATGACCCCAGTCTTTGACTATAACCATGACATTTGACCCTGAAAGTGTGTGTGTGTGTGTGTGTGTGTATATATATTATATATATATTATAATATAATTATTGTGGCAGAGTGAGGCTCTGGCCCTATGAAATTGGATATAAAATGGACACAGCTTTTGCATATCTGCGGACTGCAAGACTCTGGCAGTTTTCTCTAAATTTTGCTGGTTCCGGATGGGACTCTGTAGTTTGGAGATCCCTAATGCCGCGTACACACGATCTGAGTTCTCGTCGGAAAAAGCTCTGATGGTTTTCCCGTCGGAATTCCGAGGGAATTTCGCTCAAACTGTCTTGCCTACACACGGTAACACCAAATTCCAACGGTCAATAACACCGCGGCATACAACACGTTCGACAGGGGAAGTTTAATGCTTCTGAGCATGGGTCAAATTTGTTTCCGAGCATGCGTCGGAATTTTGCGTGTCGGAATTGCATACACACGATCGGAAAATCCGATCGGTTTTCCGTCGGGAAAAATTAAGAACAGGTTCTCAATCCAAAGACTGATGGGCATACACACGGTTGGAAAATCCGATGAAAAGCTCCCATCGGACTGTTTCCATCAGAAATTCGACCGTGTGTACGCGCCATAAGAGTCTTTTGGAGGGACGGGATCTTCAACCCTGTGTCCGGGTTTTGTGGACAGCCAGCAGGGTGTGTGCCCAGCTGCACACAGCCCATATAACAATGGGCTAGTGAGAGCAGTGGAAGGTGGAGCGTGAGCAAATTGCTGCTGCTCCTGACCCCTGTCAGGAAAACTGTGTGCCCTGTATGAGACTACATCCCTGGTGAGGGGGGACTTTGTGTCTGAAGGACGGGACATCTGAAAGGGCCTGGGAGAGCCGAGGCTACCAGCAAGTCCATAGGGGCTGAAGGAAGTGGTGAAGTCTGGGGGACAGTGAGCAAACCCAGGGGGAACTGCAAAGCAAGCCTAGGAGCCAGGAGGCTTGGCATTTTCTGTTGTGTAAATGTACTGGAGAAGAACCCCTGTGTGGGAAATCCTGTGTATAAACTTTTATTTTGTTCCTTTTAATAAAAATGGGCTGCCACGCCCTCAAACCTGATAACTGACTGACTGTGGACTTTCTGGAAAAACGCATCTACCACTCAGCCTAACAACCCCCAATGCGAGGCCACATATATGTATTTGATTTAAATTACTAGTAAAAAGGCTTTATTTAAATCATAATTTTTAAAGCGCAACTGTCATCTCTGTCCCGCAGTGGCTCCTCCTCTGACCCTCTAACGGGCGCTGCCATGATGGATCTGAAATGACAGGTGCTCTTTAAATGTAAGGACTCCTTCTTGCTGGTAGTTGGAATCTTTATTATATGCAAACAAAATGAAGGTTTCCAATTTAGAATAATAAGCTGTCAGGTTAGTAAAAGGGCGATATCAGAACCGATTCAATCATACAGTTTGTAGTGTACATAGATTTACAAAACAATGGGATAAAGGAATATTCCTCAACTTTGTTTTATCTCATGGTTACTGTGACATTGTGTGAATGCATCAATGCAGTGCGTGTTATCTCGCCTTCCAGAGATTGAATTAATTAATAAAATTATTAATGTATCTTAAATGGAAAACTATCTTTTAGATTAGGTTTTTTATTTTTATTTTTTTCCAAAAACATTTTATTAAAATAAAATTTTGATAAAAATCTAAAAAAATCTGTATATTTTTATTTTAAGTACTGGAACTGGAGAGAGTCCAGAGAAGGACAACAAAGCTAATAAAGGGTCTGGAGGATATTAGTTATGAGGAAAGGTTGCGAGCACTGAACTTATTCTCTCTGGAGAAGAGAAGCTTGAGAGGGGATATGATTTCAATATACAAATACCGTACTGGTGACCCCACAATAGGGAGATTAATAAGACACACGGCCATTCACTAAAATTAGAAGCAAAGCGGTTTTACCTTAAAGTGTGTAGAGGGTTCTTTACTGTAAGAGCGGTTAGGATGTGGAATTCACCTTAAGGCCCTTTTCACACCGAAAAAGGGTTAAAATCCCCCGCAAAGCGCCGCCGTAGCGGCGGTATTACCGCGGTGTCCCATTGAAATGAATGGGTAGGAGCGGTGAATACACCGCTCCAAAGATGCGCTAGCAGGATTTTTTTTACCGTCCTGCTAGCGCACCGCTTCAGTGTGAAAGCCCGCCGGCTTTCACACTGGAGTAAATGGGGCCGGTTTTTTTCAGGCGGTGTACAGGCGCTATTTTTAGCGCTGTACCGCCTGAAAACCGCCCCAGTGTGAAAGGGGCCTTAATCTATAATTTTTAGTGAATAAAGCAGAATTTCCTCAAGGATGATGCAGTGTACAGCTGCACAATTCTGGGCAAAATGAGAATCACAAATTTTTTTTTTTTACTTAGGCCCCTTTCACACTGGGCGTTTTTCAGGCGCCACAGTGATAAAAATAGCGCCTGTAATGCGCCGGAAAAAAGCGGGTCCTTTAACTCCAGTGTGAAAGCTGAATGGCTTTCACACTGGAGCGGTGCGCTAGCAGGAGGGTAAAAAAAAGTCCTGCTAGCAGCATCTTTGGAACGGTAAAGGCGCGGCGTATTCACCGCTCCTATACCGCTCCTACCAATTTAAATCAATGGGACACCTTGGTAATACCGCCGGCAAAGCGCTGCTTTGCGGGGGGTTTTAACTCCCTTTTTTTTCCGGCCGCTAGCGGGGGTTAAAACCACTCCGCTAGAGGCCGAATACCACGGTTAAAGCAGCGCTAAATATAGCGCTGCTTTACCGCCGCCGCCCGCACCGCCCCAGTGTGAAACCGGCCTTGGACTAAAAAGATCACGATTCTCGCGACTTAAAATCTTTCACATTATACAAAAAAATTGGTGCTAACTTTACTGTTTTTTTCTTTTCTTTTTTTTTCATTCATTAAAGTAATTTTTTCCAAATTTTTTTTTTTTTTTTTAGTGTTTAAAGGGGTTGTTAAGGTACATGTTTTTTCACCTTAATGCATTCTGATGATTAGCTGCCCCCCCCCCCCCCCCCCCTGTTTTTTACTTACCTGACCCCTCGAAAGTCCTGCGTCGTGTACGCGCTGGCGTCTCGGCTCTTTCATTGGATGATTGATGGCAGCGCAGCCATTGCTGCTGTCAATCAAATCAATGACACGGTGCGTCAGGGGGTGGGGCTGAGTGACTGTAGCCGCCGACTGTATCGCAGGAGCACGCCCGCAAGCTTCCCAGAGGGGGTTTAGCGGTTGCAGAGAGGAGCCGAGGGACCCCAGAAGACGAGGATTGGGGCCACTCTGTGTAAAACGAATTGCACAGTGGAGCTAAGTATGATATGATATGTATGTTAAAAAAAATAATAAAAAAAAAAAAGATCCTTTACAACCACTTTAAGTGGTTAAACTTTTTCCACTTACAGTCTAGTCGACTCATTGACAAATTGCTACAATGTTTATACTTCAGTTCAACTGATAAAGAATGTTGTGATTCTTGGCAGACTTCCCAGTTTTTCCTTCCTTTCTTTTGAGGGCTGTGGCTTCAGAAGAGAAGAGATTTCTTTGCATGGAAAGAATCGGAAGCACTTTAGTGAAGATCGCGATAGCGATTCTTGATGATTATTCGCGCATCTCTAATGCAGTGTGAGCCGGTTGCATCCAGTATAGTGCGTTTATTACGGGGCCTCTTTGCGCTGTAGACGGCCTTCCTTGCGCACATTATCATTTCCTTTCTGACACAATGAGATTAGGCTTGTCGGGAGTATCGTGTGCGACGCAGGGAGCCAGCCCGAGGACTCCGGTTGCTATGGTGATGAGCGTCATGGCTGCATGGGGAGTTATGGATGTCTGCCGTGTACATGGATAGGTGTCTGTGTGTAAATATAGCTCCAGTCACAGCGTGCTATAGGGCAAAGCCGGCTACTACATGCAGCTGGCCCTTCAATGTTCTCCGCATAGGTGTGTGAGAGATGAGCCTGGGGCGCCAAGAATTAACCCCTTCTACTCTATATTACCAAAAGTATTGGGATTACACACATATGAACTTTAAGGGCATTCCAGTCTTAGTCCATAGGTGTCAGTATTGAGTTGGCCCACCCTTTGCAGCTATAAAAGCTTCAACTCTTCTGGGAAGGCCGTCCACAAGGTTTAGGAGTGTGTCTATGGGAATGTTTGACCATTCTTCCAGAAGCGCATTGTCACGGTCAGGCACTGATGTTGGACAAGAAGGCCTGGCTCGCTCTAATTCATCCCAAGGGTGCTCTATTGGGTTGAGGTCAGGACTCTGTGCAGGCCAGTCAAGTTCTTCAAACTCACTCATCCATGTCTTTATGGACCTTGCTTTGTGCAGTCATGTTGGAATAGGAAGAGGCTGTCTCCAAAGTGTTGCCACAAAGTTGGGAGCATGAAATTGTCCAAAATATCTTGGAATGCTGACGCCTTAAGAGTTTCCTTCACTGAAACAAAGGGACCAAACCCAACCCCCCACCATAATCCCCCCCCCCCCCCCCTCCACCAAATGATTTGGTCCACTGCACAAAGGAAGGTCCATAAAGACATGGATGAGCGAGTTTGGGGTGGAGGAACTTGACTGTCCCACACAGAGTCCTGACCTCAACCCAATAGTGCACCCTTGGGATGAATTAGAGCGAGCCAGGCCTTCTTGTCCAACATCAGTGACTATGCGCTTCTGGAAGAATGGTCAAATGTTCCCATAGACGCACTCCTAATCCTTGTGGACAGCCTTCCCAGAAGAGTTGAGGCTCTTATAGTTGCAAAGGGTGGGCCAACTCAGTATTGAACCTTACGGACTAAGTCTGGGATGTCATTAAAGTTCATGTGCGTGTAAAGGCAGGTGTACCAATACTTTTGGCAAATGCGTATATTCCATATAACCTGTATGTAGCCATGGGACAGGGAGTCCCCACCCCACGACCAGAACATAGCGCTTTATACTGGATGGAGATTGCAGCACTTCCTCCTTTCTTGCCTAGGTGAGCAATGATGGTGCCCTCCTGGTGCCTCACAGCACACGCATGCTGCTGGATTCCTGTGCACAAGGGCTCTGCTTGGCCTTTGGGAACCGGCAGATACATGTGGCACGCCTGCACGTGTGTGGCGGTTTCCCCACGAGAGCGCCGTTACGAGGGTCCTGGATCTTGGCCTGTCTGTGTGCTTCTGTGGGGGAACTCGGCTTGTGGACAGATGTGTGCTGCAGGTCTCTGCCAGGTCCTTTCCCTTCGACACATGTGAACACGCTCTGGATTTTCAAAGATGGCCGCACTGGTGAGGGGGGGTGGGGCCAGCGGTGACTGAAGTTCTTTAACCACTAGGAGACCAGGCTTTTTCTGCCACTTTTTGTTTGTTTACAGGTTTAAATCAGTTGTTTTTTTTGCGAGGAAAATTTACTTATAATCCCCAAACATTATACTTTATTTTAAGCATGGACCCTGGGGAATAAAATGGGGATTGTTGCAATTTTATATTTACTAAAATAATTGCATTTCCATGTTGTGTGTACTGTGGGAGACCAGATCTAGTGAATGCAGGTCCTGGGTTTAGTAACACTTTAAAGTGTTTATTTTTTTTAAACCTGTAAGGCAAAATGCATAATGAGCTAGTATGCACAACAAGAAATACTTACCTTTTACCGAAGCATCGGCAGCTCGGATGACTTCTTTCCGGCAGCGTCTGCCGGACCTTCGGAGCTGATGTCAGCGACTGCATGCAAAGTCGATATCTCCTAAACCAGGGATATGCAATTTGTGGACCCCCAGCTGTTGCGAAACTACAAGTCCCATCATGCCTCTGCCTCTGGGTGTCATGCTAGTGGCTGTCAGTCTTGCTATGCCTCATGGGACTTGTAGTTCTGCAACAGCTGGATGTCCGCTAATTGCATATCTCTGTCCTAAACCATACAGGTTTAGGAGATCTTCTTTTTACCTACAGGTAATCCTTTATTATAGGCCTACCTGTAGGTAAAAATACAAAAAAAAGGCTCCAACGATTGATTCAGCGATTCCCCTCATAATTACAAAAGCACTGATTTTGGAGCCACGCAGGATCCCTTCAGGCATGTAGTTCAGTGGAAAACTGGACGTGCAGGATCAACCAATCATCATTGGATTTTTGGCAGGATTAACAGTTATTTTTTTTTTTTTTTTTTTCCCCCAATAGTATATTTATGGCCCATTTACACGATCAGATCGTACGGAAAAATGCCGCTTTTGAAGCGATCGTACCATAATCTGATTGGTACGCAACTTTCGAGAGCCGATCACGACAGTTCATCCAATTTTATTACCTGATGCTAAAAAATGTTCTCGTCCAATTTTCATTTAATCAGTACACTGAAAATACAACACATCACTTCCGAATTTTTATTGTGTGTGAACTTTTGTATGTATCGCCAATAACCCATTGCAGGGCGGCTATGGATTTTCTGGGCTTTCCGATTACCTCCTCCTTGTAGCTCGTCGTTCCTTGTCTAGGGGGTTCCCAGGGTTAGTACCCAGTAATTGCTGAGACTGACACTCAAAGTCCTTTTGAGGATTTTTATTTGCAGAAAACCGTTTAAACATAACACAGTCTCTCAGTTGGGAATAGAGGGCACAGGTGATAAAACTCAGGCACTTCAGAACTGCTGACATCAAATAAATGTCTCTTTAGATCAGGGGTCTCAAACTGGTGGCCCTCCAGCTGTTGCAGAACTACAATTCCCATGAGGCATTGCAAGGCTGGTGGTTACAAGCTTTGACTCCCAATGGGCAGAGGCATGATGGGACTTGTAGTTCAACAGCTGGAGGGCCAGCAGTTTGAGACCCCTGCTTTAGATGATCCAGAGAGTAGCCACTCGCAACTGGACACTTCACTGTTGGATAAACCCTTGTCTGTAGATCTAGCAGCCAACAAGTGACTCGGAACCAGCAAAGTCTCTGCCACAGACTTGGTTGTAACCGAAGGATGGGTTAGGAACTTTTCCTACGGTACCTGTATCTTTCAGCCGTTCCAGCGATACCGTAGGAAATGCGGATTCACCAGTGTCCATACAATCTCAGCTCCCAGGCTCTTACCGAGCAGCCAGCTTCTTGGCCCTCCTCCGAAGAGTCCTCCCCTGGTCACTTGTACGAGTTGCCGTGTCCCTCCAATCCTGAGAGGACACCGGGACACCTCCGAATCCTCCTTCAGTTACTGGGCCTCGAACTAGCCAGTTCCGAGGCTCGGGAACAGACAGATCCCCACCCCAGACCATGAGGGCCTCTGGGGCAGGTCAGGGTGACCAGGCTTACGGGGCAGCAGACACTCCTGGGTCCAGGACCCCTCACGGGGTTGGTTTCGGATCAGAACCAGGAATCAAAGAGCAAGCCCAACCCTAAACACGTGACATCGGCATCTTAAGACTACACAGCGGGGCCAGACGTGCCCACTGATTGGCTCCGGGAAAAGATTGGTACCAAACACGTCCAACCAGACTGCGTTCTCAGCCTGTCATTGGTTCTCACCTCACCTATGACCAGGCAGAACTCCAGTACAGCCCAGCCAGACTGATGCCAAAGTAAAAACCTGTATGATTGACTCCCAGAACTCCGTTACAGTTCTGGAAAAAAAAAAACAAAATTTACACAATAGCGCACACTTGGAAAAAGTGTCGGCGCTACATATACATTTGGTAAACGCTTAATTTTTTGATATGAGTAGCATTAAAAAACAATAAAACGACTGATTATTCATCCGATAATCTCATCGTGTGTACCAAGCATTGGCAGGAAAAAGGGGAGCAGGCGGGATGATGATTGGGGTGTCTGTTGGGTGGTGCCGTACTTGTTCATATCCACATTCCGCTGAATTGTATAAATTAACGCTTTTAAAAACAATCTTTTATGTCCAAGCCTCCAATATATTGGAAATGCTGACTGACGTTGTGGGTGTGATGGGTTTATATGAGCTGAGCCTGGATTGATGAGTGGCACTATACATTATAATAAGTGCCCCAGACAGGTAAGTGCCCCCAGGCTGCTGTGGATTGCCTGTGTAGACAGACACCAGGATGATGTGGAGGAGACTTGGCTGACGTCTGAATAGTAAACACAAGAAGAAAGCAGCCGGGCCGTCCTCTTCTCCGGAGCTCATGAATGTATCCACAGACAGCGCACGTCCTCACATCAACCCTGCAGACTAAGTGCCGGCTCAATGCAATATTCCCCGACAGTGACAGGATCCCATCATTACCCGGCATTACCCGGCATTACCCGGCATCACTCCGTCCAAAGCATGTCGGGTTCTAGTGATCGGCACATACAGTGCTGCCGCTAATACAATAAATCGGAGGAGCACCGCAAAGATTTCCACCTATTGCACCAGCAGGCTGATTCAGCAAAGCAACACAAATACTGAGATCCACAGGAACATTTATAGCAGCCAATCAGATTTCAGTCTGTAGCGACATCTGTGAAAAGCAGCAGCAGATTGGTTGCTGCACTTTGTGCCTTACTGATTTCTGCTCTACAGTGTTGGCTCGTATTTGTCAATGAATCTTTTCTTCTTTTTTTTTCTTTTTCTTCAAATTGTGCACCTGCCAGGCATCTTCCAGCAATGCTACAGCACATAATACTGTATTTGGCAATGTTCAGTCAGAGAGGATTTGCTTTAAATCATGAAATCATAGTAAAAAGGCTCGATTTTTAAATCAACTCCTATATTTATTTTAAATCATAATTTTTAAAGAACTGTCCTCCCTGTCCCACAGCGGCTCCACTTCGGACCCGCTGTTGACTCACTGACAGTCCCATTCACTTTAATGGGACGGCTGGTGATGCGGCGGTGACGCAACAAGGTAAAGGAGGTGGTGGCAGCAGGTGAGTGGACGCCCCACTAACAGGCACTAAAAAACGGAACCTGCAAGGCAAAGGCATAATGAGCTAGTATGCATAGCATACTAGCTCATTATGAATAACTTACCTGAGAACGAAGCCCCCGAAGCGATCCACGTCCTCCACCGCCGCGATCAATCCCGGTGTGACTTCCGGGTCTTGCTGCTCCTGCGCTGTCATTCGCTGGAGTCGCGATGACGTCACTCCTGCGCATGCGCTCGAGAGCGGTATATCACCGTGATCTCCGGCAAGCTCAGTGCGCATGCGCCGTAGACAGCGATGCCTTTTTCTTTTCTAAATATCTCCTAAACCATGTAGGTTTAGGAGATATTTCTTGGACCTACATGTAAGCCTTAATCTAGGCTTACCTGTAGGTCAAAGTGGTTTGTAAGGTTAAAAAGTTTAAAATGTCATTGCACATTACCCTCCTGGGTTAAAACTTTTTTTTATTTTTTTACATTGTTCCACAATTTTATAAGCATAGTACACATAGAATAGTTTTTATCAGTCATTGCTTTTTGACACACCGTCGTATTCGCATCTAAAAGTTCAGGGAAAAAATGTACCTAAAGATCAGATCTTTGTTGGTGTCCTTGGTTTAAGGCATTGCCTTATTGTAGCCTTAGAGCTCTAATGAAGAGGGGATTTCCCTTGAAGCATGTAAGTGATGCACATGTGGATGGACATTGTTTTAAGATCAGGTCTGGACTGATCTTATGCTTGCAGTTTTTTACTTTTGTGCTTGTATTCGATTTTACATTTCTTTACAATAAAATGGTTTCAAGACGAGGCGCTGGGCTGGTGTGGCCCTTCTTTTCGTCCTTGTTTCCGTCTTTAATTGAATGGTACGCATGGCAGATCAGAGGCTGCATTTGACCTGGTTTATTGGGCTGCAGCACCTATGAATGCTAGTATCAGCTACCTGCTTGGTGTGGCCCCTCAACACTCAACCCTGCCCCCCCCACCCCCTGCTTCCCGAGTCCTCACCTAGGCAAGGATGACGCAGTCTCCACTACCTGCTTGGTGCAGCACCCCACTTCCTTATTTCCAACCTAGGCGAGGATGATGTAGTAACTGCTACCCGCTTGGTGCAGCCCCAACACCCCCCCCCCCACTACCAGATTCCCCACCTATAGTATAAGCTACACGCTTGGTACTGCCCCGCTTCCCCACCTAGGCAATAATGATGTACTATAAGCTACCCGCTTGGTGCTGCCCCTGCTTCCTGATTCCCCACCTAGGCAAGGATGACTTGGTCTAAGCTAGCCGCTTGGTGGGGCCCCCACTTCCTGATTCCCCACCTAGGCAAGGATGACTTGGTCTAAGCTAGCCGCTTGGTGGGGCCCCCGCTTCCTGATTCCCTACCTAGGCAATGACGTAGTATAAGCTACCCGCTTGGTGCTGCCCCTGCTTCCTGATTCCCCACCTAGGCAATGACTTGGTATAAGCTACCCGCTTGGTGCAGCCCCCACTTCCTGATTCCCCACCTAGGCAAGGATGACTTGGTCTAAGCTACCCGCTTGGTGGGGCCCCCGCTTCCTGATTCCCCACCTAGGCAATGACGCAGTATAAGCTACCCGCTTGGTGCGGCCCCTGCTTCCTGATTCCCCACCTAGGCAATGACGTAGTATAAGCTACCCGCTTGGTGCGGCCCCTGCTTCCTGATTCCCCACCTAGGCAATGACGTAGTATAAGCTACCCGCTTGGTGCTGCCCCTGCTTCCTGATTCCCCACCTAGGCAATGACTTGGTATAAGCTACCCGCTTGGTGCAGCCCCCACTTCCTGATTCCCCACCTAGGCAAGGATGACTTGGTCTAAGCTACCCGCTTGGTGGGGCCCCCGCTTCCTGATTCCCCACCTAGGCAAGGATGATGTTATCACTCGCCTGCTTGGTGTGGTCCCAACATCCCCCCTCCTGCTACCTGAGTCCTCACCTAGGCAAGGATGACGTAGTCTCCACTACCTGCTTGGTGCAGCACCCCACTTCCTTATTTCCCACCTAGGCGAGGATGATGTAGTAACTGCTACCCGCTTGGTGCAGCCCCAACACCCCCCCCCCCCCACTACCAGATTCCCCACCTATAGTATAAGCTACACGCTTGGTACTGCCCCGCTTCCCCACCTAGGCAATAATGACGTACTATAAGCTACCCGCTTGGTGCTGCCCCTGCTTCCTGGTTCCCCACCTAGGCAATGACGCAGTATAAGCTACCCGCTTGGTACTGCCACGCTTCCCCCACCTAGGCAATAATGACGCAGTATAAGCTACCCGCTTGGTGCTGCCCCTGCTTCCTGATTCCCCACCTAGACAATAATGACGTAGTATAAGCTACCCGCTTGGTGCTGCCCCCGCTTCCTGATTCCCCACCTAGGCAATGACTTAGTATAAGCTACCCGCTTGGTGCTGCCCCCGCTTCCTGATTTCCTAGGCAATGATGACTTGGTCCAAGCTACCCGCTTGGTGGGGCCCTCACTTTCTGATTCCCCACCTAGGCAAGGATGACGTATCTATTACTCTCTGCCTCCTGCAATGTCCTTCTACATCCCAGGAGACAGTGTTTCATGCAGAGAGAAAGTATTATTTCATTTAGGACCAGGCAGAGCCCCTGCCAGACCCGACACGTGTGCAGACATGTCCCTGGGGCTCTACAAAGTGCTTACTAAAGCCTTGTGGCCTTTCTGAGCATACGCAGGTTTGTGGAATTGGAACAACCATCGTCTGGGGGGGAAAAGGGGGTATCAAGATTGGGCTTGGGCTGTCGGGAAGATGGCGATGGACTCCATAAGAAGGTATGATGTTTGTGTGGGTTTTTCCCCATACAGGGACATTTTATTAGAGGCAATTTTTATATTTTCAAAGGGTTGAAGTTCTTCTATAAGGTGCATTTGTACGGCAAGCAAAATGAGTCAAACACCCGTAACATTTAGTAACAAACACTGCGATTTACCTTGGACCGTAGCTGCATGTTTTCAGATCAATATGCAGTGTTTTGACTGGAAGATCCGTCATCAGGAGTCCTTTACCTCTGTTGGCTGTGATGATGCAAAGTTGACCTCTTTAGACTTGGATGCTCTCTTGTCTGAATGGTGTTCTGAACAATGGATTGATGTTTTTCAGGGATGGTCCTGGTACGGAGCGAGAACGGGCAGCTGTTGATGATCCCCCAGCAGGCGCTGGCCCAGATGCAGGCTCAGGTTCAAGCACAGGCTCAGTCGCAAGCGCAGGCCCAAGCCCAGGCTCAAGCCCAAGCGCAAGCGCAGGCTCAAGCTCAGGCCCAAGCGCAAGCCCAGGCCCAGGCCCAGAATGCAATGGTTACTCGGCCTGCAACGCCCACCACTGCCCCATCAGTGCAGATCTCCACAGTCCAGGTATGGCGACTATATAAATGATGTATATACTGTTCATGTGCTCTAAATGGAGGGATTCTGTAGTCCTTTTAGCTATACTGTTCAAATAGTAATGAATGCAACTGTTAAACATTTCTAACTGTATAATCTGTAGTTTCTTAAATACATTTGCTCTGCGATTTTACACTTTGGTTGTAATTTCTTGGTATTCATGTATGGACAGAACAGTTTGTAGACCACTAAAAATCAGTGTGCGTTTTCATGCCAGCTCTGTACCCAAGGGGTCCATTTCTAAACCTTCTCTGTGCAAATACCTCAATCATTCACACAGCAGTCACAAATAATCAGTGTTGCGTCAATTTTTTTGTATTTTTTTTTTTTTTTGTATTTTTTATTTTTTTTTAGCAAATTTTATTTTTTTTAACATTTTTCCATTTAAAATCCACAGTATATCACATATCCAAACATTTAAATATGAAAACATCTTTATCTATATCCTATACCCCCCCCCCCCCCACTTGGCAAACCACAGACCTAAAAAAAGAAAAGGGGGGGAAAAGGAAAAAAAGACAATAAATTATGGTGAAAATTAATTTTCTTCCTTTTTTATTTTCTTTCTTCCTGAAAGATAATAAATGTGTTTTATCCCCCTCTCCCGTCCCGACTCGATTGCACCCACATTTAAATCTTACCCCTCCCATTTATAAAAAAAAAAAACCTTTTGAGAGGCTTGTGTGCACCCCCTTCACTTACAAAAAAAACAAAACTTAGTATACGTGGCTTCTAAAGACCATATTATCCCCAGGTAACCTATATTTCCTATTCTTGTTAGCTACATCTAATAGCCGTAATATGATGTTTTTCTTAGTGGAGCCGTTTCAGGAAAATAACGCAGTACGGCCAGTAGATGGAACTGACCATCATAAAAAAAAATAAACATTTTGCACACAATACAGGGATTATTTGTGACCTCTATGCAGATGCTTGAGGAGATCGCACAGCAAATCTTTAAATCAATTGACTTGTTACTAGTTAACTTGAGGTCCACATGCCCACAATGCCGCTTCATTACTGTCTTGTAGAAGTGCAGGAACAGAGCCTGCATCTGATTGGTGCTCCGATTCACAGATGGGTTTGGTGTCCAACCAAAGAGTGGGTCCTGTTGGAGAAGCTGATTGGCTGACCTGCCTTGCACAGGACCTGTCCTTGGCTGCGGTGGAGAGGAAGGAATAGCAGGTCAACCCATAAGGAAGGACTGCTCTTGGCACTAAGGCCCCATTCACACCTGAGCGTTTTGTAGCTTGAAGCTACAAACCGCTGGAGGGGAAAAAAAAAATCTATTCTCAATGGAGATGGTTCACATCTCTATTCCATGTCGCCTGAAGCTCAAACAAGTTCTGGACCCTTTTTTGTTGCTCGAATTGGGCATATTTGGGCGTTTTTTTTTTCTTCTTTTTACATTGGTGACCTTTTGCCCTGCACAAAATTGCGGCAAAACGCTGCAAAATCGCGATAAAAAACGCTACGCTCAGGTGGGAATGGGGCCTTAATATGTAAAGCCTCTTCTCTAACTTGCCTGATCTACACCTTCCTGGAGTTGGCCTTTGGTCATTGCTTAAAAGTCTTTGGTCTGGAGTTGAACTTCGGATTTGCAGCGCATTTTGGCCGAGAAAGGGTTAAACCCACTGGCAATACGCCGCAACGGCGGCGTTTTGCCGGCGGTATTGCAGCGCTGCCCCATTGATTTCATTGGGGAGAAGTGGTAAACACCGCTCCTAAAAAGCTGCTGGCAGGACTTTTCCTGACGTTCTGCCAGCGCACCGCGCCAGTGTGAAAGCCCTCAGGCTTTCACACTGGAGACAATAATGGAGCAGCAGTTTGAAGGGCGGATTGCAGGCGCTATTTCTAATGCTATAGCGCCTGCAACACGCCCTCGGTGTGAAAGGGTTTTTTTTTCTAGAGTGGCGAGGGATTAGAACACCTGTCAGTTTTTATTTCTGTCTTTGCCCCTGTTAGGGAGATTCACCCTCTCTATTTGTCCTGTTTACCATTATTGAAAGTGAAAGTCAAAAAGAAAGTTGTCCCCAGAAAAGTAATAGAGGGGAAATCTTCCTATGGGGACACTAGTTCTCGTGACCTGGGGGTCCCCAAGGGATTCCTTTAAATTTTGCAGGGATTTCCTCTCACTTCCTGTTTGGCTATGTGACAGGAAGTGAAGGTATATCTCTCCAATGGGAGACGGCAAAAAAAAAAAAAAATAATAATTTGTCAAGGGTTATAACCCTCCCTTACGCTATCCAATATGAAGGAAACAAAAAAAAAAAAAAAAGTTTTGCCTAGAGTTCTACTTTAAAGCTAAACTCCAGGCCAAAAAAAACGAAATGTTCCCATGTGCACGGGTCAACTGCTTGTTTTTGTTTAGGGGATTGGAGAAGTGAGATCTACTTCCAAATTTCTCTGATCCTCCCTGCACAAGACTAGTCCATGTAATACACCCCCCCACCCCCACCCGCGGTCTTGTGCAGTGGACTGTTCCCGAGGTCCTGACAACCATAGATTTGCTCCAGACATGAGGACGTCAGGAACAGTCCACTGCTGGATCATTCAACTTTTTTTTTTATCTAAAGAGAAATTCCAAAAAACATGGCGGGTACTTGAGGACTGGTTTGAGAACCACTGCTCTAGAGCAGGGGGTAGGCAACCTGTGGCCCTCCAGCTGTTTTGGAACTACGTTTCCCATGAGGCATTGCAAGGCTGGCAGTTACAATTACTCCCAGAGGCATTCTGGGACTTGTAGTTCTGCAACAGCTGGAGGGCCCCAGGCTGCCTACCCCTGTGTTTCTCAACTCCAGTCCTCAAGACATCCCCCCCCCCCCCCCAACAGGTCATGTTTTTAGGCTTTCCATTATTTTGCACAGGTGATTTAATCCGTTTCACTGCCTTCAGTAATTACTACAGCCATTTTCATCTGAGGGAAATCCTGAAAACATGACCTGTTGGTGCGCCCTTGAAGACTGGAGTTGAGAAACACTGCTCTAGAGGGAGGTGCCATTTGTCTGCACACATGATAAACCTTAAATAAATCTGGTGCAGCCAATGAACTTTTTATAATCGCTCCCAATGAGTGTGCTCTGAAAATGCACGGCTTGCCTTTTTTACATTTGTATGTTTTATTGGGCAGGAGGGAACGCTGACACAGCAGGTGATGTATAAATACTGATCGCTCTATGATGCAAATTAGCTTAGGAAAAATAAGCTGTCAAACACCTGTTTGTATTTTTCACTGCCTGTGATTTTTATTTCTCATTCCTTTTCTCTCGCTCTGGCCTGCAGTCCCCCGGTGCACCTTTGATGACGCGGCAGGTTACGCCAACTACCATCATCAAGCAAGTATCTCAGACGCCAACGACTGTGCAGCCCACCACCACACTACAGAGACCCCCTGTTGTACAAGTAAGTACCCCACATGATTCACCATCTTACCCCCCAGCTCGTGTATCCACGGCAGGGACTGGGGTGCTGCTATTGTCATACCCCAGCGTATGAGAGCTTTGCTGTGTTCATTCATATCCTGGGAACAGCATTATGATGTCATCTACAACTGAATCCTTACTGGTCATGGCTTTATCAACAGCAGCCAATCGCAAGAAGCATCCAATAGGTTTCATTGACTTATAAGGGGTGATTTACTAAAATTGGAGAGTGCAAAATCTGGTGCAGCTGTGCATGGTAGCCAATCGGCTTCTAACTTCAGCTTGTTCAATTTAAGCCTTGACATAAAACCTGGAAGCTGATTGGTTGCTATGCAGAGCTGCACCAGATTTTACACTCTCCAGTTTTAGTAAATCCACCCCTATTGTGTCCTAATCCTGTCGTTTTAGAAAACTAAACAATAATGCATCTTCATTCCCCACATTGTTCCAGTATTGGTGTTCTCTTGTCAAGCTGTTGGTTGGCGGCTCCTGATGACATCACAATTCTGCTATGCACATGTTATGACTTGTTGTTTATTCGTCATTTTTCCACAATTTGTTTAATTTATTTTTTGTTGCAACAACCATCATTCTGTCATGGATCACTCTGCATGACCATCCGATCTCATAAATCATACCAATCGGTCAGAAAAGACTTCGCTCCGTGCATAGCGAGGGAGAGAGCAGATTACATAGACGTGCTGAGGCTTCCACCTAGTGGTCATTTAGCAGAATTCCAGCATTAGGAAGTAGAATAGGATTTAGCTTTTAATTATTTTTTTTTATTTTTGGTCTTTTGCCTGCTTTTTTTTTTTTTTTCTGGTTGTGTTAAGTGATTATATACAAGATATGTCACATACGATTAAATATTAGATTATCCGTCTGACATTCAAGCACCCCCAATGAGAAGGAGAAAAGTAATGTTTTTTTTTTTTCAGCTCCTTATATTTTACGGGGGTTTTAGAGATAAATATCAGAGTCCTGTATGAATAATCTGTAGCTTCCTCTGTCATTCAGACCCTCTAAACAAAGTTGCATTAAAATCTATGTCAGGGCAAAATGGAGAAATCGTATACATTCAGTACGGAATCATTTCCACATGTCTCATTCCGTTTAAATACCCTGCAAGTACTGAAAAATACCGGTTGATCTTGGACCTTGCACCTGGCTTCTAATTTCCTGTTGTGGCCTGCATTTTCTACACTGAAACTTCAAGGAAGAGTGTCAGCCCTGGCCAGTTGGCATTTACTGAACTACAGACGCCTCCCCTGTAGTTCAGTAAACTAGGTGTTCTGTAGACCAAGGGAAGAAATCACACAGGGCTAAGATTCATTTGGGTTCATTGGGGTTCATTTACTTAAGATATACTGTGCACTGACAGTGCAGTTGCTCCAGGGCTTGGTAAATGAGGTAAAGCTTCACTTTGCAAAGAATACCCAATCACATGCAAGGAAAATAAAAAAACAGCTTTTTTGCTTGCACAAGATTGGATGATGGAAATTGGCAGAGCTTCCCCTCATTTTATGAAGATCTAGAGCAGTGGTCTCCACACTGCAGCCCTTTGCTTGCTTTTATTCCTCCCCCCACTATCGCAAACTGTAGGTTACTATTCCTCCCACTGACCCAAATGATGGGGCACTATTCCTCCCACTGACCCCCAAATGATGGGGCACTATTCCTCCCACTGACCCCCAAATGATGGGGCACTATTCCTCCCACTGACCCCCAAATGATGGGGCACTATTCCTCCCACTGACCCAAATGATGGGGCACTATTCCTCCCACTGACCCAAATGATGGGGCACTATTCCTCCCACTGACGCCAAATGATGGGGCACTATTCCTCCCACTGACCCAAATGATGGGGCACTATTCCTCCCACTGACCCCAAAGATGGGGCACTATTCCTCCCACTGACCCCCAAATGATGGGGCACTATTCCTCCCACTGACCCCCAAATGATGGGGCACTATTCCTCCCACTGACCCCCAAATGATGGGGCACTATTCCTCCCACTGACCCCCAAATGATCGGGCACTATTCCTCCCACTGACCCCCAAATGATCGGGCACTATTTCTCCTCCTATTACTAATGATGGGGCATTGTTTACTTGCCACTGACACCAGGACAATTTTTACTCCCACTGGGCACAGTCCGGCCCCCCTTAAGTCTGAAGGACAGTAAACTGGCCCTTTGTTTAGAAACTTTAGAGACCCCTGATCTAGAGCAACTGCATTTTGCAGTGCACAGTATATTTGCCTTATTAATTATGAACGACAGCTCTGAATTTCAAGCAAGATCAACAGGATTCTTTCGCATTCATGGACAGATCCAACAATTTTTAGACAGAGTTAGGGGCTTCCAACAATGCTTTCATTGGCATGTACCATCCTGTCCCACAGATTTCCGCACCACTGTGCCCAAAACTATAAAGGAAAAAATAAATAAATAAAATAGGCCTTAAGCCCGTTTTTAAACACCCTTTGCATTCGATTTTAGAATGTGTGTGGCAGCCATAGATGTCTTATGGGAGGTAGCAGACCTCTCTGCCTTTTGCATCGTAGATGTTGACACCGGAGAGAACACTTCCACAGCCCTTACACGGGTGTGGATCTTAATGATTTATGAATACATGAAACCAGCGTTTCCCTATCTTTACCCCAGAGGAATCCTTTGTAGAAGAGAAATTGCAGCTCAAAGGCTCCGGACTTGTTGAAGACACCCGCCCTATACGATCTTGCAGGTGCTGGCTCTGCTCAAATTAGGAAATAAGGAAAAATCCTGGACGGCCGCACACCGCTGAAGGCATCTTTATTGAAATTTTTAAATCCAAAAAACTTTATATCTAAAGCTGACGCGTTTCACACCACAGATGCTTAGTCAAGAACAGCTAACTCGTTACACATAACAGATGCGTAGTCATAGCTGACTATGAGATGCCTTCAGCGGTGTGCGGCCGTCCAGGATTTTTCCTTTCTTCCAGAGGAATCCTTGAAAGAAATTTCAGGTCTCAGGGAACCTCTAGTAAGATTGGTCGTTCACGGGCTAGTAAGAAAATGGCTCTAATATTGATGGTAGCAATTGAGAAGAATGCCCCCCCTTACAGTGATGGCCAGAATAGATTTTTTTTTTTGCAGTCATGCCACCGGCTCTGCCAGTGGCATTGGACCTGGCATGAAGCGGGCACCATCAGATGGGAGGGGAGTTGGCCACACCTCAAGGAACCCCTAGCTACCTCCCTGGTTGAGAATGGCTGCTTTAACACATTCCAGCATAGCCATACACCAGGAAATCTCTGCATAACTCTCTCTATATATTGCTACTGGCCTTCCCCCATTGCTGGCCCACCGCTATTGGCAGGTATTATGATGTACATGAGGATAGAGATATAGCGATCATATAAAGTCAGGTATTGGATAATTATACTGGCTTTGTTTAATGCAGATAGGGCTTTTTAAATGAAGAGTTGGATTACAGGGGTCTTTATTAACCACATTTCCAAAAAAAAAAAACACTAAACCGCTCATAAATTTTACTTTTACATTTTTTTATTTTTATTTTTTTCCTTTTTTGCCAGTGTTGTGTTTCTAAGTTGGCACCATTGTTCATTACCCACCTGGCCTGTTTTTAACACTTTTTTTAGGGAGGCCTTTATTGATTTTCTGTGTACCACCAGCCGAGAAGCGGCAGGGTTGCCCGCCAGCCAGTTATAATATCCGTGTTGTCTCTCCTGCACAGAATCAGATAGTGCTCGGCAGCACGGCGCAAACTGCCACTTTGGGGACAGCGTCGGCCGTCCAGACTGGAACCCAGCAGAGAGCGGTGCAAGGAACTGCTACCCCAGCGACAGCCACCACGGTACAGCGCCCCCCCCCCCCCCCTGAACGTCCTGAGACTGGCACCATCTAACAAGATGGTGCCTTGTATAGGTTTCTGTAGGATTGGGAATATGCTGCATGGGTGCATAGGGCATTTTAGGGAGACGCAACTGGACCTTAACAGACCTTGATATACATTTTTAGGTTGCTCGCTTATTTTGTTTCTGAGAAATAGCCCACTGCAAATTGGAGCAGACAGAAATGAATATCCATTAATAGTGCAGCCTTTGAACTGCTGTGATTGGTCAATACTGGAGCTCTGAGTGAAGCTATAGGACGGGAATTGACATGAAAAGATAATACAAGCAGTGGCAGGAATTATGGGAAAATCGAGACTTACGGAGTGCTCCTTGACAAAATAAGGTTTTGCTTGTAACAAACTTAAGTTCCAACCCAAATTTGGTTCCATTGTTAAATAAAAGCTCTGCCTGCTTAGATCTTTGTAATGCTGACCTGAAATGTAAAGTCTATTAAGCTGGCCATACATATGGCAATCTGTGTATTCACCTTTTTAGCTTTCCAGCAACTATATGTTGTGTGAGGGCCTACCTGATTATATTATATTATAATGAATTATAAATGCATTATTGGGGAAGTCCCTTGCACTACATATGTGTTTGTTAATTCAAAGGGGATTTCGTAGGGTTTTGGTTTGGGATCTGTAAATCTATGCCTCTGAGGGCCAATGTCGATGGGCTTAGAACCACAAATGCAGCATATCGGTACTTCTCGGATCATTCAGTTGGCCACCTACTAGCGTGTTCTGGACCTCCTCCTGACTTGCTTTGACATGCTCCCAAGCTGCTTTTGAATTCCCTCTATAGATGGAGAAGCAAACTAAAGCCCATTGACACTGGCCCTAAATGTGACCGCTCTGCTTCTGGTTTATAATCCTAACACTGTACTTGTAACTAGAACGCCCCAAATGCAGTTTGCAGACCTGGCCTTTCATAGAGTTGCCCTCCATGGAGATTAATGTTCTTATAGGGTCAATACGCACTTGGCAATGATGCATCTCTGGCACTGTGTGTTTTATATTGGGTATGCCCAGAGCTCGGTTTAAAAGTGTGTGTGTGTGTGTGTGTGTGTGTGTGTGTGTATATGGGGTGCAACGGATCGTCACCGTGATCCAAAGGGGTCACCCTGTTCGGATCGGCACACGCCGCGATCTGCGGAGTGCTCCGCGACCTCTGCCTTAGGTCGGCACACCCGTCGGCCGTTTACAATGTGATCGCTCCTTCAAATGAAGGAGCGATCACTTGTAAACAAACTGGCGTCAACATGACGCCGGTTCCTCTCTCCCCTCTGTGTACAGATCTGTACAGTGGAGGGGAGAGATCGGATGGCAGCAGCACTGTGGGCTGGATCTGTAGTGCCCACAGCGCTGCTCTGTGACAATTGCCGTCACAGCCATCCCTCCATACCCTGCCAATACTCGGCGCTACCCAGCCATACTCGGCGATACCTAGCCAATATTACAGTGGTGGAGATGGAGATGTATATTACAGTGGGGACTATATGGTGGTTGAATTTTCACAGGTTTTTTTCAAATTCAATTATTTGCTGATCCGAAAAATGACCTGATCCGAGGAACCATCCAATCCGTGAGTTTCTTTTTTTGATCCGTTGCACCCCTAATAAATATATATAGAAATGGTGACCAGCGGTTTGAGGTTCTTCAGTGGTAACATGGAGTGGTTCTTGCAGCCCCCTGTCTAACCACATTAGGTATGTCCAATTCCAGGTCACTCTGCATTACCTTGTATCATGCATAGGTGGTGCTGTAGGTAAGAGCTATAATTGTAGATCCCTGTCCTGGAAAACTCCAGGACTCCTTTAGTGTAGTCACAAGGAACCAGTTAAAATATTCCCAGTTTTCCTAGAAATTCCCTTCAATATAATACTCCATATTCTTGAAAGTGCAGCCTGTGGTGTCATGTGGAATTTCTGGGATCTCAGGCTGACATTATAAACATGACTATTGAACAGACAGGTCCTCTGATGTGTAGATGAAGGGGCTAAATGATCATTAGATGTTTTTTTTTTTTTTTTTTATATAAAACACAATGGCTTGAACATGCACTGTAATTTAATATTTCTTGTATGCTTCAGGAAACCATGGAAAATGTGAAGAAATGTAAGAATTTTTTATCCACGCTCATAAAACTGGCCTCATCGGGTAAACAGTCTTCAGAGACGGCAGCTAACGTTAAAGAGCTAGTACAGAATCTGCTGGTAAGTGGTCATTCTGTTGTGCATGTCTCCCTTCTCAGTATGATGTCCCTTTTCTGTTGTCCATGTCTCCCTTCTCAGCCCAATGTCTCCATTCTGTTGTTCATGTCCTCTTTCTCAGTATGACACCCCCTTTGTGTTTTCCATGTGTCCTTTCTCAGCCCAGTGTCTCAGCGTCACGCTATGTGTCCATTCTCAGTCCAGTGTCTCCATTCTGTTGTCTGTCCTTTCTCAGCCCAATGTCTTCCTTTCCCTCCTCAGCCCAGTGTCTTCCTTTTCCCTCCTCAGCCCAGTGTCTTCCTTTTCCCTCCTCAGCCCAGTGTCTTCCTTTTCCCTCCTCAGCCCAGTGTCTTCCTTTTCCCTCCTCAGCCCAGTGTCTTCCTTTTCCCTCCTCAGCCCAGTGTCTTCCTTTTCCCTCCTCAGCCCAGTGTCTTCCTTTTCCCTCCTCAGCCCAGTGTCTTCCTTTTCCCTCCTCAGCCCAGTGTCTTCCTTTTCCCTCCTCAGCCCAGTGTCTTCCTTTCCCTCAGCCCAGCAAGCTAGTAATTTCAGCAGTAGCAGCTTATGTACTTTTCAGATTTTATTAGGTTTATTTAAAAAAAAAAAAAAAAAAAAATGTTGTAGTTTGTGCGTCTGTTCTGTTCTAAAGTCTCACTCTTCTGGCGGCACATTACAGCCCTAAAGGCCTTCTATAGGGCTGTTTTTCGAGGCAGGAGAAACGGCCCCTTTGAAATCTATGGGGCTATAAAGTGCCGGTGAGGCCGGGGCACTGCACATAAGAGAGCTGATGGGGGGTCAATATTTGTGATTGACGGCTCCTAGGCATTAAATTGACTGCTCATAGGAAGGACCTAAACCCAGGAAAGCTAATGGGAGGGTCATTGCTTGTGATTGACAGCGGCAAAGCAAATGCTGTGTGTGCAATGAATGTCCCCAAAGAGAGGTACACCAGCACATAGTTTAAAAAAACGAATTTAGCATGAGTTTAAAGCTGCTGAATTATTTTCTCACCCTCTTAGCAAAGGTGTGACGATCGTTACCGTCTTTGATGTTTAAAAGAATCCCGGTGATGTAACTGCTTACGTTTTGTTGGATGCTCTTCGCCTAGTGTGAATAACAGTATCAATTGCATATAAACTCTTTTCTCCCGCAGGATGGAAAAATTGAAGCAGAGGATTTCACCAGTAGATTATACAGAGAACTGAACTCTTCACCTCAACCTTACCTTGTGCCTTTCCTAAAGGTAAGAACACTCTGGCCACCCTAGGCCTGGTGTACATTGATGGTGCACACAGACACGGGTGAACTTGTCCCTCTATGAAATATTAATGGTACAGCATGGAGGAGATTTCCTGAAACTGGAGCAGACAGAATCTGGTGCAGCTGTGCATTGAGAGCAGGGCTGCTGTTAGAAACCACGAGGCCCCATACAGCCAACCTGACAGCCCACCCACCGAAAGTGACTGAGGACATACAAGTTTCAGTCCTTTTCTCTGTAGAACCGATCACTCACTGTGTTCATTCAGAAAAGGAAGGGGCCAGGAAATTACATATTTACTGGCCCCTTCCCCCACTGCCATCTTTAAACATCCTCCTATGTTCCCGCAGCAGCTGCCGATAGAAGGGCAGAGGAAAGATAGCAGCAGCGCTTTGGGGGGGAAAGTGGCAAACGGGGCGGCGGACCGGACAGCAGATGGCAGGGATGCATATGCTAGGACAAATCCCCCTGCAGTGCAGCCAGAGGGAGAATTGAGAGGAGAACCTGGCAACGTTGCAGGGGGAGACCGAAGAGGATCGGTGCCTGCAGTAGAACAGTACAGCCAGATCTCCTGCAAACCAGATGCCCGGGCCCCCCCCTTTTTGAACTGATGAGGCCCACGCCCAGTATAGGAGAGCTGGCTGTACTGCCTTATCAGCGGCCCTGATGGTGACTAGGGGGAAGAGAGATGCCGCTCTATGAAGGGTGTCTGGAAATGTAGCTCTTCTCAGAGTAGGAACAGCAGGTGCTGGCTAAGCATAGGTAATTAGATGAAGGGAAGATTCTGGACAGCCGCACTCAAAATCAAATGCCTTTATTAAAAAAAAGGGAGGTAATAATCCAGAAAAGTACAAGCCACAGCAAACAGCTCACAGGAACTGACGCGTTTCACACTTTCAAAAGTGCTTATTTGTAGATATGAATAAGAACTTTTGAAAGTGTGAAACGCGTCAGCTCCTGTGATCCGTTGTTTGCTGTGGCTTGTACTTTTTGGATTATTGCCTCCTTCCTTTATAAGCATTTGATTTTGAGTGTGGCTGTCCAGAATGTTCCCTTCATCCTAATGGGGACCAATTGTCTTCTATCTTCAGCTTGTTCAATGAATTTTTCACAATAAAACTTGGCAGCTGATTGGTTACTATGCAGAGCTGCACCAGATTCTGGGTGCACCAGTTTTAGTAAATCTCCCCCTAGTGATTCCAGTTCACGTTTCTGGTCGATATGGTCAGTACCCGAACTGTTGCATTCTTATTTTCATCTATGTGATCCTATCCAGCATTGGGGAGATGGTGAAATGTCTGTATATGAAAAGTGAACTTGTCAGATCTTATGTTTTTTTTTTTTTTTTTTGATATTTTTTTTTTTTTCCTAACAAGATGTACATTTTAGTTGGCTGTTGACTAGTTAAAGACTTCAGAGCTCCCTACTGATTACTAACTTGGAAAGCGTGGCTTGCATTTGATGTCTGAGAGCTGACACTGCTGACTTTATTTTACATGGTGCATTATTTTTACACATCATAATAGAGGCAAACTAGAAATAAAACCCATGTAAGTGGAAAAGAGGGTCAACAATGCCCATTTGCAGGCCTCACTGTACCCATTTGCAGGCCTCACTGTGCCCATTTGCAGGCCTCACTGTGCCCATTTGCATCCATAGGTCCCCCTAACTTCAAACTTGGTAGTTAAGGGTTCCTAGGTGCCCCCTAGCTGCAGACAACATTTGGAGTCTCTGGACCCAAAGGGTCCCGAAATGACATTGCTGCAGATGGACACAGTTGACCAAATTTGGGGCCCTGTATCTTGGGGCCACTTGGTGCTAGGAACCCCAAATTGGTGGATGTTATAGTTTTTGGTTCCACTGGGTTTGCACACCAAATTTGGGGTTTCTAGCACCAAGTGGCCCCGAGATATGGGTCCCCAAAGTCGGGTCAGAAAATGTCAAGCACTTTTCTGCAGCAGAAAATTATATTTTCTGAACCGAATTTGGGGCTCCACTTGGTGCTAGGAACCCCAAAGTCGGGTCGGAAAATGTCTTTCTCTGCTGCAGAAAAGTGCTTGACTCGAGTATAAGCCAAGGGGGGGGCACTTTCAGCACAAAAAAATGTGCTGAAAAACTTATACTCGAGTATATACGGTAAATGTTTTATTGAAGTTTGCTAAACAGTTACATAATAGAAATTACTATGAGGAATATTAGTCTCAGAGCAGTATGGTGTAACACTCCAATGTGTGTATCGCGCACACACACAAAAAAAATAATTTAATTTAGGGAAGGCATATTTAACACCAAGGAGAAACGCACTTGGCGATTGATTGATCATGGACGGAATCCTTGGGATTCTGCTTGCGATTCCAAATAATGGCAATTGCTGCAAAATGTGCGACGTGTTTGGGTGTCGTTTTTTTATTTTAAATGGCACCACGAACACGGTGCAATTTTTGCCGCACTACAATTGCAGCAAAACACTTCTTTTAAAATGTGAAGCTTGTCACCCAAAAAGGAGCATTTTATGGGGGACAAACACGCATTAGGGCAGCCCATTGAAGTGAATAGGCTGCCCTATGCGTGACACACGGGATTTTTGGTTCAAAAGACTTCAATGGAGAAGCATGTAGTAATTTTTACCGCAATTTTGCCTCGATTTGCGTTTTTTTTTTTTTTTTTTTTTTTTTTTTTTTTTTTTTTTTTTTTTTTTTATCTGCCCGACAACAAATTTGGCAAAAAAAAGCATTAAATGCAGCAAAATCACGGTAAAAAAAATATGCATAAAGCACTAGAAACACTCAAAGGCAAACTGCATAGGTGTGAATGGAGCTGTAGAAGATCCAGAATAGAAAAGTGAGCCAAGAGAAAGAGGGAATGGAGGAGAGGGGCCTTGCATGAAGAAAGGAGGAGCGGTGAGGGGGGGGGGGGAGTGGGTAAGAGGAGGAAGGACATAGAGGTGGACCTTGCAGTACACTGTAGGCATTATTGACTCTGGGGGAGATTTACTAAAACTGAAGCACACAGAATCTGGTACAGCTCTGCATATTAGCCAATCGGCTTCTTCAATTAATGATCAAGACGCAGGAAAATGCTCTATTGGAGAGCTGGGATTTTTTTAGTTGCCAATAACTTGGGTCACAACATTTTAATAAAAAATCAATCCATTTATTCATATATTGTATGTTTAAAAAAAAACGCATATAGAGACTAGGAACATATATTAAAAAAAAAAAAAATGTTTTTGTATAATTTCATGTTTGATATCCACATTACCAATTCGTTAGGATTGTTGTGCCATGACAAGCAATTGTGACATGTTTCGCTATTTAAGTGGCTTCTTCAGGAGTTATATGCTAGCGCACCAATTTCAAAAATAGTTCTGCAAACACTGATCCAAAACTATCCCTAAGCTTTATATCCTCCCTGTATAAGCAGGAGATCCCATTGAGAGGATATAAAGGTTAGGAATAGTTTTGGATCAGTGTTTGCAGAACTATTCTTGAAATTGGTGTGCTGGCATATATCTTCTGAAGAAGCCACTTAAATGGCGAAACATGTTGAGATTGTTGCACTATGACAAGCAATTGTAACCTCTTTGTAATGCATGCGGCCGAGAAACCAAAAACTCAAACCCGATCCTCAGTCTAGTAGCCAGACCCAGGAAGTGATGCCAAAAAAAAAGGTATTCGGACTGTAGTTTCATTTACTTGATATTGGGGGCTCTGTCCACCACGTCCGTGCCTGTCGCGGCCCCCACCGCCGACACCAATCCAATGTTTAATTAAGCTTTGACAATAAAACCTGGAAGCTAATTGGTCACTGTGCAGAGCTGCACCGGTTTTAGTAAATCTCTCCCTGTGCATCAATCCCAGCAGACCATATTTTTTTCAAACCTTTTCAGAAAATTTCTGCTTTTTATAGGTTAACTTTTGTATATAAGGGTGGCTCCTGATTAACAGCAGCACACCAGGTAGATGATGTAGGCAGAGTACGGACTTTCCTGTGTATGAGAATTTCTCGTCTTGCATAAAAGGTGACATAAGAGAGACAGCTTGCCATAGCAACCCAATACCACCTTTTCCATTATACCTAGCGAGAGGATCCAAATGCAAAAGGACTTCACAGGTCCTATTAAGGACCTCCAACTACTGAAACCCAGAAAGGTCAGATTAGAGGACTGGCTGTCTTTTAAAGCAACACCGATAAATTAATTTGGACTCTCATCCTTTGCTGCGGCGCTCTTTTTGCACGTCTTTTTCCAGATTAAAGGAGAGGATCACACCATATGTAGTCGGTAAGTCACCCTTGCCTGCTTTTGTAATTCACCAAATACAGGAGGTGAAGGAGAACTGGTGACTCCGGTGCCAGTGTCTATGATGTGGCGCTGTGACGTTGGCAGCAAGCTATGAATGATGGCTGTTTTATGTGGCAGGACTAAAATTTAATTTTCATAACGGATAAAAGTAGAGTTGGGCTCTAACTCATGGGCCAGGTATTGCCATAGTCCCTCATTCAAAAGGGTTAGTGCCTTTGTACAAGGCTTTGACATTGTCCTTTGTAAATGTTATTTTGTATATTATGTCCCAAAGATACCCATTGCATAATACAGACTTGGTTGATATCGCTTCTACCTGTTTTTTTGTTTCTACAGAGGAGCCTCCCTGCCTTGCGCCAGCTGACCCCTGACTCGGCAGCCTTTATCCAGCAGAGTCAGCAGCAGCAACCGGCCGCCCAGGCCACGACGGCCCTCACCGCAGTCATGCTGAACAACCCTGCACAGCGAACAGCTGGCAAGACCACTGCCACCGTCACAAATACATTACAACAGCCTGTCATCAGCCCCGCACAACATGCACATTCTAAACCTGGCCAACCAACCCCACTGGTGAGTCCCTTCTCAGAAGCCAATTTCATAGTTAAATAGTCGGTAAGATTGAATAAAGACACCAGTCCATCCAGTTCAACCTGTGGTGTGTGTGCGCATGCATGTGTTTTGTCAATAGTAATTCCAATATCCCTGTATGTTGCGATTTTAAATTCAAAATGCTAACCACACCATACAAAGCCACTGCCCCGAGCTACATCACCAATCTTGTCTCCAAATATTACCCAAATCGTCCTCTCCGCTCTTCTCAAGACCTACTCTCAAGCTCTCTCGTCTCCTCCTCCCATGCTTATCTCCAGGATTTCTCCAGAGCCTCTCCCATCCTCTGGAACTCGCTACCTCAACCTATCCGGCTATCCCCTACTCTTGCTACCTTCAGGTGATCCCTGAAAACTCATCTCTTCAGGGAAGCCTATCACGTCTCCAACTAATCTTCTACCACTTCCATCAGCTCATTCCCCACAGTTACAAAACTTTTGTACCACCTGCTCCACCCTATTAGGGGGATGCACTTTACAATTTTGATATCCCTTTTATATATTTATATTTTATATCCCTTACACGCACAAATATCAGACACACAGAAGATACGGTTGATGTGCACTTTAAAACATCTGAGTAGAGTTCACCATTTTAAATGTTGGATCAGCTGCAATTTTCTGAGATGCCACCAGTTGATTATGGAATAACCTCACCTGTAACCTATACTAATGTAGTTTTCTGTGCATTTACCTCTCCTTTATTCAGGTTATCCAGCAGGCACATAAAGCTGGGGCCGTTGTACGACACCAACAGGTCACATTGACCCAAACACCCATGGTAGCACTTAGACCGCCTCAAAGCAGAATTATGCTCACCACTCCACAACAGATACAGCTAAACCAGCTGCATTCAGGTGAGTCTGACTGACACAAAGAGGGAGGTGTGATGTGCAGTGTTACCAGTGTATGCAAACATGATGAGGTATATTGTTATTGATGTATCTTTGTGATTGGGACATGACTAACACAGGCCATAGATGGTGTGATTTTCTTTCCTGGAGCCACAGGTTCGGGGAAAGAAAATTGCTTGATTTCCCCTATCAACACGGTCTGTGTTGATGGGGGGGATCCCTCTGGCGGAGATATTGTTTTCTTCCGTTGGGGCAGGAGTCGGGTAGCGGTACCTGCCATGAAAACACAGTGGCTATTGCTAGCGGCTATAGCCAATGGCAATAATAGCATGTAAAATTTGACATGCTGGTCGCACCCAAGTATATTAATGAATTGCCTTGGGTACAGTCAGCCTGCCCGTAGATGATTCGAATTTCTGCCAGTCCCTGCTAGACCGGCCAAGATTTGACCATCTTTGGCCGGCTTTAGTGATGGTTAAGACGATTGTGTGTGACTTTTAGACCTACAGGTGCATCTCAAAAACTTAAACTTTTTGATGATATTCTATTTCAGTAGTTCTGTTCAAAATGTAAAACTCGTATATTTTATAATGGCTTCATTACACACAGAGTGATATATTTCAAGTATTTCTTTCTTTTAATTTTGATGATTATGGCTTACAGCTAGTGAAATCCTAAAATTCAGTATCTCAGAAAGTTGGAATGTTACATAAGACCAATTAAAAAAAATAAAAGATTTTTAGTACAGAAATGTTGGCTTATTGAAAGTCTCCATGTACAGTATAGTATGCACTCAGTACTTGGGGCTGCTTTTGCATGAATTAATGCATCAATGCAGCGTGGCATGGAGATGATCAGCCTGTGGCACTGCTGAGGTGTTTATGGATGCCCAGGTTGCTTTGTGGAGGCCTTCAACTCATCTGCATTGTTGGGTCTGGTGTCTCATCTTTCTCTTGACAATACCCCACAGATTCTCTATGGGGTTTAGGTCAGGCAAGTTTGTTGGCCAATCAGTGATACCACGATCATTAAACCAGGTATTGGTACTTTTGGCAGTGTGATGGGCAGGTGCCAAGTCCTGCTGGAAAATGAAATCAGCATCTCCATAAAGCTGGTCAGCAGAGGGAATCATGACTTGCTCTAGAATTTCCTGGTAGAGGGCTGCTCTGACTTTGGACTTGATAAAACACAGTGGACCAACACCAGCAGATGACATGGCTCCCCAAATCATCGCTGACTGTGGAAACTTCACACTGGACCTCATGCAACTTGGATTCTGTGCCTCTCCACTCTTCCTCCAGACTCTGGGACCTTGATTTCCAAATGAAATGCAAAATTTACTTTCATCTGAAAACAGGACTTTGGAGCGCTGAGCAACAGTCAAGTCCTTTTTCTCCTTAGCCCAGGTAAGGCGCTTCTGACGTGGTCTCTGGTTCGGGAGTGGCTTGAAACCAGGACAGTTGTAGCCCATGTCCTGGATACGTCTGTGTGTGGTGACTCTTGAAGCACTGACACCAGCCGTAGTCCATTCCTTGTGACTCTCCCCCAAATTCTTGAATGGCCTTTGCTTTACAATCCTCTCAAGACCTGAGGTTATCCCTGTTGCTTGTGCACCTTTTTTCTACCACACTTTTTACTTCCACTCAACTTTCCATTAATCTGCTTGGATACAGCACTCTGTTCACAGACAGCTTCTTTAGCAATGACCTATTATGACTTGCCCTCCTTGTGGAGGGTGTCAATGACTGTCTTCTGGACAACTGTCAAGTCAGCAGTCCTCCTTCCCCATGATTGTGTAATCTACTGAACCAGACTGAGAGACATTTAAAGGCTCAGGAACCTTTACATATGTTTTGAGTTATCTAGCTGATTAGAGTGACACCATGAGTCTACAATATTGAACTTTTTCACAATATTCTAATTTTCTGAGACACTACATTTTGGATTTTCACTAACTAAGCCATAATCATCAAAATTAACAAATGCTTGATATATGTATAACTGTGTGTAATGAATGTATAATAATATGCGTGTATCACTTTTTGAATTTAATTATTGAAATTTACTTTATGATGATCTCATTATTTGAGATGCACCTGTATAGCAGTGCCAGAGCCCAACAGTAACACTAGAATGTAAAAATTAAAGGTTAAAAAAGCCAGAGATAAGAAGACTACTGCAGCCACTATTTCTAAGAACTGGTAGGCTGCAATGTGTATTTGTTTTTGGGTTTATATACTTTACATTTTTCCTGTGTGTTTTTTTTTTAATTTTATTTTTTTAAGCTTATTACTGGATCAACCAAAAAAAATTTAGGGTGGAAAATGTTAGACTTTGGAGTATTGAGGGTGGGTTGAGGAGGAAGAAGGGGTTGGGTGAGGCAAGGGCTTAACCCATAGATTTTTCAATGCATTTAATACATTCTCTGTATCTATTTCTCCTCTGTCCAGTCCCAGTGGTAAAACCGAATGTTGTAGCTGGCACGAAAACCTTTCCCACGGTGGCAGCAGCGCAAGCGGCAGCCGCACAGAGAAATAAATTGAAAGAACCGGGGGGAGGATCGTTCAGGTAAGAAGTAAAAAAAAAATAAAAAATTCCACAAATTATACATATAACTGTGGGGTGTAGCACTGTCCAGCGCTCAGCTTAGATGGACAGTGCAGCAACAAGTCAAAAGTTTTGCTAACAATATCCAGACAGCCTTACATGAATGCTAAAGTCAGAAACCCCGCTCTATCTAAAACGCTTGTTCTTAGGTTTTATTTTTTGGGGTTTTTAATAAATGTGTGTGTGTGTGTGTGTGTGTATATATATATATATATATATATATATATATATATATATATATATATATATATATATATATATATATATATATATATATATATATATTTTTATTATTTTTATTTCAATACCTCTGCTAAAACCTACATCTAGGATTACACAGTACACAAGCCTGATCAGTGATGCGTAGCTATAAGTCCTAAGGCATGTGGTATACGTTTTTGACAGCAAGTTTTAATGACCTACAAATTATTTTCATGGCCAGATCCATGATTGCCTTTTTTATTTTACGATTTTTGTCTTAACGTTACTTTTCTTGTTCCCTTCCTCACAGGGATGACGATGATATCAATGACGTGGCTTCTATGGCGGGGGTCAACCTGTCAGAGGAAAGTGCGCGGATATTGGCAACAAATTCTGAGCTGGTGGGGACGTTAACGCGGTCTTGTAAAGATGAATTGTTTCTGCTCCCTGCGTTATTACAGAGACGGATACTGGAGATCGGTACGTCTGTCCCTTCATGTCACACAAAATTGCTGATGGATATATGATGATTGTTGGGGGGGAAAAATGGAGCTGATACCTTTTGTAAAATAAAGGTATGTTTACCCCTGTGTAAGCTGATTTGCAGCTTGGACATGGATCAGTCAGGCTTTAAATTTGGTTCAAGCTGGACCTAAACTTTTTTCCCTTTTTAAGAAAAAAAAACACATTAAAGTTTTTACTAAAGCCTAATTTTTTTGGGAGGGGCGTATAATTAAAATAACAAACATGTTCTACTTACCTGCTCTGTGCAATGGTTTTGCACGGAGCAGCCCCAATCCTCCTCTTCTTCTGGGGTCCCACGCCAGCACTCCAGTCCCCTCCAGTTAGGCAGGTGCCCTCACGGGAAGCTGCTTTCCATGGGGGCACCCGTACATGCTCGTTCACGAGTCCCCTTGCTGCATCTATTGACAGACAATGGGACCCCCACTCCCGTGTCACAGCTTTTGATTGATGGCAGTGGGAGCCAATGGCTCCTGCCGCTATCAGTCTGTCCAATGAGGAGGGAGACAACGGCGAGAACCACCGCTCTCTCGTGCACGTTGCTGGATCGGATCAGGCTCAGGTAAGAAAAGAGGAGGTTCTGCAGCACAAATTTTTTTTTCACCTTTTAAAGCAAAGTTCCGCTTAAAAAAAATATATATTTTTTTTTAAGTCGGCAGCTACAAATACTGCAGCTGCTGACTTTTAATAATCAGAAACGAAGCCCCGATTCTCTCTCCCCCCCCCCCCTCCTCTGCGGTTCCGGCATTGTCACTGTGGGTGCCCGGCAGTGGCTTCACAGCCAGGCACGCACTGTGCATGCGTGAGCCACTCGGCGCGCTGTGACTGGCCGGGCAATCATCTGGGACCTGCGACATGTCCCAGATGATTGCCCGGAGGTAGGAGGGTGAACTGACTTCCGGCTACGCGGAGCCCCGGGAGGAAGTGGGAGCTGGAACCCTCTTTTTAGAGAGTCCCCCCACCCCCAAACAAATGACATGCCAAATATGGCATGTCAGGGGGGTTACCTTCTCTTAAAGTGGAAGTCCCATTTTTGGGTGGAACTCCACTTTAATGCATAGAAATTATTAGGATGAAACCTTAAGGCTTTAGAACCACTTTAAGGCCCCTTTCATACGGGCGATCCAGTCAGGTCCGTCTGTCAGGTGGACTTGATTGGATGGTCCGTGTATCCCTACAGTTTGGTCTTCAAGTCATTTCGGATGTTTGCCAATGATAACCATTTATATCCACGACACAGCAACTTTAAAGTACCGTATTTATCGGCGTATAACACGCACCGGCGTATAACACGTACCCCAAGTTTAGGAGGGAATTTTAAGGAAAAAACGTTTTTTAGGAGAGAAGTTTAGGGAAAAAAAAAAACTTACATTTAAGCGTCATTTGCAGCCTTGCCCAGCGTCATTTGCAGCCTTGCCGACGTTTAAATTTCCCGCCGCAAGACAAACCGCACATGCGCGGCCGAAAAAGGCTGAAGCCCGGCCGAAAAAGACAGAGCCGACTGTTCGGCTCCGCTCGGAGTCCCACCTCCCTGCTGTTTCGGGAGCGAGCGCAGGGAGGCGGGACTACGAACGGAGCTGAACAGTCGGTTCGGTCTTTTTCGGCCGCGGTCGTCATTTTTCGGCGCCGCAACCAATTTTTCGTATAACACGCACCCACGACTTTCCCCCGATTTCAAGGGGGAAAAAGTACGTGTTCTACGCCGATTTAAATACGGTAGTTCTTTAGCAACTTCAAAGTTCACTACTTTGGTCTGACTTTCATGCAACCTGAGGGCCACAGACTTTAATGTTAAATAAAGTGTAAATGAGACAGCGCTGCATAGGTATACAACAAACGCACAAAAATAAAAACAAATCAAAACTAGTGTGCAATATAAGTGTTCACACAAGTCCAATAATATTATATAGTGATAAATTCTTCTGACATGCGGGGAGATGTCAAGTGTTTCTTTGCTTCAAACAACCTCCATATGCATAGTGCTCCCGCCACCACACCCATTACTCGCTCACCTCCTTAGAAGACCCTGCTAGGGGTCAAACACATCTGTGCAACTCTTCCCTTCAGGAAATCCTCACTGGTCCTTGATGACCTCTGTTGGACTCTAAAGATACAAGTAATAATCTATATCTGATGAGGGTTCCTTCCACTGTGATACTTCAGACTTGAATCCAGTGTAATCCACATTAGCTGCCGGTAGTTTCAAAAATACATGGAAAAAACAAAGTGCCTCCAATAGTGCATTATGTGAGGGATTAAAAATGAACCTCTCCACCCCAGCTAATATACAACTCGCATTTATTAAAAAGTTTTAAAAGCAGAGATGATGCATAAGAAAGGTCTGCGACAAGATTCCACTGCCAAGCTCCACCTTTTACTAGTTTCACCACCTCACACGTGGCTTCATCTGGAGGAGACTTCAATGTTAACCCTCCGAAGTTGCATGAAAGTCGTACCTGAATATTATACAATGCAACTTGTGTGCAACAGTTGTCCATTATCACTGGTCAAAGCCAAAGTCATATTCAAGTTGCACCCATCCAAAGTCAGCACACCTTTGGAGCCTAAACGAACTTGTGTCAGTTTACACCCGCCTAACACCAATCCAGTCCACTAAAAACAAACCGAAGAGGAACGCTCCTTTTCCGTGTAGGCGGTTTGGATCAAAGGTAGTTGGTTGTAAACGGACAGCCAGTCAGTTTACACCGGACCACCCATTGAGCAGAGTGAGCTTGGTCTGTGTTCACCCTGTATAAACTGAGCAGACACAGACCAGTCATCCATCCGCGCTGCTCAGCAGGGGATCAGTGGGCAAATACCCTGCTGAGCAAAGTGGATCCACCACATGTAAAAAGGGGCATAAGAAGGAAGCGTGATCACCTCCTGTATGCTTTGCAGTAGAGACTGCAGTCCATGTGGAGTCCCTATTGTGTTCACATATTCTACAGTGGAAAGGTACATTTATTATTGGAAACTTGCGCACAAATGGTATTTGATCGTTGGCGGCTAACATTTCAGTGTTTTTTTTTCATTACTAGGTAAGAAACACGGGATAACGGAAGTCCATCCGGACGTGGTCGGTTATGTCTCGCACGCCACACAACAGCGATTACAAAACATTGTAGAGAAAATCTCAGAAACTGCTCAGCAAAAGAACATCTCTCACAAAGTAAGTATAGGATATTGTCTCCCACTTAGCCCTGGCAGTAAAGAAGACCTGCCAAAATTTGCATTGCCATTGTGCTGACGAAAGCAGCAAATTAGGTTGATTTTAAAATAAGCTAATTGGGGGTTATTTACTGAAGCTGGAGAGTGCAAAATCTGGGGCAGTTCTGCATAGATACCAATCGGCTTCCAGGTTTTATTGCCCAAGCCTAACTGAACTCTTTTTTTTTTTTTTTTTTTTTTTTTTTTTTTTAAATCTCTTGTTCGCTCTGATCAACACATTTGTTTTTCCTTTTTATATTTGTGGATCCATGTATATGTAGCTAGCTGGTTTTCGGCATACCTGGATTTGACAGGTACTTCCTGCGTCTGTCGTCTTGCCGCCTAGGCGACTCCTCCTCCTCCTCCTCCCCCCTAGGCGGCACCTTCCTCTCCTCATGTCACATGTCCCAAAAGATTGCCTGGCCACAGCTGGGTGCCCACACTTGCAATTCCGGCGCCACGGAGAGGAGTGAGGGAGGCGCGAGGCTTCGGGTGCCAGCATCGCTGGACTGTGGGACAGGTGTCTGTTTGTTAAAAGTCAACAGCTACACTTTTTTTGCTTTTTTTTTGTAGCTGACTTTTAAAAACACACACACACACACACACACACACACACACACACACACACACACACACACACACACACACACACACACACACACGTGTAATAAATTCTTGTGTTCCTCAATGGATGAGAAAGATAACAGGATTTTTCCCCTGATCCTGAAATCAAGTTGTTGGAGTCCATTGAGGAAACCGGGTCTCGCCCCTCCTGAGTTTTTGTTCGGCCCTGGCATAGGCTGGTTGACACTTTATTTTTTTGCCTTTGTCCTATCCCCTTCTGTAGGCAACAGTATAACCCCTGTACCTGTATTCCTGGATCCCGAAATGGATTTTACATCGCATTTCTCCAATTACGCACAGATGTTACTTAGTACTATCTTTCGGAACTCTGTTTATATGAAGAATGTAGGGTGGTGTTAAACCCATCGTGAAGAGCGATCCTTAATCCTGACTGACATGATCTATGGACTTTTCCACTGCTAGATTTTTTTTTCAAATAATTTACACCGCTGCGTACCTGTTGGATTTGAGCTTTATATATATATATATATATATATATATATATATATATATATATATATATATATATATATATATATATATATATATTAGAACATTTTTTATTTTTTTTACATTTCTGATCACATTGCTGAATCTTAAACTTTTGTTGTTGGAATGTATTGGCAGCCTAGGCAAGGCTGAGGATTTCCGATCCGCTGAGTGTGGATGGATCCCTTGTGGCAGCAGCGGCGTTCTGTTTACATTTTGGTAGAATTGTTTGTTACCCGTATGCTTGATTTTTACTTTTTACCCAATGTCTCTTTCGTGCAGGAGGATGATCGGTACGAGCAGACGACCGATGTTCGGACGCAACTTAAGTTTTTCGAACAGCTCGACCAGCTAGAAAAACAGAGGAAAGATGAGCAGGAGAGGGAAATTCTCATGCGGGCAGCGAAGGTTTGTGTACAGTTTGCTGTTACTTTAAGACATGCTCACATGATGTCTGCTTGTGCCATATAGTCACTTCACCTTCCGGTCATCAGTTGGCTATATGTTTACTATACCTTCTGTTTAGTCATTTGTGAGGATCACCGAAGTGTTCAGTACTAGCGTTCAGTAGTAAGTGCAGCATGGCAGAGATGGAGGGGGTTGCAGATTCTGGAAATAAGGGGTTTTCTCCCCAAATGGACACTGATGTGTGTAAAGGGGAAAAAAAAAAAAAAAAACCTGATCCTTTACTTATTTTAGCCAAAATGGAAGAAAAGTTTTGACTTTAGTTTACATCAGTGCAATATTTTACACCGTCGCCCCAATTACATCACAGTGCAATATTTTACATCACAGTTGCCCCATTTGCATCATGCATCCCTTTTTACATTACTTTTTTTTTTTTTTTTTTTTCTGCATCCTTTACAATACATATACAGCCCCCCTTTACATAGCAGTCCGCCTTAACAGCACAGCTCCTTTACATCTGTGTGCTTATCCCCTTCCCCCACCCCCCTCCCCATTCCAATCCTAGCAAAACAGGGAAGGTGCAAGAGGTCTGCATGGAGGGCGGAAGCTTCCCAACTTCTTCTGTTAAGTGGGTAATTTGTTGCTCCGGCCTCATGTTAACTTGAAAAGTGGGGTAGCTCCCACCCTCCATCTGGACCTCTGCCCAGCTGTAAGATGACGGCAGCGGTGGGAGGTAAAGAGGACAGACAGGCAAGGCAGCTAAATGGCACCGCTGTGGTGGTCCGGACAGGACTGTCACTTGGTTGTAACTGTATAAAAATATTCATACCTGGAATTTATCTTTTAAACCCTAATCTCCCCCAAACCTTGAGGGCAACTATAAAAGGAATGTTTGGCTCATGCTGCACTTTCTTTGCTTAGTAGGGAGCCCTGGGTTTTAGGGATCTGGAAGTTCTGTAAGCGTTGATCGCTTAGGATGACCACCTTTACATTAAATATATGGAGGAAAAAAGACTGAAATTCCTCCTAAAGCTGATCTCTGTTCTGTGGGTTACTGTATGCAGCTTGTAATTACAAAATCCAGCGTGCTCCTAACATTTGACTGAAACGCAGATTTGTCCTCTGACTTTTCCCCCTTTGTGCTCCTTTCATAGTCTCGGTCACGGCAGGAAGATCCAGAGCAGTTACGGTTAAAACAGAAAGCAAAGGAGGTGAGTCCCACCCTTGAATGTGTACTTACCTCTCGCTGTCTCAGCGGCAGTTTATTCATTTCTTTTCTTCTGTCCTCTTCTACAGATGCAGCAACAGGAATTGGCACAAATGAGGCAAAGAGATGCAAACTTAACGGCGTTAGCAGCTATCGGCCCTCGAAAAAAGAGGAAAGTGGATTCCCCGGGCCATGGTTCAGGGTCAGAGGTATGTATCTGTTCTAAAGCTACTTTTTCAGCAGGTGATTGGTTGTACCATGAAGTAGCTACTGTGTATGTGTTTATGGCCACAGCTGCATTTTTGTGAGCTACACCAGCTTTCCTAATTGTGCCAGACTGCAAGTGAAGGCGATTTTGATATCTGAGTACTAATAGGGGTATGAGGCATTTTCCTAATAAAATGAATTTCCACTGGACACTCACCTGTTGCTGTGGGGAACTCAGAACTGCCACCAATCAGCAGCTCAAAAGCTACTAGCACTTTGCAGAACTACTTGGCTTTCCTAAGGGAAGACCGCTTTCCTATGGAAACCTATTGCCTTCCAGTTTGTGTGTGTGTGTGTGTGTGTTTGTATCTATATATATGTGTGTGTGTGTGTGTGTATATATGTATATGTGTATATGTACGTACGTACGTACATACATACATACATACATACATACCGGTGGGGGGTGTTCCTTACTGCTACAATATATGATGGTTAAATGTTGATGTGTGACCCCCCCCAGTGCTATAATATCTAAAACTCAGGGGGCAGGTCTTCCACAGCCTGAGTTTAGAATGACGCTGTCATGCAACCCATCCTTCACCCCAGAAGGCTGGTGGTTGCTACTGGCTAAAAGGCAAAACTGCAGGTGACGGGTCCAGATTTAGACCTCACGTACACTGTTGCTGGTAAACAGACGTTCAGAGGCAGTTGGCTGCTTTTTTCAGCTTCCCCTGAACTCATCCAAAGTTATCTTTTATGTGTACATGCACACAGGTTCGTTTTAATGTCGTTTTTAGGCAGTTTGAGTTTAGAGGCCTTTTTTTGGAAAGCAAAAAAAATGAGTTCAGACGCCCGAAGTTTAGAGGCATTTCATGAAGTTCTCCTTTTAACGGTCTTGGGTCAGGGTCTTAGAGACCCGTTTTATGCACTTGCACAGTTGATCCTTTGCAACCAGCGAGAACGCTTGGCATTTTTCTGTAGGGGGGGGAGCATGTGTTATGCTCTTCTGTGATGATGCCCGAACCTTGCAGCCAATGGCTAGTCACACGACCAGTCAGTGGTATAACTGCTCGCCAACGCAGGTAATATCAGCCCCGACTATGGAAGAGAAAGGCGCTGCGAGGAAGCTCAGGTGAGTAATCAGGTGGTTGAGGGGACACACTTTGAAAAGACACGGTCACTTGTCTCTGCAATGGCAATGTCGTGTCTTAAAGCAGAACTACTTAAAGTGGAGTTCCACCCACCAAAAAAAAATGTGCTTAAAAAAAATAAAAATAAAAAAACATTTGGAGAATTTTTTTTTTTTTTTACTCACCTCTAAATGCCTGTTGCTATGGGGTCCCTCGTAGTCTGCCTTCTTCAGCACCTGGGCTCCTGACGTCACTTCCCTCGGCGCAGGAAGGGAGATCGCCTCTCCCCCCTCCCTCTAGGCAATCATCTGGGTCACATGACAGGTCACAGCCACATGCATATTGGGTGTGAACCCAGCCTCAGTGTCCTGATTATCAGGGCAGTCTCAACGGTGCTGCCCATCAGAGCAGCCCCATCAGCGCACATCAGCGAAGGAGAAAAATAAACTGTTTGCAAAATTTAATATCAAACTATGAAAGTTTTTATAAAGTGATTCTAACTGTAGGGGGAGGGGACTTACAAGGGTAGGAGACCGATCGGTGTTCCTCTATAGTGCGAACACACCATCGGTCTCCTCTCACCTGACAGGACGTGGATCTGTGTGTTTTACATACACACAGATCCACGGTACTGCTGTATTCCCAGGTGCCCTGCAGACATCGCGGCCGCGGGACACGAGCACCGGTGGACATCGCGGCCGCGGGACACGAGCACCGGTGGACATCGCGGCCGCGGGACACGAGCACCGGTGGACATCGCGGCCGCGGGACACGAGCACCGGTGGACATCGCGGCCGCGGGACACGAGCACCGGTGGACATCGCGGCCGCGGGACACGAGCACCGGTGGACATCGCGGCCGCGGGACACGAGCACCGGTGGACATCGCGGCCGCGGGGCACGACTTCCGGGTCCCGAGCAACGCGGCGCGCATGCTCCCTAGACAGCCGGGAAGCCCAGAACGTCATGACACCCGCCCAGGATGGGAGATCCCTCCTGCGGGCGTCATATTACTATGTGTGGGTAGGGAAGTGATTAAATACCACCAAAAAGCTTTGTGTGAAAAAAATTTAAACATTTTATATGGGTACAGTGTTGCATGACCGGGCAATTGTTCAGAGTGTGACGGCACTGAAAATTGGCCTGGGCAGGAAGGGGTAACTTGCCTGGTAGGCAAGTTGGTAAAGACTGGAGTTTTCAGGTACTCTTGCATATTATAACCTTTTGGCTTCTATTGGATGACTCCATATTAACATGCTTTGTCTTCTTTCCTCCTGCAGGCATCCAGCACCAGTACAACACCCTCCAGCAGCTCCGTAGCAGGCAGTAGCAGACAGTTTACACGGCAGCGGATAACGCGTGTCAATCTCAGGGACCTCATATTTTGTTTGGAAAACGAGAGAGAGACAAGCCATTCACTTTTGCTATATAAAGCATTCCTAAAGTGAAAACATTTTTAAAAAACAAAACAAAAACTCAACAAAAATGGAAAAGATCAAGGTATTTTTTTTTTTTTCTTTCGTTTTTTGCAAAGACGACACTTTTCCCCCCTTTGAACCTTCGCTGGGACTTTTTTTTTTTTTTTTCTTCTCATTTTATATGTTTGCCGATTCTTATTGCCTTTTTGCTTTCTTTTTGACACGCTTAATTAAGAGCAAACCACAATCGTCATCACCCTTCGGATTCCTTCCAGTTTAAAAAAAAAAAAAAAAAAGAAAAGGAAAAAAAACCTGCTTTGTGATTGAAATTTTAGAGTGGAGAGCTGCAAATGACGGATACTTGGATGGAGAAACCCACAGGATGGAAAGCTGCCTTCTGCAAATCAAGCCATATATGGATGGACTTTTTTTTAAAACCCCCGTTTTTAACTTCTGTTTCTCGCCAGTGGTCAGTAACTGTGCGTTTTTTTTTATATTCTTCCGCCCCTTTCATTGCCAGTGAAAGGAGTTCCAGTTATGACACGTCGGTTCTTTTTTTGCAGAGGGCAGTCCCTCTTACCCCCCCTCCTATATTTTTCTTTTTCATTGTATTTATTGGTTTTACCTCTGCCTACTGTGGGATCGACACGCCAGAACCATCTTTGCCTCTCTAATTTTTTTAGCAATCTACAGTTTTTAACCCCCCCCCCCCCCCCCTTTCTTTGGGCAACCCAATTAAAGAAAAATTTTAGAAATCTAAACTTCCAAAATAAAGGTTTAAATAGACTGTTTTTAAATTTTAGGAAGAAATAACTAAAGTTTAAAAAACACACAATGCAATGTTATTATTTTATTTGCTTATTTTTTTTATTTTTTTTGTAAAGAAAATAAAAAGAAAAAAAACCTGTGGGCAGTTGCAAAAGTTTATGACAAAGGACACAACATTTTATGGCATAAATATATAAATATCTATATATATATATTATACTTGCACTGTTTTAATTATTTTTTTTTTATTTCGTATATAATTTTGAGCGCTCCACCCTCTCTATTTTTAACAGACGCCACCGTGTTTGTTTGTTTTTTTTTGTTTTTTTATATATTTTTTTTTTCTACAGAGAGGGTTTTTTTCTTTTATTTTTTTTCTTTGTGACACACTTGGTAAAAGTCTCGACATGGCTTGCTGTATTTTTTGGGTAGTTCCTGTAGATAATTTTTGGCACATGATAGCGGGGGGGGGGTTGGCAAAATTTAAATATAACACAGAATCTCCCATTCTACCGCAAATGTACAAATATCCGTAAAATATTTTGTTAAAAACAAAAAAAAAACAGTATGCAAGCTTTGGCGACCGTTTTCTGCCGCCACGGCAATAGCCCCATCTTTGTACCTATTTTTTTATTACGGAATAAAAAAAAAGAAAAAAATTAAAATATACTAATTGGTTCTTTATATTTTCAGAGGTTACTGTATTAAACTGTTGATTGGTAATACTTTTATGAGTGTAAATAGCCTGACCTTGTGTCCACCCTCCCCTCCCCCCTCCCGGATTTACCAAACTCTGCCTTTTTTGTCACCGAACTCTGATCAGTATTTGTAACTGACCGCTGTTACATCCTGTCGTCGTCTCCTCCTCCTCCTCCCACCCGCCTGCTGATCTTGTCTTTCCATTTTGTTTTCTTGTACATTTTTGCACAGTTACTTGTTCATATGTAAATATTTTACTTTCAAAAATGAAGTTTTTAATTGCTATTGTTTTATATAGGATTGAAAAGAAATTAACTCCTTTATTAAAAACAAATTTATCTGTACCACGTCTGTCTGTGTGTTATGTTGTTGGGTCGATTCACAATGGGGAAATGCTTCCCCCCCCCCTGTTCCTTGGCTGCCACGCTCATCAAGTGGCTTCAGTACTTTTCAGCTGTGGACCTAGAACAATATGCTGATTTTTGGTGTTCTGCCGTAAAGTGGAATTTCGACTCAAAGTGGAACTTGAGGAATAACCCTTACTACTCTTAAAACGTTCCCCTCCCCAACACCTATACCTGCTAACCTGTGTATTTCTGGTCACGTGTGTAGGCAAGTGCCGGCTGCAGGGGAGAGGAGACCATGGCTGGAAATGCCAGGGAGCAGTAACATCACCCATAAGCTTCAATATCCCGTCCATTGTCGACGCTTCCTCTCCCCTGCAGCAGTGCTGGCTGACACAGGGGAGCAGGATCACATGACTGGAGCACGCTGAAAGTTTAAGGCTGCTTTAGTCCGCCTACAGGACCCCCCCCCCCCCCTGTTCAGACCAGTGCCGGCTGCCAGGGAAAGGAGACAGTGCTCCAATAATGGCTGGAAATGCCAGGGAGCGGGGACGTCACCCATAAGCTTCAATATCCCTTCCATTGTAGACGCTTCCTCCTCGCTCCTGCAGTAGTGCTGGCTGACACAGGGGAGCAGGATCACATGACCGAAGCACCCTGAAATTTTAAGGCTGCTCTAGTCCAGTCACGGGATTCCCCTGTTTAGACCAGTGCTGGCTGCCAAGGAAAGGAGACAGTGCTCCAATAATGGCTGGAAATGCCAGGGAGCGGTGACATCACCCATAGGCTTCAATGGCCCTTCCATTGTCTATGCTCCCTCTTCTCTCCTGCAGCAGCACTGGCTGACACAGGGGAGCGAGACCAGGCCAGAGCAGCCTGAAATTTTCTGGCCCAGTCACATGATCTCCCCTGTGTAGGCCAGTTTTACCTGCAGGGGACAGCACTCTGACAATGGCTGGTAATGCCAGGGAGCAGTGACATTACCCATAGGCTTCAATGGCCCATCCATTGTTAATGATCCCTGTCCTGCAGCAGCGCTGGCTGCCACATAGGGGAGCAGGACCACAAGACCGGAGCAGCCTGAAATTTTCCGGCCACTCTGGTCTAGTCGCATAATCTTCCCTGTGTAGGCCAGTGCCAACTGCAGGGGACCGCGCTCTGACAATGGCTACAAATGTCGGGGAGTGGGGACATGACCTGTAGGCTTCAATGGCCCATCCTTTGTCAGAACGCTGTTCTCTGCAGCTGGCACTGGCCAGCGCTGCTGCGGGGGACAGGAAGGAGTGCCGACAATGGATGGGCCATTGAAGCCTATGGGTGACGTCACCGCTCTCTGTCGTTTCCAGCCATTGTCAGAGTGCTGTCCCCTGCAGCTGGTCTACACAGGGGTGGATCATGTGGCCGGAAAATTTTGTGGTCCTGCTCCCGTGTGTCAGCCAGCGCTCCCTCCTCCCTCCATTGTTAGCGCTCCCTCCTCTCCCCTGCAGCAGCGCTGGCTGATAAAGGGGGACCGGGATCAAATGAGCAGCTTAAATTTGGTAAGTATATGCATCCTTTTTCATTTTTTTTTTTTTTTTTTTTTTATTTAAAAAAGGTAACGGTGTACATATCACAGATGACCACAGTACATAGAGAAAAACAGCACCTGAAGCTAGTACAGCATATTCTATAAACAGTGACAACCTAACCCATTGGAATAGTTTTTTGCAGTAATTTGCCTTAAAATGTGATCTGATCCTTATCAAGTCACAACAATAGACATACAGAGGTTGATTTACTAAAACTGGGTGCAAAATCGAATGCAGCTGATCAACTTCCTGTGTTTTATTTTTTTTTTATTTTTTTTGACAAAGCTTAATTGAACAAGCTGATTTCTATCCAGAGCTGCACCAGAATTTGCACTCAAGTTTTAGTAAATCTACCCCTATGTGCTAAAGCTGATATTACACAAACCATTCTAGTTTCTTGTGTCTTTATTCAACACACCCATTAAACATTCACAGCGTTGGAGGCAAAGGTAAGTGAACCCGTGGAGTTAATAGCTCTGTGTTTCTCAACCTTTTTACCTTCAAGGAACCCCTGGCGACAAGTCGGAGAGCTCGGGGGAACCCCTGAAATAATTTTCATATCTACAGCTCGCGGAACATCGGTGTGTGATCAGCAAGCTGTAGATATAACAACAATTATGCTTGGAAATGGCATTAAAGTGATTGTAAGTGTGTAATTTAAAAAATAAAAATCTCCAGAGGCAACGTTTAACCACTTCATCCCCGGAAGGATTTACCCCCCTTCCTGACCAGAGCATTTTTTTATAATTCGGCACTGCGTCGCTTTAACTGACAATTCCGCGGTCGTGCGAGGTGGCTCCCAAACAAAATTTACGTCCTTTTTTCCCCACAAATAGAGCTTTCTTTTGGTGGTATTTGATCACCTCTGCGTTTTTTATTTTTTGCGCTATAAACAAAAAAAAGAGCTACAATTTTGAAAAACGCGTTCTTTTTTACTTTTTGCTATAGTAAATATCCCCCAAAAATGTACATTTTTTTTTTTCCTCAGTTTAGGCTGATACGTATTGTTCTAGATATTATTGGTAAAAAAAAATCGCAATTAGCGATTATTGATTGGTTTGTGCAAAAGTTATAGCATTTACAAAATAGGGGATAGTTTTATGGCATTTTAAATTTTTTTTTTTTTTTATTTTTTTTTTACTAGTAATGTCACTAGTAAGTGACTGCGACATTATGGCTGACACATTTTTGGGACCATTGGCATTAATACAGCCATCGATGCTATAAAATAGCATTGATTACTGTAAAAATGTCACGGGCAGTGAAGGGGTTAACCACTAGGGGGCTGGGAGGGGGTTAAGTGTATCCTAGGGGCGTGTTTCTAACTGTCTGGGGGCCTGGCTGTGTGTGACACCACACTGATCGTCTGCTCCCCATGACAGGGAGCAGACGATCAGTGTGCTGTCATTGGGTAGAATGGGGAGATGCGGTTTACATCGGCATCTCCCCGTCCTTGAGCTCCGTGACACAATCGCGGGTAGCCCCGCGGCGATCGAGTCCGCGGCAGGCGGGCACAGCGGGAAATTCAAAGTAACGTACGGGTACATTACTTTGCCCAGCCGTGCCATTCTGCTCTTGCTCTACCGATCTCGGCTATCACGTGGGGTTTGAACACGTTTTCATATGCGAGCGCTACTCGCGTACGCGTTCACTTCTGCCCACGAGCTTGGCGGGACGGGGCGCATTTAACATTTTTAATTTTTTTCCTTATTTTACCTTTTTTTATTTTTACACAAAATTGTCACTACTTTTCCTTATACAAGGAATGTAAACATCCCTTGTAATGGGGGGGAGCATGATAGGACCTCCTTAAATATGAGATCTGGGGTTAAGACCTCAGATCTCATATTTACACAAAAATCCGAAAAAATCAAATAAATGGCCCTTTAAGAGCTATGGGTGAAAGTGACGTTTTGATGGCGCTTCTGCCCTCCAATGGTATGGAGACAGCTGGGGGCCATTTTCCCCTCTCACTCGTCTCCATATCCAGCATTAAAAAGAATCTGATCACCGCTGCCGATGGCTCCGGTAAGCGTTGGAGGGCACCAGAGCGTGTGGGCCTGTCCCGCCTCCGATAAAAGTGATCTTGCAGCGAATCCGCCGCAAAGACCGCTTTTCTGTAAGCGGACCGCCGGCCGAAGAAGAGGATACTGGGATTATGGCAGCTAGCTGCTGCTATAACGATATTCCTCTTCAAACTTAGGACATATATTGGCGTGCGGCAGTCCGTAAGTGGTTAAATAACAAACTTCTCATACTTGTCTCCACTGTGCAGCTCGTTTTGCACAAGTGGCCCGAACCTGGTCTTCTGGGGTCCCCCGGCGGCTCTCGTGGCTCCTCCCCACATCAGATAACTCCCTGGGAGAAGCTCTCTCCGGGGGGGGGGGGGTTACCTTGCGGGTGCGCTCCAGAGTCCAGCATCCATAGAGGCCGCATGCAGGACTCCCGTGTCATTGGATTTGATTGACAGCAGCGGGAGCCAATGGCTGCGCTGCTATCAAGCTATCCAATAAAGAACCGGGAGCCCGTGGAGGGAGAGACACAGCGCGTCCCCGCCAACTGAATAAAGGGGTTTCAGGTAAGTAAAACGGGGGGCTAGGAGGCCGGTGCCACACTGACAAGTGTTTTTTTGTCGTGTGCAACTTTTTTTAGTCGGAACATGAAAAAATTTGAAAAATTTCCACTTGCAACCTGCAGTACAAAAATTGTGCCTGTCTGCCTGCCTGCCAGTGCCTTCAATGGAGAGGATGGTGTTTTTAGCCTTATACTGCAATAGGGGGACCCGCTCCTGATTGTGTGGAGCCCTCCAAGAACATAAAAGGTATGTAAAGGCAAGTATATTTTAATTTTTTTTTTTTCATAGAAACCAATTCAAAGTTTTTGTCCATTTTAAGAATAAGTAAAGCTTTTTGATTAAAAAAAAAAATTGTAAAATTTAGCCCCCGTTCACAGGTCAAATCACATGACAAGTCGCACGCTAATGCCAGCAATCGCACTGTTCAAATTGGTGAGATGCTGCACCGATTTGCAAAAGTAGTTCCTGCACTTTTGGTGATTTTGCGTGCGACTTGCATAGACATCTGTGCATGAAGCCACACAGATGTCTTCCAAGTCGCACTGACACGGGGCTTTGAAATCATGTCATTTCAGATGAAGTTGCACAATTTCAAAGCCACAGTCAATGTGAACAGGGGCTAAGGGCTGAAACGCACTTCTGCGATATGTTTTGCGGTGTTGAGCGCGTTACCAAAACACATGGCATGTGTGTGTTGCTGTATCATTGTGTTAAAGGGCACCCCCAATGCATTAAAACAACACAGTTGTGATGCCCGTGCGTTAACCCTCTACCATACAATATTGTGCTACATCAGAAAAAATGCTGCATGCATGTTCTGTGTGTGTGTTGGCAACCTATTAAGTAGGAATGGGCCTCCTTAACACAACACGTGTTGATGTACGAGAGAGGGCAGTCCTGAATGGGTCCTGAACGTTGGGGGTCCACAATCTATGAAATTCATTCTTTACAGCACATGCATTTAGTAGGGTGCAGTAAGGCTGGATTCACACCTATGGCATTTTTAGTGCTTTTTGCAGATTTGCACTAAAGAACGTGTTCCATAGGAAACCATGTTAAATGGACTGTGGTGCAAAATGCACAAAAAATGCCATAGGTGTGAATCCAGCCTTAAGCATGTGTAAAAACAAAAAAACAAACATAATGAGCGTAAAGTGATTGGAGAAAAGCTGCAGAAGGATGGCAACTTTCAAAGGACAGGCAGCACTCCTTCACCCAGGAAAATAACTTTTTTGCTCCATCCCTTTCCCACTTTTTTTTTATTTAAATATTGTGCAATTAGCATTACCGCATTTCTAAAATAGCCCTTAAGCCTCGTACACACGATCAGATTTTCAGACGGGAATTGTGTGATGATGGCGGAAAATCCGACTGTTTCTATGCGCCATCGGATAATTGTTGTCGGATTATCTGCGGACAAATGTTGGATGGCAGGCTTTAAAATTTTCAGCGGACAAATGTCTGTTGTCGGATTTTCCAAGCGTGTGTACACAAGTCCGTCGGACAAAAGTCCAAAGTACAAACGCGCATGCGCGAAAGCGGTCGGTCTTGTAAACTAGCGTTCGTAATGGAGAATTAACATTCGTGACGTGGCAAATTATGAAACCTCGAAATGCAGCGCACAATTCTATTCTTCTTTAACCGCTTCCAGACCGCCTCCTGCACATATACGTCGGCAGAATGGCACGGCTAGGCAAAAGCACGTGCAGGTACGTCCCCTTTAATTGCCTAGCCGTGGGGTCGCGAGCGCGCTTGTGGGACCAGCGGACCCAATCGCCGCTGGTATCCCGCGATCGGTTCACAGAGCTGAAGAACGGGGAGAGGTCTGTGTAAACAAACCTCTACCCGCGCTTCCTACACTGCCTGTCAGTGATCTGCTGTTCCCTGTCATCGGGAAAGCCGATCAATGTTGTCAGACGTCAGCCACGCCCCCTAATGTAAAAAAAAAACGCGTCACAGACCATAACCACTCCCCCTAGTGGTTAACTCTTTCACTGCCAGTGTCATTTATACAGGAATCAATGCATTTAAATAGCATTGGTTGCTGTATAAATGACAATGTTCCCAGAAATGTCCGATGTGTCCGCCATAATGTCGCAGTCACAATAAAATTCGCTGATCGCCGCCATTACTAGTAAAAAAAAAAAAAATATATAAAAAAAAATGCTATAAAACTATCCCCTATTTTGTAGACGCTATAACTTTTGTGCAAACCAATCAAAAATTGTGATTTTTTTTTTTTTTTTTTTTTTTTTACCAAAAATATGTAGAAGAATACGTATAGGCCTAAACTGAGGAGACAATTTTTTTTATATATATTTTTGGGGATATTTATTATAGCAAAAAATATTGATTTTTTTTTCAAAATTGTCGCTCTATTTTTGTTTATAGCACAAAAAATAAAAACCGCAGAGGTGATCAAATACCACCAAAAGAAAGCTCTATTTGTGGGAAAAAAAGGACGCCAATTTTGTTTCGGAGCCACGACCGCACAATTGTCAGTTAAATCGACGCAGTGCCGAATCGCAAAAAGGGGCCTGGTCCTTTGGCTGCAAATTGGTCCGGGGCTGAAGTGGTTAATGGGATAATAATGAAGCTGCTTTGCTGGTGATACTGATGGAGTTATTGCAAAAGAAATTTCAAATCCTTTTTTTTTTTTCCTCTTTTTTTTTCTAGTGATATCAAGAATAATATTATTAGGCTTTTTTTTTTTTTTTTTTTAATTTGGGCAAGTTCCCACAGCACCATTATCCCGTAGTTTTAAAGGTCAAAGATACAACTATGTTGGTGTCCCTTGTCAAGTTTACATTGTATTTTTATTTTTTTTTATTTTAATCTTTTATTTTTCAAAAGAAAAAGGGAAAAATACAGAATACATTGTCCAAAAAGATTCCGCTTATATACAAGAATAACATAAACTTCCGTTTCACAACGTAATATTACACTTCACCATTTCGACTTGGAAACATACTACAATTCATCATATTGAACCCTTGCCTTTTTAACCGTAGTTCTACCTATTGCTGTATCGGGGGTTTTAGGGTACACTCCCTTTCTGCCCCCCCGCTTTCCCTTCTCAACTTTTTACTACCCTCTACCTACCCAAAACAAAAACAAACCCCAAAAAAAAAAAAAAAAAAAAAATCAAATATAATGACTCCCTCCCTTCCTTCCCCTCCTCCCCCCCCCTCCCCTCCCCCCCCCCCCCCCCCAACCCGGCGACACGGACAAAATCCAGAATTCAACCTCAGACATTCCCAGACATCATTCTCTTTCCCTCCTCTGTATTTATAAATCTGTTCCACCCTGCCCATATTTTATCATATCGCTCTTTTTTATTTTGGCCCGAAGCCACTAGGTCCTCCATAGCTCCTATCTCTCGCACTCTATTAAGCCATTTCCCTATCGAAGGTGGGCTTGAATCTTTCCAGCACCCAATAACAGTTGCCTTGGCTGCATTAATCAAATGACAGAGAATGGATTTTCTATATGTCTGAGTCGGTATTTGGGAGACATGGAGAAGAAAGAAGGCGGGGTCTTCCGGAATTGAGATATCTGTAAATTTCCGAGATATTCTCCGGACCTCCCCCCAGTATGGCTTGATCTTAGGGCACGCCCATAGTATATGGAATAGGGTGCCTGATTCCTCTCCACATCTCCAACAAGCACCTGATGTTTCGGGGAAGAATCTCTGTAGTTTTATTGGCGTATAATACCATTGCATCATTATTTTATAATTTAACTCTTGGATTCTTATACATATCGATGTACTCTGGGAGAGGTAAATAATATTCCTCCTCTGGTCCTGGGTAAATGTCCTATTCAAATCCCTTTCCCATTTAGCTATACTAGGAAGCGCAAAATGTTCTGAGGGGTTATTTAACATCCCGTACATTCTTGAGATCAACCTGGGGAGTGGTTCTTGCTCCTCGCAGTATTGCTCGAATATTGTCAAGTTACGATCGTATTTTTCTGCGGACCCCAGAGATCTCAGAAAATGCAGTACCTGTATCGCTCTCCACGTTTTTAATTCAAAACTTCCCCCCAGTTGCCTCAGGGCTGCTAAGGTGGGCCAGGCCCCGTTGGACATAAAATGTGAAGCTTGGGAGATTCCTCTCTCCCATAGACTTTTAAATACACCTGCCTCGGTTCCAGGGGGGAACCCCGGGTTTCCCAGGATGGGAAACAGTGGTGAGTTTTTTGAGGAAATTTTAGGGTCCCGCAGTAGGTTGGCACTGATACGCAGAGTAGTGCCTATAGTCGGATGCTTCTTAATAAACAGTGGAATTGTTTCAAAGCACCAGGGTGCTCTGCGTAGTGGTATCGTACTTGCCTGCTGTTCCAGGTCTACCCATGACTTGAATTCTCCGTGTCTGCACCAGTCTACCACTCTGCCCAAATGGACTGCCTGGTAATATTTCAATACGTTTGGGACTGCTATTCCACCAAAACCCCTAGGCATCATCATAATACCCCTCGCTATCCTGGGTCTTTTCTCCGCCCATATAAATTTAATGAAAAGGGAACAAATTTGACGGAGATAGACTACCGGGATAGTGATTGGTAAAGCTTGGAATAAATACAAGAATTTTGGAAGAATGCTCATTTTTATAATGTTACAACGTCCAAACCATGAGTGAATCCCATGGTGCCATTTATCCAGAAGCTTCCTCACTGAGTTGTATAAGGCTGGAAAATTTACCTCATAGGTCTTTCCTATGTTCGGTGGAATATACGTGCCCAGGTCCGGGTGCCTTTCCTGGCTTCAACGTTTTAATTACAGCGTTCACCTCCTCTACGGAAATAGGTGAGTCCAATTTCCTCCGATCTGGCGATGAGAGTTTTAACAGTCTTGCCGAGGAGAGGTATTCCTCCTGGGACGCGTTCAAGATAGGTGTTGCTTCTAGGTTGTATAATGCGGCATAAAATTCCCCGAATGTCTGCGCTATATCTTTAGGAAGTGAAATTATTTTCCCGTCTCTCCCCTTTATTTGAGGTATATAAACTGTCGTGGTTTCCCCTTTAAGTTTTCCTGCAAGCAGTTTACTACATTTCTCTCCTAGTTCGTAGGTAGTCTTCCTTCCTCTTTGTATGGCTGCTTTAGCCTTAAAACGCAGAATGTCCGTTAGTTGCCGCCTCAAGTGTCCCAGGTCTCTCCCAATGGGAGGGGTCGGGGTCCTCTTATGTTGGAGTTCCAAAACATGGATTTCTTGTAGGAGACTCATCACCTGTTTTTCCCTCTCTTTCTTTATTCTAGATCCATGTTTGATCAGGATGCCCCTGATCACAGTTTTGTGCGCCTCCCATACTGTACCCGGGTTACTTCCCGGGGTGTCATTTATCTGAAAATACGCGTTTATTTCTTTTGCTACTTCCTCCTGGATTTCCGGGATCTGTAACAGACCCTCATTCTGTCGGCACCTTCTTTCGGTAGAACCCAGCGCGCCAGCAAGGGATATGCACAGAGTGATCGGGGCATGATCTGACCACGTTATATTTCCTATAGTTGCCTCCGTTATCCTAGTAAGTAAATAGTGGGGGATCAGAAAGAGATCTATCCTTGAGTATACCTGGTGGGGATTAGAAAAAAAAGTATAATCCCTCTCACCTGGATGCATGGTCCGCCATGCATCCACTAGCTGTAATTCGTGTACTCTCTTCAATATTCCCCTTCTGGCCCCTTGTGAGATGGATGACATACCTGTAGACGTATCTAATTTAGGGTCTAGGGGAATATTAAAATCCCCACCAAGGATCAATTTTCCTTCAGAGAAATCAGTTAATTTTGTGAGGACCTTCTTTAAAAACGCTTCTTGCATAACATTTGGAGCATATATCGTGGCCAGAGTCACCTTGACTCCTCCGACTTGTCCCTTCAGAAACAGATACCGCCCCTTCGCATCTACCCTCTTGTCTGCTAGGGACCATGGGATCCGATTAGAAATCATAATCGAGACCCCTTTTGTTTTTGCCTCATAGTTTGAAGCGTGGTATACATTTGGGAAGAATCTGTTCTGGAGTAGCGGGAATCCACTCGCTTTAAAATGGGTCTCTTGTACAAAGGCAATATCTGTGTGCGTCCGTTTTAAATCATTCAGAAGCATCCTTCTTTTTTCTGGGACATTGAGCCCCTTTACGTTTATTGAGGTTATCTTTACTTCCTCCATATCGCCGGGGGGAAAGGGAAAGAGAAAGAGGACGGGAGAGGCGACGAGAGACGGAGAAGAAGAAAAAAAATAAATAAATAAATAAATAAACCCCAACTAACCCCTCCCTCTACTTTTCCTTCCCCCCACCCTTTTGCACACCCACCCCCTTTTTACAGCCCCTAAGGGAGACACCCTACTCTGTACCCAACTCCTATGGCACAGAAGGTGCTAAACTATGTGGGGAATTGGTCCAAAAATAGCCGGAGAATTCCCCCCCCTACCCCCCCAGGCGTAAGAATTTATTCCCTCTCTGGATCCCCTCCACCTCCATTCTATTTTATTTTCATTGTTTCTTCTACTATTTTAAACCTATTTGGAGGAGAGAGGGATACCATATAGGGACCAAAAAACAAAAAAAAAGAAATGTATATTTATATAACGGCAAACAAATAAAGGAGAGGAGCAGGGATCTAATGCACCTTTGTTACAACTCTAGTCATATAGGCCTATATATCCCCTGCTTCTCCCCCCACCCCTTATTCAAGGTTTTTTGGCTTGACCCCAATTCCACCAAGCCCTTCTCTGTAAAGTCCCATCTTACCCTTTCTTCTCTCTCTTTCTCTTTCACCTCCCCCCTTCTTGCTAAATCCCATTTTTTACCTATAATCTTACTCTATTCCAATCCCTCTCTCCCTATCTCCCCCCCCCCCCCCCCCACTTCGATCTAAGGGGTCTCTTGGAATCAGAGACTGCTCCTTTCCTCTCTTTTTTATAACCCCATCTCGGCTGATTTTAACTCCTCTCCTGCTATCTCCGCATTACATCTCTGACTTAAGACTATTCGGCCAGTTAAGTGCCAAAGTGAATCTCCTCCTCCCTTATTCACTAGAATAATATTTCTATACTGTCCATCTCAGTCAAGCTGTTTCACGCTACCTCAGGGCCTGAATTTGTAGATAATGTGCTCCCTCCCCCTTATTTCTTTACCTAACAAGATTCTTTAGTACCCAAACCCCCCCCCCCCCTCCATTTTCCCTTATATCTCCCGCCCCCCCGCCCCACCCCCTACCCCTTTACGTACCCATCCTCTATAGACCTACCCATGTGTGTCTATACGATCAGGTCCTGTGTGCGTTTTTTATCTGCAGATTTTTTCACATTGGACATTATTATTTAAGTGATTTTTCTAATTAATTAATCTATCTTAAGTCGCATTCCTCTCTCTTAATCCTATATTAAAACGCATCAAATACAACAAAGGGAGAGACGAAGTGGGGGGATTAGAGAGGGAGGATGGGAGAGGAAAGAAGAAAGACTTCCTCTTATGGGCCTCTAGCTATTAGTTATAGCTGTTAGTATGTGTCCCCCAGTGCCAATTGTGCATCCTTAAGTGTCGTTTTGTGGTATATAAATGTGACGTATAATCCCAACCCATTTTCACCTCCAAAATGAGGGGGGCATAAGGGGACCCAAGCATCCCCCCCCCTCTCCTACGCCAATCGTGAACTAGTGCTCTGTATTTTAGTGCCACACCAGGAAGAGGGAAAAAAAAAAAAAAAAAAAGAGGACCGACAACCAGGGAGGGGAAAAAGAAGCAGTTCTCTCCCTTCCTCCCTCGGCCTTCCTCCCCCCTCTTCTCCTCTCTCCCCCTCCCAAAATGCATAGATACACATATTATCCACTAGTAATAATCCTTACAATCCTTACAAACCATCTATTAGACTTAATCTTAGAAAAAAGAAACAGCATTACTAGATTTACATACTTATATATAAATGCATGCGTGCCCACCTGCGTGTGCTAATACGCATACACCCATGCATCGTGCTTGTCCATAACCCCCAAAAAAAAAAAAAAAAAAAAAAAAAGTACCCCCCATTCCGTGTGCTGCTTGGAAAATAATACACATAAAACAATCCTTTTTAAAAACAAACAAACCCCCATTCCTCATCTAATCCCCCCACCCCCCCCCCCCCCCCCCCCCCCCCAAAGTAAAAAATAAAAAAATCACACCCCTGAGTGAAAAAAAAAAATATGAATAAATAAATATGTGAATAAATGAATAAAGGGGACACATATATCGATTATATAGTCCATATGGCTTCCGTACTAGTAGCAAGAAGTGAGGGTGAACTCAAATGTCTCTCTGAAGAACACCAGAAAAAAGAGAAAAAAAGAAAAAAAAAAAAAACACAGCGAGAGAGGGGGAGTTGTCCTGTGTCTTAAGGGCATGGTGGTCTGGGGTCACCTCTATTTTCATTCCTAGCATATATAGGGTTTACCTCCTCTGCCCCCCCAGTCCCTGTTTGTCCCCTAAATATTGTAACCAGTCTGGTATCTCCACCGCCTCTTCTCCTAGAAAGGAAAACAGATGTGGCAAGTCCACCGAATGCCGTAGAACGAAAGATTTGGAGTCCTTTTTTACTGTTAACGAGATCGGGTACCCCCATCGGTATGTGGCCCCTGACTTCCGAATTTTATCCAATAGAGGGCGTAACATAGATCTCCTCTGGAGGGTAGCTCTGGATAGGTCGGGTAAAATTTTTATCTTCATACCCTCATATGCCACCTCCTTAACCTCCCAAGCCTTACGACTTATCAGCTCCTTGTGTGCATATCGGAAGAAACAGCAGATCACATCTCTGGGTCTCTCAAGGTTAATGGAGGGGGGTCCTGCTGCTCTGTGGAGCCTTTCAAACTCCAATTCTTCTAGGGGCACCTGAATACCCATTTGTTGGCATACCGCAGCTATAGTGGATTGCAGTGCCCCCCCCTCCTACTGCCTCCGGTATCCCCCTAAATCTCAAATTCTTTCGTCTGTTACGGTCTTCCATTTCCTCTAAACGGAGTTGCATAGGGGGGAGCATAAAAGTTAACATCAGACTGTACCTGCTCTAGTCGCGTAATACGGTCTGCCAGAGATACTTGCATACCTTCTCCCGCTGATAGCCTCTCCGCTAGCTGTTGTACCTCCGACCTCACCTCCTCCATGTCTCTCCGGTGGACTTCTTCTATTCGGGTCATCCACCCCTCCAGGTCTGCACGTGTCGGGAGGGCTTGTATGTCCGCCCGTGTCGGGAGAGCCCGCAGGAGAGCCCTGAGATCTGCATCTTCACCCAGCATTTGCCGGGAATCTTCCCCCTCCTGTGGTCTTTGAGATTGCTCCTCTCCCTCCACACAGGTCTCCCCGTCCAGCTTCACTGACGCGGCACGCGTCACTGGCGTGGGGGCGGCGTTCGTCGCTCCGCTGAATTCCCTGTCCGGCGCAGCTTCTCCAGGCGCCGGCTCCTTCCTCCGGGCTGCCGCTGCTCTGGTACACGAAAAATACTGGGGGATCTCTGGCTGGGCAGGTACCCTCTGTGTCTTCACCTCTCTTCTTCTCATTCCACCTGGTATGATGTTAGGGGGGCCGTTTTTAGCCTAGTTGCTGGCTAAAGACACATGCCGCTTATCACTGCTGTTTAGCCTGGGGGTTAGAGGGAGCCGAGCCGGACTATGGCTCTCCTACTCCGCCATCTTGGACCACGCCCCCCCCTGAGCTTTCTGAAGGACACGGATGTACATGGTGTCTCCGGGCTACATTGTATTTTTTTAAACGTAACCGCCAACTCCCAAACTGTCATTTGAAGTAAAACACATAGCCAAGTATTATTCTACACAATTTTCTTATTGTACATAAAAAAAGAAAACAAATACAATTAGACATGCTATCTGCCAATAGAACTTAACTAAAAGTGCATTCTATGCATTATTCTCCTGGAGCTCCCGCAGCAAAGGCATATGACAATACAGCAACCAATTTTTGATCCAAGACGACATCCTCCTCCTCCTCCTGGACTGGACTTGGGTCAAAACAATAACTCCAAGGCCAATAATAAATAACACGTTATCGCCTCTGATTCCGCAACATGTCTGGTTGACGAACAGCCGTTCAGAAATTAACTGAAAAACGCGAAATGAAAAGCACGAATCAACACTCACAAAACGTCTATTAACACAAAATTAGCAGAAGGAGCCCAAAGGGTGGCGCTAAAGAACTGAAAAACCACTTAGTACATCATTACGTTTGTTGGCCGACAATGCCTTGCTGTTTGTATGCAACACAAAATCCAGGCACACGCCTTCGGACAAAAGTCTGAGGTTTTGTCTGCGGAAAATCCGATCATGTGTATGAGGGTTTAGGCCTCATATACACGTGCATACCTATGTCTAAGCCTGTGCAGACATAGATGGCCCTTTGCACAGGTGTACACATAGTTATAGAAGAAAACTAACAGCAGGGCACTGAGGTCAGTATCAAATAAAAAAAAAATGTTTATTAAAATAAGCAACACACTTGCATTGAAGTTAGCATGGAACAGCATGGATAGGGAACACCTGAGGCCAAGCAGCTGTGATCAGTGTATGTGATTCAATGCATTTGAAAAAGTCCCTGGAATCGTGTCACGCACACCCCCCTCTCCTGACATCCACCAGGCTTTTTGACAGCTGTCATCCTCGTGTGCAACTGAGAAAGCTGCTGCTAATATCCATACATTGAGCTGGCTGGCTCCCTGTCATCTTTGGTCTGTTTGCTCAGTGATGCCTACAGCCTCACACTGATCACAGCTGCTTGGTCTCAGGTGTTCCCTATAAGGCCAGGTTCACACTGGTTCGACAAACGCACCGGCATTGGGAGCACATGTCGCATGACGTGTGTAAATCAAGGGTTCCCTATGAGAGCCGTCTTAATTGGTCCGACTTTGAAAAAGGTTCCTGCACTACTTTGATCCGACTTTGGGCCTACATCAGCCCATTGAATATCATTAAAGTCGGATCCTTGTCCTAACCATCCCACATGTGACATCCAACATGGTGATTACAGCAGCAGTAAAAGGAATTTATGTCACCCTGGGATTGTTTTGATTGGTCAAAGAACAAGTCAGACTATCTCAAAGTCGGAGCAAAATCTTATCTTGTTCATTCAAGTCGGATGGAAGTATGACTGAAGTAGGACCAATGTCGCAGGGCAAAGTAGGATGACAGGTCATACAACAGTGGTGTCGTACCAGTGCGAACCCAGCCGCGGGCTCCAGGAACAGCCAAGCTGGGCTTCCACAGGCTCCATGGACAGCCCAAAAAGGCTAGGAGAGTGGTGCGGGCTTCAGGAACAGCCCAGGATCAGGTGACCCCTAGAAAACCATCATTCGACCCCCAGGTTGAGAACCACTGCTCTACCCTGTTGATGGTGTACAGATGAAAGTTCCAATAGACCAAATGTCTCTGCACTTCTCCTAGGAGCGCCGTGTGTACTTGTACACTCTTTGTATTTGGTACACATAGTTATGCCCGTGTACATGAGGTCTAAGGCCCCTTTCACACTGGGGCGCTTTGCAGGCGCTAAAGTGCTAAAAATAGCGCCTGCAAAGCGCCCTGATAGAGCCGCTCAGTGCACTCCAATGTGAAAGCCCTGAGGGGCTGTCCTCAAATCCAGACAGACGGGGTTTGTTCGGGGGAACGCACCTGCCCCTACAAGGATGTCAGATTGGGACCAACGGCCGTGTCCTTTGCAGTGCTGCTTCCCAATATATATGAATGGGACTGCCTACACGGAGATACATGGAACACCTGTCCATACCGTGTAGGCATAAGTATGCCCATATAAATGAGGCCTTATGTACTAGCCGCTGACAGGCGCACACACACTAGATCGACCGGGGCTGTAATGTGTACAGTATCTGCCTGTGAAGTCCTACACTTTACAATGTGACTGTACAATCTTCAGATTTAGCCCCTGTTTACACCTGTGTGAAAGCACTTTCCATGCGTGGTCCCTCAGGGAATGCTTTTTATGTAGAGGTGCTGCTGTGCCTGCATTCTTAATGGCACCCCTAATAAACCTGCCAATGCATATGGGCTAAATCGCACTAGAATGCATGAGAACATTATATTATGTTTGGGGGCTGTGCGTTTAAACAAAAAAATTAAATCATACTATTTAGCAGCAATAGGCAGCCTATTCAAATGAATGGGCTACCCTAATGCAACCAGCACATAGATGTGAACAAGGTAGGGTTGCCACCTCATCCCTTTAGGCTCGGTTTCCACTATTGCAACCCCAAAGTCGCACGATTTTGCCGCGACTTGAAGCAATGCCTTTGTATTCTTGAGGGCTATGGACCTCAAGTCGCTTCAAAGTGGGACCAAAGTAGTGCAGGGACTACTTCGAAGTCGCACAGATATGAACGGTACTCATTGGAAATCATGGGTTACGACTTGTCATGCGACTTTTCAGTCCCAAGTTGCATGAAAAGTCACACTAGTGGAAACCAAGCCTTAAACCCGAACACATATGAATTACACAGGTTCTGAGGCTAATTTAATGCAGATAAGGCACTAAGTGAGTTTAATTACCACCTTAATTAGCCACAGAATCTGTGTAATTCATACGTGTTCGGTTTTAACCGGTTCCCGACCGCCTCCTGTACTTATACATCGGCAGAATGGCACAGCTGGGCAAAGTAACGTCCCCGAACCTTACTTTGAATTTCCCACCGTGCGTGCACGCGCCTGCTGCGAGCTCCGTGACCGTGCCCGCGGGTCCCGCGGACTCGATTGCCACGGGGATACCCGCGATCATGTCACGGAGCTCAAGAACAGGGAGATGCCGATGTAAACAGCATCTCTTCCCGTTCTGCCTAATGACAGCACACTGATCGTCTGCTCCCTGTCATCGGGACACACACAGCCACGTCCCCAGACAGTTAGAAACACGCCCCTAGGATACACTTAACCCCTCCCCGCCCCCTAGTGGTTAACCCCTTCACTGCCAGCAACATTTTTACAGTAATCAATGCAATTTTATAGCATTGATCGCTGTATTAATGCCAATGGTCCCAAAAATGTGTCAAAATTGTCCGATGTGTCCGCCATAATGTCGCAGTCACGATAAAAATCGCTGATCGCCGCCATTACTAGTAAAAAGAAACAATTATTAATAAAAATGCCATAAAACTATCCCCTATTTTGTAGATGCTATAACTTTTGCGCAAACCAATCAATAAACGTTTATTGCGATTTTTTTTTACGTATCGGTCTAAACTGAGCAAAACAATATAAAACATTTTTTATATATTTTTGGGGGTTATTTATTATAGCAAAAAGTAAAAAATAATGTGTTTTTTTCAAAATTGTTGCTCTTTTTTTGTTTATAGTGCAAAAAATAAAAACTGCAGAGGTAATAAAATACCACCAAAAGAAAGCTCTATTTGTGGGGAAAAAAAGGACGTCGATTTTGTTTGGGAGCCACGTCGCACATTGTCAGTTAAAGCGACGCAGTGCCGAATCGCAAAAAAAACGCTCTGGTCAGGAAGGAGGTAAATCCTTCTGAGGGATGAGGTGGCAACCCTAGAACAAGGGCTAAGGGTCGTTCATGCCAGCAGGGTTGGGAAGTGCCCACTGCAAGAACAGGGCATGCACCAAAAAAAACGAACAAAAAAAAAACTTGCATTTTTGCACAACAATTTGCAATGCATAGAATTCCATAATAAAGCTGGCCATACACGGGTCGAATTTCGAAAGATCTTTCTTTTGAAAATCAGAAAATTCGTGCATTTTGTGATCCGATGGTGCCACCATTGATTTCGAAATTTGACCAACCAAACCTTCAATTTCACCTCATGTTCCTACAGAAAAGAATTTTCTTGTCTGGGAATCTTCTTTTCTTTCCCGGGATTCTTCTTTTCTTGCACATGCGCATTTCTTTTTTGATTACATTTCTCGCACGATTCTCCCATCATTGGTTCAAAAATCGTTAGTTTTTAAAAAAAATTTCCAACATGTTGGATTTTTTAAATTCGATGGCCGCACGAAAATCGCCCATTGCTGCAGCCCACTAATGGTGTGAAATTCATACGAAAATTCTTAGATAAGATTTTCGAAAGAAAGATCTTTCGAAATTCGACCTGTGTATGGCCAGCTTTAGGCCCCTTTCACACCGGGGCGTTTTTCATGCGGTGCAGCGCTAAAAATAGCGCCTGTTCACCGCATGAAAAAATCCGGCCCCTTTAACTCCAGTGTGAAAGCCGGCGGGCTTTCACACTGGAGCGGTGCGCTAGCAGGATGACAAAAAAAGTCGTGCTAGCAGCATCTTTGGAGCGGGATAGGAGCGGTGTATTCACCGCTCCTATACCGCTCCTTCCCATTGAAAAGAATGGGACACCGCGGTGAAACCGCGGCAATACCGCCGCAAAGCGCCGCTACGGCGGCGCTCTGCGGGGGATGTTTAACCCTTTTTCGGCCACTCGCGGGGGGTAAAACCGCACCGCGAGCGGCCGAAAACCGCGGTGAAAATGGCGGTAAAGCAGCGCTAAAATATAGCGCTGCTTTACCGTCACCGCGGCTCACCGCCCCAGTGTGAAAGGGGCCTAAAGCTGGCCATACACAGGTCGAATTTCGAAAGATCTTTCTTTTGAAAATCAGAAAATTCGTGCATTTTGTGATTCGATGATACCACCATTGATTTCGAAATTCGACTAACCAAACCTTCAATTTCACCTCATGTTCCTACAGAAAAGAATTTTCTTGTCTGGGAATCTTCTTTTCTTTCCGGGAATCTTCTTTTCTTGCACATGCGCATTTCTTTTTCGATTACATTTCTCGCACGATTCTCCCATCATTGGTTCGAAAATCGTTCGTTTTTTTTAAAAAATTTCCAACATGTTGGATTTTTTAAATTCGATGGCCGCACGAAAATCGGCCGTTGCTGCAGCCCACTAATGGTGCGAAATTCATACGAAAATTCTTAGATAAGATTTTCGAAAGAAAGATCTTTTCGAAATTCGACCCGTGTATGGCCAGCTTTACTGTGGTGTACTATTCACAATGCACATGGCTTTCCTTTGGTATGATGGGATCTGTTGGAGATCAGCTGATCACGATTAGGGCACACACCTGTGTCTGGCTGTGCAATCTACAGGGGGTGGCTGCCTTTCTCCTCACTGCACACCACCCCACAGGTAGGAAACCAATTCAACTGCCATCTTCATTCTCATCATATAGAAAGCTTTGGGTATGGCTGGAATTTTTTGGGCAAAGTGCATTGGTCAGAACTGGGGGAGGGGCTCTTGCAGCTTTATAGACAAAGGCGGGGGGGGGGGGGGGGGGGTACAGGTAAACCCAGGAGTCCGCTGGTGCACCACAGTCAAATAAGACCTGTATCACACGGACATCGGCTTGTATAAGAGACGTGTGATCAGCATGCTTTATTGAAGGGTTTAAAGTACCATTCAGCTCCAGTTAGTAAATGGTGATCACAGATCATAATGGGAGTGCTGATTGCCACTTTAGGATCTGCTCACCATTTACAAACTCGAGCTGAATGGTACTTTAAACACTTCAATAAAGCTTGCTGATCACACGTCTCTTATACAAGCCGAGGCCTGTGAATCAGACCTACAGTATATTAAAAAAAAAAAGTCTTAATTTTGCATATTGCACAGCTCACATTATACACTTATATATGATATTGGAATGGTCGGTTGATTTCATTTGGTTACTCTTTGGTTTAGCCATCAAGGTTCAGGACACACATTAATTACACGGGTTCTGTGGCTGATTAAGGTGGTAATTAGATTCACTTGGTGCCTTATCTGCATTAAATCAGTCTCAGAACCTGCGTAATTCATATGTGTCCTGGGTTAAAGGGATGGTGTGGCATTCCATTGTCTTCGCATGGCACCATTGACCTTTTTCTTGATGCCCGCAAAACTCTGGTGCCTGACACCCCCCTCTTCATAATCTCTGTTAGGAATCCTAGATCTCCTGACTCGTCTTATCCGTACACCATCATGTGTTTTTTTTTTTTTTTTTCTTTGCTTATTGACACATTCGGCTCCTTCAGAAGCAAAAGGATGGCCTTTAATGCCTACATGCATCACTGGGCAGCTGAGAGTGTGATCATTGCATGCAGTCACAGACAGCAGCTCTCAGCCTGAGCCAACGATCGGTAGGCGACAGGACTGGCTTCTGATCATGTGACTATTGTGACACTGATCACTTGATCACTTGCTTCTGCCCGCCCTCAGCATTCAGAACTATTTAAAAGGTCACCAGGGTGGACAAGAAGTGGTTAAATAAGAACAAAGTGCTTTTTTTTTTACATTCGTATAACCCCTATTATTTTTTTGGGCATCTGTTGCCCACTGGGGAGATTTCCCTTCACTTCCCATTCCCAAAACAGGACAGAGAGAGGAAATACCACCAAAGTGAGGGAATCCTGGGGTGTCATCAGAACGCGTGTCCCCATTGGAAGTGAGGGAATCCCGGGGTGTCACCAGAACTAGTTTCCCCATTGGAAGTGAGGGAATCCCGGGGTGTCACCAGAACTAGTTTCCCCATTGGAAGTGAGGGAATCCCGGGGTGTCACCAGAACTAGTTTCCCCATTGGAAGTGAGGGAATCCCGGGGTGTCACCAGAACTAGTTTCCCCATTGGAAGTGAGGGAATCTCGGGGTGTCACCAGAACTAGTGTCCCCGTTGGAAGTGAGGGAATCCCGGCATGTCACCAGAACTAGTTTCCCCCATTGGAAGTGAGGGAATTCCGGGGTGTCATCAGAACGCGTGTCCCCATTGGAAGTGAGGGAATCCCAGGGCATCACCAGAACTAGTGTACCAATTGGAAGTGAGGGAATCCCGGGGTGTCACCAGAACTCGTGTCCCCATTTGAAGTAAGGGAATCCCGGGGTGTTACCAGAACTCGTTGCCCCATTTGAAGTAAGGGAATCCCGGGGTGTCACCAGAACTTGTGTCCCCATTTGAAGTGAGGGAATCCCGGGGTGTCACCAGAACTCATGTCCCCATTGGAAGTGAGGGAATCCCGGCATGTCACCAGAACTAGTGTACCAATTGGAATTGAGGGAATCCCGGGGTGTCACCAGAACTAGTTTCCCCATTGAAAGTGAGGGAATCCCGGGGTGTCACCAGAACTAGTTTCCCCATTGGAAGTGAGGGAATCCCGGGGTGTCACCAGAACTAGGGTATCCATTGGAAGTGAGGGAATCCTGAGGTGTCACCAGAACTCATGTCCCCATTGGAAGTGAGGGAATCCCGGCATGTCACCAGATCTAGTGTACCAATTGGAAGTGAGGGAATCCCGGGGACTCATCAGAACTTGTGTACCCATTTGAAGTAAGGGAATCCCGGGGTGTCACCAGAACTCGTGTCCCCATTGGAAGTGAGGGAATTCCGGGGCGTAACCAGAACTCCTGTCCCCATTGGAAGTGAGGGAATCCCAGGGTAGCCCCATTGGATGTGAGGGGATCCTGGGGTTTCACTAGAACTAGTGTCCCTGTTCCTGTTCTGGTGACATCCCAACATTTGTGATTATTTATTTTTTCCTTTCAGTAATAACAGTAAACAGAACAAATAGAGAGGCGTTCTGAGCCTTCTCCACTCTATCCAAAACTAAAAAAAGTTGTGTCTTTAAATATACCTGAAGGGCTCATGTACACTTGCCTGAGCCCTATGAAGAGTGATCTACAGTGGATCATTTTTCAGAGGGCATTTGATAAATGGTGAGGGGTCATTATGTCGCCTCACCACCTATTTTAACGAAAAGCCTGGTGGCACTACTGCACACAGCACTTGTGGTTGTGGCGCAGCCCTATTTACTTAAATGGGTTATGTTGGTACTGCCCACCGAGCGTGACACGGGGGATCGTTTTTTGCAGCCACACGATGCAAAGCATTGCAGCAACAGCAGCATGTTTATACCCCTACAGCTTCTTTGCATTCTAATTAAAGTAGAACTATAGGTAAAACCTTTTTTTCATTTTGGAGGGTTATAACCCCTGTCAGTTTATTTTTCCCCATCTGTGTCCCATTTAGGAGCTTTCCCTTCACTTCCTGTCCTATAGCCAAACAGGAAGTGAGAGCAAATCCCTCCAAAGTGAGGGAATCCTGGGATGTTACCAGAACTAGTGTCCCCATTGGAAGTTTCCCCCACTATTACTTTTTTGAGGACAACCCAAAATTTGAGATTAGCACACAGGACACTGCAGGAGCAGAGAATCGGGAAGCCAAAAGTGCTTTACCAAGTGCCAAGTTTTGCTGTGCCAAGTGCCCATTGACAAGTAGTCCCCTCTGCAAGGGAGGACTTTGTTTGGTTTCTTGGAGTTCTGAGTATTTCAAAGCAATTATTTGAGCTCAGCTATACTGAAGATACTTTTTATAAAACTGTTATATTTTTTGCCCACAAGATGGCGCTGCAAGATCAGGGGAAAAACTGGTCTTTTTTTTTTTTTTGCGCTCATTTTATATATAATATCACAGTTTGATAATTTTTATTCCCCACAAATAGAGCTTTCTTTTGGTGGTATTTGATCACCCCTGCAGGTTTTTATTTTTTGCACTATAAACAAAAAAAGAGCTTAAATTTTGAAAAAAAAAACACATTATTTTTTACTTTTTGCTATAATAAATATCCTCAAAAAATATATAAAAACTTTTTTTCCCTCAGTTTAGGCCGATACGTATTCTTCTACATGTTTTTGGTAAAAAAAATCGCAATAAGTGTATATTGATTGGTTTGCGCAAAAGTTATAGCGTCTACAAAATAGGGGATAGTTTTATGGCATTTTTATTAATAATTTTTTTTTTTTTACTAGTAATGGCGGCGATCTGCGATTTTTTTTTTTATTTTTTTTTATCGTGACTGCGACATTATGGCCGACACATCGGACACTTTTGGCACTATTTTGGGACCATTCACATTTATACAGCGATCAGTGCGATTAAAAATGCATTGATTACTGTGTAAATGTGACTGGCAGTGAAGGGGTTAACCAGGAGGGGGCGCTGCAGGGGTTAAGTGTGTCCTAGGGAGTGATTCTAACTGAAGGGGCTACGCGTGACACGACACTGATCAACGGTCCCGATCACAGGGAGCTGTGATCAGTGTCCTGTCACAAGACAGAACGGGGAATGAGACGATCGCGGGTATCCCCGAGGACATCGAGTCCACGGGACCCGCGGTCGGACTCACGGAGCTCACGGCGGGCAGGCCTCGCGAGATCGAGTACATTAACGTGATTTTGCGCAGCGGAGCCAACCTGCCGCAGTGGTTAAGTCATAATCACTGCAGAAACCCCAGTTCTTAATACCGTGTATTGTCCCTTTTAACCACTTCAGCCGCCGGACCAATTGGCAGCCAAAGGACCAGGCCCCTTTTTGCGATTCGGCACTGCGTCGATTTAACTGACACTTGCGCGGTCGTGCGACGTGGCTCCAAAACAATATTGGCGTCCTTTTTTTCCCACAAATAGAGCTTTCTTTTGGTGGTATTTGATCGCCCCTGCGGTTTTTATTTTTTGCGCTATAAACAAAAATAGAGCGACAATTTTGAAAAAAATGCAACATTTTTTGCTTTTTGCTATACGAAATATCCCCCAAAAATATATAAAAAAACTTTTTTTTTTCTCAGTTTAGGCCGATACGTATTCTTCTACATATTTTTGGTAAAAAAAATCGCAATTAGCGATTATTGATTGGTTTGCGCAAAAGTTATAGCGTTTACAAAATAGGGGATAGTTTTATAGCATTTTTATTAATATTTTTTTTTTTTTACTAGTAATGGCGGCGATTAGCGATTTTTTTTTGTGACTGCGACATTATCGCGGACACATCGGACATTTTTGACACATTTTTGGGACCATTGTCATTTATACAGCAATCAATGCTATTTAAATGCATTAATTCCTGTATAAATGACAGTTGTAGTGAAAGAGTTAACCACTAGGGGGAGGGGAGGGTTTATGGGCTGTGACGTGTGTGTTTTTTTACATTAGGGGGCGGGGCTGACGTCATTGATCGGCTTTCCCGGTGACCGGGAACAGCCAATCAATGACAGGCAGAGTAGGAAGCGCGGGGAGAGGTTTGTTTACACAGACCTCTCCCCGTTCTTCAGCTCCGTAACCCGATCGCGGGACACCAGCGGCGATCAGGTCCGCTGGTCCCGCGGCCGGGGTCACGGAGCTCCCGACCGGGTCGCGAGCACGCGCGCGACCCACGGGCAGGCAATTAAAGGGGACGTACAGGTACGTGCTTTTGCCTGCCCGTGCCATTCTGTAGACGTATATCTACATGAGGCGGTCGGGAAGCGGTTAACATTAATGACAGCTTGAAGTCTTTTGTGGTATTTGTGGATGAGGCTCTTTATTAGGGATGGGCCCGGTGTTCGATTCGAACCCATGTTCGAATCGAACATCGGGCGTTCGCCCGTTCGGCGAACCCAGAACTATTTGGGCCGCTCGCATCAAATTTGTGTGATGCGAGCGGCCCGCAATGCATTGCGCCTGTCGCAGTGCAATGCTGGCTGATGATTGGCCAAGCATGCACTGTGACCCCGCATGCTTGGCCAATCACAGCGCCGGCAGCAAGGAGAGCCATAATTGGCTACAGGCAGGATGCCTGTAGCCAATTATAGCTCAGGGGCTTTAGTACACGCCCCACGGTATAAGAGGCGGCGGCCTCGCATGTTGTGTTTCAGTGTCAGTGTGTCAGTGTGCTGCTGACTGCTGACAATATGTGCTCTATTTCTGGGGATTTGTGTGTGCATGCTGTTAGTACAGCATTGCAGTATCACATCTGGGGGGTGTCTATAGGTTGCCTGTGAAGGGGGGCAGGTTTCCTGTGCTTAGAACTGTCCCTGCAAAAAGTGTAATTTTTGCAGGAAAAAAGCTATTTAAAAGCACTCGCGGCTAATGAATTGATGGCTCCTGTAACACAGAGAACTGTCATTCATTGATAAAAAAAAAAAAAAAAAGCGTGGGGGTCCCCCCAAATTCAATAACCAGGCCCTTCAGGTCTGGGATGGATATTAAGGGGGACCCCAGCCAAAAAAAAAATGGCGTAGGGTCCCCCTCAAAATCCATACCAGACCCTTGAGGATTTTTTTGGCTGGGGTCCCCCTTAATATCCCACGCTTTTTTTTTTTTTTAAATTTTTTTTATTTTTTATCAAAGACTTTTTTTTTTATGAATGACTTTCAATGAATGACTGTTCTCTGTGTTACGGGAGCCGTCAATACACATTAGCCGCGAGTGATTTTAAATAGCTTTCTTTCCTGCAAAAATGACACTTTTTGCAGGGACAGTTCTAAGCACGGGAAACATGCGCCCCTTTACATGCATACTATAGACACCCCCCAGGTACGAAATTTAAAGGAATATTACACTTTTATTGTTTCAATTTAAGCATTATTAAAATCACTGCTCCTGAAAAAACGGCCGATTTAAAAAAAAAAATTGCATTGATACATGTCCCCTGGGGCAGGACCCAGGTCCCCAAACACTTTTTATGACAATAACATGCATATTAGCCTTTAAAATGAGCACTTTTGATTTCGAACGTTCGCATCCATTATAACTAATAGGGTTCTAAAGCTCGCACGGACTTTAGGTCCGTTCGCGGGTTCTGGTGCGAGCCGAACGGGGGGGTGTTCGGCTCATCCCTACTCTTTATCTTCTCAGATGGTAAAGCTGCCCATTCCTCTTGGCAAAACGCCTCCAGTTCCTGGAAATTCTTGGTCTGTCTTGCATGAACGGCACGTTTGAGATCTTCCCAGAGTGGCTCAATGATATTGAGGTCAGGAGACTGAGGTGGCCACTCCAGAACCTTCACTTTATTCTGCTGTAGCCAATGATAGGTCGACTTGGCAGTGCTGGGACAAGGTCATCCGGTGCCCAGGGCGAAGTTGACAAACTGCATCCATCGGGGCATGTTCCCGCCTGTAGCTGCCGCCCCATCGCAGTATATGATATGTAATGCAGTGGGTTGGCAAGTGGTTAATTATGAATGGTATTTGTAATATGCAGCAAAAAGGGGGTTAATGTACTTTCACTGGTCACTGATGCATTTATTACCAGTGGCAGTTAATTAACCCCATTGTGCTGCATTAGTGGTACCAGTGTCAGAGTTTATGCAGCAGCATACAGGGTTTAATTAACACTGACACTGGCACCACTAATGCAGCACAATGAGGTTAATTAACTGCCACTGGTAATAAATGCATCAGTGACCAGTGAAAGTACATTAACCCCCTTCTTGCTGCATATTACAAATACCATTCAGAATTAATTACCCCCCCCCCCCTCAGAGTTAACTAATTAATCTTCATATGCCTGCTTACTTGTTTGAAATTCAGCGCGGTTGGTTCCTCCTCTAGGTCGCGCTCAGTGCGCCAGCAGCTCTCTATGGTCCTCTTTATCCAGCCTCCCGGCCGGCTAGGTGAACATCACGCCTTGCAGTGCCTAGGAAGCGCCTGTCGGGTGGAGATCACTCCGCTGCTCAGCCTGACAGGGGAGGGGAGCTTCCAGGCTCGTGCCGGGTGCAGGAGCGCACTTGGCACATCATTGCAAGCAGCTCTGGCTCTACCGTAATGTAGTGCGGCCGACGGTAATTGGTTACAATGTGCTTGATGACCAGCAAGGTTTTAGCAGCACACTACGGACACTTCACCTGTGCCCCCCTTCCTCCAGGAAATTGTGCCGCCCAGGGCATCCGCCCCTTCCGCCCCTGCCTTGTACCGGCCCTGCGACTTGGCCTTGTGTTTTGGATCATTGTCATGTTAGAATGGCTGCGTAAGCTACAGAGCCGCTCCAAGAGTCCTAACTCTTGTAAATTTCTGAGAGCCTCCACAGTTAAAGCACATGCATTCTAATGGATATAGATGGAGGGCAGGTGAGCCAGAGGTAGCCCACTAGACATGTGCTGTTCAAATGCGTTCAAATTTCCAAAATTCAAATTGAAATTCGAATTCTATTCAAACTGTAAACAAATTTCTGAAATCAAAAACTGTGTGCGTTATTGAAGTACCATTTTGAAATAATGCTATTTTTGTTAAGCCAAAGGTGATTTAACCCCTTCAGGACCGCACCAGGCAGATCTACTGTGGCAGGGCGGCCCTTCTGCGTGAAATCAGTAACCTGTATGTGATTTTGTGCACTGGGAAGGGGGCGCACACGCGCCGCCAGCGACCCGCTCCAGCTGTTAAAAAAATAGTTGTCCAGTGTGCCCCTGTGCCTTTAACCACTTCAGCCCTGGAAGGATTTACCCCCTTAATGACCAGGCCATTTTTTGCGATACGGCACTGCGTCGATTTAACTGATTTTGACAATTGCGCGGTTGTGCGACATTGTACCCAAACAAAATGTATGTCTTTTTTTTTCCCCACAAATTGAGCTTTCTTTTGGTGGTATTTGATCACCTCTGCAGTTTTTAATTTTTGTGCTATAAACGAAAAAAGACAGACAATTTTGAAAAAAATATATATTTTTTACTTTCTGCTATAATACATATCCAAAAAAAACGAATTTTATTCATCAGTTTAGGCCAATATGTATTCTGCTACATATTTGTTTGTGCGGGAGGGGTGGGCTACCTCCGGCTCACCTGCCCTCATCTATCCAGATTAGAATGCATGTCCTTTCACTGTGGAGATTCTCATAAATGTACAAGTTAGGACTGCACAAATATCGGGGTGCCTTGGCAGGGCTCAGCAACTTACGCATGTATTTGCAAATGTGTGCTAACTAAATCCCTGTTTTTTTTTTGTTTTTTTTTTACAAATCTTTATTGAATCGAGGTACAAAAATAATTATCCCCAGACAAGGAGAAACTTTAAATACAATAATATTAAAGCATTATAGGCATAAACATAGTATAACATCCATAAACACCTCAACTAATTTTCTAAAATATTTATATGATAACAAAACAAAAGACGACAAAAAAGAGGATTTATATTTTTTTTAGATCTATTGACTCCTCCCCCAAATTTCCCTCCCCCTTCCACCCTCCCTCTATTGTGATCACAATATTTTTTTGTGAAAAATTAGGTCTTTAAATCTTGTATAAAAGGTGTGTGTATTATTTGGATAAAACAAGAGAAATGGATTAAAAAAAAACAAAAGGAAGAAAAAAAGTGAAAGATCACATAAGAGATTCAAAATAACTTATAATAGCAACAGTTAAAGTGAAAGTAAACCCAACGATTTAATACTTTCAAAAAACAGTTACATTCCCGGCATGCCAGGAATGCTAACTGTCACATTGGTTGTGCTCTCAACCAAACTGTCACACCATCCAATGGCTGGTATCATAACTGATCACATGTGCAGCATCATGGCAGTTGGAGATTAAACAGAGGCCAACATGGCAGCTTCCTTGGCGGAAAATGATAGGAGGGTTTACTTCCACTTTAAATGCTACTGTGATGTAAAAACGAGAAGGGACAAAAATGAACTGCAAAGTTGAATTAAGTCTCTCATAAGATTTCGCTTAAAGTGGTGGGACACCCTGAAAACAAAAACTTAAAAAAATGTTAGTAACAATTTAAAATGAAAAAAAAAAATATATATATATTTTTTTACTTACCAGAAATGGCTGTTGCTAGGCAGATCGTCCTAATCTGCCTCCTCCAGCGCCGGGGTGATCTTCTCTCCTTCCGTCTTCTAGTGAATGGGGCGCGGTGTGTTACAGATGGTACAGCGCTAAAAATAGCGCCTGTATACCGCCTGAAAAAATCCGGCCCCTTTCACTCCAGTGTGAAAGCCGGCGGGCTTTCACACTGGAGCGGTGCGCTAGCAGGACAGTCAAAAAAGTCCTGCTAGCAGCATCTTTGGAGCAAAATACTGGTATTCACCGCTCCTATACCGCTCCTTCCAATTGATTTGAATGGGACACCGCAGTAATACCGCGGCAATACCGCCGCAAAGCGCCGATACGGCGGCGCTCTGCGGGGGGTATTAACCCTTTTTCGGCCGCTCGCGGGGGGTAAAACCTCACCGCGAGCGGCCGAATACCGCGGTCAAAACGACGGTAAAGCAGCGCTAAATTTAGAGCTGCGTTACCGTCACCGCGGCTCCCCGCCCCAGTGTGAAAGGGGCCTAAGTGTACTTATTAAAAGTCAGCAGCTACTTTTTTTTTTAGCTGCTGACTTTTTAAAAAAAAAATTTTGTAAGGTGAAACCCCCCTTTAAGTGGCAAAAAGAAAAAAAAAAAAGTGAATAACAAAAGAAACAAAACCTGAAGTGCAGTGATCTCAAGTGATCAATATACTGTACTAATACAAAATTCATATGTCTACCAGCCCCATAACACAATCATCCTTCGTGTATCAGTACATAATATACTGTACTAATACAAAATTCATATGTCTACCAGCCCCATAACACAATCATCCTTCGTGTATCAGTACATAATATACTGTGATCTGAGATGAACGATGTTCATCTTTCAAAAACCATAAGTGCCCAGTTTTTTTTTGGGTGAAAAAGTGAGTAATGTGATGAGAAAGTCACTCTTAGCATCGTCACCCACGGGGATATGCAATATCCAAAATTCCAAAACCAAGAATAAACCTCTCAGAAAAAAATAAGGATTCTGGGTATGTGGTATATCTCAGTTCTGTGCTCTAACCAAACTAAAGAAAAAAGGGGGGGGGGGGGGAGAAGAGGGGGTGGAGGGAAAGAACAAACCTTTCTGGGGTTATATTATAAACAAAAAAGGGGGGCTCTATGACAGTGGACCTTGGTGTCCTCAACCTCACCCCACACCGTCTCCACTACTAAACCCCTGTTTTTAACGCAAACTGTTATGCTGTGTACACACGATCGGACTTTCTGATGGGAAATGTTGGATGTGAGCTTGTTGGTAGACATATGCCATTAGTTTAGTACGAATAGAAAATCCAAAATTTTTCGTTTACGGCACGTTTTTACGGCACGCCAAATTAAGAGAATTGTGGCTGGTGTTTTGTTCACCAATCAGAAGTCGTCAGCACAGCACAGGGATGGTGGGAGCCCCTCATAATGATAAATTCATCATAACGAACTTTCGTTATTTTAACGAAAAGTTACGAATCTAATGAAAAACTAAACAAATTTTTTGACGGCGCCCGTGTCTACTCGTTGGCGGAAAGTCTGACCGTGTGTACGCTCCATCGAACATTTGTTGGCGGACTTTCCACCAACAAATGTTGGCTAGCAGGTTCTCAAATTTTCCACCAACAAATTTTTGTTGTCGGACTTTCCGATCGTGTGTACACAAGTCAGTCGCACAAAAGTCCACGCATGCTCGGAATCAAGTACGAGCTGTAAATGCTTGGTCTTGTGAAACTAGCGTTAGTAATGGAGATATCACATGACTATTGAACTTCCTTTTTATCGGCTCGTCGTACATCTTGTACATCACCACGTTCCCACGTTCGTAATTGTTGGCCAACATTTGTGTGACCGTGTGTATGCAAGACAAGTTGGAGCCAACAATCTTCGAACAAAAATCCACGGTTTTGTTGTCGGAAAGTTCCGATCGTGTGTACGGGGCATAAGACTGGATGATTCTGAATTTCTTTTGGTTTTGTTGTGAATGCGTTGCCCTTCTATGTGCTCCTTGCTGTGAAGGCCAGTTATAGGTGGGGGCAGGGGCCATTTGTTTGTTACCGGTGTTTTGCTGCTATCCTAATTGCTCTGAACAAGGATGGATCTTCCTGTATGATGACTATTGTTCCCCATAGATAAAGTGTTTTGTAGAGGCAATAAACATGTACTTGGTCAGTTCTATAATGAATATTATTTATGCTGCAATTGTTCTACATAATAATCATGGCATCTTCTTGATCTTCCATGCCATGCTATGCCTAGGAGTGGCTTATGGCAGAAGCATTACTGCTGTTAAGGTCTGTTCTGGGGACTTCCATTTTGCTGGTTGGTAATTGGCACACTGTAGATTTGAGTTGCTTCCCACGGCAATGTCACGCAGCAGGGTAATACAACATGTCCAGGAGATGGTCTTTGTGCTCCCAGGTGATAGATTTTCTTTTTGTCCATTGTTTACAGCAGATCATTTTTGACACCCCTGCAATGTTAAATATGCTAATATGAATTTCCACTGCCATACTTATTTCACATTAACCTGTTGAGCTGCAGAACAATTTTCACTTTTTAGCTACAGAGTTTAGCTATGAGTTATGGGTTTTAGCTATGAGCTATGGGCTAAGGTGGCCAGATTTTCAAATAAAATCCAGGCACACCCTACTGACCGTGCCCAACTTACGGTACTTTGTTTGCTGTGCCGTACGTTGCACACTCCTGACTCCTGCACTCCCAGCATACAGAGTGCAGAGGTGAGAAGTACAGAAGAGCTGCCTTCTTTGGTATCATTGACTTTCATTCAATTTCCCGAACCACCTCAATGCAGTGGAGCCAAATCATGGGACTATTATGTACAGCTTGCAGCTTAGAGGTAAAAAAATTGCAGGAAGGGAAGTAATGCCCAGAAGTAGGTGGGGGTATGTCAGACACATTGGGCCGGGAATGCCATTTTTAAAACTGACAAGAGACCAGGGATGCCATGTTTGAACCTGGTGTGCTTTTCAAGTCAGGACAGTTGCCCCAAATCATGGGGACTTTACCCAAATAGGGGCAACTGTCCCCACCTGAAAAGGGGTATATACATACATGTGTAGCGGGGTTCTACCCCTTTTACTGGAAGAGACTACATCTCCCATGATTCCCCAGGCCCCCGGGCTGCTTGCTTCCGCCCGGGAGGCTGCTGGGGGAGATTATAAAAGGGAAGAGCGGAGACCGCCTCTTCCTCTTGGGACACTTCCTCTTCTGAGGCCTGACAGGACTGGCCTGCCTCTGCTGACAGAGCGTGTGACGCGGAGACTGCAGCCAGCGGAGACACCTGTGCGGACCGGAGCTGAAGGCCTGAAGCCTGGGCCTTGCAGCCGATGGAGTGAGACTCTCACCCCTCAGAGTCCACAGCAGCGGAGCGGAGACTTCCCCTTACTGTCGGTCGGACGGAGCTGATGACCGGAGTTCAGGGCTGTGACTGAGGAGACCGGACGCCGCCATTGAAGAGACCAGAGCCACCATTGGAGGGACCGGAGCTGAGGGCGGTACCCAAGGATTGGTGAGAGAGCCGAGAGGCTCATCCTACATTGACACACAAGTTTTATGCCTATTGAACTGCCTAGGCGCAATTTACCTCAGAGCAGCAATGTTACTTTTTGTGGATTACAAATGACACCATTTAAAGCTACATGTGCACCACCTCTACAGATTCATTGCCGGTGAAGAACACTGTACTAGTACAAGGACTGAGCTCTATTGCTAGGGATCAGGCCTGGTCCATTAGGTAGGCACAGATAGATTTATTGCACCTCAGGGGTGCATAGCAGACGGTCGCCACACTGGGCGCTCCGTTTCCCCATTACCAGTTGTTACATATGTGTGTACATGTTAAAGTGCATATTGCAGGGACCTGCTAAAGTATTGTAAGTCATATGTTCAAACGCATGTTGCTATTTCTTTTCCTTACTGACAAAAGTAAAGCCAGTTATTCTTATTTCAGCAGTCTGCTTGTGAGTTCATACCAATTACACTTAGAGTATAAGCTAAGTTTTATGTGCATAGGGACGTACCCCTTTACCAACTGTGCCAGAGCGGGTAGAGCCAAATTGCCGGGGGTTGGTGGAGCTGTACTCAGGGACCCAAAACAAACCAGCGGCTCTCTTAACTGGGGGTAGCGCTACACGTGGGGGCTCGTAATCCGGGATCCTGAGTCAGCGGGAAAAGCCGCCAGAAGGTACCGGCATGGACCCAATAGAAGTGGGACGGTGGTCCGCAACATGGGCCGCTGACCCAGCCGCAGCAGCAGTCATTGAACTGCCAGGGATGTGGCAGAGAGAGGCAGTCAAGCAGCTCATAATGTCATTATCCCCATGCCAGAAGTCATGGATAATGGACATGAGAAATGATGCTGGGTACACATACGCCTTAATAGAATGGAAGGAAGAGACTCCAGAGCAGTTCAGGAGCCAAAGCATACAGGCACCAAATGGTCAGGCCTACCAATTGCTGCATGCGCTGCCGCGCAAGGGAGAAGGTTCTCCTATGAAAGCCATTCTATCCCCAGTGAAGGAGGAGCAGAAGGGCGCGGAAAGTCCCGCACCCGCACACACTACTCTTAGTGCAGAACTGTGTGCTGTCCTAGGGGAGATTGTGACCCAGTGCAGAAGAGACCCCGGGGACTACCCAATGTCGGGATACAGGAAACTCCGGATGTTTTCAGGGAGGACACCTGTACCCTCGGGAGAAGAGGGATTTGAAGAGTGGTTAGATGGTGCCACGCAGGCCCTAGAAGAATGGGAGGTCTCAGAAGGCAGAAAGAAACAAAGGATTGTTGAAAGCCTAAAAGGACCTGCTTTAGAGGCCATACGCAATCTGAAGACGAGTAAAAAGGATTGCACTGCCCAGGACTACGTAGACATCCTGGAGGGTGTGTTTGGTGGGACAGAAAAAGTCACAGAACTTACCTATCAACTGGAACACTGTTACCAGAAGACAGGGGAGAAGCTGTCAGAGTACATGGGACGTATAGACAAGATCCTGCATAGGATTATCCTGAAGAAGGGGATAGATCCAGGGAAGGTAGATGAAGCCCGTGCCCAGCAGGTGATGAGGGGAGCCCAACCCCTGGACCCTGTCGCACTAGTACTACGTACCCGGCAGGATGGGAAGAGCCTGGACTACCCTGACCTCATCCGAATGGTCAGAGAAGAAGAGGCCATGTTGGAAGAGAAAAGGGAGAAGCAGGTGATGGGGTCTACAAAGCCTCCAGTGGCCACGGTCAGGTCGGCCTTAACCCCTGAAAGAGACACAGAGGTAGATGCCCTGAAGTTGCAGATGTCCCAGATGATGGAGATACTGACATCTCTAGTGGCGAAAGAGACGCCCAGTCCCAAGAAAGAAACAAGCAGGAGGGAATTGTTTCCAGCTGTTCCAGCACCAGCATCCCCACCTGACTACGGTGAGATGATTTGCTTTAATTGTGGAGGAATTGGTCATATTGCAGCTGTATGTTCCAGTCCCAAGAAGAAGAAGGCAGAAAGCCGCCAGCCGGCGGGAAACGCCAAAGGGCCCCGGTGAAGGAGTCAACCGGGTGCCCATCACCTTCAGTGAGCTCCAAGAAGCACAACAGGAAGAGAAAGCGAGGAGACCAAACCCCTCAGAAGGGGTCCAGGGATCCTCAACCAAGGTGCACTCCAGAGAAAGGGGGCAAGACCCCTCCGGAGAGACACGGCACCCCCAAACGTGAACCCTTGAAAGTGAGAGATAACAATATCCCTCAACGGGTCCACACTCCCACTAAGAGGGAGAAAATTAATGCATACCAGGCTCAAGAAAGGAGCAAGTGCAAATCAAGTGCTGGCAAAGCAAAGAGTCCAAAGAAGAGGACAGCATCAACTAGGCCCTACCCAGAGGAGCTAGTTGGTCCATCCCCTACTGTACCCATCCAGGTGGAAGGAGTGTACACGAAGGCCCTTCTAGACACTGGAGCACAAGTGACCCTGTTGTACAGGGACTTCTATGACAGATACCTGAGTCATCTGCCAATACAGAAGATAGAAGAGTTGGAGATAAGGGGATTGGGAACCCAGAGTTTCCCCTATGATGGATACTTACCCATCAGATTGACGTTTGACCCATCCGTAGCTGGGAAGTCTGAAGTGTTCGACACCTTAGCAGTGGTGTGTCCCCGCCCACCAGGAACCAGCAAGACTTCCCTGATCATAGGGACGAACACGGACCTAGTCAGAAGGCTTCTGACCCCCCTGGTGAAGAAAGAGAATCTTTCAACTCCCAAGATCCATCCCATGCTGAAGGCAGCCTACCAGCGGTTGGTCCTAGAGCAGAAGACCCCAAGTGAGGGGATAGGAAGGGTATGGAGGCTTGGAAAGGAAGGAGCAGTGTTACAGCCTGGAGAGGTGACCTGCATGAGAGCCACGGTGAAACTTACTTGGGAGCAGCCTGGCCCCTTTGTAATGTTGGAACCCGACCCAATGGAGGGTCACTCAGGTCTGGAAGTGATACCAGAAGTAATCTCATTGAAGGACCTGAAGAAGGCTAAAGGAAGAGTCCCTGTCAGTGTGAGGAACCCCACGGAGAGGCCCGTGGAGATCCCTGCCAGGATGCTTCTGGGACAAGTGAGTCCTGCTGTCCCAGTTGGCTGGTCAGAAGTGAAGGGGACGGGTAAAGGAGAAGATGTTTGGAAGAAACTCTCCATGGAAAACCCAAACCTACCTGGAGCTTGGAAAGAGAGAGCCAAGGCCCAGCTGACCAGATGGGAGAAGATTTTCTCCAAAGATGAGTTTGATGTGGGGTGTGCGAGGAGTGCCACCCATCGAATCCGCATGCAAGAGGACAAGCCATTCAGAGAGAGAGTGAGGCGAGTCCCGCTAGCAGATCTGGAGGATCTGAGGGAGCAGCTTGCGGAACTGAAGAAGACGGGAGTGATTAGGGAGTCCAGAAGCCCCTACGCCTCCCCAATTGTGGTAGTCAGAAAGAAGAATGGGTCATTGAGGCTCTGCATTGACTACAGAACTCTCAACAGGAGGACCATTCCTGACCAGTACACCACGCCAAGGATAGAAGATGCCTTGCAGAGTTTATCTGGAGCTAAGTGGTTCAGTGTGATGGACCTCAAGAGTGGGTATTACCAAATCCCCATGCATCCAGAAGACAGAGAAAAGACTGCCTTCATAACCCCAGTGGGATTCTTTGAGTTCAACAGGATGCCCCAGGGCCTATCTGGAGCTCCTGCTACGTTTCAACGCCTAATGGAAAGGACTGTTGGAGACATGAACCTCATAGAAGTCCTTGTGTACCTGGACGATGTCATTGTCTTTGGAAAGACTTTGGAAGAACATGAAGCCAGATTGGAGAAAGTACTGAAGAGGCTCAGTGAAGAGGGACTCAAACTTTCTCCAGAGAAGTGTCGGTTCTATCAGTCTTCTGTGAACTATCTGGGACACATAGTGTCTGAAAAAGGAGTGTCTACAGACCCTGAGAAGCTGGAGGCAGTTACTTCGTGGCCAAGGCCCACAACAGTTACAGAACTTCGGTCTTTCTTGGGGTTCTGCTCCTACTACCGCAGGTTTGTGGATGGATTTGCCCGCATTGCCAAACCCCTCAACGAGCTGCTGAAGACAGAAGGAGAGGAAGATGGAATGGGGCCTAGGAGGTCCAGTGAGTCGGTCCAAGACCAGTGGAATTCAAGGTGTGAAGAGGCTTTCAGAACCTTGAAGAGAAGTCTCACCACAGCCCCAGTTTTGGCCTACGCTGATCCCACTAGACCATATGAGCTACACGTTGATGCCAGCCATGAGGGCCTAGGTGGAGTACTCTACCAGGAGTATGAAGACCAGCTACGACCAGTGGCTTATGTGAGCCGGAGCCTGACCCCCTCCGAGAAGAACTATCCCACCCACAAGTTGGAGTTCTTAGCCCTCAAGTGGGCAGTTGTTGACAAACTGAGAGACTATTTGTATGGGGCTGAGTTTACTGTAAAGACAGATAACAACCCCTTGACCTATCTATTCACCACCGCCAAGCTGGATGCAACTGGACACAGATGGTTGGCGGCGTTGTCTGGATTCAATTTCAGCCTCAAGTACAGACCAGGGGCTGGAAATAGGGATGCAGATGCCCTGTCCCGAAGATCCCATGTCATGGTCGATGACTGGGAAGACTGGACTCAAGTGGCACCAGATGGAGTGCGAGCTCTTTGTCAGGGAGCTGAACTCCAAGCCAGAGGAGGATCCAGAGCTGAAGAGGTAGGAGTTACCACAGTGGGAGTCCCAAAGTGTTACTGTGGGGTAACTCAACTAGCAGAAGAGTGCCTACCGAAGCTGTCCAAGAAGGAGCTAAGGTGTGACCAATTGGAAGACCCCATGGGGAGATTGGTCCTGGAAGCCCTGGAAGACAAGAGTCCAGAGGGACTTCGCCTTCACCCTTCTAAAGAAGCTCGCCTACTGAGGAGAGAGTTGGACAAGTTGCAGGTGCATCAGGGGGTAGTCTACCGAAGGGGCCCCTCTGATGGACCAGAAGACAAGTGGCAGTTGTTTCTCCCAGAGAAGCATCGAGAGACTGTGCTGATTGCCTTACATGACCAGCATGGTCACTTGGGAGCAGAGAGAACCTTCCAACTTGTCAGAGACCGGTTTTATTGGCCCTGCATGAGGGCTGAAGTAGAGGAGTATTGCCATTCCTGTGCAAGATGCATTCAGAGAAAGACTTTACCCCATCAAGCTGCCCCAATGGGCCACCTACAGAGTCAAGGCCCAATGGATCTGGTATGCATTGATTTTCTCTGCCTTGAACCCGATTTGAGTGGATTGGGAAATGTTCTGGTGGTAACCGACCATTTCACTCGTTATGCTCAGGCTTTCCCAACCAAGGACCAGAAGGCCTCTACAGTAGCCAAGGTACTTCTGGAGAAGTACTTTGTTCACTATGGACTGCCACAGAGAATCCATTCAGACCAAGGAAGGGACTTTGAGAGTCGCCTGATCAGGAAGCTACTAGATTCTCTGGGAGTAGAGAAGACTAGAACTACACCATATCACCCTCAAGGTGATGCCCAGCCTGAGAGGTTCAACAGGACCCTATTGAACATGTTGGGAACTTTGGAAACAGAGAAGAAGCAACACTGGAGTCAACACATATCAGCTCTGGTGCATGCCTACAATTGCACCACAAGTGATGTGACAGGTTTCTCCCCTTACCGGCTTATGTTTGGGAGAGAAGCAAGATTGCCAGTGGATTTGGCCTTTGGCATTTCCTTAGACCATGCCTCTGCTGCCTCCCACAAAGGATATGTGGACAGACTGAGGCACAGTTTGAAGATAGCTTATGAGAAAGCTCAAGCGGCCTCTAACCAGAGGGGGGCCCGAAACAAGAGGAACTTTGATTTGAAAGTTAGAGTACAGGACCTACAGCCTGGGGACCGTGTACTGTTACGCAATCTAGGGATCCCTGGAAAACACAAGATTGCTGATAGATGGAGATCAGAGCCATATATCGTCTGTAGAAAACTTCCAGGATTGCCTGTCTACAAGTTGAAGCCAGAAGGAAGAGTGGGGCCTTTGAAGACCTGGCATAGGAATCACTTGCTCCCACTCACTGAAGCAGTCAGAATGCCTCCAGTAAGAGACGTACCTGAATCTGTTTCCATTCTGGATACCCCCAGGCCTAATACTAGGTCTCAGACATCCCAAGTTAGGGGTGGACAGGACCCCCAACCTGAGGAAGAAAGAGGAGAACTTGAATGGTTATGGCCTTCCTCAACCCCAGGAAGTTCCGCCATAGATCTTCCACCTACTGAAGATATGGAAGATGACACATTGAACCCAGAAGCTACAGAGTTTGTTCCATTCAGTGTTGTGCCTGAGTGCTGGGAAGATGTCCCTGGTCTCTACCCAGAAGAAGAAGTAGATGTTCCAGAACCAGAGATGTTGCCAGAATGTGTTCCTGAAGAAGTTCCAAGAGAACAGAGAGCTCGCAGGAGTGTGAAGCCTCCCAAGAAGTTAACTTACCCCAAGATGGGAGAAAGTTCAGAGGACTCTGTTACTACAGCAAGGAGAAGTGCTGAAAGCCCTGACCCTTCCGCTGTTCATTTAGTGGAGGGCAACCCCAGCTCACTCTCTGGCACAGTTAAACAGGTCGCCCACACTGAAGTGACCTGTAGACAGGACAGCTCCCCATCTCATGCAAATTGGTGGGAAGCTCCTCTGTCCAAATTATGTGAAAATGTTGTTCCCGAGAAAGTTTGTAGTTTGAACACTGTCTTTGGGGACCAAAGATTCAAAGTGGGGGGAGTGTGTAGCGGGGTTCTACCCCTTTTACTGGAAGAGACTACATCTCCCATGATTCCCCAGGCCCCCGGGCTGCTTGCTTCCGCCCGGGAGGCTGCTGGGGGAGATTATAAAAGGGAAGAGCGGAGACCGCCTCTTCCTCTTGGGACACTTCCTCTTCTGAGGCCTGACAGGACTGGCCTGCCTCTGCTGACAGAGCGTGTGACGCGGAGACTGCAGCCAGCGGAGACACCTGTGCGGACCGGAGCTGAAGGCCTGAAGCCTGGGCCTTGCAGCCGATGGAGTGAGACTCTCACCCCTCAGAGTCCACAGCAGCGGAGCGGAGACTTCCCCTTACTGTCGGTCGGACGGAGCTGATGACCGGAGTTCAGGGCTGTGACTGAGGAGACCGGACGCCGCCATTGAAGAGACCAGAGCCACCATTGGAGGGACCGGAGCTGAGGACGGTACCCAAGGATTGGTGAGAGAGCCGAGAGGCTCATCCTACATTGACACACAAGTTTTATGCCTATTGAACTGCCTAGGCGCAATTTACCTCAGAGCAGCAATGTTACTTTTTGTGGATTACAAATGACACCATTTAAAGCTACATGTGCACCACCTCTACAGATTTATTGCCGGTGAAGAACACTGTACTAGTACAAGGACTGAGCTCTATTGCTAGGGATCAGGCCTGGTCCATTAGGTAGGCACAGATAGATTTATTGCACCTCAGGGGTGCATAGCAGACGGTCGCCACACTGGGCGCTCCGTTTCCCCATTACCAGTTGTTACATATGTGTGTACATGTTAAAGTGCATATTGCAGGGACCTGCTAAAGTATTGTAAGTCATATGTTCAAACGCATGTTGCTATTTCTTTTCCTTACTGACAAAAGTAAAGCCAGTTATTCTTATTTCAGCAGTCTGCTTGTGAGTTCATACCAATTACACTTAGAGTATAAGCTAAGTTTTATGTGCATAGGGACGTACCCCTTTACCAACTGTGCCAGAGCGGGTAGAGCCAAATTGCCGGGGGTTGGTGGAGCTGTACTCAGGGACCCAAAACAAACCAGCGGCTCTCTTAACTGGGGGTAGCGCTACACATGTGCAGTATATACAGTACATATTTAAATTAGTATAATCAGTCAAAGGGTTTAAAGAGGAAGTTAACCCATATAAACAAAAATAAACCCTGCAAGGCAAAGGCATAATGAGCTAGTATGCATAGCATGAAAAACTTACCTGAGAACGAAGCCCCCGAAGCGATCCTCCTTCTTCATCTCCGCCGCTGCCATGTATCCCGGAGTGACTTCCGGGTCTCGCGGCTCCGGCGCTGTGATTGGCCGGAGCCGCAATGACGTCACTCTCGCGCATGCGCACCTTAGCATACCGCCGTTAGCAGCGTCGTGCTCAGTGCGCCTGTACGTTGCTCCGTAGACAGCAGTGCCTGTCTTTTTGCAAATATCTCCTAAACCGTGTAGGTTTAGGAGATATTTCTCGGACCTTCAGATAAGCCTTAATCTAGGCTTACATGTAGGTCAAAGTGGTCCTTAAGGGTTTACAACCACTTTAAAGCTTCCTGATCCATTGTCCTAGGCCTTGGCTAGGGTGTGCACCAATGGAAGGAGGGCCATACCAAATGATAACATTGATTTGGACTTTTTTATCATTTGGTTTGGTGCTGCTTCCATTGGTGCATATTTTTGTTTCGGGTAACCTTCTGATTACCCATTGGAAGGTAGTCCTATCCATTGTGTGCAGCCTAACCTGAGCCAGTTTTTTTTATTGTTTGCACTTGATTGAAGGATGTACTTCAGCAGAGCTTCATCTCATTTACTAAGATAAGATACTAAGATAAGTGAAAATTTCCTTGAAAAGTCAACAGCCAATTTGCCTTAAGTAAACCAGCCCCAAAAGGTTATCCAGCAATCTGGCGGAAAAAAAGCCAGATTGGCTGACTGTCTTCTTGCTTTTATGGGCAGCTTTATACAGCAGGGATATGACATTTGTATATCTACGCTGAGTGCAGGATCTGGCTTTAAGTGATGTTGTGTTGGTGATGTGACCTTAATTAGAAAGCACAAAGAATACGGCTAATGAGCAGGGCTGAGAGCCTGTGCGTGACGAATGAGGGGTATTGATCCATGCCACTGCTTGAAAACTTCCACTGGATGTACAAAATTAGCGTGTGTCAAGTAAAAGGAGAATTTGTGTGACGAGACTAGGCTAGAAACAGGAGGGCTTGATACTTGACAGGTCATGGGAACTATAAGTACAGGCACACCTTGAGTGCACGTTGGCTGAAGAGAATGCTGGTATCATTAGTATAATGTCTATAATATCCTCTATAGTAGGGGTACATTTGCATACCTACAAACTTTCTTAAATGATAAAGAGGGACACCTTTAGCACACAGCATGTGTTACACGGATTACTGCAAACCGGTGAGGTCACGAGCGTGCATCCCAGCCCTTTGGCTTTCTAAAACCCCACCTTCGTTGAAGCAATGATATTGTAAAATAGAAGACATTAGTTTAATAGAACACTTGAAAGGAATAGAAGACCTGGTTTTATTGGACCACTTATTCCTGTATGGAAGAATTCAAACAAATTGTGTCAACTTAACCCCTTACGCGTTACGCCACAGACACGTGGCTTGATCCACCTCTGATGATGCTGTGGTGTAAGGCGTAAGGGGCTGGAGCCGTTGACGCATTACAAAGTTATAGGAAGTAGGGCTGAAGATCTCATTGCTGAATGCGGATGGTAATATCAGGCACACTCTATTTCTTAAGCAGACAGTTTTAAAAGGATCAATTTCTGCCGAATGTCACTACAGCCTCAATGTAGATTGCCTCCAGTGGTATATCATGGAATGGTGAATGTTGTATATCTACTCACTGTACTGCTTTTCGTAAAAGCAAAAATGTATTAATCTACAAAAATGAAAATGCACTCACATGAAAATGTGCACAATACTAGTTCACTATCAGTATTGTGCATATTTTCATGTGAGTGCATTTTTATTTTTGTAGATTAATACATTTTTTTTTTTATGGAATGTACTATGATGGTCTTTATTCATTTTTGCTTTGAGCACTACTTTTGGAATTTGAGACATATGCACATATTGAAAAAATAAATTGTGGAGAGATCTCAGGTGTATGCTGACCCAATAAATTATTTTCCCTTAACGGGACAGGCGCAATTAGACCTTTTTGTGGTCATTATCTGAGTTGAGCTGCTAATGGTGTATCGCATTGTGGTATACACACAAGATAAAATGTTGAGCTAGAAAAGTGGAAAGATTTGGACTGATATTTTTACATATGGGATATATTTCAGAACTTTATTATTTATTCACCTTTTTTGCATTTTTTGTGCTATATCGGACATATTTTGGAATTGTATTATTTATTCACTTTTTGAGTTGTATTTTGCAATGTGCAGCACTGAGTCATTTGGTTAAAATACTGGTTAGTGGTGTGTGGAACACATGAGATTCTAGCAACAGTGTGTGTGTGTGTGTATATATATATATATATATATATATATATATATATATATATATATATATATATATATATATATATATATAATCGATACTATATAAGGTTCACAATATATTGGTTTGTTTTCACAGTGGTTGCCCAGGATTATTACTGAATTTGTTATTGTTTTAAGGAACAGGTATGTAAATTTGGGCAGTATTTAAATTTTTATTCGGCTGATACATCTTAAAAGGGACAGTGGCAGATTGCTCCACACCTTCAGTCTGACTTTAACCTCCTGCAGAACAGGTAGCAGATTAAGAGACACATAATCCGACACTTTACGGGAAACTATTACTCCCAAGTAATGAAAAGTGTCAACCCGTTGCAGTGGAAGATAATTCAGGGCATTCTTCTGGGCACCAGGGTCAATAGAAAATAGAATGGACTTGTGCCAGTTGACACGGACACCCGTAGCTTTTGAAAAGGCATTAAGGATTTTCAAAGCGCCCAAGATTGTCAATTTTAAAGGATAGACACCGGACCAGTTAATTAAAGAAAGCACAGTTGGTATATTGATACCTATTAGTGGTCAAACAAATGTTACAAGGAAGCAACCATAGAAAGCATTGAATGATAAATATACCAGTTCATTTGAGGTGTAAAACAGCTAACAACACTGTGTAATCCAATGGTTTACTAGCCAACCAGGTCAGCTTAAACAGTAATACTGTCACCCAGCATGCAACAGGGAACAGCTAAAGAATGCAGATATGTCTAAACCCCCAAAACTATGCTTCCCTTGTACAAAAGGGTGGCTTTACAAGGCCTAAGTCTGCGTATAGTACACCATCTCGACCCTAGCAACCCCAAATAGGAAACAGGTGGTAAAATGTAGGTTGACTAAATGAACTAGGGAGTAAGGCAGCAGTCCATAAGTTGTATCTTCTGCTGGCTACCATTGGGGCCCTTTTGAAGCATTGGTGCACTTTAAGAGTGTTTTTAATCCAGTGATGACATGCAGAAGGGCTGATCTGGTCTTTGGTTGAGTTGTAAGATAGGTAATAGGGTGAAAGCTAGATAAGTTAGTTGTAAAAGAAGAGCGGAAAGGCAGCTATGCCTTGAAACAGTGTTTAAAGTGTAAGTAAACCCCCCTATCGTTTTCAGCCAAGGAAGCTGCAATCTTTGCCTCTGTTTAATCTACAACTGCCATGATGCTGCACATGTGATCAGTTATGACACCAGCCATTGGATAGTTTGACAGTTTGGTTGAGAGCACAACCAATGGGAGTGTTACATTTCCGGCACGTGCCGGTGTTCTGTCAAAATATGTCCGCCTATCAAATAGTGTCCCAGGCGCAGCGCTTGCGTAGTACGGAGCACAAGGAGATACGGAAAACCTCCAAAGATGAACGACGCCTGCGCTGTGAGTCCAGGTGCAAGCCCCACCATCCAGGTGGACATAGGGCTGCACAAAGTTAGAGGGCCCCTCGCGGGCTCGCTTCACTCGCCACGCTTCGGGCATGGCCTCGCTGTGCCGTTCATCTTTGGATATTTTCGGAATGTGCTTGGCATCCGTTCTGCGCATGCGCAGTACACAGCGGACAGTATCCGATGGGGGACACTATCCGACAGGACACTGGAAATGAAACTGTTTTACGGATGGGTTTACTTCCGCTTTAACATGCGATCCTGCAGCAGGCAGTATGCTTTGAGCTAAGTCTGTCTGTAAGGGGCATGACAGTTGGCCTGCTCCAGAATAATACATTTCCTACCAAACAGCATAGATAGCGAGTTCACAACCCTCTCACCAGTCCTGCGACATAGCTAGTGAAGATGGAAGGGGCCCCTCCTCAATCTCTTCCCAAATCTCTTGCAAGCAGGGCTGTGATTGGTGAAGAATAGCCTCTCTATCTCTCACTCTCTGTGGCTCCATGACAAGGTGGCTAGCTTAGCAATACACTGTCTTATGGTGGCGATTGCTTACTATACCAGCTCTCCTCTTGCCTAGGATCCCCTACAGTAAGGTGTGCTGCCATGAGGATGCACACTCCTACTTGTCCAGGCATCAACTGCTCTGAACGTTCCCGGGCAGTCTTGTATAAATCTTTCTCCACCTCTTCACCTTTCTGTGATTTTGTGGACATGTCGTTTTCTTCCTGCTTTCCACCGTGCTGCTGCCCCTCTTTGGGCCTACATATCCCAGAGTACTGTTCGTGGCAACATCTTTCACGGTAAACATATGGGGAGAGAGAAGGGGGATAAAGAGCAGGCAAGTGGAATGAGATCCCCAGCTTTCCAGCAATAGATGGCCCAAAGTAGTTGGGAGCAATCCTTTCAGCACCTGGCTACATCAGTGTGATTATTTAGGGTGCTGGGGTTTTAATTGCATTTGTGTTGCTGAACCATGTTGCTTTTGGTCCTTTGTGTATTTTTGGATATAGTCTTGGTTTTATTGGAGCGTAATATCGATGCCTTCTTGGTAATATCAATATCTTCTTGGTAATCGTTCCAGAAGACTGGAAGCCACTATAGTGAAAGAGGGTGATGGTGTAGTAATTCTATATGAATGGTTATGGGATGGGATGTTGGGGTGTCCACAACCTTTTGGCTACCTAATTACCCCCAAAAAAGCCAGAAATCATTGGCCTGACTCTAGGATGATAATACATGTCCCCTAAATCACTGGTCTGTCTATAGTCTGCTGACTGTTCACTGCATCCCATGATGAGAAACATCCAGTCAAAACATCGTAAAGCTGGGAGAGCTGGAGGGGAGGGGGATGTGAATTGTGAACTTTTTACACAGGATGTGCCTGTCTCAGGCTAGTGCATGAGATATGTAAATCACCTGTCACTCACAGCAAGGGGGCGTTTTTGACAAAGTGTTCAAGACTTTGTCAAGATTTCTCTAACTGAACAATAAAAGAGGATTGCTCAGGCCTCGAGTAAATCTGTGTGGCAAGACTGGGCTCAAATGAAAGGAAATATTATTCTCTACACTATGACATCAAAAAAAAAAATTGGGGGGTTTACATCCAATTTAAAGCAGCTGTGCAAAGTAAAGTAAAGGAGCACACACACGGGCGTCCCTGCTTCCACTTTCTTTTGTACCTTTTGTATTTCATGTGCACTTGATTTAAGTGGAAATTTTAGCGCTATTTTTTAATAAACATACGTACTTCACCATGGAAGATTGTTTCTTCCTTATTCCCAATCCCATACTGATTTCTGCAGATTTGATTCTCTTTGAATTGATTTGTCCTTGGAGGCTCCTTTGCTGATACGCTGAGACGAACATCGGGAGTAGTCCTGTGCCAATCTGCTGTGTATGACTCCTGTAATGGGGGCCGTATAAATCTGATGAGTAGGCTGTGTAACCGGTGTGGGTGGAGGAAAGACCCTCAGACACTTCACTATTGGATCAATGAAATCACATGCACCATTGGAATCATTTTATGGAATGTTTTGGACTTTGCACTTTTTATTAACAATATAAACATTTTTGGACATTGCACTGGAGATATCTGGTGGTAATTCTTTGCATATTTGCTTAGAGGCACTTTAGAGTTTAACCAGTTCAGCCCCGGACCAATTGGCAGCCAAAGGACCAGGCCCCTTTTTGCGGTTCGGCACTGCGTCGATTTAACTGACAATTGCGCGGTCGTGTGACGTGGCTCCAAAACAAAATTGGCGTCCTTTTTTTCCCCACAAATAGAGCTTTCTTTTGGTGGTATTTGATCGCCCATGCGGTTTTTATTTTTTGCGCTATAAACAAAAATAGAGCGTCAATTTTGAAAAAAATTCTATATTTTTTACTTTTTGCTATAAGAAATATCCCCAAAAAATATATAAAAAAACATATTTTTTCCTCAGTTTAGGCCGATACGTATTCTTCGACATATTTTTGGTAAAAAAATCGCAATTAGCGATTATTGATTGGTTTGCGCAAAAGTTATAGCGTTTACAAAATAGGGGATAGTTTTATAGCGATCAGCGATTTTTTTTTTTTGTGACTGCGACATTATGGCGGACACATCGGACATTTTTGACACATTTTTGGGACCATTGTCATTTATACAGCAATCAATGCTATTTACATGCATTAATTCCTGTATAAATGACAGTTGTAGTGAAAGAGTTAACCACTAGGGGGAGGGTTTATGGGCTGTGACGTGTGTGTGTTTTTTTACATTAGGGGGCGGGGCTGATGTCTGACATCATTGATCGGCTTTCCCGATGACTGGAAACAGCCAATCAATGACAGGCAGAGTAGGAAGTGCGGGGAGAGGTTTGTTTACACATACCTCTTCCCGTTCTTCAGCTCCGTCACGGAGCTCCCGACCGGGTCGCGAGCACGCCGCTGGCGCGCGCGACCCACGGGCAGGCAATTAAAGGGGACATACAGGTACGTGCTTTTGCCTGCCCGTGCCATTCTGTAGACGTATATCTACATGAGGCGGTCGGGAAGCGGTTAAAGTGGTTGTATACCCCTTTTCAACATTTTTTATGCCTATAATAAGGCTTGCCTGTAGGTAAAATGAATATCTCCTTAACCTACCCTGCATGCAGCGGCTGACGTCAGCAGCGCATTAGCAGTGAAGGTCCGAGGAAGGTCTGGCATATCGGACCTTGTCGGAACTGAGGACTCCCATGCACGGAAGTGACGTCATTGCAGCTCCAGCCACTCAAAGCGCTGGAGCCGCAAACTCTGAAGAAACGATGAGGGGAAAATGTCAGCTCTCTCAGCGTTGACCGTGATGCGATGCGGGAACCACGTTCTAAGGTAAGTATTTCATAATAAGCTAGTATGCGATGCATACTAGCTCATTATGCCTTTGTCTTACAGGTTTTATTTTTATATTTTTTTTTGTTTTGCGGGTATACAACGGCTTTAATTATGTGATTGTATTATTCAATCTTGCACATTCACTTATGATAATTCAATCCGCTAGGGACACCTAGTGGTCGTTCATGATATTGCACTTTTCTTGCACTTTATGATGTTAATGCTTTATTAATAGGGTGCGTGGTTCTTCACAAACATTTCTTAAATTTTAGTTTTTTTTTTAACCTCACAACAAGCAGCCCCAAACAATAAAATAACAATACAATATTTTATTATATATTTGCGCAAGTAAGGGAATAACATCCAGTTTATTCCCCCATTTTTACAAAGTAAAGGAAAACATGGCCCGTTGGGGGGTACTTGAAGACTGAGGTTGAGAACCACTGCCTTAGGTCACTGAGAATTGACATTTACCGCAAATAAAGAGCACTGGAAAATAAGCAATTCTGAAATATGACAAATACTCTTATAAAGCGAGGTCTTTAGCTGTTTAGTAAACAAGCTGTACACAAAACATGGAAAACAAAGAAAAAAAAAAATCCTTCCTATGCAGGGTCTCTGTGGCAACACAAACTCTGACACGCGTGGTAATGGCCGCTCGGTGGTCGAGTAGAGGTTGTGTAATTACCTCCCGACGATGGCAATAATTACACTTAATAGTAGCTCATTTGATGAACTAAACAGCAAAGCATGTAATTGGATGGAGAGACCCAGACAGGAGTAAGTAGTAATACTTCTTTTAACTACATGAGTTACATATAATTAAACAAAACTCGTTTGCGCTCGGATAATTACAAAGGATTAGACAGTCATTATATTGCACTTAGGAGCACTTTCCGCAGAGACAAGGAGTTTTTAATCCCATGCAAGTAATCAGACATCCTTCCGGCTGGTTAACCCCTTCTGTCCCCGACACACCTGACACACTCCAGTCAGGTAACAAATACTAAGCACCTGTTTATGTGCTGTGCAGAGTGCACCGTGTGTAAGGACTGATGAAAAGCGTTACCCAGAGCAGCTCATTCTAGAATGTGATCATTTCCAGGGTGGAAAATTAAAGGAGGTTCCTGTATCTCGGAGGTTGGATTGACATTGTTCTGTGTGCATGCAGCGTACATAGTAACATGCACATGTAGGTGAGAGTGGGCCCATAGACATTCCTTTTGTCTTTTGCACTAAACTGCAGAGCAAAGATTTGAACCAGCCACATAGGAAGGAATGGGATTTTTACGTCACATGCGTTTTCATGCGGCAAAATGCAGTGTCCTGTATTAAATGTGTGAACAGGCCCTGGGATCTGTGAGTTATCAACGGTCAAGCGCAGGTTAAAGCAGAACTCCATAAATCCACTTTGTAAAATCTGCTGGCATACTGAGTTAGGTCCAACAAGGTGCATGCCACTCTGTGGACTTATCTCTTTCATTGACATATGACAGTCTTACTTGGCTCTGGGAGAGTAACTATTGTAAATACTCCTGGGGCTCTGACACTAGAGACACTGCTCTCTCATACAGCAAAGGAATAGAATGGATAGTGGCGCAGGTTATAGTATATAGCATGAGATTAGAGTGGGACTCTTCATTTCATAGTAAGTAATCTTGAAAGAAAAATGTATTATTAATTTGTTCCCTACCCAAAATAATAACCAAACTCCCCCCCCCCCCCCCCCCCCTCCTCCCCTCTTTATTCTTCCATTTGTCATTTCTTCCCCCCCCCTCTTCTTTCCCCTTCCCCTTTCCCCCCCTTCTTACCCCCCCCCTTTCTTTTGCCCCCCTCCCCCTTCTCCATTTCCCCAGTGATAATTTTACTGTATCCACTACATATTTTTGGTCTTTAAATCATCCTTTATCTGTAGTTTTTATCATATACAATACCCATGATTGTCTATATTTACATGCACATATGTTTTATGTATGTTGTTTTGAGATATATTTTTCAAAATATTTTTTGGAAATGTTTTTTTAGAATATGTTATTTTTATTGGTGTAATTATGGGTGTATATATATCTATTTCTCCTCCCTTTTGATAAACTATGGGAGGTGCATGTGAGTGTGTACGTATGCACATATATACATTTATATCCTATGTAGATTAAGAACACATATATATAATTTTATAAAATAATCCAAAATTGTCCCATCTATTCTTTAATCCATAGCACATACACAATTAATTTAATTAAATGAATTTAATATTGTATAATATGGTTTTCTGTTTTTAAAGTGTTGACACATTTTTTTTATATGATATCCCATTAATATTTGCATTGAAGAATCCATGTCTGTTGTTTCATATTGCTATACTGTAAACATTCTGAGGGATATGTATATACATACACCCTCATAGTGTGTTTCTTCTTTTTTATTTAAGAACATGTAAGCCTCTATGTATATGTATAAAACGCTATTTTTATTTTCCCCACTGGGTGGCAGCACCACCAAGGCACATAAAAAGGCTATTCAAAGCCTATACAATTCAGCTTGAGAAAGGAGCGCGCACTGCAAACATCCCCCTAGTGCACATGCTCGGAAACGCGTTGCGATTTTGTCTGTGATGCCATCACGCCACATGCCGTGATCCAGTGCTTTCCTGTAATCCACCAGCTGCTCTCCAAGCTTCGCTTTGGACTTCCCTGTAATCCACCAGCTGCTCTCCAAGCTTTGCTTTGGACTTCCCTGTAATCCACCAGCTGCTCTCCAAGCCTCGCTTTGGACTCTGCACACATGCTGGAAGATTCCTGCTGGTGAGTGTTTTTAGTGCACTTTGTCTATTAAAACTATACAGTCTTAACTAAGAGGCGCCTGCTTTCTGTTTGCTTTTACTCTCTCATACAGCAGCAGCTCTGCCCACCCCTCCCCTCTGCTGTTCATTCACAGAAGCCTTTGTATTCTGTGAATGAGTTCACTCAATACAAAGTGCTCTGTGATTGGGCAGGAGGAGGGAAGGCATGGGCACAGCAGCTGCATGTGACTCTGCAGCCTCTGATGTAGGGTTGCCAGCTGTCCAGGATTCACCCGGACAGTCCGTGTTTTAAATAATTTTAAATAATAAACAAATTTAAATAATTTGTCCGGGTTTTAGTCTGCCTGAAACCCAAACACATTATTCAGACTGGGCTGTGGCTCCCCAAGTACCCGAGATGGGGTGTCCTAGGTCTTTTATAATCCTATAGTTTATACTGTGGGGAAAGAAAAATGGCCCTGTGTCACTAAAGTGTTCAGGTTTGTCTTGAAGAAAAAGTGGCAACCCTACTCTGGAGTTGACCAGAGGGTCCAGCAAGATCCCAGCAAAAAAAATTTAAACCTTTAAATTAAAGAGATAAGTTCACAAGGTGGTATGCACCTCATTGGACCTAACCCCTACTAATCCAGCACATTTTGCAAAGTAGCTGAATTCCTGGAAATAGGCTTTAAGAATTATTGCAGCAAGCCTCAAAAATTGTGCACAAGCTTGTAGGACATCCTGTTCCAAAACCATGGGCATTAACAATGGAGATAGACCTGTGCCCGGTCGATGTGTGCTACCAATCTATTGGTTCCATGCCTAACAACCAAAGAGATCAATGTAGAAGACCACTGCAGATCCTCACTAGATTGGACCTGGCATATGAGTTGTGAACTATCTGCTGGTAACCTGGCAGACAGCTCACATGCCTCTCTCTCTCCTGTAGTAAACACTCTACACAGGCAGAGACAGCATATAGGCAGGGAAAGCTCCTTTTCCTGCTTATATGTCTTGCTGTTAGCCCCAGGGTTAACCACAGAGGTGCAAGAACCCATGAAACCTTTCCATTGGTCCCGTGGGCCCTTTCCTCCGGGCCCGGGGCCCTTCCTTCCAAGTCAGGGGCCCTTCCCGCTGATCCTGGGGCCCTTTACTCTCATTGTGGGGCCCTGTATAAGCCCAGGTTCACACTGCTGTGACTTATCATGCGACTTGATACATAAAGTCGCATTACAAGTCAAAATACATTAATTTCAATGGTGCTGTCTTAATCAATGTGACTCAAGTCACAGTGACAAAAAAAAGCTCCTGAACTACTTTTCTGCGACTTTGGTGTAATTTGAGTGCCATAGACTGTAATGTTAAATCACAAAAGTCACAAACAAGTGGCAAGGAAGTAGCAAGGAAATTGCAAGCAAGTCAAACAACTTTGGGATCGCAGCAGTGTGAACCAAGCCTATGGTCCCACATGAGACCCTTTCATATGTTGTACAGTGGGCCCCATTCCTGCCATCTTGCCCCCCCCCCCCCCCCCCACACACACAGTGGCCGAGCGCCAGGGCCCAGACCTTTTGAAACCCTGGTAGTCTTGACTGGTTAACCACCTACTCCTACCTCTCACTGAGCAGGGAGGGGATGGGCAGAGGGAGACAGAGCAGGCAGCTCCAGCTCTCCTTTACTCTATACTATGCATGGCACAGACCCTGCATAAGGAATGGAGCTGATTGCTCCTAATTCACAGGTGTGCATCCTCTTTTGTTATTAGGAGCATAGGAGTTTCTCAGTTTATAGAAGCCCGCACCCAGGGTCGTTGCTAGAGTATTTTGCGCCCTAGGTAAAACCAGCTACTTGTACCCACCCCAAAAAAATAAAACTTCAACATTTTTAAAAACCGTAGAAAAATGTATCCAGCTAATATCATCTAATCCTGCAGCGCGCACTGGTCTGCAGAACGTCGGCACAGTGTATGGGGAACATTGGCGGCAGTGGGATGGGACAAAAAATAGGCCCGGGCATTTTAGACTGAACAGTCCATTTCTTTTCTTTTTTTTTTTAAAACCAAATTACAAATAATGAAAACTTGTGGTTTTATTTTAGTTATATTTAGCCTGCCTCACTCCATTGGTGACAGTAATTGTTTATTTCTGTTATATCATTTTTTTTTTTTTTTTTACAGTTTTATTTTTTATTTATTTTAGGACTGCTGTTGAGGGGCTTTGATAAAATATCAGGGGTCTAAACATACCTCTTATGTTTCACCTTTAAGACAAAGAAAGGAGATTGAGGACACGACCCTCAGTCTCCATCTCTGGAGCTTTAGCAGCACAGAATGAATGAACAGGAATAGCTCTGCCGTTCATTCATAAACAAAGGCATAGTAAACACAGTTTAGAGCAGGGGTCTCCAAACCCCGGCCCGCGGGCCACACCCGGCCCGCTTGTATGTTTTATCCGGCCCGCGGCTCTTTCAGATACTGCCGAGCCTGCAGGCACAGAACTGGCGGTCTGCTTGCTCCCGCTCCGCCCGCTGTTCTCAGCAGGAAGTCCGGACAAACATCTGACACAGCCTCACCCCCCCACGCTATGCCACTCGTGCGAGTGAAGAATGCAGGCAGGGCAATGTGTGTACCGCTGTCAGAGCGGATACAACGAGGCAGTGGATGAAGAAGCGGTGGGCAGATTCCCATGTGTGTAAGGAGGAGGCGGGGCCCCGCTGTTAGGCAGCTTAGAGGTGTGGGCTGGCTGAGCGTGCTGGAATAGTTTAGCTGGAGGTCTTGTCATGTCTGCCCCAGATTCCCACTCATCTGAAGGAGGAGCTGCCGCATTACTGGAAGGAATTTTGTGCAGGACTGGTGATTTGAGCAATTGATAAACCCAAGGTGTGTGCGATGGTGGAGGGGGGGGGGGGTTTCTGGGGTGTGTGTTAGGGGAGAGGTATGGGGGGGGGGGGGGGGGGGTGTGATCAGAGTGGAAAGGTATGGGTGTGTGATAAGACTGTGGGTATCTGGGGGTGTAATCAAGGTGGGGGAATCTGGGGGTGAGGGTTGGGGAGAAGTATGTTTGTGGGGGGGGGGTGTGATCAGAGTGGAGCAATAAGAGGGGGAGTGATCAGAGTGGGGAGATATGGGGGGTGTAATCAGGGTGGGGGAATATGGGGGGGTGTGTTAGGGGAGAGGTATGTTTGTGTGTGTGTATGTATGGGAGGGGTGCGATCAGAGTGGAGCAATATGGGGGGGGGGTTGATCAGAGTGGAGAGATATGGGGGGGGGGGGTTGATCAGAGTGGAGAGATATGGGAGGGGGGATCAGAGTGGAGAGATATGGGAGGGGGGATCAGAGTGGAGAGATAAGGGAGGGGGGATCAGAGTGGAGAGATATGGGAGGGGTGCGATCAGAGTGGAGAGATATGGGAGGCGGGTTGATCAGAGTGGAGAGATATGGGAGGGAAGGTGATCAGTGTGGAGAGATATGGGAGGGGGGATAAGAGTGGAGAGATATGGGAGGGTGATCAGAGTGGAGAGATATGGGAGGGGGTTGATCAGAGTGGAGAGATATGGGAGGGGGTTGATCAGAGTGGAGAGATATGGGAGGGGGGATCAGAGTGGAGAGATATGGGAGGGGGTTGATCAGAGTGGAGAGATATGGGAGGGGGGTTGAAATCAGAGTGGAGAGATATGGGAGGGGGTTGATCAGATTGGAGAGATATGGGAGGGGGGGTGATATCAGAGTGGAGAGATATGGGAGGGGGGTTGATCAGAGTGGAGAGATATGGGAGGGGGGTTGATCAGAGTGGAGAGATATGGGAGGGGGGGTTGATCAGAGTGGAGAGATATGGGAGGGGGGTTGATCAGATTGGAGAGATATGGGAGGGGGTTGATCAGAGTGGAGAGATATGGGAGGGGGTTGATCAGAGTGGAGAGATATGGGAGGGGAGTTGATCAGAGTGGAGAGATATGGGAGGGGGGTTGATCAGAGTGGAGAGATATGGGAGGGGGGTTGATCAGAGTGGAGAGATATGGGAGGGGGTTGATCAGAGTGGAGAGATATGGGAGGGGGGTGATCAGAGTGGAGAGATATGGGAGGGGAGGTGATCAGAGTGGAGAGATATGGGAGGGGGGTGATCAGAGTGGAGAGATATGGGAGGGGAGGTGATCAGAGTGGAGAGATATGGGAGGGGGGTGATCAGAGTGGAGAGATATGGGAGGGGAGGTGATCAGAGTGGAGAGATATGGGAGGGGGGTTGATCAGAGAGGAGAGATATGGGAGGGGAGGTGATCAGAGTGGAGAGATATGGGAGGGGGGTGATCAGAGTGGAGAGATATGGGAGGGGAGGTGATCAGAGTTGAGAGATATGGGAGGGGGGTGATCAGAGTGGAGAGATATGGGAGGGGAGGTGATCAGAGTGGAGAGATATGGGAGGGGAGGTGATCAGAGTGGAGAGATATGGGAGGGGGTTGATCAGAGTGGAGAGATATGGGAGGGGGTTGATCAGAGTGGAGAGATATGGGAGGGAGGTGATCAGAGTGGAGAGATATGGGAGGGGGAGTGATCAGATTGGAGAGATATGGGAGGGGGTTGATCAGATTGGAGAGATATGGGAGGGGGTTGATCAGAGTGGAGAGATATGGGAGGGAGGTGATCAGAGTGGAGAGATATGGGAGGGGGGTTGATCAGAGTGGAGAGATATGGGAGGGGGTTGACCAGAGTGGAGAGATATGGGAGGGGGTTGATCAGAGTGGAGAGATATGGGAGGGGGTGATCAGAGTGGAGAGATATGGAAGGGTGATCAGAGTGGAGAGATATGGGAGGGGAGGTGATCAGAGTGGAGAGATATGGGAGGGGGGTTGATCAGATTGGAGAGATATGGGAGGGGGTTGATCAGAGTGGAGAGATATGGGAGGGGGTTGATCAGAGTGGAGCGATATGGGAGGGGAGGTGATCAGAGTGGAGAGATATGGAAGGGTGATCAGAGTGGAGAGATATGGGAGGGGAGGTGATCAGAGTGGAGAGATATGGGAGGGGAGGTGATCAGAGTAGAGAGATATGGGAGGGGGGTTGATCAGATTGGAGAGATATGGGAGGGGAGGTGATCAGAGTGGAGAGATATGGGAGGGGAGGTGATCAGAGTGGAGAGATATGGGAGGGGAGGTGATCAGAGTAGAGAGATATGGGAGGGGGGTTGATCAGATTGGAGAGATATGGGAGGGGGAGTGATCAGATTGGAGAGATATGGGAGGGGGTTGATCAGATTGGAGAGATATGGGAGGGGAGGTGATCAGAGTGGAGAGATATGGGAGGGGAGGTGATCAGAGTAGAGAGATATGGGAGGGGGGTTGATCAGATTGGAGAGATATGGGAGGGGAGGTGATCAGAGTGGAGAGATATGGGAGGGGAGGTGATCAGAGTGGAGAGATATGGGAGGGGAGGTGATCAGAGTAGAGAGATATGGGAGGGGGGTTGATCAGATTGGAGAGATATGGGAGGGGAGGTGATCAGAGTGGAGAGATATGGGAGGGGAGGTGATCAGAGTAGAGAGATATGGGAGGGGGGTTGATCAGATTGGAGAGATATGGGAGGGGAGGTGATCAGAGTGGAGAGATATGGGAGGGGGGATCAGAGTGGAGAGATATGGGAGGGGGGGGGTGAATCTAGGAGTGTAATCAGGGTAGGGTTCTTTGGAGGGTGTGATCTGGGAGTTTGCTTATGGGGGAACCCAGCCATTGGAAGTTTTTGTTGGCCTCGCCTCCCAGCTGCGTGTGGCCAGTGAGGGGATTGCATAACCCCACCCCCTCCTTACACACTGCCATTTAGTGTAAGTTCAGCTCAGCTCAATTTTCAATGGTGTGTGATGTCTGATGGGGGACACAGACATGTAGGACACACTTATGGGGACACAGATGTGCGTAAGGGCTCTGATGGGGACACAGATGTGATTATTTAAATTGTATTCATTAATTTATAAGTAACATATTTTTCGGCCCGCGAATGTTTGTAAAATCTACAATGTGGCCCTCGGGCTAAAAAGTTTGGAGACCCCTGGTTTAGAGAGAGGACAGCGTGGCCGGGAGAGAGGAAATAGCAGGCCAGGAGAGAGAAATTTGTGGGCTGGGAGAGTTCAATGTGGGGCCGGGAGAGAGGACAGCAGGGCCTGGAGAGAGGAATTAGCAGGCTGAGAGAGAGGAATTATCGGTCTGGGAGAGTTCAAAGTGGGGCTGGGAGAGAGGACAGCGTGGCTTGAAGAGAGCACAGCGGGTTTGGGAGAGAGGAAATGTCAGACTGGGAGAGATCAAAGCGGGTTCGGGAGAGAGGAAATAGCGGGCTGGGAGAGATCAAAGTAGGGCTGGGAGCGAGGACAGCGAGTTCGGGAGAGAGGAAATAGCAGGCTTGGAGAGATCAAAGTGGGGCCAGGAGAGAGGAAATAGCAGGCTGGGAGAGATCAAAGCGGGGCACGGGAGAGAGGAAATAGCGGGCTTGGAGAGATCAAAGTGGGGCTGGGAGAGAGGACAGTAGGGCAGAGAGAGAGGAAATAGCGGGCTGGGAGAGATCAAAGTAGGGCTGGGAGAGAGGACAGCGGGTTCGGGAGAGAGGAAATAGCGGGCTTGGAGAGATCAAAGTGGGGCTGGGAGAGAGGACAGTAGGGCAGAGAGAGAGGAAATAGCGGGCTGGGAGAGATCAAAGTAGGGCTGGGAGAGAGGACAGCGGGTTCGGGAGAGAGGAAATAGCGGGCTTGGAGAGATCAAAGTGGGGCTGGGAGAGAGGACAGTAGGGCAGAGAGAGAGGAAATAGCGGGCTGGGAGAGATCAAAGTAGGGCTGGGAGAGAGGACAGCGGGTTCGGGAGAGAGGAAATAGCGGGCTTGGAGAGATCAAAGTGGGGCCAGGAGAGAGGAAATGGCAGGCTGGGAGAGATCAAAGCGGGGGAAAGAGGGGAGAGAGGAAATAGCGGGCTTGGAGACATCAAAGCGGGGCACAGGAGAGAGGAAATAGTGGGCTTGGAGAGATCAAAGTGGGGCCAGGAGAGAGAACAGCGGGGCAAGAGAGAGGAAATAGCGGGCTTGGAGAGATCAAAGTGGGGCCAGGAGAGAGAACAGCGGGGCGGGAGAGAGGAAATAGCGGGCTTTGAGAGATCAAAGCAGGGCACGGGAGAGAGGACAGTGGGAGATCACAGCGGGGCGGGAGAGAGGAAATAGCGGGCTTTGAGAGATCAAAGCAGGGCACGGGAGAGAGGACAGTGGGAGATCACAGCGGGGCAGTAGGACCTAGATAGGAGGGGTGGCACATACAGAAACTGATCCCCTCCATTTACCTCCTGCAGCCACTGAATGCCTTCAGGAGGGAAAGGAGGCAATAGGCATCTGCAGCCAGGTACAGTTTTTCTAAATGCCACTGTCTTGTTAGGACATGCTGTGGCTGCAGCCTAGGTGGCAGTGCGCCCTAGGCGACTGCCTAGTTTGCCTAGTGGTAGCACTGGCCCTGCCCACACCACTCTTTGTTTATTCCCCCTCAATGTCTTTATGGAGCTGGCTTTGTGCACAGTCATGCTAAAACAGAAACAGGCTTTCCCCAAACTCATCCCGCAAGGTTGGAAGCTCACAATTGCCGAACATGTCTATGTTTTTTCTGTAGTGCTACCCTTCACTGGAAACACCTGAACTCTATCATTTGATGAGCACATATAGTGTATAATAAGCAAGGGCATTCAATATGTTATGGGCTAGTTCTATAAATCTTTGTAGCTATAAAATGATTGCTGTATTTCATATATTGTATGATGGTTTATTGTAGCAGAACTTCAGGGTGACTTCGGGGCATTTAAACATCAATAGTTTGCAGCTCTCCTTAGTGAGAATGGATGACCTATATAGTTTATGTAGCAATAAGGTTTTATTAGAAAATATTATATTTGGATTGGTTTATTAAACCTCCTGAGGTGCTAGCTTGGCTTTCAGAATGATCGCGATTTTTGCCACTTAAAGGGAATTTATGATCAAGATAATAATTTAATAAGTTCATTACGTATAACCGAGCCACGCAATTTATTCCATTATAAAGGCAATTTTATTTTATGTATTGTTCTCTAGTGATGCATACCCTCCTTAGTATTTTAATCAGATTGTTTTTAGAACCCTAAACAGAAGTTATGGTTTACATTTTGGACAAGTACACTATTTGTAATTGAATAAACCCTGGGTATGCATTTATGCAGTCATTTGTAGAACAAGCATTTTCAGGTATATTATTGTATAACATTATTGTATAATAGCACAGTCTGTTCACAAAATGGCTTTTAAACGATGGGGTTTAAATATTAGAATGTATTTAAATGTGTACACAGTTTACAAACAGAGGAAGAGCTTTTATCTTTCTTTGTAAACGAAGAACCTAAATTAAAAAGTCTACGCATTTGTGTGTGTAGAAGTTGTATAGGTATCTACACTATATTACCAAAAGTATTGGTACACCTATCTTTACATGCACATGAACTTTTAATGACATCCCAGTCTAATGCCCCGTACACACGGTCGGATATTCCGACGGAAAAAGTGCAATCGGATTATGTTGTCGGAAAATCCGATCATGTGTGGGCTCTATCGGACTTTTTCCGTCAAAGAAAATTTGAGAGCAGGATCTAAAATTTTCCGACAACAAAATCCGATCGAACTTTTTCTGATCGTGTGTAGAGAATTCTGACACACAAAGTGCCACGCATGCTCAGAAAAAATTTGGAGACGAAAGCTATTGGCTACTGGCCTGTACATACAATTTGTACTTCACCCCGTTCCAAAACTATCGGATTCAAGTCAAAGTTTCGGCCAAAATCCGTTGGAAAAAATCAGACGGATTTTGTGGTCGGAATGTCCGACCGTGTGTACAAGGCATTAGTCCGTAGGGTTCAATAATGAGTTGGCACCCACCTTTTGCAGCTACAACAGCTTCAACTCTTCCACAAGGTTTAGAGAACTAGTGCCATATCTTTTGGTGTAGTCCTACCATTTGGTCTGTGCTCCACACCCTGAGTATTTGCCAAGGTACTAGCCCCCCATGCTTGTTAGGCTCCCAGGGCATTGCCATTGTGGGATATGTGGACAAATGCCTATCGAGGAACCAGCACAAATTCTGGCAATGTGATGTAAACAGTTTAGACCTAAGAAAGTATCGGTTGGATCTGGATCTCATTTTGTATCTGACTAACTGAAGCCAGATGCAAAAAAAACTCTCTGCAATTCTGCATGACAGTTTTTTGGCTTAATGGTAGCCACCTTTTGAGACAGTGCCATTTGCTCAGTTCCACTTTAGATCTCTACAGCACAACATTCTGTTATCGTGGGATAAAATGGTCCAGTCTTTGGACAAATCAATTATCCTGACACAGAAGACTAGGACATCCCTGGTCTGGTGAGACAGGAACCCAGCTCTGGAGTTCAGTGGTGTATTTTGGTTGTGTGCTGCCCTAGGCAAGACTCCATCTAAATGTGTCCCACCCCTTCCTGTTTAAGATCCACCCTTTCCTCTTTAGGCTCCATCTCTTCCTATTAGAGCTCCACCACTTGATGGTGGGTGAGATGGGGGTGAGAGAGAAGAGGTTGAGAGGGGGTGAGACGGGGTGGTGAGAGATAGAGGGGGTGAGAGAGGGATGGGGAAAAGAGGTGGGAGGACAGAAAGAGAGGGGGGTGAGAGAGAGGGGAGCTCCTCTATCCCCCCCATACTACATCAGGAGGTTCTCCAATCCCCCCCCCCCCAAAAAAAAAAGATGCAGGACTCTCACCTTTCTGCAGCCCACTGACTCCTTTTTACCAGCTGTGTCTAGTGAGGCTGACGAGGCATAATCGCAGCCCAGGACTCCTACTTGCTCTGTCAAGTGAGCTACTTCCAGGATGACGCATGCTTGGAAGCATTAAACTTAATTTTCTCGGCTTGTCGTATTGTTGTACGTCACCGCGTTCTTGACTGTTGAAAGTTCAGCGAACTTTTGTGTGACCGTGTGTATGCAAGCCAAGCTTGAGCGGAATTCCGTTGGAAAAACCATCTAAGATTTTTGCAGACGGAAAATCCGCTCATGTGTACGCGGCATTAGGCTTTTTTCCACCAGGCAACTGTTAAGGATTCCAATAGGCACAGAGAAACCACTCCAGTTGCATGGTCTACATAGGCATAGCCCCATGAGATACCAACTGCCTTCAAGTGCATCCTTCCTTGTGAAGTGACAGGCAGGTGCACAGCATTGACCAATTGCACTCTGGTTTGCTGTTGGAGTATGAAGGTTGTAGCTGGGCCCCTAGACATGCACTGAGTTCCTAAGCTCCTGCTTGGGTGGCCTTCTGGATAATTGTGATTATTTTTTAAACGCATCACACTAATATGCTGAAGTGAGAGAAGCCTAATACTCCTTCCAGTCTTTACTACACTAAAATTTAGAGGAGTAAATTAAGCCTACCCCCCCCCCCCCCCCCCAATATGGGTATCACTTGACATTACCATTCACCAGTAGAACTGTCCATTGCCAAAGTCACCCTTATGCCGCGTACACACATGCAGACTTTTGCCGGCGGACTTAGTCCAGCGGACAATCCGCCAGACTTTCCAGCTGAGTCCGCCGGACTTTCCGAGCGTGTGGACTTGCCCACACACGCACGGACTTCTCCGGCGGATAGTCCGCGGGACTTTTGAAAATGAACGGACTTGCCCACACACGGAGCAGTCCGTTCATTTCGAACGTAACTTCAGGTACGTAGCTAGCGTAGGCAGTAAATGCGCCAAAAAGTCCGCCGGCGCCCACACACGAGGGGATTATCCGCTGGACTTCAGTCCAGCGGATAATCCCGCTGGATTGTCCCTTCGTGTGTACGCGGCCTTAGTCTAATCTAGTTACTTGGGATGCCATGATCAACAGCAGCAGGGAGGGTCATATTTTATGCTCACCGATTGGACCCCTATATGGCTCATTAAGCAGCAGTGTGTTGTCTTATGTTTGATTTTTGTTGTGTGCTGGGTACATGTTGTCCTAACCTATACTACCAGCACAGAGCTTGATGAACTCCAGTTTAAATGCACGTGAATTGATATCCCTTTTCATACGATCACATTTTTTTAAGACCCTCCTAAAGTAAGGTTTCCCTCATGCGCATGGGAGCCGCCAAGAACGGCATATCGCCGTTAGCGGCAGCGTGCCCACTGCGCCGCTGTCTACGGCGCATGCCTGTCTTTTTGCAAATATCTCCTAAACCGTGTAGGTTTAGGAGATATTTATTGGACCTACAGGTAATCCTTAATCTAGGCTTACCTGTAGGTCAAAGTGGTTTGTAAGGGTTTACAACCACTTTAAATCTCCCCAACTCTGACAGTAGTCAAAGAAACAAGTGTTCCCATACATACGGGCATTCTGATCAGGTCCACCTGTCAGTTTTTCAGGCAGACCTGATCAGAAGCTCCATGCAGCTCTATGGACAGGAGGATGTAAACAAACTTGTATCCGTTTACATCTGCCTACCTCCGAGTCCGTCCAGGTCCGGAAATAAAAACAGAAAAGGACTGTGCCCTTTTCCAGACCTAAATGTGACAGAACAGGGTGTAGCCTGATTTAAACAGACAGTGGAGTCCATTTACGTCGGGCAACCCATAGAGCTATCATGGGTCCCCCCATGTCCGCCTGGGAGAAACTGAACAGGCACACATGTAAAAAATCTATCCTGTTCAGCTCTGATTTAGCAGGGGGTCTGCTCACAGATCCTTTGCTGATGGGAGCGGACTCTGCTCAGAACCAAAGGACCCTTATAAAAGCTTACAGTTTTCTGTCCTGGGTCACAGACTCCATTAAAAACCTAACAGCAATTCTAATTCTTCACCACTCAATCCAATACTATGGAAAATGTTGTGGTTGCAATTTATTAAAATGTCCATATTATAGCATACAGTTGACTCGGCCATGACTTTCCGATTATGTGCAAACTGGTAGACGGCTGTCCCCAAGTGTTCATTGCCCTTTTAACCACCTTAATACCGGGCACTTTCACCCTCTTCCTGCCCAGGCCATTTTTCAGCTTTCAGCGCTGTCACACTTTGACAATTGCGCGGTCATATACCACTGTAACCATGGGAAATTTTTATAATTTTCTTCACACAAATAGAGCTTTCTTTTGGTGGTATTTAATCACTGTTGTTATTTATTTATTTTTTTGTAAAAAAAAAAAAAAAAGTAACTTTTCTCCTTCACTGATGTGCGCTGAGGAGGCTGCACTGATGGGCACTGATGAGGTGGCACTTATGTACACTGAGACGGCACTGATGAGGAGGCACTAATATGCCGCACTTAGGGAAACTGATAGGCGGCACTGATGGGCAGCAGTGATAGGCAGCACTGAAAGCCTACACTGACTGGCATCACTAATGGGCACTGATTGCTGGCACTGGTGGGCACTGATAGCCAGAACTGATGGGTGGCACTGAGGGGCATTTATGGGCAGAAGTGGGCACTGTAAGACAACACTGACTGGCATCACTAATGGGCACTGATTGCTGGCACTGGTGGGCACTGATGGCGCTTTATGCCTGATTACCTGTCTTGCTGTCCTCTGTGAGGAGATGCCGCTGATCGGCTCTCCTCACCACACACTCCGTCCACCCAGAACCAGAGCGGCACTGCCCAGCTGTCATTTGACAGTGAGCGGGCAGCAAGTGGTTAAATGCCAAAACTCCTTTTTGAAATTAAGACTTTAGTCAGTTTTTTTTTTTGCTGTTCCATCAGGTGAGATTTTTTTTCACTTCCTGTCCTGAAGACCCAACTAGAATGAATCCCACTAAAGTATAGGGATATTTCCCTTTAGGCCCCTTTACACATGCATTCCATCTGTGATTACATAGATTAAAAACAGACTTCGATGTATCCCTATGGGCTCCTGGAGGGGCGTAGACATGTGTTCTTCTATATCTGCCCACACCCGGGTCTGTTTAGGCTCATCGGAGTGAATGGAAAACATTTGCGTCAGGGTCTGCTTTTACTGACTTGACCGTATGCGTGTGGGCGTGTGCCCGCTTATACCAGGCCACTCTATGTATTGTGTAGTTCCACTAATTCCTCCATCACAAGTTGGAGGATAAATCATAATAGACATGAATGTCATGTATATAACATCTGTTTCCATTCTAATCTGACTCATCAGTGAGGAGGAATCAGTTTAGGATACCATGCTAAGAAGAAACAGAGGGCACCTGTTTGAAAGAGGCCTTAAGTCCCGTCCACCTGACTAGCTATGGTTGACTTTAAACCTTGTTTGCATAGGTCCCACGTCCGCGGTAATCGCCCTCACTTAGGGATGCTCTCTTCTTCACTCTTCTTTCTCTCTCTTTTCTTCCCGTTTTCCACCTCTCTCCCTTCATTCTTCGTATGAAGGCTATCAATATAGATTGCTGTCTTCCAGGGAATAGAGTATTCTAGCTTGTGATATCTGCCTAATTCACAACTTGGTCCTCTATGGTCTTGGTACCAGTTTTCTGTTATGTTACTCATTACACGTTAATACGCTATTTCTTTACATGCCTGTCCGATGTCGCCCCTGCCTGGGCAAACCATGACTTGTTATGGTTCTTGAACCTTCAATAAAAATATTGAAACAGAAAGAGGCCTTCAGCCATAGATGGGTTGAATCTTGGCCGGTCCATGCTAATTCGATCCATCTATGAGCAGGCTGAGTCATTAATCGACTTTGGTACAACCAGCATGTCTGATTTTTACATGCAGTCAATATGAACACAAGAGCTCTACGAGAGGGATTTCTCCGTCAACACGAGAGTAGGTGTTCCTATTCAAAGAATCCCTTCAACTCCAGTGACAACTGTTGCATTTCCCATAACTTCTGTATGGGACACAAAAATGGGCAGGAGAAATAAAGAGTATGAATCCCCCCAGGGGAGGGGACACATACACATACACTAATAAAACTAGATGGGTACTCCAGCTCATTTCCACAACACACTTGCATTGCATCACATCACAATGCACAGTGGTGCTTTGTGTCCCAAAAATTAGGACTTGTCATTCTTTTGTTTGCGTTTTGGTGTGTGACACCCTGATCATAGGAAGGGGTTGCCTTGACACAATGCACATTAACACACAACGTAATGGACCTTAATGCAAAACACACCGGAATGTGAGAATAAAAACAGGCCCTATGACAGGAGTCACTTTGTGTGGGGGGTTTGTGCAACTCAGCTTACCTTGGAGAGCTTTGGAAACTCTGTGTCCAGCTTCCCCGGACCCTCTTATGTGTAAATCGCCCTGTGTCCTTTAGGGGCACAGGGTGCCTGAGAATCCCACTATGATTTGTGCTAGTCAGACTCCATGTTGTATATATGTATATATTGTGTGTTGTCTGATACTGTTGTGGACTCTTTGCTGTGATCGTTTGGGGCGTGGTTGTATTCCATTGTTTGTGTCTGTCTGCCTAGGAAGAAACGTATATTATGGGATGGATGTCTATGTGGAAGGGGGGGGGATTACTCCAACAGCTCTTCCTGTTGATAAGACTGTTTACTGAATTGAAGTCTGAATACACCTGACCTGTGTGTCTATTGTGATTGGACAGTTTACCCTGCCCTGAAGTTGGATATCTGTGGTAGCATGTGTTGGAATAAAGTAGTTTGATGTTGTGGTTCACCCTACACTGTGTTACAGCTGGTGCCTGGGTGAGCTAAGGGGTCTTGGATAGTGCTGGTTCTGGACAGAGGAAGCATTTACGGCGGACATAGACCTGTTGAGGACAGGGGTTTGCCACAGGTCCTAAGAGTCCTTTGATGAGATATTCCCTGAGCAGCCTACATTGACTTTTAACCACCAGAAGATTTTACCCTCTTTATGACCAGGGCGTTTTTTGTTATTCAGCACTGCGCTACTTTAACCACTTGCCGACCAGCCGCCGTCATTGTACTGCGGCAGGTCAGCTCGTTCCCGCAAATTGGCGTAGGTGTACGTCGGCTCCTTTAGGAGCTATAGCAGGCACGCGCGCTGTGCGGCGGGAGACCCAATGCGTGTGGCCGGCGGCCGCGCTGTCTGCCATCCACCCACGGGAAAGAGAGCCAGAACGGGGATCTGTCCATGTAAACAGACAGATCACCATTCTGACAGGCGAAGTAGAGAGAGATTTGCTATTCCCTGTGATTAGGAACAGCGATCTCTCTCCTCCAGTCAGTCCCCTCCCCCCACAGTTAGAAACACCTCCCAGGGAACACATTTAACCCCTTGATCGCCCCCTACTCTTAACCATCTTTCCCTTGCAGTGACATTTACACAGTAATCAGTGCATTTTTATAGCACAGATCGCTGTATAAATGACAAAGATCCCAAAAAGTGTCAAAAGTGTCCGATCTGCAAGCCATATTTACCCGTTTCGTATGGGCAGACAAAAAGCCGCGTCTTCCACGCACCTTGCTTACGGCACCCAAACACTCTGGAGGTCTTGCTCTCCCAGACGTTAAACGGTATTACCAAGCGATACATATGGGGAGGGTGGTGGACTGGAAATGACATCAAGACCTGAAACTGTGGGCCCAAATAGAACTAAGACAGACAGAGACGCCCCTAGGTACGGCACTTTGGTGCTAAGACTCTTTACCCCCAGAGATAAAGACCCATCCCTTGATTGGGAACACCTTGCAACAATGCAGACAAGCGACTCTCCAAAAAGCACAGACGACCAAGACATCCCCTATGACTCCGATTCTGGGAAACCCCAGCTTCCCCCCAGGGAACTCCACTACGATCTTCCAGACATTGAGAAGTAATGACCAAGCACTGGCAGGGAAATTTGTAGTAAATGACAGATGGCCCAACATTGAGGAATTGACGGCCCCGAGTGGCAGGTACCAACTACCATTTTGGAACGCGGTACAGATACACCATCCCGGACCCTCATCTCTATGCTAGGCCAAAGACTTCATTTGAAGAATTCTTGACGGGTACGGAACCTCTGACGCAAGTCCTCTCAAATATGTATACGCTGCTAAATACACCTTCTAGACCGCCAAATTTGGCATGCTTCGGAGGGTGGGAGTCAGAACTCCAGTGCACTTTCACGGCATCCCAGAGACCGGTTATGATAGACTTTGCCCTTAAATCTTCCATTTGTACTAAAGTACAAGAAACCAATTACAAGATCCTGACTAGGTGGTATTTCACACCTAGTCGACTACACAAGATTTTTCCTGAATCCTCAGAACTTTGTTGGAGGTGTCAGGGGGAAAGAGGGACGCTATTACACATGTTTTGGTACTGCCCGCTGTTAACACCCTTTTGGACCGTGGTCCGTACCACGTCTCAAAAGTTCACAGAATTTCAGATTCCCGAGGACCCAGCATTTTTCTTGCTTCACCTATCCTCCCTATCTCCCAAAAGGTACAAGAAATCCATATTGAGACATTTGAATAATGCAGCTAAATCCTGCATACCACTCCTGTGGAAGCAACAATGTCCACCAACTGCAGCAATGTGGCTGCGGAAGGTGGAAGACATAAACAGAATGGAAGACCTCATACTGACCTCACAGGACAAACCGGAAACTTACAGAAAGACGTGGGCATTATGGAATACTTTCATCCTCTCCGATGAGGGGAAAGCCCTCATGGGGACTGAAACCTGAAACCTGCCCGGTATGTTAGATGCAACAGAGAGCAGCCCGATATTAAGAGGCGGAGACTGGCGGTATCCCCCCCCCCCCCCCACCTGCCCCCCCCTCCTCTTTTCTCCCCTCACTCTTTTTCTGAACTGAACTTATTCCTCTTCCTATTCTATTTCCATACTTTTCTTATAATACAATCTTATGGCCCAATGGTGGAGAACGATGCAAAGGGCCCTTCCCAGCTCAGAAACCAACAGTAATTAATAAACTCAGGATTTTATGGAAGGCTAAAAGGGTTAAAACAATATATTGTTGATGTATATGAACCGAAACCAGGAGGCTGCGTCCTTCTTCAAAATTACGTGATTGTACGCTCTGTTGAGGCCTCGGCCTCATTTTCAGTTTTTATTGAAAATTTTATAAAACTTTATATTTGAAAAAAAAAAAAGTGTCCGATCTGTCCGCCGCAATGTCGCAGTCCTGCTAAAAATCGTAGCTCGCCGTCATTACTAGTAAAAAAATTATAAAAATGGCATAAATCTATCCCCTATTTTGTAGACGCTATAACTTTTGCGCAAACCAATCAATATACGCTTATTGCGATTTTCTTTAATCAAAAATATGTAGAAGAATATATACTGGCCTAAACAGATGAAGAAATGTTCTTTTTAAGTTTTTTTTTTTCTTGGATATTATAGCATTAATTGACGCTCTTTTTTTGTTTATAGTGCAAAAAGACAGTACAAATATCCCCCGAATGACCCCTTTTTGGAAAGAAGACAGTCTAAGGTATTTGGTGAGAGGCAATGGCGAGTTTTTTAGAAGTTGTAATTGTAAGTGGCCCATAGACATGTGATTGTGAATGCCAAGCAAACTGTGTTCATGAATGTAGATAGCTGAGAATATTGAATAGGGCAGAGCAATAAGCAGTTATTAGATGCTGAGTGCAGGAACAGTTAACAGCCACATATCCTTTTTTTGATAAATTATTTTTTTTATGAACTCGGATACGATCGAACACTGCTCTCCGCCATAGTAAATAAATCCAACTATGTGCTGCTATTGGTTGTACCCGAGTGCAATTTAAGAAACAGCGTGCTCACTGCATAATTTATTCCTTACCCATTTAACAACACAGATTAAACATACTCATACATGAATAGGAGCACCCAGGAGTTTTTTTTTTTTAATGTAATTTCTTTATTTTTATTTATTTGAATACTTTCCTTACACCAGAGCAAGATGGCATGGATCCAGTTCAGCATAAACACACAATTTTTAACCAGAATCATTTAAGAAATTGTTGTATTCGGCGAACACACAGACATATGTACAGGTTTAATGGTCCTTATATCCCCTTTTTTTTTTTTTTCAGCTTTTTTTTTTTTTTTTGTACAAAAAAAAATACAAACAACAATATACAGTATAAAAAAGTTTTGTGCTGTTGATAGTTACAAAAGTAATTTTCTTTCGCACAGAATTTGTGTTACTTTTTTTTTGTATTTAGAATCGGAGTCTTTGTATGGTCATGTGCCAGGGTTGTGAGTTGCGGTCCGAAAAGGGGGGTAATCTATTTGGAAACTGCAAACGTTACATGCAGGGAGAAGGGGGGATGGGGGAGAGGCGTGGCAGCATAGCAGCTTTGTCAAATCATAAAGGGCGATCATGCAGAGGGTGGGAAAGGTGGAGAGTAAATATCTGTGAGGGGTGAGCAACTCACCTGCTCCAGCCATCAAATACATTGACGTGAACTGCAATTGTGAAAGGTTGACTTTCTGGGTGAGGGATCTGCTTTGGGTTGTGAGGACAGAACTGAAGCCAAGCTTCACTTTTCTGGAAATGGTAATATTGTAAGGCAAGGCACCCTAAATAATCAGGTATGCAACCTACCCTGTACTTGTAAGAATCACTTGTGTCCAATGAGAAATGTTGAAATGTTCCCGTGGGGAGTGTAGACGGGCAACAATAAACTCATGAATGTTCCCTGTTGGGCTTTGTAGATGCTTCAAAATATCTGCATATGCTTAAAGTATATCCAAAGACAAAACCTTATTTTTTTTCCATTTTGGACTGAGTAGGGCAGAGTTCCAACCCATGTTAGATTTTTTATTTTTGTAGCCATCTATGCCCCATTGGGGAGATCCCTTCACTTCTTGACTTATAGACACAACAGAAAGTGAGGGAACTCTCCTCTTAGACAGTCGTGTCCCCATTGGAAGATGATCCCCGTTCCAAAAATTTTTGATTCTCCCTTATGCTGCGTACACACGATTGGACTTTCCAAAACCGTGGAATATTGTCCGAAAGATGTTGGCTCCAACTTGTCTTGCATACACACGGTCACACAAATGTTGGCCAACAATCATGAACTTAGTGACGTACAAGACGTACATGATGCCTCCATTACGAACACTAGTTTTACAAGACCGGTCGCTTCCGGCTCGTCCTTGATTCCGAGCATGTGTGTTTGTACTTTGGACTTTTGTCCGATGGACTTGTGTACACACGCTCGGAAACACACATTTGTTGGCGGAAAATTTGAGAACATGCTAGCCAACATTTGTTGGTGGAATGTCCGACAACAACTGTCCGATGGAGCATACACATGGTCGGACTTTCCACCAACAGCCTGTCATCACACATTTCCCGTCGGAAAATCCGATCGTGTGTACGGGGCTTTACTTTGAGTCCCATCGACAATGGTCACCGGGACAACCAAGAGGATGAAGTGCCCCAGTGGGGACAAAGACAGAAATAAAAACTTGATGGGGGCTGTAATTCCCTCACCATTCTACAACAACATCAATCTAAAGCTAAAAAAAAATAAGTTTTGTCTTTCCATACACTTTAATATAACACAATTGGTAATAACTACTAAGTTTTATTATCTCAACATCCTGACTCATATTTGGGAAGATGAATATGCATTTCAGATAGTGCTAATGAATGTTAAGGCCTGAGGCCTTCATCAGATACCCAAGTGGCTTGTCCTGTGTGGTACGTAGATATATAAATAATAATTGTATAGGCTTAGCCAGTGTGAAAACCATTGGTACTTTATTAACAGAGAACTCCACAGCTATGGCTAGTATGTTTACACCACTGTAGCACAGCAGCACCCAGTATGTCTGTACTTGCTCTTTTTGTGCAGTAGGGGCGCTGTGCATGATTTTACCCATTTGTGCATGTTTTGCAATGCTTGTAGTTGGATTGCACATTGTACTGCACACAGGTTTACCTTTATAGCAAAAAATACTTTTCTACTTATAACTTATTTGTTCTTTACTTCCACTAATTTGTTTTCTCTTTTCCGCTTTGCTCGTGTCTTGGTAAAGTGTGCAAATGTGAGTGCATTGACCAAATTCACCCCAACCATGCAGGAAAACGCCAGTTTTTTGTAGTAGACAACAGGACATGAAAGAAGACCTGTGATTCAGCTATGATTATTTTTATTTTATGAGATGGGATCACAGTGGATTTCCCGTATGTGACCCAATAACATTGGCGCAAGAAATAGTTTATTCCTGCCACCTAGTGAAGTGAGAATGTTATCTCCTGAAGCGGCTTGAGGCAAAGTTGCCATCAATCCCTGGCCTCCAGCTGCATCCTGGTCTTGTGCACACTTACGGAAACAGGAATGATGGGGCTCTGCCATGGCACTGATTCCTGTGTCTTCGGCATTGGTGAATGGGCAAGTTTTGGAGACTAGGAAATGTTTGTAACTTTGTTGCTATAATGAGAATAAGAACACTTTTCAAATGCAAGATTCTGACTACAGGCAGGCAGCCAGGTGTACAACCAGGGCCAAATAAGACACAGTAGTCCTCACTCTATAGGTGACAAATACAGCTCTGTCCTGTATAGTTATTTGCCTTGCATGTATTGTATAACCGTATTTATACATTGTCACGTTATTCTAAGATAGGTTAGGACCAGGAAAGCATAACTATGTTGTGTAGAAGAGGCGACCCTTGCAGAACAGTGTTGCTTGGAGTGCCAACGGCTGTGTGCCTATAGTCTCCAATGATGGAAATGTGACCCTGGGTCCAATATGCTCTTCTCTATATGATTGCATGTCACCTAAATTTGGCTTTCCAGCCTTCTGAACTTTGGTAGAGAGTTGATGACTGTAAAATCTACAATAATGTGCCTATGGCTAACTGAAATTCATGAACCTTTCTAGAATTGTTCATTGAATGAGCCGGTAATATATTGTTGTCTTGGTTGATTCCTATGTGCCTTGTGTCTGCTGCATAGTTTCTTTTCCCTGTATTCTTGGTTTTATGTTACATATCTTCATGGAATGCCTATCTCTTCTCTTCAAAGTGGTCACTGATACGCATGCTACGCAGTTTAATGTCCATGTTGACACTATTGTCTGCTAACTGTTCCTAAACGGCACATGTTCTGACACAGATGATGGTCTTATTCTTAACAATCCCCAGGCAGTAGAAGGGGTTTACCCGAACTATGAAGCAATGTGCCCCTGGTAGATACTGAACCATGTTGTGTACCACCAAAATGAGGACTTGTGGTATGGAATCTGCATTTTGGATAACATTGGTTTACAGAATGCTATTTATCCCAGAGTTGTTGGTGCTTTGCTGTCAAAGTAGCATATCTTTGCGCCAGAAAAGACTTAATGATCACTCTGGGTTATTAATATTAAATGAACAAGAAAATACAAGAAAGTTAAGTATGACCCTGGAAGCCACACACGTGACCGTCCTTATATAGCAGCTTGCCCACCACTCATCTAGAGCTAATGCCATATATGACTGAGCAAAAGTTATTGTCCCCTAGAGTCTGGTGGGCCTTTTATACAGTTCTATAGACACAAGATAATGTTTGGACTCTGGTCCATCTCCGCCTTCAAGAATGCATAGTACAATGAACACCCAGTGAGGCCCCGACCTAAAGGAGAGCTTCTGAAATCCAGCATTTCCATCAATTAGGGACCTCTTATGCCGCGTACACACGATCGGAATTCTCGGCCAGCAAAATTCCGATGGAGCCTACACACGGTCGCATTTTCCGATGAAAAGCTCTCATCGGTCTTTTGCTGGCCGAAAATTCAGATTGTGTGTACGCGGCATTAGAAGGGCTCCACTCATAAGCTCTTTAAGCTTTAAGGTTGTGTATCTATTATTAATCAAAATATTGTATAACCATAGAACGTCTTATTATCAAGCTCTAAATATGATATTAAAGATCTGGTTCTCTAGCTGCCGGCAACCACAAGTCCCACCCCTGCCCTTGTATTCCCTAGCCGCCGGGGAACTGTAATGTCATAACACTTCATAATAAAATACTTCCTTTGTGCCACCACCTTTAAAAGATGTTAAACAGAAGGTAAGACTCAATCGTTCCTTTTTTCTCCTTTAGTCATCACAGATATACAGGTTATGCTCCAGAAAAGCTCTACCTCTGGTGACCCTTCCATTAAATAATATACAGCACAATACGCCTCCTTTATTAACTGCCCGTGACACTTCCTGTAAGTTAAATCCAGACTATTTATACATTCACTACACAGGAAACTGTTAAACTACTGGTATTTCAATTGAATAATTTAACACAGAAAGCTCAGAATGCCTAAGAATTCCCTGCTTTAAAGGCGATGCTATTTGTCAGTTCTGTGTAATGTTTGCCACACAGATTTTGTTTTAGATGCCATCTGTTAAATCAATCGAATCTACCAAGGGTTGTGTATCTGCCAAATATCTTTCTGGATACCCCTTCAAACAAAAAAAAATTCAGCTTTTCTTCAGTGAAGGGTCCATAAAAATATTTTAGACAACTGTGCGCTCCCAACCTTGTGGCAGAAGTTTGGAGAAGGCTTTTGTTCTGTTGAGGAATAACTGTGCCCATGAATGGGAAAGAAATGACCACAGGCACCCAAAAATTGTGTGAAAAGCCTTCCTGGAGGAGTTGAGACTGTAATAGCCGCAAAGGGGCACCTCCATATTAGGGGTCGACCAATTATCGGAGTGGCCAATTATCGGGGGCCGATAGTCACATTTTTCGAATTATCGTTATCGGAAACGTACGATATTGGTCAGACCTCCTCCCCCTGTCCCTGCGTGGTGCTCACTGCAGTCTCTGCCAACCGTGCGGCGGGCAGCAGAGAGATGATATCTTCTGTCACTGCCTGCCTTGCATCACCGCTGTTCTGCCCCTACAGCAGGGCCATGAAGGCTGCTCTTGACAGAGCTGCAGCTGTGGGCGAGCAGAGAGATAGTTACGTCATCTAGAAGTAGTTTAAGTAGTGACAAGCTGCATATGGGTGGCAGGTGACGGTGGCAAGTGACATGCTGCATGTGGGTGGCAGGGACAAGCTGCATGTGGGTGACAAGTGTATGGGTGGCAGGTGACGGTGGCAAGTGACATACTGCAGTAGTTTAAGTAAGTAGTTTAAGTAAGTAGTTTAAGTAGTGACAAGCTGCATATGGGTGGCAGGTGACGGTGGCAAGTGACATACTGCATCTAGGTGGCAGGTGACAGTTGCAAGTGACATGCTGGATCTGGGTGGTAGGTGACAGTGGCAAGTGACATGCTGCATCTGGGTGGAAACTCCGACGGAAAAAGTCGCACACGGGCGGATTTTCTGACAACATGGTCCGATCGGACATTTTCCGTCGGAGTTTCCGACCGTGTGTACGGGGGCTTAGAGAACTAGTCCCACTCGTTAAAGGAACAGTCCATGGTTGGATATTGGGGAAGGTTTAATGTCACTTTTCCTAGATCTGTTACAGTACTAGGCCTACTACTTAAAGGGAGCAGTCCACTGTTGGACAGTTACATTTCACACCCTGTTTTTGTTCCTCTTTGGGGATTTGGGGCCAAGGTCTGATCATGCACCTTGTACCCAGCTCAGCCTGCTTGCTGCAGCCATGACAAGGTTGTCTCAGTTTAGCAGCATGACTTCCCAGTACAGAGAACACCGCAGGAAAAGTCATGCCCCATAAACACGAGCGGAAATTCCGCCAGCAAAAGTCAGATGAGAGCTTTTGGTCTGAAAATGCGACCGTGTATATGCTCCTTCGGACTTTTGCTGGCGGAATTCCAGTCAGCAAAAGATTGAGAGCAGGTTCTCAATTTTTCGATCGGAAATTCCGATCGTCTGTAGCAATTCCGACGCGCAAAATTCCTACGCATGCTCGGAAACAATTCGACGCATGCTCGGAAGCATTGAACTTAATTTTCTCCACTCGTCGTAGTGTTGTACGTCACCACGTTCTTGACGGTCGAAAGTTCAGCGAACTTTTGTGTGACCGTGTGTATGCAAGCCAAGCTTGAGCGGAATTCCGTCAGGAAAAAACATCCAAGAAATTCCGCTCGTGTGTATGCGGCATAAGACTCTCTTGCTGAACTTTGGTGTTGCTGTGGATGGGGGCTGATCCACAGAATCTGGCAGAGTGACCTTACCAAGGAGGCCATGATAGATATAATAGTCGGTGACTGGTAACCCTTCATATCGGAGAGATAAGATTTGGGTGAACGTCACCTTTTGATATATTAGATTTTTTCCAACGGATTTAGTCCGACACTGGTGTTGCATACACACGGTCGGACAAAGTTGTCGGAAAATCCGATCATCCTGAACGTGGTGGCGTTCGTTGCGTACGACGGGACTACGTAGAGGCTAGTAGCCAATAGCTTTGGTCTTGTAATGTGATCTGAGCATGCGTGTCACTTTGTCCGTCGGAATTCGCTACACACGATCGGAAAAAGTCTAATAGGACTTTGTTGTCGGAAAATTTTAGAGCAGGAGATAAAACTTTGTCCGTCGGAAATTCCGACGGAAAAAGTCAGATGGAGCCTACACACGGTCGGAATTTCCGACAACATTGTCCGATAGGACATTTTCCGTCGGAAAATCCGACCGTATGTATGGGGCATTACTGTTATATAATGCTGTTACAATTACTAGATATTTTTTGTTAGGAAACAAATCAAGCCTTTGGTTTTCTGAAACGACCTCTGTATGAAAAGCGTGCGGCACTTCTTAAATCACAAAGCGCATACTCGGCACAGTCTGGCATCATTTCCATTTACAGGGCACCGATCTTCCTGATTGGTCACAGTAATTGCTGTGAGGTTACATAGAACGGCTTCTGCCTCCACCACCCCTATCATGCAGACGGCAGACACAAGGCAGCGCTGAATTTCGGCAAATTACGGCTAATAAGCTCCGCCGTAGCGGCGTTTTCAGAGATGCAGCTCCTATGCTTATCAACAAAAAGCAATTTGAAATGACTGCTTTCATTCTGGTGTGTTACAGCTGAGCACTCCAACAATACACGGAGTAATGGTAGAGCAAGGCCGGGATTGTTCTGCGGAGGGACAGGTGTTCTCCTGCCTCGCACGCAGTCTGCTCTGTGTATTCCGCATCGTCTTTCTTTGATAAGCCTTCTGCTTGCTGCCGGGACCGTTTTTGTAATACATGTTCTGAGATAGGAACTGAAAGACAGGTATGGGATTTGATTTGAAATGCCGGCGACTCTGGCTTTTCTGTAGAAGGGATTTAATAGAAAATCTGGAGCCTAAAAAAAAAACAAGAATTAAATGTTTAAAAGAACATCTCGGCCAAAAAAGGGATTTCTCCATTATTCGACGAAGACTGGGGTGTGTGCGGAATGCTTGTCCGTGGCCCTGAAAGGGAGATTACCTCCAGCCCCATCAAAGAGAACCGAGATAAGCCGTTCAGCCAAACCGCCGCTATCGCTGGTTCTATGTGTATTTCAGATGAAGGAACACTAGAGGGCGCAGGGCACAAAGAATTCTATTATACCTCTACAGATGTCTTGTATTCCTATAATGACGTCAAGAACATTGTGTACCTGATCTGATCAATTTAAGGTTCACTTTGGGGTTTATTTACTGAAAAATCAGGCTCACTTCTGCATAGAAACCAATCAGCTTCTAACCTCGCCTGTTTTTTCACTCTCCAGCTTTAGTAAATAAACCCCTTAGTGTCTAAATGAGTGTGTGGGCCCCACAGCCACCAACCAGATTCAAAGCTTTACTCCCGGCAGATATAAAAGTCATTATAATACATTTTAATATATATATATATATATATATATGTGTATATAAAGTATTTTTTTTTCATTTAATGCAGCTAGTGTAGGTATATATAATATTATATATATATATATACATATATATATATATATATATATATATATATATATATATATATATATATATAATATATTATAAATATATTATTTATACCTACACTAGCTGCATTTAAAAAAAAATACTTAAAAAAAACAAAAAAAAAACAAAGATATGTATATATTTTATATTATTTTATTTTATTTTTTTAATGCAGCTAGTGTAGGTATTTATTTATATATATATATATATATATATATATATATATATATATATATATATATATATATATATATATATATATATATATACACCTACACTAGCTGCGTTTAAAAAAAAAAATACTTTTAAAAAAAGATATATATATATCTTTTTTTAATGCAGCTAGTGTAAGTATATATAATATATTTATAATATATATATATATATATATATATATATATATATATATATATATATATATATATATATATATACACCTACACTGGCTGCATTTAAAAAAAAGAAAAAATACATTAGAAAAAAATATAATATATATATATATATATATATATATATATATATATATATATATATATATATATATATATAATTATTATTTTTTTTTTTGCAGCTAGTGAAGGTACCTGCATCTGACTTGTTATTATCAGCTTACAATCACCTATGCAGCAGACTGGGAAAGGGGGTGCAAGATTTTTAAGCCAATTAAATGAGCAGTCTACAAATTGTGTTGACAGGCAACAGTGCTGATAGGTGGAGAGAGCTGCGTGAGTAAGGAGATGACTTCTCCAGTCTACTGCTGCTCTTTCACGATCCAGTCAGCAGGCTGGTTGTGGAGAGAAGACAGCAGTGTGTTCCTTTAAAGGGACACTTGCGTTTTGCCCATACATGGCAAGGTGACAACGGGGGTTATTTTACGAAAGGCAAATCCACTTTGTACTACAAGTGCAAACTACAAGTGCAAAGTGCACTTGAAATTGCACTGGAAGTGCAGTCGCTGTAGATCCGAGGGGGACATGCAAGGAAAATAAATAACAGCATTTTAGATTGCACATGATTGGATGATAAAATCAGCAGAGCTTCCCCTCATTTCAGATCTACCCCTCAGATTTACAGCGACTGCACTTCCAAGTGCACTTGCAGTGCAAAGTGGATTTGCCTTTCATAAATAACCCCCAATGTGTTTCCTAAGGGCTCGCCCCATCCCAGTTATAATCAAATTACCAGCATGACCTACAGTGTTTCTGCCTGCACTACTGCTGGATAGAAAACCTGGTCCTTCCAGGTATAGGGGATTATGTGACCTCTTTCTGTGCTTCTGCCAGAAAACCAGGTCCTTCCAGATATAGGAAAGTACACTATATTGTCAAAAGTATGCCATTAAAGTTTCATGTGCGTGTAAAGACAGGCATCTCAATACTTTTGACAATATAGTGTATGTAACCTCTTTCTGTGCTGCTGCCGGATAGAAAAGCTGTTCCTTCCAGGTATAGGGGAGTATGTGACCTCCTTCTGCTACGACATGGGTGCATGGGTCTAGCACCCAATCAGTAGGCTCAAGCACTGTCACATGATAGAGGAGGGTGAGGTTGCCACTCCTGCCAGCCTCCGACACAGGTGACACATCAAATACTAGAGCTCCAGCAGAGCTAGTAACAGGGTTAGGCCTCATGCACAGAAGACACTGTTAAACGCGCGTTCAGAGGCAGTTGGACACTTTTTTGAATGCATGCAATGTTATCCTATGTGTCCATGTACACATACTCGTTTTTTCCCGTTTTTATGCAGTTGCGTTTAACCTCGTTTTTCCAGAAGCAAAAAAATGGGTTCAGACACTTTGCTTTTCCACGTTTCAGAAGCAAAACGTGGCACTCGCGTTTAGCCGCATTTGCGTTTATAAGCGTTTTTTATAGGAACCCAATTTTTTGGACCAGTAAAATACCAAAAAAAAATGGTTTAAAATGTCGTAATTACGTTAGATAGTTCATAGAGCATATATACTCACTGATGCAATGCCATAAAAAACTCTATTTTTTTAGGTGGCTTAGACAATGAGGAATGCCTCCACTTCTTTGCCCCAACCCTTCATCCAATTTCTAATCTAATCAGTGACTCCACCTAGTCTGACCAAAGCATAGCAATGTCTTTTTTTCCACAAAGAAAAACCTGCATACCAATGTCTAGTCAGCTCCAACCCCCCACCATGTTTGTGGAATATCCAACGGACATTCGCTGTGCCATCAACGGAGGGGTCCAATATCGACGAGCTCTGACTCTGGACCTCTCACGCAATTTGCGACGACGTTGCTGCCTCATCAAGAGCAACATCAGGAGCATTTCCTGACAACTATTCTATATGGGATCCATTTCCAAAAAAAAAAACCCACAGAAAGAGAGGCAAATGCAAGTGTACAACTGCTCTCTCTGCTGCTGCTGCTGCTCACTCTGATCAAAATGGCAGAAATAGTTAATAATACATGTTTTCTGAGCTTGGGGAGGGTCTATATGATGTTATCTTTACAAACGCTTATAGACACAAACGTGGCTAAACGCGGCATGAAAACGCGGCAAAGCGTGCATTTTTAAACGCAGGTTTCTGTTTTTTAAAACATGCGTTCAGTAGAGTTTGCATCGGCGTCTCGTGTGCATGGGGCTTTAGGATCAATGGTAATGTGAGTATAACTGTGGAGGGATCACACTGTCAGTTTGGTCTAAGACCTGGTTCACCTGGTTCAGTTTGGTCTAAGACCTGGTTCACCTGGTTCAGTTTGGTCTAAGACCTGGTTCACCTGGTTCAGTTTGGTCTAAGACCTGGTTCACCTGGTTCAGTTTGGTCTAAGACCTGGTTCACCTGGTTCAGTTTGGTCTAAGACCTGGTTCACCTGGTTCAGTTTGGTCTAAGACCTGGTTCACCTGGTTCAGTTTGGTCTAAGACCTGGTTCACCTGGTTCAGTTTGGTCTAAGAACTGGTTCACCTGGTTCAGTTTGGTCTAAGACCTGGTTTATGCATTTTTTGTGCTTTTTGCATTTTGCAGATTTGCACTACAGAACGTGTTCCATAGGAAACCATGTTATATGGGCTGTAGTGCAAATCTGCAAAAAGCCCTAAAATTGCATAGGTGTGAATCAGGCCTAAATGAGCAAAGTGATAGCCTATCGTTAACTGTAAGTGGTGCCATCTGCCCGACTGTGCTTTGTGGTGGTGGTGTAAATTCCAGGACTGCAGGAAATACATATACATTGGCTTGTGAAGTAGCTGTATATGTATTTCCTCCGCCTTGAGTTCAGCTTTACCGCATATACTCGAGTATAAGCCAAGTTTTTCAGTACATTTTTTTGAGCTGAAAGTGCCCCCTCGGCTTATACTCGAGTCAAGCACTTTTCTGCAGCAGAGAATGACATTTTCCGACCCGACTTTGGGGCCCCGTATCTTGGGGCCACTTGGTGCTAGGAACCCCAAATTTGGTGTGCAAACCATGTGGAACTACCACGACAACATATTTGGGATTCCTAGCATCAAGTGGCCCTGAGATACGGGGCCCCAAAGTCGGTTCGGAAAATGTCATTCTCTGCTGCAGAAAAGTGCTTGACATTTTTTTCCGACCCGACTTTGTGGCCCCGTATCTCGGGCCACTTGGTGCTACTCGGGCCACTTGGTGCTACTCGGGTTCCTAGCCCCAAGTGGCCCCGAGATACAGGGCCCCAAAATCGGTCAACTGTGTCCATCTGCAGCAATGTCATTTCGGGACCCTTTGGGTCCAGAGACCCCGCATTTTGTCTGCAGATAGGGGGCATCTAGGAACCCTTAACTACCAAGTTTGAAGTTTTGGGGAAAATGGCTGCAAATGGGCACAGTGAGGCTGCAAATGGGCATTGTTGACCCTCTTTTACACTTACAGTAGCTGCGCATTTCTCACCCTAGGCTTATACTCAAGTCAAGAAGTTTTCCCAGTTTTTTTGTGGTAAAATTAGGTGCCTTGGCTTATATTCGGGTCGGCTCAGGGCTCGAGTCCTGCGGGAACGCGTGGGAACGGCGTCCCTGCACTTTTTTCACAGCAGGAACGCCGTTCCCTTTGCAGGACTAGAGCCAGCCAATCCTTCACTAAAGCAATGCCCAGCATGGGAACAGAGTTCCTTTGCTATTTTCCCCAACAGGAACTGCTGTGTGTCCCCCCACTCCATTCCTGTTAGCAGCCGCCAGCCGAGTCCTGCATATGCCTAATGCCTAAGTGGTTGCTAGGCTAGGGCCGCTCCGCGTCTAGCAACCAAGTCACATGACGTCTGCTGACACGTGGGCACAGGAGTCAGTGCAGTGCACCTACGGCTGAGCAGCGCCTTACATGACAGTCACATGACATGATGCCATACCAGAAATAGCCACCCACACTGCTGGAAAGGATTCAGCCTGCTGTTCCCACCACTGCCCAGTCAGTCCCGGGGCCGCCGCCGACTACTCCCGCAGGCGCAGTCGATGCAGCACATAGCCACCAGAAGTGCTGCCAGATGTCTCCAGTTCTCCTCCTCTCCTGAGCTGAGCCCTCGAGTCCTCCCGCCCACGAGGTCCACCGCGAGATTGCCGCCCGCCATTGACAACAAACCTGCAGGTTAGTGTGTGTTACAGTGTTTCTTACACTGTCTGTCTGTCATGTCACACACTTAGTTACACTGTTACAGTGAGGCTCAGGCAAGCATGCTCCCCAGAGTCCCCCTCCGTTCTGCTGCTGTGTGTCCCCCACTCTCCCTCTGTTCTGCTGTGTCCCCCACTGACCCAGCCCCCCTCTGTTCTGCTGTGTCCCCCACTCTCTCCCTCTGTTCTGCTGTGTCCCCCACTGACCCACCTCCCTCTGTTCTGCTGTGTCCCCCACTCTCCCTCTGTTCTGCTGTGTCCCCCACTAACCCACCCCCCCTCTGTTCTGCTGTGTCCCCCACTCTCCCTCTGTTCTGCTGTGTCCCCCACTCACCCACCCCCCCTCTGTTCTGCTGTGTCCCCCACTCTCCCTCTGTTCTGCTGTGTCCCCCACTAACCCACCCCCCCTCTGTTCTGCTGTGTCCCCCACTAACCCACCCCCCCTCTGTTCTGCTGTGTCCCCCACTCTCCCTCTGTTCTGCTGCTGTCCCCCACTCCCCCTCCGTTCTGCTGCTGTCCCCCACTCCCCCTCCGTTCTGCTGCTGTCCCCCACTCCCCCTCCGTTCTGCTGCTGTCCCCCACTCCCCCTCCGTTCTGCTGCTGTCCCCCACTCCCCCTCCGTTCTGCTGCTGTCCCCCACTCCCCCTCCGTTCTGCTGCTGTCCCCCACTCCCCCTCCGTTCTGCTGCTGTCCCCCACTTCCCCTCCGTTCTGCTGCTGTCCCCCACTTCCCCTCCGTTCTGCTGCTGTCCCCCACTTCCCCTCCGTTCTGCTGCTGTCCCCCACTTCCCCTCCGTTCTGCTGCTGTCCCCCACTTCCCCTCCGTTCTGCTGCTGTCCCCCACTTCCCCTCCGTTCTGCTGCTGTCCCCCACTCCCCCTCCGTTCTGCTGCTGTCCCCCACTCCCCCTCCGTTCTGCTGCTGTCCCCCACTCCCCCTCCGTTCTGCTGCTGTCCCCCACTCCCCCTCCGTTCTGCTGCTGTCCCCCACTCCCCCTCCGTTCTGCTGCTGTCCCCCACTCCCCCTCCGTTCTGCTGCTGTCCCCCACTCCCCCTCTGTTCTGCTGTGTCCCCCACTGACCCAGCCCCCCTCTGTTCTGCTGTGTCCCCCACTCTCCCTCTGTTCTGCTGTGTCCCCCACTGACCCAGCCCCCCTCTGTTCTGCTGCTGTCCCCCACTCCCCCTCCGTTCTGCTGCTGTCCCCCACTTCCCCTCCGTTCTGCTGCTGTCCCCCACTCCCCCTCCGTTCTGCTGCTGTCCCCCTCCGTGGAAATACCTGCTCTCTGATGAGGGCACTGTTATGGGGACACTCTGTTGGGGGGCTGTCTGAGGGGGACACCTGATCTCTGATGGGGGCAATGACAAGGCTGCATTTTATGGGTGGGGGTGCATCTTGGGTGGGAGTTCCCACACTTTTTTCCCCAGGACTTGACCCCTGGGTCGGCTTATACTCGAGTATATACGGCCTTTCCATGAGGCCATGCAGACATGTTGAGGGAGGAGGCCCCAATATTTTTTTGCCCTCAGGATTCTAGTGACATTTTTTTTTTTTTCAAAGACACAAACTTTGGCACATAATAAATATAATAAAAGAAAAGAATGCGGGGTAGAGAGGTTATATACTGCATATACTGTAATGTACAAGCATTCTTATCCCCGAACTGCTAGAGAAACCAGTGGAGGAGGCATATACAACCTCTGTACCTTCAACTGTTGAGAATGTCCCAGCATGTCCCAGCATGTCCCAGCATGTCCCTCTGCCCGGGACTTGACCTCTTCTCAATAACCGAAGGGCAACAGGGTTGTCTTCACCAGACCGTTCTCATTGAAGGTCTCCATTTTTATGTCTCAACCCTTCACAGCCAGTATCAGCTAACGCAGCAACCTCTTTCTAATGCCTCGTATATCGGTTAGCCCTCCATTCCCTCCTCCGGCCTCTCCTGACACTTCCATCACCTCACATAATGTACCAAAAGGCACTTCTCAAAAAAAAAAAATTTTTTTTTTTTTTCTTTAAAGATTTTTAATGTTTTTCTTCTTTTTTATATATATATGTTTTTTTTTTTTTGTATTTTCATTTTTAAAAATTGTTTCTAAAAAAAGTTTTTTCATTTTCTTCAAGTTAAGACGAGAGCGTGGCGCATCACTCAAGTCATCAGAAACCTCCCTGCACACCTATGTACAGATATGGTAGAAAGGGACGAGGGAAGTGACATGGAATGCACACATGCTGGGTTTGACAACGTTCAAGACAAAAGTTTGACGGAAAGGCTCCATTCCGACCCGAGGATAAACCGGTCCTCTGCTCTGCCATTCATTCGGGGATCTCTAGCCAGTGGCTTGGTGAGGCTCATGAATGGGCACTTTGACTTTGCCGGGGAAGTTCTCAGCAGGTGCTCAGTTGGGACACTTGCTGCATCATGCACTTAGTGTGATTACTAGAAGCTCATTGATTTTTTTTAAAGTAGATCTAAACCCTTACCATACGCACTGTGGGGTTCATGTACTGAAACTGGAGAGTGCAAAATCTGGTGCAGCTCTGCCTAGAAACCAATCAGCTTCCAGGTGTTATGCCGCGTACACACGGTCAGAATTTCTGATGGAAACAGTCCGATGGGAGCTTTTCATCGGATTTTCCGACCGTGTGTATGCCCATCGGTCTTTTTCTGTCGGCATTTCCGACGGACTTTGGATTGAGAGCCTGTTCTTAATTTTTCCGACAGAAAACCTTTCTATCGGATTTTCTGATTGTGTGTATGCAATTCCGACACGCAAAATTTTGCCGCATGCTCGGAAACAATTCGACACATGCTCGGAAGCATTAAACTTCCCTTTTATAGTGCCGTTGAACGTGTTGTATGTCGCGGTGTTATTTACCGTTGGAATTTGGTGTGACCGTGTGTAGGCAAGACAGTTTGAGCGGAATTCCGTCGGAATTCCGACCGGCAAACCCATCAGAGCTTTTTCTGACGAGAATTCTGATTGTGTGTACGTGTCATTAGGGCCCTCTCACACATGCTGTCCGATAAGGTCCGCCAGTCTGATGTTCCATTCACCTCTGTGGAGCGACGGATGTCAGCCGCTATCCAATCCGCCAAATCCAGAGAGATGGAAACCTGATTTTCCATCCGTCTGGCAGATGGAATCGTATGAAAACGGACAGGCGGATCCGTTTTCATCCGATCTCCCATAGAGGACAGCGGGGCTCTAACAGGTCCGTCTCTGCACAGTACTGGCTTAGTGACAACGGTGGGAGTGTTGATTGCCACTTTAAGCAAGCTGCTAGCAGGCTTCAGCAGGCTTCAATGCTCCCATTAGGATCTGTATTCAACATTTACAAACCCAACATGAATGATACTTTAGAACAGGGGTCTCAAATTGGTGGCCCTCCAGCTGTTGCAAAACTACAAGTCCCATGAGGCATTGCAAGGCTGACAGTTACAAGTATGACTCCCACAGGCAGAGGCATGATGGGACCAGCAACAGCTGGAGGGCCACCAGTTTGAGACCCCTGCTTTAGAAGCTTCAACAAGACTTACTGAAAGCTCTGCAACTACTTTGTCAAAACTTGCTGTTTACATTGCTTTTATATAAGATGAAGCCCTGTGTGAAAGAGGCCTAGGGTTTAGATCCACTTTAATGAGTTTCTCCAGGCAAGGGGTAAAATCCACTTACAGATGGGAGCTGTTATCTATCTAGTTATCAGGAGCATCTGCCAAAGAAACCAGTTTGGTTCTGCCATTGTGTATTGCAGTGCCTTCCATAACACCAGTCTGTCTTGGCATGGATAATTTCAGTGGGTCCATAATTCACACAGTCCTTTCTATGCTATGAAAGGTAATGGGCTGGGGGCTTTACAGTCCACGTCAGTGAGAAATGGTAACTTTCCCCATGGTTTTTCATTTTCATATATTAGGGCTTATTCAGTATGACATAGAGCAGTTACCCCTTCAATTAATTAATCAATCAGTTGTCTGCTTCATACACTGTATGGCCAAAGGTATGTGGAACCCCCTTCATATGATTAAGTTCAGGTGCTTCCAGTAAAAAGTACAGTGAAACCTTGGCTTACGAGCATATTTTCCAGGAGAATGCTTGTAAATCAAAGCACTCGCATATCAAAGCGAGTTTCCCCATAGAAGTCAATGGATTAACTTCTATGGGGATTGACTTCTATTGCATGCAATACCGCATGTGGCCAGATGTGGGGGGAGCCGGAGAGCCTTGGAAATACTCGGGGACAGCTCTGCTGAACTCGGAAAGGCTCGGAAACACTCGAGAATTTCCGAATTTCCGAACGGCTCCAAACCGTTCCAAGTGTCACCGGCGCCCCCGCACATCTGGCCAAATGTGGTACTGCACGCCACATTAGCTTGAATTCTGCTCGTTTTGCGAGACAACACTCTGCTCGTTAACCAAGGTTCCACTTTACTGATAATGCTACAATCTACAATGACATTTTACACTTTGTGGTAACAGTTTGTGGAAGGTCCTTTTTCTTTTCCACAATGACTGTGCCCTTGTGTACAAAGCCAGCTCCATAAAGACATGGGGGTTGATTTACTAAAACCGGAGAGTGCAAAATCTAGTGCAGCTCTGCATAGAAACCAATCAGCTTCCGAAGCTTAATTGGACAAGCTGAAGTTAGAAGCTGATTGGCTACCATGCAGAGCTTTTGCAAATCAACCCCTATATCAGGGATTTGCAATTAGCGGACCTCCAACTGTTGCAAAACTACAAGTCCCATCATGCCTCTGCCTCTGGGTGTCATGCCTGTGGCTGTCAGAGTCTTGCTATGGCTCATGGGGCTTGTAGTTCTGCAACAGCTGGAGGTCCGCTAATTGCATATCCCTGCCCTATATGTTTGACCAGTTTGGTGTAGAGGAACTCAAGTGGCCTGCGCAGAGCCTTGAGCACCACCCTAATTTATGATAAATTGTAATGCAGATTGCGATCCAGATCTTCTCATCCACAATCGGTACCTGACCTCACAAATGCTTTGAGTGAATGAGAATAAGTTCCCCCAAACGCTCCATACTTGTGGAAAGCCTTCCCAGAAGAGTGAAGGCTTTTATAGCTGCAAAGGTGGGGTGTCCATGGTTTAGGAATGGGATGCCCAACAAGCTCACGTAGATGTGATGGTTGGGTGTCCACAAACGTTTGGCCATATAGTGTAGGTATGGGCTGCCGCCCATAGGACATTTGTATTTACCCTTCGCTGCCTCAATGAATTAGCCATTACACAGCCAGTAGTTTTATGCAAATGTGGTTGACAGGTAGACGAAGGAGACTTCTGCTGTTATAAGCCAACATACAGTGAATGTTTTATACAACGTTAATAACCAACACATCTGTCTCTTGAGAATTTCCAGTCTCATTAATGTTCTATGCAACAGTGATGGCTTACATTGTTTAACTGTACCTTCCGCTGTCACATAATGCCCTCAGCCATTTTGTGGGCACAAACCAATACATTTCAGTAAGAAAGACCATTATGTATAAAGCTATCAGAAAAGTGGCATCATTGGGGCATCGCACGTTGCATTTTTCCATGCGGATAGTCATGATAATGCCACAGTAATGTCACTGGTTCCTTCTGAACCTGTAGACTGCATAACAGTAACCAAAATAAACAATTGCTAGAACGGTGTGCTGTAAACAGGTACACTTTAAAAGGCCAGAAAATATAAAATACAAGTTAGTGTATATAAAAGACTTGGTGAAATATTTCAGTGGTTAAAGTGAAGATTGTAAACCTCAGACATGGAATCTGAACAAAGCACTCCCTTCTATACTGTCTACTTGTCTCTATCCAAAGCACTGAGTGTGGTTTCTCTCTGCTGCCTCATTCCTCTGCTGCCTCGTTCCTCTGTTATCTGTACGAGTCACTTCTTAAAAGCTTTTCCTGACTCCAAGAGATAATTAGTGACGGGGAGGAGGGCTTCAGCACACAGCCTGTGATTGATATCCACAGCTGTGCATGTTCCTCCTGTTCTGTGAGGTGTGTCCTTTTCCTCCAATCAGGGCTCTCCTCATTGAGATGTGCAATGTGAGACTTTAGATCCCTGCCCTCCACTTTTATTTCAGAGCTGAGAGATGCTATTTAAGGGTATGTTCACACTAGCTGCTGCGTTACGACGGTGCGGGTAGATCAGCGTAGTACTGATGCTTTAATCTTGGTGCATTGCACTGTTCACTTTTTTTTTTTTTTTTAAACAAACTTTATTAAAAAGTCACTCAGATATCTCTCATAAAGTTCAACTGGTCGATACACAGTGCGAGGCAATGAACTGACTGCCCCATAGTGTGCTGGGAAATTTTTTGTTTGTGGGCATGCAAAGACCTTCCATGTGTTGAAAAAGTACAGGTTACCATACTTTTTTTTTTTCACTGCACACTACTTGCACACCACCGCAATGCAGTGGTGCGAACCGGGCACACAGGAAACAAGGGATTTTGCCTTGTTATGTGGTGGGGCTGCCATACTATAGCTGCCCAATGCATTCCCACTGCATCTGGTGTGAATATACCCTAAAATGTATGTTTTAGAAGGCCGTAGATATACAGGTACAACGTATGTACATCTGAGACTGGTCACTTCACTGGGTATATGGAAGGTTTTCAACCACTTTAGGTCACAATTTTAGGAGCTCTTCAGAAATTGGGTAAGATGGAGGTGTTGTTATTGTTGTGGTGAGGGGACGGAGCTCTTCAGAAATTGGGTAAGATGGAGGTGTTGTTATTGTTGTGGTGAGGGGACGGATCTCTTCAGAAATTGGGTAAGATGGAGGTGCTATTGTGGTGGTGAGGGGAACGGAGCTCTTCAGAAATTGGGTAAGATGGAGGTGTTATTATTGTGGTGAGGGGAACGGAGTTCTTCAGAAATTGGGTAAGATGGAGGTGTTATTGTTGTGGTGAGGGGACGGAGCTCTTCAGAAATTGGGTAAGATGGAGGTACTATTGTTGTGGTTAGGGGACGGAGCTCTTCAGAAATTGGGTAAGATGGAGGTGTTGTTATTGTTGTGGTGAGGGGACGGAGCTCTTCAGAAATTGGGTAAGATGGAGGTGTTGTTATTGTTGTGGTGAGGGGACGGAGCTCTTCAGAAATTGGGTAAGATGGAGGTGTTGTTATTGTTGTGGTGAGGGGACGGAGCTCTTCAGAAATTGGGTAAGATGGAGGTGTTATGGTTGTGGTGAGGGGACGGAGCTCTTCAGAAATTGGGTAAGATGGAGGTGTTATTGTTGTGGTGAGGGGAACGGAGTTCTTCAGAAATTGGGTAAGATGGAGGTGTTATTGTTGTGGTGAGGGGACGGAGCTCTTCAGAAATTGGGTAAGATGGAGGTACTATTGTTGTGGTGAGGGGACGGAGCTCTTCAGAAATTGGGTAAGATGGAGGTGTTGTTATTGTTGTGGTGAGGGGACGGAGCTCTTCAGAAATTGGGTAAGATGGAGGTGTTGTTATTGTTGTGGTGAGGGGACGGAGCTCTTCAGAAATTGGGTAAGATGGAGGTGTTATGGTTGTGGTGAGGGGACGGAGCTCTTCAGAAATTGGGTAAGATGGAGGTGTTATGGTTGTGGTGAGGGGACGGAGCTCTTCATAAATTGGGTAAGATGGAGGTGTTATGGTTGTGGTGAGGGGACGGAGCGCTTCAGAAATTGGGTAAGATGGAGGTGTTATTGTTGTGGTGAGGGGACAGAGCTCTTCAGAAATTGGGTAAGATGGAGGTGTTATTGTTGTGGTGAGGGGATGGAGCTCTTCAGAAATTGGATAAGATGGAGGTGTTATTGTTGTGGTGAGGGGACGGAGCTCTTCAGAAATTGGGTAAGATGGAGATGCTATTGTGGTGAGGGGGCGTCTGCTTCCCTGAATACAGTGGACTTTCATCCACGTACATCTTTTTCCAGAGTATTTCCAGATGTCTTTGGCTGGTTTCTTTAAAGAGTAACTCAGCCTATAGGCTTTCACTGCTATCCAAGGAAGTCTTCTTCTCCAATGGGGGGAGAATGTGATACTGTATTTTTGTGACCTGTGCTCTCTAATAAAGTATTCTTAGGCAGGTAGGTGAGATAGCTCAGCACAAAAAGCCAAGCTCGCCTGTTAAAGACATGTAGGGGTCTCGGAAGACCTGATTCAAGTCCATTTTGGGGCAGCTTTGCCTTAAATGGAAGGTACTGTAGATCATTCCTTCCATCAATAAGGGGCACTTTAATATAAAGGCAACTGGAATGCCCCAGATTAAAAAAACCTACATATAGTTATTGACCACAGATGGACATCTCAGAGCTGTGGTCAATGCCAGGCCTATTTTTATAGCCTGGCATTGACATTACGCACTGGGTTGGTGGGCCATCTCCAATGACAGCTTCTGAGACCTTTTATCTATATTTAAGTTTTTTTTAAGGGGCTGTGAGAGTCTAACTCTGAAAATGAAAGTCCTTTAACCATGTTCACAATACAGGAATGTTCCAGTAATGATTTAGAATCGCTATATAAGCTCTTTATATACATTGCAACTTGTTTTATATTTACTGCCTCTTAAGAGTCTGAAAAGAAAACTAGAATTTCTTTTGAAAGTACTTCTGTATTTTTCTTTTTAAAAAAACATTTTGTGTTTTTAAAAAAAAAAAACGTTGTCAAGTTCTTGTCCACGGCCCAACATTGTTAAATAACACACAGCCTCATATTCATACGTTATCAACGTTAGACAACCATCTTGCCCAAGGTGCTTACCAGCGATTGCGATACTTTATATCGTTTAAAGGACAAACTTCAGGACGGTGGCCAAAAATGACCATGGACTTGATGCCAAAAAACTTAAATGTCAGACTTTCTGCAACATAGGAGACAATAGTGCGTGTATAGCATGCCGGAACAAAAAAAAATAAAAAATTACATCCCTCTTGCCCGTAACAGTAGGGGAATAGAGGAAAAAAAACCATGAAGATTAAAAGGGGTCGTTGATTTAAATTTCGGCCAAACTGAACTGGAATGAAGCCCATGAAAGAAAGTCTGTCTAGTTTAGCACTAAAAAGAATGCAGTCAGGAAGAGGGGTGGGATTCGGGAGTTTAATAATAAAAGAAAAAGAGGAAATGAAAGCTGCCGCTGTACAACCGAGGAGGTCACGTTCTGATACAATACAGATGTCCCGTCAATCCTCCTCTCCCCCGCCGTACAAGTCAGCCAGTTTTTTAAAGCGGGGGCCCCAGTCGTTCAAGTACTCAAAGTCCTGATCCTCAGAGCTGGAGGAGTTGAGGGAGCTGACGGAGCCTGCGGTGGATCCGCTCCCCTCATAGTCAAAAACCAGCAGCGAATCGTAAGGTGGCGCGGTGGGGTCGTTGTCTGCCGCTCTCAGGCCCTGTGGGAGAGACGGAAGGAGTTAATCAAACATAGTAAAGTGTAACATATTCGAGTTATAAAAATGGAAAATACCACACTAAATACCATAAAAGAAGAAAAAATAAAAAAATAGGAAAAAGGAAAAAACAACAAAAAATAAAATATATAAAGCAGCACACATGTACAAATATATAGTTCAATATAGCAGCGCTATAAAAAAGGACATAGTGAATAATCCAAAACAGTGAATGTGCGTGAACTACAACACACAGCAACATAGGTGATAACAATAAAAATTAATAAACAGTCCATAAAATGCACATCAGTGTAGATACTTGTGATAAACCCCTCTCGAAGGCAGTGCATCTCCACCACATAGAATGCGTGTTTACCAAAAGACAAGCTCTTATGAGCCTGAGGCTAAATACCCAGCCAGGGCCTCTGTCCGGAGGGGTGTTGAGTATCCACAGGTATTGATTGGGAAGAAACTTGGACTAAGCACCAAATGACCAGGGAGACTCGAACGTCAAACCACCAGGAGAATAGTTCAGACTCTCCATAGTGTAAAACGTACCAAAAAAGTTTTTTTAGAGCTTAAAAATTGCACTTACAGAAATGATGATTAAAAACGATCAAGAAAACAGCCGGCTGGCTTGCGAACACCCGTCCACTGAGTTACAGCGCAATGACGTCAGCACGTCAAACCTCCCTACGTGCGTTTTGTCACAATCTGACGTTGTCTTGGGGATCCAAACCTATTCCCCTGGTGGTTTGATGTTTGAGTCTCCCTGGTCGTTTGGTGCTTAGTCCAAGTTTCTTCTCAAATCAATACCTGTGGATACTCAACACCCCTCCGGACAGAGGCCCTGGCTGGGTATTTAGCCGCAGGCTCATAAGAGTTTGCCTTTTGGTAAGCATGCATTCTATGTGGTGGAGGTGCATTGTCTTTGAGAGGTGGTTATCACAAGCATCGACACAGATTTTATGGACTGCTTATTAATTTTCATTGTTATCACCTATGTTGCTGTGTGTTGTTCACTGTTTTCAATTTTTCACTATCTCCTTTTTTATAGCGCTGATATATTGAACTATATATTTGTAACATATTGGAGACTGCTCATGTATGCAAAAAGTTCAAGCGCTCTAAAACACAGAATTACCAAATTTATGCAAACAAAAAAAGAGTGCCAGCATATTGGTGCCCAAGATTTTGAACACAAACCCCTGCCGCATTCCAAGCCATACTAAGAAAATCTGTACGTGCATCTGAAAAGTTCTGATATTTCTGCCCATCCAGTCCTAAGATTAAAGCACACGTCACAGTGGGTGACACTACCTATATTTTGGAATACAGCAGTTACCTCCCTCCACCCCCAGATTTTTGATTGGGTAGTGACAAAGCAGCAGTAGACTGATCAAGGCAATTCCCTGCTCACTCTGCTGCCTCCTGTGTTCACAATGCAGCAGGGCAGCCACTTTTCATGGGACCCGCCCAAAAGATAGTGGACTAGCAGTGTCTACTACAGTGATTTCCAGCTTCTAGGGATCCCACAGGTATGGTATAGGCATAGTTAGAACAATATAACTGTATGTAATAATATCAATACCGGGAATTCTTTAAAGTTGTTCTAAAGGCAATAGTTTTTTACCTTCATGCATTATATGTATGAAGGTAAAAAAAAAAACGGGTTCAGCTCCCCCCCCAGACCCCCTTATATTTACCTGAGCCCCATCTCGATCCAGCGGATCTCCTGGGTCTCCATCTCGATCCAGCGGATCTCTGGATCTCTCTCTCCACACTGGCTCACATGGCAGCGGGAGCCATCAATTGCAGCCAATGAGCCCAAGAGGTGAGAGCCGAGGGGGGGGGGGGGGGGGTTGGCGAGCCACGCTCTGTATGTGAATGGACAATGTCCAACCACAGGACCATGGCTCTGGAGCAAGCCTGCTTGAGTGCCCCCATAAGGGGCACTCGGCAGGAGGGAGGAGCCAGGACTGCCGGGGGGAGAGCGACCCAAGAAGAAGAGGATCGGGGCTGCTCTGTGCAAAACTATTGCACAGAGCAGGTAAGTATAACATGTTTGTTTTTTAATTATTATTCACGATTTATATAGCGCCAACAGTTTACGCAGTGCTTTACAATGTAGAGGGGGGACAGCACAATTGCAGTACAATGACAACCTTTTAATGACCATTAGAAACACTTTACGCATAAGCTGTGTTGTCCGTTTGTGCAAGGGATAGCCAAAAGGACATTTGAACTGCATATTGGTTCCCCACACACCTCACATTTCAAAAAATATAATAATGGTAATTTTGTTTATTTAGAAATTTTTAAAACTGAAAAAAAAAATATCCTGGTTTTAAATTCATGCTAATTCCCCCCCTGTATTCTGCAGACACAGGAGGTCATTGAGATTCTGAATTTTTAGTATACCACACAGCTAGACTTTAGTGACCCAGAGTCACCAATGCCAATTTTTTAATTTCTTTTAAAGTCACCAGAGTTGGGGTGCCAGAACCCCAAGCATGGCACTGTAGTGCTGGTATCTAAGGATCCAACCTTCTGTTTACTGCTGGTGAGTGTCACTATGGGGGTCCTGCATTTAAAGGATAAATGTATGGTGATTTAAAAAAAAAAAATGTCTTTATTAAGGTCTGGTTAAACAAAAAACAAAAAAAAACTAACTATTGCACTTGAATATTTATGTGCTCTTTAACCACTTCAGCCCCGGAAGATTTTACCCCGTTCCTGACCAGAGCACTTTTTGCGATTCGGCACTGCTTCGCTTTAACTGACAATTGCGCGGTCGTGCGATGTTGTACCCAAACAAAATTGACGTCCTTTTCTTCCCACAAATAGAGATTTATTTTGGTGGTATTTGATCGCCCCTGCGGTTTTTATTTTTTGCACTATAAACAAAAATAGAGCGACAATTTTGAAAACAATGCAATTTTTTTTGCTTTTTGCTATAATATCCCCAAAAAATATATAAAAAATTTTTTTTTTCCTCAGTTTAGGCCGATATGTATTCTTCTACATATTTTTGGTAAAAAAAAAAAATCGCAATAAGCGTATATTGATTGGTTTGCGCAAAATTTATAGCGTCTACAAAATAGGGGATAGTTTTATGGCATTTTTATTATACATTTTTTTTATTAGTAATGGTGGCGATCTGCGATTTTTATCATGACTGCAACATTATGGTAGACACATCAGACATTTTTGACACTATTTTGGGACCATTGTCATTTATACAGCGATCAGTGCTATAAAAATGCATTGATTACTGTGTAAATTACACTGGCAGGGAAGGGGGCAATGAAGAGGTTAAGTGTGTCCTAGGGAGTGATTTTAACTGTGGGGGGGATGGGCTTCAACACACATGACAACGATAACTGCTCCCGATGACAGAGAGCTGTGATCACTGTCCTGTCACAAGGCAGAATGGCGAAATGCCTTGTGTACAAAGGCATCTCCCTGTTCTACCTCTCCGTGACACGATCGTGGGCACCCGGCAGACATCGAGTCCGCGGGACCCGCAGTCACAGAGAACGCTGCAGGGAACACGCCCGCCCGCAGCACCGCTTCTTAAAGGGGGCATACCTGTACACCCCCTTTTGCCCACCAGTGCCATTCTGCCAACGTATATCGTCGTACAGTGGTCGGGAAGCGGTTAAAGTCAGCAGATGGGTCCTCGCTTCGGCAGGACATATACTAAAATTGGAACGATACAGAGAAGATTAGCATGGCCCCTGCGCAAGGATGACACGCAAATTCGTGAAGCGTTCCATATTTTTGCAGACAACTTTAGGAGGTACAGGGTTTCACGGACTGCAGTCCCATATGGAACAATCGTACCTATGTGGAGCTGGCCAAGCTACAACAGGGACCCAAATGGCGGGCCCACGGTGTGGCTATGCTATCCCATATATTCGAAAATGGTAAATTACTTCCCTTCCCAGTATTACAGGCCAGGTTCAATCTGCCCGCCAACATGTGGTACTCATACCTTCAGCTCCGACATGCGGTTGCAGCACAGGGGGATGCAAGGGAATGGGCAGTGTCGCCTACCCCAGTGTTCCATGTACTGCAATCAAGCAGTTCAACTAAAGGAATTGTATCCCAATGCTATCAAATGTTACTCGCAAGACATTTAAGGGCATACCCATGCAAAGCAGTGAAAGCGTGGGAGAAAGACCTAGGTCAGCTTATGGGAGATCAATGGGAGGAAGCCCTACAATCTATAACCACCTGCTCTCTTAATGTTGCTCAAAAAGTCTCCCAACTGTATATAATATTAAGGGTACACTATACCCCCGAAAGGCTACATAGAATGGGCAGATTGGCAGAACCAGTATGCTGCCACTGCCAGAGACAAGGAGGGGACCTCATCCATCTCCTGTGGCGCTGCCCGAAGCTCCACCGGTATTGGATGGAGGTGATGGACACATTTAACATGGTGTTCCAAACAAAGGTACCTAAAGACACTATTTGCGGTATACTTGGGATCCTGTAAGAGGTGATCCCTGAAGAATTGGTCAGGGTCGCCTTCTCGAGGGCACTATTCCAGGCCAGGAAACTGCTCCTAGTGTGATGGAAATCCGCACTGCCGCCCGCTAGCACCTCCTTGGGTAACACATATGGGAAACACCCTTATTATGGAAAAGTACATCTACCAACATAGGGGAAGCCCGGGCAGATTTGAACGTATATGGGCAAGGTGGTTAGATACGCCAGGTCCAAGCCCCAGCGAACTTGTGATGTCCCAGCTTTTGCAGTGCCCATAGGAGGGCAGATATATTTTGGAGAAACTAGGCTTGCAGAGGGTTGTGTCAATGGAGGAATGATGTAATGGAAGATACTTGCTAGAAGAGCTTTGAGGTAGAGCAATGACATGCTATTGTATAAGTCGATGGTTTAAGATCAATTATATGTATATGCACATTTGATACTGATGTATTTTGACTAGTTTAATAAAATCTTTTCTGATTTAAAAAAAGATGGTGCTGCTGTCTTGTTTTCAAGTTTAGCATTGTATCTTTGCTGAGACATGCATGCGAAGGAAAAAAAAAAACGTAAACCATTAGGGTTCATGCACCAGGCATATAAAAAAAAAAAAAAAAAAAAAAAAAAAAAAAAAAAAAAAAAAAAAAAAAAAAAAAAAAAAAAAAAAAAAAAAAAAAAAAAAAAAAAAAAAAAAAAAAAAAAAAAAAAAAAAAAAAAAAAAAAAAAAAAAAAAAAAAAAAAAAAAAAACAAAAAAAAAAAAAAAAATAAAAAAAAAAAAAAAAAAAAAAAAAAAAAAAAAAAAAAAAAAAAAAAAAAAAAAAAAAAAAAAAAAAAAAAAAAAAAAAAAAAAAAAAAAAAAAAAAAAAAAAAAAAAAAAAAAAAAAAAAAAAAAAAAAAAAAAAAAAAAAAAAAAAAAAAAAAAAAAAAAAAAAACAAAAAAAAAAAAAAAAAAAAAAAAAAAAAAAAAAAAAAAAAAAAAAAAAAAAAAAAAAAAAAAAAAAAAAAAAAAAAAAAAAAAAATAAAAAAAAAAAAAAAAAAAAATAAAAAATAAAAAACAAAAAATAAAAAAAAAAAAAAAAAAAAAAAAAAAAAAAAAAAAAATATAAAGCAATGCTTTCACCAGGTAAAAATGTTTTATGTATCTGTATGCAGCTAGGTGTAGGTGTAGGCATGTACACAGCTGCATTGTGGTCAGTATTCCCCTGTAGCGCTGAGCTGATTAAACCAAAAGAAGAAGAATCTGCATCTGTGGTCAGATGTTGTAAATATTTCATGCAGTATTCATGTAAATCAGTGGTCTCAAACTGGCGGCCCTCCAGCTGTTGCAGAACTACAAGTCCCATCATGCCTCTGCCTGTGGGAGTCATGCTTGTAACTGTCAGCCTTGCAATGCCTCATGGGACTTGTAGTTTCACAACAGCTGGAGGGCCACCAGTTTGAGACCCCTGATGTAAATGTTTATGTGAATGTTTGTCATCAACGCAGGTTATCGAATGCCTATATTAACCATTCTCAACCAGGGTTCCTCCAGAGGTTGCTAGGGGTTCCTTGAGCTGTTGCTAATAAACCACCTTTTTGATGATGCCTACAGAGTTGAAGGTTCAGCATCACTTAGCAAAGCCAGCAGCGTGACACCAAATATTTTTTTTAGCTGTCTTTAAGGGTGGCATTCTGAGCACCACTTTAAGCGGGACACATTCTTCATATTGGCCACCAGTATAAGGGGCATTGTTCCTATTGACCCCTGATAAATTGGTTTTAGTAAGGGCTCCTCAAGACCTGAAAATTATTTTTGGGGTTCCTCTAGGGTTAAAAGGTTGAGAAAGGCTGGCCTATATGGTTGCATGTGCTAATGTGAGAAAATAAATTCGCCCCAACAAAATTGTTGACTTTTGCAGCATGTTTTAACAGCTCAACATGAGATCTGGATTCAGATAGTGCCTACAGGGGAGTTAAAAACACAATAAAAGTTTGCATTTTCACTCATGTATCCAACAAAAATATCAAGACATGCAATGGTGTGCAATGGTGTCTCTTCTAGAAGCTCGACAACCAAATACCAATACAGCGCCTTGAGGCGATTCAGTTCGCATTGTAGCGCTATACAAGTTATTCATTCATTCAATGAAAAAGTAAGTACACCTCTGGCATCAGAAGCTGGCATTGGCGGTTCCTCCAACTGAGTCACTTTATTGAAAAATTGCCCCATCCATTAAGAGAAAAAGAGGAATACAGACCATTAGAAAAGCTCTGTCTGAAAGCTAATTCAAGAAAGAACATAGGGCGAATAAACAAAATACAAATGGAGGGTGACGACTTGGAGGACCCGCCCTACATAAAAAAGTGGGAAAGAGAACTAGGATCACGATGTAGTACACAGAAAGTGAAGACAATTTTAAAATTATTACACAGTGTGGTTCAGTGGTGGATAATAGGTCGATAGAGACAAATTTCAAATTTTAAATTATATGATTAAATTTGAAAAGAAAATACCACAATGATGTGACTTAAAGAAAGAGACAGAAATGAACGTCAAGTTGAATAAAAGTCTCTTTAATGTTCGCTGAGGTGGAAAAAAAAAAAAAAAAAAAAGAGAGAAAAAAAAAAAAAAGAAGCTGGCATTGCCCACTTTAGCAAAAATGACTTCTTTTGTAAAACTGCCGACTGATCTCAGACATCCAACGCAATGAAATTTTTTAACGCGTCTTCATACAAAATTCAGCTGTAACATGTTTGTTGGTTTTCTTGCATGAATTTCCTGTTTCAAAATCCCCAATACAGCATTCAATGGGAATCCAATCATGGCTTTGACTACGTTTATCCATAGCCCTCTATTTATTCTTTTTAAGACACTCCTTGGTTGATTTACTAGTGTGTTTCCGATCATTATCATGTTGAGAGACCCGTTTCTCCTTCAACTTCAACTTTTGGACAGATGACCTTATATTCTCTATAAGCTCACTTTGATATGATGTAAAATGTAAAGTTGACACTTTTATTAAATTTTTTTTTTCCCTTGAAGCAGCAAAGCAACCCCATAACATAACATTTATACCACCGTGCCCCACAGTTAGTATGAGGTTCTTCTCCTGAAAGACTGCCTATGATTTGCAGCAAACATGCCTACTGCAATGGCGAATAAACAACTCTGCTTTAAATGATGAGTCTTCAACCCATTGTTCCCGAAGGTCTGGACTTTGCTTATACTGTAGGTTCAATGGCAAACTGTAATCTTGCTCTAATGTTCTTCTTAGACAGCAAAGACTTTTTCCTTACACATTAAGAAAGTCAATTGGTGCAATCTCTTTCCAATTGTAGATGCATGCATTTTGACCCCAACTGTTTCAAGAGTTACCCGAACACCCTGCATGCAACTTCTGGGATTCTTGGAGACTTTTTTTTAGCAGGAATATAATATTAAAAAAAAAAAATTCTTCTAGCGCTAGAAATCTACCCCACGTGTAGATTATTTTCCCTACAGTGGAATGACTGATTTCAAATAATTTATGGAAGATTTTAAATCCCTTGCCAGACTCATGGGCATCCACGACCTTTTTTTTCGGAGGGCCTTAGAGAGTTGTATAGATCTTGGCACAATGACATCACACTCGCCAATAACACACAGAACACCAGATCCTAGAGGTGTGAGATATAAGCAAGATGGGTTCCACCTGCATACTCTCTATAAGCTTAAGAAGATTATGAAAATACATAAACCATGTCAATTGTTCAAGTATTTCCATCTTATCTGTGGGCACTATATGCATCTAATGTTTGACTGTTCAATAAAAAAATACAAACCATTTTCATGGGCTACACTTACTTTATCACATGACTCTATTGGCTCTACTTGGATGATAGATCACACAGCAGACAATAGTCACTAAACTAGCACCCAGACACATTTCTAGCGATTGATACTGTGCACAGGTGTCACGTGAATGTATGTGCAGCTTCAATCATTTAGCAATTTCTAGAAAAGGGAATGAGTCAAAACTCCATACGACAGGTAGCAGGGCTCACTGCCCACTCTACTGAACACAAGGGGTCATTATAGCCTGAGTCCATGGAACTAGAGCTAAATCACTAGTGTGGGTCTTACTTCATGAACCACAGCTCAACCTAAGAGGTATGGCTGCTGCTTGTTAAATATACTAGTTCTTGTCTTTGTCAACTTGGTGTGCATCTGAAGAAGAAGCTCTGTTATGATTGAGATATGGTAGTAGCTAAATGGATAAGAGCATTGCCTGGTATGCTGTAAACCTGAGTTCAAGTCCATTGTTAAGTTAGTATTTTGTGACTCCGAAAGCATTGTAGTTGTTAAATAGAAGAACGAACACCTCAGTGTTTGAGTGATGGTGGTAGCTTGGAGGCTAAGTGTGAGGACTGGTCTATGGGAGACCTGGGTTCAAGCCTCACTGAAGGAAAGAATTGTGGTGCTGTGCAAGTGAGAGAGCTTAGATTAAGGAGCCCAGGGACTGTAGGGTGTGGGTCCCTGGGTGAACATGTTGCTGTGAAGAAGAAAAGGCTCAAAATCTGCTAAGTACAAATAGTTTTCTGGGCTGTCCCAGCAAGACAGCCCATGTTAATGTTGCATTGAAGTCACAGATATTGGACCGAAGGGGGCGGGTCCTCAATCTAATGTGTTGCCCACGATATGTTACAGGCCTGTGGGGGCCTGGGACTAGAGCAGACTGGTGGGTTGTCCATGGCCTCCAGGCTTTCACTCAGGGATTTGAACTTGAGTCTACTGTGCTTTCAGTGATTTGCCCTTGGGGTCTACAGCACTTGTCTGGATTTGAACTTGGGTCTCCTGCGCCCTGGTCAACGCTCTTATCCTCTGAGCTATTCACCTCTGCTCGATGGTTTGTGTATTTGTTCTCCCACTTTAGGAGTTGTCAGGAACTCAAAGGGATAAGCCAAGATTTGAACCAGCAACTCCAAAATCTCTGCTGGGCCCAAGGCTGGCTGCTAAACCACTAGACCAAAGCCTAGCCATGGCTCCTAGGTTTAGCAGACATTCCTTTGATATGCAGGCTCATGGTCTCCAATGCTTTGGTCATTGCTCTCATCCACTGAGCTATCACCTCTTCTCAATAGTTGGTGTGCCCTTTCTGTTATTTCAAAATCACACTCTCATGGTCAATTGTAAACAACACCATCACAAAAGGGAATTGAGCTTTCTATGGGATTTGAGCTCCAAAACTACAACCAGGTTAACAGTGAATCAGCTGATTGAGAGGACCTGCTGACAAATTATAGAGGTAGGCTGTGCAATAATCCTAGCTCTGGGATTGAAATCTAGGCCCCAAAACTATAACCAAATAAGCAGTAGGTTAATTTACTAGGCCATCAAGTCAGTAAGTTGACAAGACCCGATGACAAAGTCGTATGCAGAACAGCATTAGTTATGGGACAAGTCATAACCAACTCTAGTTTCATAGTTAGTAAGGTTGAATAAAGACATCAGTCCATCCAGTTCAACCTGAGTGAGTGTCTACAACTGTCCCTATCCCTGTACATATTGCACACTCACATCAGTCCCTACCCTCAAAGAGCCCACAATCCAAGGTTCCCATACATTTACTAGGGCCATTTTTATTTTTTTTTACTTGGACAGAAGCCAATTAACCTACCTAGTAATTCTAACTCAGGCCTCTAAAACTATAACCAAATAAGCAAAACACAATCAACTGCATGAAACTCATATTTATGGATAAGAGCAGAAATCTTTGTATCAGCGTGTGCCTCCATTGGTTAATGAGGCATTCTCCCCATAGTTTTGGAGGGGTGTGTTTTATTACCATAGTTTTGTAAATGTAGGTTTAAATTTCAGTGTTGGCAGCAATTTATTGCATTTGTGATGGGTAAGATTTGGTGATAACACTTTGAAAATATCAGCCATTATTTTCAGTAATGGTGCTGGCACATGGAGTTGGCTGTTTGCAGAAGAGTAAGCAGCGATGTCTGATATCTTGCAAGCAGTCCTGGTCCCATGGAAAGCCATCACAACAGCTAACACCAGTGTTTGAGTGAGATTTCCTGAGCTTTTAGGCTTTTCTTCATTGGCTGTATAGTAGATAAATCCAAGATCTAGGGCAGCCATTCTCACCTAGGGTTCCTCCAGAGGTAGTGAGGGGTTCCTTGAGCTGTGGAAAACGAACCTCCCAGCTCATGGTCTCTGCATAGATCCAGGTCCAATGCAATTTGGCAGAGTCAAATGTGGCACTAGCAAAAGTGGCATTCTGACCACCCCTGTAAGGGAGAACTTTTCCCACTTTTCACCACCAATATAAGGAGCATTGTCCCATGATTTCCCAATGGACTAATCGTAACAGGGGTTCCCTGAGCTCTGCTGACATTCACCATCCAATCATGTGCAAGCAATAATGTTTTTTTTTTTACTTTTCCTTGCACATGATTCGGTATGCTTTACAAAGTGAAGGTTTACCTCATTTAATAACCTCTGGAGCAACTAAAATTTACAAAGGGCACAGTCTATTTGCCTTAAGTAAATCAACCCCATGGCATGTAAGCCATTAGATCAGAGTTTTCAGGGGAGGTCAGCAATGGCAGCCTACAGATTCATTCAGTACAGGTTTTCATTTAGGACCCATTTACTCTTGTTTTACTACATATAAATGCAATTCAGAGACATTATTATTTCCTATGTGGCCGGTTTGCACCTATGTACTGCAGTTTAGTGTGTTTTTGAAGGGAAAGGGCAAACCCTACATGTGTATGTTGATGTACATGCAAAGTTTAATAGGCCTAGAGAGGGGGGGGGGGGGGGTCAGAGAGGGAAGGAGAACCATCAAACCTGTCAGATATTATTTGTGGGCTGTCACCCCTTCAGAGAGAGGAAGTGTCAAGAATAGGGACATGGCTTGCAACAAATCACTCTTTTTCAGTGAAATAGGAAAGGCTTGGAACCTGTCAGGATGTAACTGTCTGTGTCTTGTCCCAGTGACGACTGATCCACTCACGTTTGGTTCTCCTGTTACAGTAAGTGGTGAAGTTTCTCCAATAGGATCATGGAGAGCAATAAAAAAAACTGTAGGTTTTACCTTCCAAAGCCAAAAAAAAATTGCTTTAGCAGGAGTTGGGGGGGGGGTCAGAGAGGGAAGGAGAACCATCAAACCTGTCAGATATTATTTGTGGGCTGTCACCCCTTCAGAGAGAGGAAGTGTCAAGAATAGGGACATGGCTTGCAACAAATCACTCTTTTTCAGTGAAATAGGAAAGGCTTGGAACCTGTCAGGATGTAACTGTCTGTGTCTTGTCCCAGTGACGACTGATCCACTCACGTTTGGTTCTCCTGTTACAGTAAGTGGTGAAGTTTCTCCAATAGGATCATGGAGAGCAATAAAAAAAACTGTAGGTTTTACCTTCCAAAGCCAAAAAAAAATTGCTTTAGCAGGAGTTGGGCTTTAACAGGTCCCTCTCCCAAAGGCAGAGGAATGATGGGACTTGTAGTTCTGCAAACAATGGAGGGCTGCAGGTTGGACACACATGCCCTAGAGGTAAACTAGCATTTAACCCTTGCATTACTGGGCCAGCCCCACTGAAAGGATTTTTACATTCCCTAGAGTGTAACTTACTGTACTACTTCATCTTCTCTATAGAACACAAGCATTTTGGAATATGGTGGTGTGTAGAGATCCCATCAGATCGTATAGTATGGGGAGCACTTCCATGCTCACCTTTGCTCTCCAATTGGGATAAGGTGAAGCTATTTCTGTGTTGTGTCAGCTTGAAAGGAATAGGGTTTAGCCCAGCATGGAGGTTGCATCCTCCCCAGCACTGGACATGCCCCCCCCCCCCCATATCATTCAGCCAGACATACATAGGCTAGCCCTAAACTTTCTCAGCACACAAGAACCCATTAAATAACTTTCCGGTCTCAGGGAACCCCTACTTAGTGTTAATATATCTACAACTCATAATACATTAGTGTGATGGTCAGTGGGAAGAATGCTCCTTACACTTGTGGTCATTGGGAAGAATTAACCTCTTGCAGATAGCTAAAAAGATCAACAGTGTTAATGGGAACTTATCTGAGAGGCAGAAATTGGTCATTGTTAAAGGAACCCCTAGCAACCTTTTGGAGGAACCCTGGTTGAGAAACCATGCATTAGTGTGATAATCAGTGGGAAGAATGCTCCTCACACTTGTAGACATTGGGAAGAATTACCCTCTTGCAGATAGCTAAAAAGATCAACAGTGTTAATGTGAACTTATCTGAGAGGCAGACATTGGTCATTGCTCAAGGAACCCGAGTTGAGAAACCCTGCATTAGTGTGATAATCAGTGGGAAGAATGCTCCTCACACTTGTGGATATTGGGAAGAATTACCCTCTTACAGATAGCTAAAAAGATCAATGGTGTCAGTTGGAACTGAAGGAACCCCTAGCAAAATCTGGAGGAACCCTAGTTGGGAAATCCTGGGCTAGCCTGTCGTAACAGTTGCCAAAGGCAAAAATCCCCAACATGGTTTGTAGATTCTTTATTACTTTTTAGGAAAGGAGCACAGAAAAAAAAACATAACACCAAACAAAAACTTACATCATACTTACAAAGAGTTTGTCTAACGTAACTTTTAATACAACAGATCTACACATAGCACAGCTGCAGAAAAAAAGGAAGCAGAGGGATTTGGGTCCCACAGAGGAACGGTGCTGTGCTCAAAGCTATTCTCAGCCCCCCAATAGTGTTTTGTTGATTCCCTCCCAGGAAAACACTAACTGAACAAGATTTGTCTGAGCTCTTATAAGATAATCTGCATCATATGCACTGTAGGAGAGGCCTGAAGGCATGTTTGTTGGAAGCCAATTAGCTGATATGGGCAAACATTTTTAGTGTAACTTTCCCTGGCTGCACATAATCATTTTCCTTATTAAATGAGACTGATTGTGTGCTAATGATACTACTACCTAATGGTAACTTAAACAGTACAAATGTACAGTGCATAGAGCTATGATTATGTCATAGTACTTTCACGCTGAAATGCCAAGGGCCACAGAGAGCTGGAGGGGGCTGGTGATTTAACCACTTGCCTACCAGGCACTTAAACCCCCCTCCCATCCAGACCAATTTTCAGCTTTCGGTGCTCTCACGCTTTGACTGACAATTACTCATGCAACACTGTACCCAAATTAATTTTTTGTCCTTTTTTTCCCACAAATAGAGCTTTCTTTTGGTGGTATTTGATCACCTCTGGGTTTTTAATTTTTTGCGCTATAATTGAAAAAAGACTGAAAATTTTGAAAAAAAACGCATTTTTCTTTGTTTCTGTGATACAATTTAGGAAATTATAAATTTTTCTTCATAAATTTTGGCCACAATTTATACTGCCACATATCTTTGGTAAAAATAACCCAAATTAGTGGAAATTATTTGGTCTTTGTGAAAGTTACAGACTCTACAAACTGTGGTGCGAATTATACAAAATTGATCACACCTGATGTACTAGTGGCCTATCTCATTTCTTGCGACCCGAACAAGCCAGGAAAGTACAAATACCCCCCCAAATGACCCCTTTTTTGAAAGTAGACATTCCAAGGTATTTAGTAAGAGGCATGGTGAGCTTTTTGATGTTGTCATTTTTTCCCACAATTCTTTGCAAAATGAATTCTTTTTTTATTTTTTATTTTTTTTCTACAAAATTGTCATTGTAATAGGTTATTTCTCTCACATGGCATGTGTCTACCACAAATGACACCCTAAAATAAATTCTGCTACTCCTCCTAAGTATTACGATACCACATGTGTGGGACTTTTACACAGCCTGGCCACATAGAGAGGCCCAACATGCAGGGAGCGCCATCACGTGTTTTAGGAGCATAAATTACACATCTAAATTGTTGACTACCTATTACACTTTTGAAGGCCCTGGAGCACCAGGACAATGACACGTGGCACTGACGTGGCACTGATGACACGTGACACTGACGTGGCACTGATGACACGTGACACTGACGTGGCACTGATGACAGATGGTACTAATACGGGGCACTGATGACATGTGACACTGATGACAGATGGCACTAATATGTGGCACTGATGAGAGATGGCACTCATACATGGCACTGATATCACGTGGCACTAATATGTGGCACTGATGAGAGATGGCACTAATACGTGGCACTGATGACAGACGGCACTAATACGTGGCACTGATGACACATGACACTGATGACAGATGGCACTGATACGTGGCATTGATGACAGGTGACACTGATAACAGATGGTACGTGACACTGACAGGTGGCACTGATGACAGATGGCACTAATACGTGACACTGATGACAGATGGCACTAATATGTGGCACTGATGACAGATGGCACTATGTGGCACTGATGACAGGTGGCACTAATGACAGGTGGCACTGACTACACATGGCACTGACTACAGCTGGCACTGGCAGATGGCACTGACTACAGATGGCACTGGCAGATGGCACTGGGGATGGCACTGGCAGATGGCACTGGGGATGGCACTGGCAGATGGCAATGGCGATGTCACTGGGCACAGATGGCATTGGGGACAGATTGCAGTGGTGGCAGTGGGCACAGATGGCATTTCATTTTTATTTTATTTTTTTTAAAACTTACGGCGCTGCAGCCGTTCATCTCCCCCTCCTCACACGCTGTCTCTGTGTGAGGAGGGGGAGCGGCGCTGAGAGATGATCTCATGTGTTTACATATGAGATCATCTCTCATTGGCCAGGGCGATCACGCTGTAAACGGCCGCTGTGATTGGCCGTTTACAGCGATCTGTGATTGGCCGTGTCCGAGGGACACGGCCAACACAGAATTTCCCTGCTGCGCGCTCGTGAGCGCGCACAGGGAACGAGGAAAGGGGAGGCCGTCATATGACGGCCTCCCGGGATTTCACATCCGCGCTGTGGCCGTCATTCGGCTACGGCCGGATGTGAAGTGGTTAACCTACCAGAAAACACCTACAACTCAAATATCTACACGATATTGTTTTCAAAGTATTGGGACACTTGCCTTTACACGCACATGAACTTTAATGGTATCCCAGTCTTGGTCCGTAGGGTTCAATATTGAGTTGGCCCACCCTTTGCAGCTATAACAGCTTCAACTCTTCTGGGAAGGCTGTCCACAAGGTTTTGCAGCTATAACAGCTTCAACTCTTCTGGGAAGGCTGTCCCCAAGGTTTTGCAGCTATATCAGCCTCAACTCTTGTATGGAAATGTTTGACCATTCTTTCAGAAGCGCATTTGTGACGTCAGGCACTGATGTTGGACAAGAAGCCTGGCTCGCAGTCTCCATTCTAATTCATTCCAAAGATGTTCTATTGGGTTGAGGTGTGAAGGCCAGTCAAGTTCCTCCACCCCAAACTCACTCATCCATGTCTTTTATGGACCTTGCTTTGTGCACTGGTCCAAATCATTTGGTGGAGGGGGGATTATGGTGTGGGGTTGTTTTTCAGGAGTTGGGATTGGCTCCTTAGTTCCAGTGAAGGCATAGGCGTCAGCATATCAAGACATTTTGGAAAATTTCATGCCCCCAACTTTGTTGGAACAGTTTGGGGATGGCCCCTTCCTAATCCAACATGACTACGTACCAGAGCACAAAGCAAGGTCCATAAAGACATGGATGAGCGAGTTTGGGGCGGAGGAACTTGACTGGCCTACACAGAGTCCTCACCTCAACCCGATAGAACACCTTTGGGAGAATGGTCAAACGTTCCCATAGACACACTCCTAAACCTTGTGGACAGCCTTTTCCAGAAGAGTTGAAGCTGTTTATAGCTGCAAAGGGTGGGCCAACTCAATATTGAACCATACAGACTAAGACTGGGATGCCATTAAAGTTCATGTGCGTGCAAAGGTCCCAATACTTTTGACAATATAGTGTATTTTGAAAGAACTTACCCTTTAAATGGCTGTGAGCCATGTAAGTGACTAACACAGGAGGGGTCTTAATCATTTTACAATTACTCCCCCTTCCCAATGGATTGCCTAATATGTCCCCACATACCCATTTTACCCTTTACCTATTAGGTACCAGAATGACCTAAAAAAATATCAATATTTTAGTTTTATTTCACATAGCTAGGAACAGAACAGAAAAACGATAAGGATTGTATTATATTTATTTAAATAATGTCATCTGACACATCAAGTCCATTTCTACACTCTGATTTAAAGGTTCAATAAGGTGTCATTCACACAGGCATACTACACTGTATTAGTACAGTACTATACTGTAGTAGTGTAGGCTGAGTTTGCCTACATTGAGAAGTACAAGTGTTCCGTGCATCCCTGTGCAAACAATCCCTATTAATATCTATTGGGATGCAGCGGCTGCACAGACACAGCCGCTGTTCTTCATTGGGCGTGTGGGTGCACGGCCCCAAATGCACACGTTGTGTGTTCTGGGCCATGCACCTGTATGGATGTCATATTGGGAGCAGCAGCTCTGTCTGTGCAGCCGCTGCATCCCATAACACATAAATGGGACTGTTTGCATGGGGATGCACTTAAAAGAGAAGTTGAGGGATTCCCCCCCCCCCCCGAGAATCATACTTACCTAGGTGGATGCAGCATCGTTCCGATGCTGAATCTACCCCTGCCGGCTCTAAGACTGAGAACCAAGTGAACAAACACCTCTGATCGCTCAGTTCTCAGGGCTCCCTGAGCAGAGAGCTGCTGACTGTCCGTCACAGATGTCTGCTCTGCCCCTCCACTCTTACTGGAGCGCTGGGCTGTGGAGGGGGTGGGAGCGGTTGGTTTGAGCTCTCAGTGGCTCGCTAATCGGCTGAACCTGGTGCCGGTCCAGGGTTGTGGGTGGATCCGGACCATATGGTCTTGAGCTTGCCCCAGCCTGGACCAGCTCTGTGACATCAGCCGAGAGCAGGCTTCAGTCCGCTGTTGCCTGAAAACGGGTCACAGGAGTGTGGAATGCACTCCTGTGATCCACAGGAGAAGTACAGCCAAATGAGTTTTGTCTGTACTTCTCCTTTAACACCTCGGCATCCCCATGCAGGTAAACTTGGCCCTCGCACAGGTGTAAAGTGTAGTATGCCCATATGAACAAGGACTCAGGCTGGGTTTACACTATACTACACGACAGTAGTAGTCCTACTTTGCTCTGCGACATCAGTCCTACATTGGGCCTACATCCATCCGACTTTCATGAACAGGATACTACTTTGATCCAACTTTTCAGATAGTATGACTTATCCTTTAACCAATCAAAACTAACACACAATGGGAGGGGCTACAGCAGGGGGCAGGAAATAACACAATGTCGGATGCCAAAGTCGGATGGTTAGGACAAGGATCCAACTTTGATCCTTCTTCAATGATAGTCAATGGGCTAAAGTAGGATCAAAGTCGGACCAAAGTAGTACAGGGAGCATTTTCAAAGTTGGACCGACTTGTGTCGGACCAGTTAAGATGGTTCCCATAGGGAAACATTGATTTTCACACGTCATGCGACATGAGCTCCCAATGTCGGGGGGTTTGTCGTACCAGTGTGAACCCGGCCTAATGCAGAGACTAATCCTGGGTCAATTGTTGAAAACATTATTTAGAGGTGTCCTGTAACCCAATCATCTGGTTCCCATAGCCCAAGGGTACCCATTCCCCAAAAACCCTGGTTAAAGCTCATCTACGGCTTTTTTTTTACCCCCTCCTCCTCTTTTTCTTCAAGGTTCTTCTGGCTGGTGTGATGATGCCCCCCTCTTCTTCCTCAACAGTGAGCAATCTCGTGTAACAACAGTTGTATGCTGTGAGGAATACTAGGCGCACAGGCTGCATGATATCCATGAATGGGGGGAGACCAGTGACAGCAGTAGGATGGAGTAGATCAGAGGTTCTCAACCCTGTCCTCAAGTGTCCCCAACAGGCCATGTTTGCCGGTTTTCCTTTATCTTGCACAGGTGCTTTAAATCGGAGTCAATGGCTTAGTATTTTGGACAGCTATTTTATCTAAGAGAAATTCCCAAAACATGGTTTGTTGGGGGTACTTGAGGACAGGGTTGAGAACCACTGGAGTAGATCCTCTGCAGGGGACAGGGCCAAAACAACCAATGTGGTACCTGGAGTTCTGCTTTAAGAACCTTTATGCCCCGTACACACAATCGGATTTTCCAAATGTTGGATGTGAGCTTGTTGGCAGAAAGTCCGACCGTGTGTATGTTCCATCGAACATTTGTTGTCGGACATTCCACCAACGAATGTTGGCTAGCATGCTCTCAAATTTTCTTGTTCAGAACTTTGTTGTCGGAATTTCCGATCGCGTGCACACAAGTCCGACACACAAAAGTTCACTGCTCGGAATAAAGCAGAAGGAGCTGAACTGGCTATTGAACTTCCTTTTTCTTGGCTCGTCGTACGTCTTGTAGGAATAATTGTTGGCCAACATTTGTGTGACTGTCTGTATGCAAGATAAGTTTGAGCCAACAACCATTGAACAAAAATCCACGGTTTTGTTGGCGGAAAGTCCGATCGTGTGTAAGGGGCATTAGACTAATGCCCCGTACACAGGGTCAGAAGTTCCGACCACAAAATCTGTCTGATTTTTTCCGACGGCTTTTGTCCGAAACTGGTGTTGCATACACACGGTCGGACAAAGTTGTCGGAAAATCCGATCATTCTGAACGTGGTGACATTCGTTGCGTACGACGGAACTACGTAGAGGCTATTAGCCAACAGG